>CM060448.1:34365656-35105656 GCA_030545235.1 Helianthus tuberosus
ACATTATGATTGGAACCCGTTTTATCCCATGTCTCATGTAATTAGTCAAGCTTGCCAATTACGCGTTTTACTTGAATTCCAACACTTTACTTCTCATTTAGGCATTTTAACAAACACCTAATAGGCATACTTCTACACATTTGCTAACTAGTTCATAACTAGTTATTTTTACCAAGATTAACATCAAAATTCAAACTTTCATGTCTAGTGTTCATGAACTACACTTAGTACTAGTATCATAACATCAATATTCATCAATTTAACACTCTAATTCAAGTGTTCATCTTCTTGTCATAAAACCCACTTAGCACACATATGGGTAATCATCAAATTTCTATTTTTCAACACTAGTTTATCAAATTATTAACTAGGGTTGTTCCTAAACATGGATTTCATCACAATAACACTCATAGATTCAACATTCATTCCAGAATTTTTGATTATGATTGTTCATCATAATTTCAAAGTATCACTAAATCATAAGATTCAACATACCTTGTGATCCCCACAACTTGGTGATCATTAATATGTGTTCATGCATCCGATTTGGGTCAGATTTGACCTTCAATTTGATGGATTTGTTGAAGTTAGGGTTTGAGCTCCCTAAAGCTCTTCCTGGTCGATCCTCACACACGCACACACACTCTTGTGAGTGTGTTTGTGTTCTATTTTTAAGTTTATAATTCATTTTCAAGTTACCCGGCTTTGGTCCCTCGTGTTTGGTTAGTTATTAATTAGGTTACAACCTAAATTACTTTCAATAATATTCCCACTTATTAACTAGGTTTTACATTTCTAGTTAACTTAGCGGGTTCGGGAATATTTATGACTAAGTTTATTTTAGGTCCCGTTAACTCGGGCCTTTTATCCATTTTGTTTCCTTAAAAGCTTTTATTCACCTTTTAGTTAATATTAGGATTATTTATTTAAAAACCTAATATTTACCGGGTTAATTTTTACCACTAACGGTATTTTACCCGTCGTCACTATTAACGTGGCTTGATTACCAAACCCGTTTTTGGGGTGTTACACATCAACACCGACTTGTCCGCTCGAAGCTCTGGCTTCCTTTCCTATAGAGTTCAATCACATTGTATTTAGAACCCTTTGTTTCACATGTAACGCATAGTTTACCATTTAGTACAATTTATGCGTTTTTGCTTATATCTCAACAATTTGCCTTCTATTTGGCATTTTCACAAACACTTTAGGGACATATTTTTATATCATTTATATTCAAGTTCATGGCTTGTTATTTGACTAAAATTTACATCAATTTAGCTTTCATATATAAAATTTAACATCCATATTTCAGAGATCTCTTTCTATGAACCCTATTACACTAGAATAATGCTCAAAACCCTAGTGTTTATCAATTTCTCACAAAACCCATGAATCACCTTCAATGTGTTCATGAAATTTTCAGAAATTAGTCATGATTTCACATATCGTTGTCTAGGGTTTACTCCTAGACACTATATCATTCCTATTCTATCCATAAAACAAACATGCATCATCAGATTTTGAATTTTCTAAATTCATGAGAATTTCAAGTAGAGAATTCTTGTCAAATTTTACATACCTTATGATCTCCTTGCAATGGGGATCACTAATCTATGTTCGATTTTCGTTTTGGACTTGATTTGAACCTTCAATCTCTGAGATTTGTGGAGTTTTGGGTTTGAAGAACCCTGGTCGGCCCTCCCCTTGCCTGGTTCGATCTCCACACATGCCCACAATGTGTTTTGGGTTTTAATTTTTTTGTTTTAATAATATTAGTTTCAATTTAAACACTTTTAGCTTCTCAACTATCATTTGGTTCTATTTTTAGTGTTTTAACCCATTGTAAGTCACTACAAGGCTTTTACCTAACTAGGTTATTTTAATCCTAGTTAGTTCACTAGTTTATTTATCAACATTATATTTAAAATAATTGATTTGCATTTTCGGGGTGTTACAAGTCCACCCCCCTTAAAAGGGGTTTCATCCCCGAAACCAAAGTACGTACCGAATAAGGTAGGATAGAGACGTCGCATCTCTTCTTCGGACTCCCATGTAGTGTCCGAACCCTTCCTATGTTCCCACTTGATCTTGACCTGATCGATTTGCTTATTTCGCAATTGCTTAACCTTTCGATCTAAAATCTCCAATGGCTTTACCACATAATTCAGGCTATTATCCACATCGATATCATCGTAATAGATATAAACTGTTTCCTCCGCTAGACGTTTTCGTAAATGTGATACATGAAACGTGCCATGTATTCCACTTAATTCTTCCGGTAGCTCAAGGCGATAAGCTACCTTGCCAACCCGTTCGATGATTCTAAATGGCCCAATAAACCTCGGGCTTAGTTTCCCTCTATTTCTGAACCTGATAACGCCCTTCCATGGGGAAACCTTTAACATAACCATGTCGCCTATTTGAAATTCAACCGGTCTTCGTCTTTTATCAGCATAAGACTTTTGCCTATCTTGGGCTACTTTCAAATGGGCTCGTACCACTTCAATTCTCTCATTAGTGGCTTGGACAACATCTTTATGGGCCAGTTCACGTGGTCGCACCTCACCCCAACACACCAGGGTTCTACATTTCCTACCATATAGCATCTCGTAAGGTGCCATGCCGATGCTCGAATGGTAACTATTGTTATACGAAAATTTGGCCAACGGTAGATAAACATCCCAACTTCCGCCGAAGTCAATGATACATGCCCGTAACATATCCTCTAGCTGTGACATCTGTGCTTGTAATCATTGTAAACAGTTCAGTTATCAATGAAATAAAGTTATTTAATCCCAATGTTTGTTTGTTTATGTTTGACATTTTTCATGTTTTGACTTTTATTCAATTTCAAACTCTATATCGCTTTCTGGAGAATTATACGCAAACTGGTGCGTAAACGTATTCAGTTTAACGTGACAAATACTCCGGAACATCAATCTATGCTTAACATACCTTAAATAACCTTTACATAACTTAGAAATAAGTTTTGAAGGCTTTGGTATGACAAAATCAAGTCTATTCGCTTACAGCGACTAAATTAGACAAACTACGAAAGTATGCCGATTTGAACTGTAACAAACATTCCGGAACATGATCATAAGTTAAAAACACCTTAAATATCCTTTACATAGCTTAGAAATAGGCTTTGAGGGGTTCGGTGTGCTAAAATAAACTTTTTGGTCATTCAGGGACTAAAAGCGTCAAAAAGTGCATAAGTTTGCATTTTCGCGCATAACTTACGTTCTGAATACATCCGGACATCCAAAAATTTATGTAAACATTAAAATATTTTATTTTAGTGTTTGGCATAAGAAAAATCCATTCGTCGCTTAATTTGGATCGTTTTTGCGTTCGTTACAACTCCCGTCGTAATTAACCGAACAACGCAATCGTACGACCAAACGAGCGGACATCCGAGGTATTTTTGAGCATATTTTAAGTTCCCTATACTTTAACTTCATTTTAGAGCTTTGAAATGGGGTTAAAGGGGCTTAAACGTGTCAAAAATGCATCAAAAACCAAGTTTGGGGCTTCAGGGAGTAAATCTGCCATTTTTGAAAGTTGCTGGTCTGCCAGGTCCTTACGGACCGTATGGACATATGCTTACGGTCCGTAAGCCTTCCCCAGAACCACAGAATTGCAGAAACAATGAATCTGGCCTATTCCACTTGCTCAAATGGTTTTTACCCCTTGAATTACACACTATGGGCTGGTATTTGATGTCCCCATGGTATTCAAAACCTTGTGCCCAAGTGTAAGGCCAAGATCATTCCCTCTTCTCCAAGAAATGATCCTAATGGTTGTGAAATTCCTATAAATAGCTAGCCCCACTTCACTTCATTCTCACACTTGATCTGAAATCAGCTCTAAGTTGGGGTGTTTGCACTTCATACCTGAGCTATTTTAGATCAAACATCTTTCTTGGACCCTTTGTAAGTCCTCTTCTTGCTTGTTCTTGTATTTCAACCATGAAAGTCAAACAAGTTTGACTTTCAGCTTTGACCAATCAATGGTCAACACAAAGTTCCGTTGAACTTTGCAACGTGAGCGTAATCACGATTGTTATAGTCCCTTGTGACTATACCTAACGATTACCATGTTGACTAGGCGTAGTGCCGAGTCGTAGTTTCGGCCAAAATGCGTGTTTATACGTATTTTGTAACCAAACTACTTTTGGGTATCAAGACCCTTTGTCTTGATACCAAACCTGCTTTCAAACTTCGTTAAACATGTTTTAACATGTTTAACTCGTCACTTTTAGATTTGTGCTTGTCTAGGGTCGTAAAGGTAAGCGATCTAATCAATCGCTTATACTTTCGAACACGACCCATTTGGTCGATCATTTGGATCCGACCAAACACTTTAGGTGACCATAGTTGTATAGGGAATAACCTTCCGAGGTTATACCTTATGGTCACGTCGTTTAAGTAGTTGTATGATAGGTAGTATATATGCCTTGGGTAATTTACCAAAATGCCCTTTTTACGCCAAAATTCATTCTAAGCATATGTAACATAATTTTTGACATCAAAACTGATTTGGCAACTATATTAGACATGTTAAGGCATATTTTACTTGTCATAGGACTAGTTAAGCGGTCCGAACGCGTTTTATGCGAACGACGCGTTGAAGTAGCATAAGCTACCTAAACGAGTCGTAACGGGTCAAAAGCACTTAGGATAAGTTTCGTTTTAGTATGTAGGCTTTGTTAAACCATATTACATTAGTTCCTACACTCATTTGGTTTACGAACCCTCATGCTACCCAATCCTCCGAATAGGTCCGTTTATTAATGTAGTTACCTATATTAGGTGCCGTTTGAATCCGTGATCTTCTAGCTTTGCTTGGTGGATATGTAAAGTCTATTGAGCAATCTCAAGTGAGTACATAGACCCCTCTTTTACTGTTTTTCAAACATTTTGGGGTGAAACACATGTGCCTACTTGTTACTTTCATGCTTTCCCATGTTTTCATATCATATACTTGCTATGTTCATTAGTACACTATTAGTACATAATTTCAGTTTGATTTGCTATCTATGTTTACTTGGCATGATAGCACATTGATTTACATTACATCTTCTTTTGCTATGTATGTTTACTTGGCATGATAGCACATTGATTTACATTACATCTTCTTTTGGTATGTATGTTTACTTGGCATGATAGCACATTGATTTACATTACATCTTCTTCTGCTATGTATGTTTACTTGGCATGATAGCACATTGATTTACATGACTTTTCTGCTTTGTATGTTAACTTAGCATACTTAGTACATTACTTTCGTTACATGTTTACATTTGGTATGGCATTTGGTTTGTTCAACGGGTCTAAACTACATTCGTTAACATTGGCTACGCCGCTCGGTAGTAAGTAATGGTACCATAGGACTTGACAAATCCCGTTCCTGACATCCTAGGTTTGTTTGGGTGTAAGGAATGACTGAATCCAAAAACATTTTACTTTGATAATCTTTACTCTAAGGTTATCCTGCTGTCTCAAGGCTTGAATGTATGCGTTAACTTACCGCATAAATGTTTGTATCAGTAAGACATGCATTTATTTTACAAAATATAACTTTTGGTTTATTCAAAATACTTTGTTTTGTACATTTTCACTTGTGGTTTAAGTAGTCTCATTTTACTTACCATACATAACTTTTGTTTACACATTACATGATTTATATTTAACTTGGGTTATACTATGACATTTGACTATTGGATTAAACATGGACATTTTACATTGTTGGTTGGTTTGAGTGACTTAAATAACGAGGCGTGTGTAATATGATACAAGCATGGTGGATACGCCGCTGGTACTTCCTATATATAAGTGTTTGTATGATATTACATATCGTAGCGTCATTTAAAGCACTTCAGTTTAGACATATTACATTTACAACACATTTTCACTTAAACATTGTTTTACAAATAACTTGGTTTATTCAAACTCTTTTTACTTGGTTATTCTTTTAACCATACACTATTCTTTTATATATACATATCATCTGATTTTGCTATCGTTTTTCAAATGATTTATAAAACAAAACAATTAACAAGGTTCATGACTGAGTTTTTATTAAACATTTCTTTAAACTCAAGTCATGAATCCTATTTTCATAAAACCTATGTATCTCACAGGCATTTTTATGCTGACGTACCTACTTTCACATGTGTTTTCAGGAGCTACTGCTTAGGATGTTCGTGACACACTAGGGTGGAGATGTGCCTTAGAGACTTAAAATAAAGATAGAACTAGCTTAAATTATGAGATGTACTCTTTGGTTCTTGTGTAAAACAATGTATTCCACCTTTTGTTTATGAATAAAACATAACTTTTAAATGCCATGGTTGTGAAACAATAATTCTGTTGCAACACTCCCCGACGTTTCCGCCACGATTTGATGTTTTACATGGTCGGGGTGTGACAGAAGAGTTGGTATCAGAGCCAATGGTTATAGGGAACTAGGTTATTAGTAATGCTTTGACCTAGACTATAACCTTTCTAGGACCCCAACTCAAGTTGTCTTGTGTTTAGATTTTAAAACATGCACTTCACCTATCCTTAGGTGATCACCAAAACGAGAACCCAATTTTCTAAAACGATTTTTGAAAATCAATCTTCTGTTTTTAAATGATTTATTATATGGTTTTGAACCCTTCCAGTTTGATTTTTGGCCTTGTGCCTTCCAAAATTTCAAAATCTCGTCAAAGTTTTGGGTTCTAAATAGTGTGAACACGTGCAAACTGGAAGAGTGAATGCCTGTACCCTGGGTTTTCTGTCTAAGGCTAGAGTGTTCGTACAAATCCACATAATCGGACCAGTCACACCTACCTGGGAACTCTTGGGGTGAGTGTTCACTTATAGGCGAGCATGTCTTCGCGAAGCATTATTTTTGACCCATTTACTTTGATTAGTCACTGTGTGTCGTTTGTTTGCTTTGTGATACGGACGAATGACCACCATCTTTGCTTTTTTCGATTTTTGTTTCATCTCATTCTTTTCATCTATTCATCTCACTCGTTCCTTTCATGTTCCCTCTTTTAGAATGCTTCCTCGACGCGAAAATCCGCTACCAAATGCCGAACTGGCAGAAATCATCGCGCAGCAAATGGCTTCTGCTTTCCCAAATCTTATTGCTCAATTGAACCAAGCCAACAACAACAATAATGCCCCATGCAATTTCAAGAGTTTTAACTCGGCTAAACCACTCAAGTTCAGTGGTTCTGAAGGGGCAACTGGGCTCCTTCAATGGTTCGAGAGCATTGAGAATACTTTCCGTCACGTTCAGTGTCCTGATAATCGCAAAGTCGAGTTTGCTTCCAGTGTGTTTCAGAAGAGGGCTCTCACATGGTGGAACGGGGTTACGAGAGACCGTGGTGCTGAGGTTGCTTTAGCACAAACATGGGCTGAACTTAGGACTCTTATGATGAGGGAGTTTTGTCCTCGTCATGAGCTGCGAGCTCTAGAAAGGGAGTTTGATGATCTGAAACAGGATAGTGGCGAGCACCGGGCGTATACTGATAGGTATGAGGAGTTGAGTTTTTTATGCCCAACAATGGTTACCCTACTCGAGAAGGCTATCGAGAGGTATATCGATGGCCTACCTAACTCCATACAATACATCATTACTGATAGTAACCCTACCATAGTCCGTCAGGCAATCGAGCTATCTGCGACATTGGCTGAGTCGCAGGTTCGGAAGGGTAAGCTGCATAGAAAGGGTGACAAGGGTAAGAAGCAGGCATCTGATAAAAGTGAAAGTAAGAAGGGTAAGAACAAGAAGGGTAAGGATTCTGGTTCCTCGAAGGGTTCTAGGAAGCGTAAGGCTTCCCAAAATTTCGCCGTTACTGCACAAGCTGCACCAAATCAGCCTGTGCAACCACCTGCCAAGAAACCTTATCTTGGCAATGCACCTTTGTGCAACAAATGTAACGGTCATCATCAACCGCACCTCCAGTGTCGTCATTGCACCAACTGTGGAAGATCTGGTCATCTTGCTGACACATGCCGCATTCCTGCCAATCAGAATCAGGCAGCTCAGAACCCGGCTCAACAAGTTGCTCAGCCTCTTGCTCAGCAACAAGGTCAAGCTGCACGACCTCACTACCCACCAGGTTCTTGTTATAACTGTGGGGATCTGACCCACTACCGTAATCAATGTCCAAGATTGGTGAATGCGAATCCAGCTCAGGCTCAGGCTCGAGGTCGAGTCTTCAACATGAATGCACAAGAGGCGCAAGCAGACAACGAAGTGGTTAACGGTACGTTCTTTGTTAATAATCAACCCGCATCTGTTCTTTTTGATTCTGGTGCTGATAAGAGTTTTGTGTCATTATCTTTTGAGTCATTGCTTCGCGTGTCTAAAACGAAACTAGGTAAGCCTTTGACAGTAGAAGTTGCGAGTGGTGATCCCGTTATTCTTGATTCTGTTCTTCGCAATTGCCAATTGAACCTTAACAACCATCTTTTTCCCATTGACCTCACGCCAATGCAACTTGGGAGCTTCGACATTATTGTGGTAATGGACTGGTTAGCCAAGCATCATGCAGAGGTAGTTTGTTTTGAGAAGATCATTCGTGTACTGCTCTCAACAGGTGAGATCCTACAGGTTCGTGGTCAGAAACGTGTTAGTAGCCTCAAGCTCATGTCTTGTTTTCAAGCTCGGAAGTATCTGCCAAAGAACTACGTGGCCTTCTTGGCACATGTTGTAGCAGATAAAGGAAAAGGTAAGTCCATTCAACATATCCCTGTCGTTCGGGATTATCCGGAACTATTTCCCGAGTAGTTACCTGGATTACCCCCAGCACGCCAAGTCGAGTTCCGTATTGATCTTGTACCTGTTGCAAATCCTATTGCCAGATCTCCGTATCGTCTTGCACCGTCTGAGATGCAAGAGTTGTCTAAGCATCTTCAAGAACTTTCTGATAAAGGTTTTATTCGTCCTAGTTTTCACCTTGGGGTGCTCCCATTCTTTTTGTCAAGAAGAAGGATGGATCTTTCAGAATGTGCATCGATTACCGTGAGCTTAACAAGCTTACCATCAAGAATCGATATCCCCTACCTCCCATTGATGATCTCTTTGATCAATTACAAGGTGCTTCTTACTTTTCAAAGATTGATCTACGTTCTGGGTATCATCAACTGCGTGTGCATGAAGAAGATATTCCCAAGACAGCGTTCCGCACTCGTTATGAGCATTATAAGTTCACAGTTATGCCATTCGGTTTGACTAATGCTCCTGCTGTTTCATGGACTTGATGAATAGGGTTTGCAAGCCATATTTAGATAAGTTCATCATCATTTTTATTGATGACATTTTGATATACTCTAAGACGCAATCTGATCATGAGCAACATCTTCGTCTTACTCTCGAACTCCTAAAGAAAGAGCAACTTTTCGCCAAATTCTCCAAGTGCGAATTTTGGCTTAAGGAAGTTCAATTTTTGGGTCATATCGTCAACGAACAAGGTATTCATGTAGATCCTTCCAAGATCAGTGCGATTAAGGATTGGGACACGCCTACTACTCCTACTGAAGTTCCTTCTTTTCTTGGTCTCGCGGGTTATTATCATCGCTTCATCGAAAATTTCTCAAAGATTGCAGTTCCCCTAACTGCTCTAACTCAGAAAAATAAACCCTTTGAATGGGGTACTAAACAAGAAGTAGCGTTTCAGACCTTGAAGCAGAAGCTTTGTGACGCGCCTATTCTATCATTGCCTGAGGGTAATGATGATTTTGTCGTGTACTGAGATGCATCAAATTTGGGACTTGGCTGTGTCCTGATGCAAAGGAACAAAGTCATAGCATATGCATCGAGGCAGTTGATGGTGCATGAGAAGAACTACACCACTCATGATCTTGAGTTGGGTGCAGTTGTGTTTGCTCTTAAGATCTGGAGACACTATTTGTATGGTACAAAATGTGTGGTTTTCACTGACCACAAAAGTCTTCAGCATATCTTTAATCAGAAAGAACTCAACATGAGGCAACGACATTGGGTTGAACTTCTAAACGACTATGACTGCGAAATTCGCTACCATCCTGGCAAGGCGAATGTTGTGGCTGACGCATTGAGTCGAAAGGAACGTACTAAGTGTCATTGTGTTCGTGTCCAATCTCAAAAAGTGTCTAGCTGATGAGAACCTCCACATACCACTTGACGAGATTCGTGTTGATAAAACACTACATTTTGTTGAGAAACCTGTGGAAATCATAGACCGAATAGTCAAATGGCTTAAACGCAAGCGCATTCCTTTGGTTAAAGTTCGCTGGGAATCTAAGCGTGGACCTGAGTTTACTTGGGAACGTGAAGATCAAATGAAGGCGAAGTATCCACATCCTTTCTCACGAGTTTCCTCTAAACAAATTTCGGGACGAAATTTCCACAAGTAGGGGAGACTGTGACATCTGTGCTTGTAATCATTGTAAACAGTTCAGTTATCAATGAAATAAAGTTATTTGATCCCAATGTTTGTTTGTTTATGTTTGACATTTTTCATGTTTTGACTTTTATTCAATTTCAAACTCTATATCGCTTTCTGGAGAATTATACGCAAACTGGTGCGTAAACGTATTCAGTTTAATGCGACAAATACTCTGGAACATCAATCTATGCTTAACATACCTTAAATAACCTTTACATAACTTAGAAATAAGTTTTGAAGGCTTTGGTATGACAAAATCAAGTCTATTCGCTTACAGGGACTAAATTCGACAAACTGCGAAAGTATGCCGATTTGAACTGTAACAAACATTCCGGAACATGATCATAAGTTAAAAAAACCTTAAATATCCTTTACATAGCTTAGAAATAGGATTTGAGGGGTTCGATGTGCTAAAATAAAGTTTTTGGTCATTCAGGGACTAAAAGCGTCAAAAAGTGCATAAGTTTGCATTTTCGCGCATAACTTACGTTCTGAATACATCCGGACATCCAAAAATTTATGTAAACATTAAAATATTTTATTTTAGTGTTTGGCATAAGAAAAATCCATTCGTCGCTTAATTTGGATCGTTTTTGCGTTCGTTACAACTCCCGTCTTAATTAACCGAACAACGCAACCGTACGACAAAACGAGCCGACATCCGAGATATTTTTTAGCACATTTTAAGTTCCCTATACTTTAACTTCATTTTAGAGCTTTGAAATGGGGTTAAATGGGCTTAAACGTGTCAAAAATGCATCAAAAACCAAGTTTGGGGCTTCAGGGACTAAATCTGCCATTTTTGAAAGTTGCTGGTCTGCAAGGTCCTTACGGACCGTATGGACATATGCTTACGGTCCGTAAGCCTTCCCCAGAACCACAGAATTGCAGAAACAATGAATCTGGCCTATTCCACTTGCTCAAATGGTTTTTACCCCTTGAATTACACACTATGGGCTGGTATTTGATGTCCCCATGGTATTCAAAATCTTGTGCCCAAGTGTAAGGCCAAGATCATTCCCTCTTCTCCAAGAAATGATCCTAATGGTTGTGAAATTCCTATAAATAGCTAGCCCCACTTCACTTCATTCTCACACTTGATCTGAAATCAGCTCTAAGTTGGGGTGTTTGCACTTCATACCTGAGCTATTTTAGATCAAACATCTTTCTTGGACCCTTTGTAAGTCCTCTTCTTGCTTGTTCTTGTATTTCAACCATGAAATTGACCAATCAATGGTCAACACAAAGTTCTGTTGAACTTTGCAACGTGAGCGTAATCACGATGGTTATAGTCCCTTGTGACTATACCTACTGATTACCACGTTGACTAGGCGTAGTGACGAGTCGTAGTTTCGGCCAAAATGTGTGTTTATGCGTATTTTGTAACCAAACTACTTTTGGGTATCAAGACCCTTTGTCTTGATACCAAACCTATTTTCAAACTTCGTTAAACATGTTTTAACATGTTTAGCTCGTCACTTTTAGATTTGTGCTTGTCTAGGGTCGTAAAGGTAAGCGATCTAATCAATCGCTTATACTTTCGAACACGACCCATTTGGTCGATCATTAGGATCCGACCAAACACTTTAGGTGACCATAGTTGTATAGGGAATAACCTTCCGAGGTTATACCTTATGGTCACGTCGTTTAAGTAGTTGTATGATAGGTAGTATATATGCCTTGGGTAATTTACCAAAATGCCCTTTTTACGCCAAAATTCATTCTAAGCATATGTAACATAATTTTTGACATCTAAACTGATTTGGCAACTATATTACACATGTTAAGGCATATTTTACTTGTCATAGAACTAGTTAAGCGGTCCGAACGCGTTTTATGCGAACGACGCGTTGAAGTAGCATAAGCTACCTAAACGAGTCGTAACGGGTCAAAAGCACTTAGGATAAGTTTCGTTTTAGTATGTAGGATTTGTTAAACCATATTACATTAGTTCCTACACTCATTTGGTTTACGAACCCTCATGCTACCTGATCCTCCGAATAGGTCCGTTTATTAATGTAGTTACCTATATTAGGTGCCGTTTGAATCCGTGATCTTCTAGCTTTGCTTGGTGGATATGTAAAGTCTATTGAGCAATCTCAAGTGAGTACATAGACCCCTCTTTTACTGTTTTTCAAAGATTTTGGGGTGAAACACATATGCCTACTTGTTACTTTCATGCTTTCCCATGTTTTCATATCATATACTTGCTATGTTCATTAGTACACTATTAGTACATAATTTCAGTTTGATTTGCTATCTATGTTTACTTGGCATGATAGCACATTGATTTACATTACATCTTCTTTTGCTATGTATGTTTACTTGGCATGATAGCACATTGATTTACATTACATCTTCTTCTGCTATGTATGTTTACTTGGCATGATAGCACATTGATTTACATGACTTTTCTGTTTTGTATGTTAACTTAGCATACTTAGTACATTACTTTCGTTACATGTTTATATTTGGTATGGCATTTGGTTTGTTCAACGGGTCTAAACTACATTCATTAACATTGGCTACGCCGCTCGGTAGTAAGTAATGGTACCATAGGACTTGAAAAATCCCGTTCCTGACATCCTAGGTTTGTTTGGGTGTAAGGAATGACTGAATCCGAAAACATTTTACTTTGATAATCTTTACTCTAAGGTTATCCTGCTGTCTCAAGGCTTGAATGTATGCGTTAACTTACCGCATAAATGTTTGTATCAGTAAGACATGCATTTATTTTACAAAACATAACTTTTGGTTTATTCAAAATACTTTGTTTTGTACATTTTCACTTGTGGTTTAAGTAGTCTCATTTTACTTACCATACATAACTTTTGTTTACACATTACATGATTTATATTTAACTTGGGTTATACTATGACATTTGACTATTGGATTAAACATGGATATTTTACATTGTTGGTTGGTTTGAGTGACTTAAATAACGAGGCGTGTGTAATATGATACAAGCATGGTGGATACGCCGCTGGTACTTCCTATATATAAGTGTTTGTATGATATTACATATCGTAGCGTCATTTAAACCACTTCAGTTTAGACATATTACATTTACAACACATTTTCACTTAAACATTGTTTTACAAATAACTTGGTTTATTCAAACTCTTTTTACTTGGTTATTCTTTTAACCATACACTATTCTTTTATATATACATATCATCTGATTTTGCTATCGTTTTTCAAATGATTTATAAAACAAAACAATTAACAAGGTTCATGACTGAGTTTTTATTAAACATTTCTTTAAACTCAAGTCATGAATCCTATTTTCATAAAACCTATGTATCTCACAGGAATTTTTATGCTGACGTACCTATTTTCACATGTGTTTTCAGGAGCTGCTGCTTAGGATGTTCGTGCCTGATGTGTGCTAAACAGACTATTAAAAACAAACTAAATTAGACTCTCTATTCTAGACACTATAAAGCTTTAATTGTAGACTCGACCTAAAACCACACAATTGGCAAGTGTACCGATCAATGTAGTATAACCTAGGAAGTCCGGATATCAAACCACGAGACTCTATAAATTACGTAAACTAGACTCTGACAGACACTGACGGACGCGACTTAATCTTGTTTAATTGTTTTTTTTTTTTTTTGGGGGGGGGGGGTTACTGAAAAACTAGAAAATCTATATTAAACTAATTAATTTAAACTAGAACTAGACTAAAGACGAATAAAGACTGAAAACTTTTCTTATATGAGAACGAGACCACCTAGACAAGAATCCTGGATCGTTTTTAAGAGATTACCGATTAAGTTAAATGCACGAGTTATGGAACCGGGATCTTAAAGTACTAAACCTATTAAGAACCATCGAGGCCCCTCGACCCTTCTCAAGGAGAAACCTGTGGAGCTACCTAGGCCGTTAATCCTACCGGTTATTAGACGCTCTTCCAATTGTCTAATTATTGTGTAAGTACCCTAATGTTGACCTATTCTTTTCCAATCCTAGATCTTGGGTAGTTTGAAGTAATTAATTTGACTTGATAGACTAATAAGACCGACATGTAAACCAAGACATGACCTTTTCCAAGGACTATCTAAAGCAATTCGCTGGGTAAGACCTACCAATAGCCCCTCACTTTCCAGGTATTAGGACTAGTAGAACACTAAGACTTAGTAAATTATTACCAGTTACTTCTAGAGGTTATCGGTCGATTCTCCCTAAAGAGTGAAGGTTTTCTAACGTGATACAGACACTCACCGAAACCCTAAACCCTAATATGACTCTATGTTGTGATATAGACCGTCACTAAGAATCATATGAAGCAAATAATAACAATAAACCAACTCAAAGCATGCAGACACATCAAATCATTAAATCAAACCGCTTACTAAACACAATCACCCATAACAATCATGCAAATAACAAAACCGGTAAAAACTTTATATTAATCCATTCATCAAGTCTAGGTGGTTTATGAAATTAGCCAAGCATCTCAGTAAATGAAAACAAAACAAAGATGTCTAAAACTGAATTCATTGTAACAAAGTTCCAAGAAAAGTAATCGACAAAACAAGGGATTAGAAAACCCGATAGATTCTTCGATTCTTCGCCCTTGACTCGTACCAATGATTCCAACGCCTTAAGATCTCCGATTGCTCGCCCAGAATTCTCCAAAGTCGCCCAAAGATGTCTCTAATTCGTAATTAGGGTTTCAATTGAGTTTCTTGGGAATTAATTAATCAAACCCTAGCTGGAAACATGTTTTGCTCGAAATCACACCCCTCGCGTGACGCCAAGGGGGGCTCGCGTCACGCGACGCCTCCTTGTTCTGATTTTCTTATTTTTTTATTAAATTTCGATTTCCAGCTTCTCCGACGCGCATACGAATCTCGATTTTCTTCTAAACTGCTCGTTTTTACTCGCTTTTCATCACTTTAAGCTATGCGACCTGAAATCAAAGCTTAATGTCAGCTAGGGGTGAGCATATAACCGAATTAACCGAACCGTAACCGAAATAACCGAAAAAACCGAACCGAAATAACCGATAACCGAAATAACCGAAGGGTTGGTTATTTATATTTTTAATAACCGATTTTTGTGGTTCGGTTATGGTTATTCTTATTTTCATAACCTCAAATAACCAAACCGAACCGAATATTTTAAACATAGCCAAATCCGTAGCACCATAAGTCTTTAAGTTTGTATTTAAATGCTTAACCATGCCCTAATCTATATGTATCTTTGGTGAAGTATTTGAATGTTTTAACTTTTAACCATGACCCAACCTTATTGGCCCATTACATTTTACACTAACCATGACCCAACCTTATTGGCCCATTATAGTTTACACTAATAATAATAGATCTATAACCGAACCGAAACCGCAATAACCGATTAACCGAAACCGAACGGTTATGATTTTTTGATAACCGCAGTGTGCGGTTATGGTTTCGGTTATAGGTAATAACCGAACCGAACCGCACCATGCTCACCCCTAATGTCAGCAGTATCACAATTCTAACCTAAAACAGACTCAAACGACTGAAAACTGACCAAAATATACACTATAAACATATGTACTTTACAGTACATCAGTGACACACTAGGGCGGACCTGTGCCTTAGATACTTAAAATAAAGATAGAACTAGTTTAAATTATGAGATGTACTCTTTGGTTCTTGTTTAAAACAATGTATTCCACCTTTGGTTTATGAATAAAACATAACTTTTAAATGCCATGATTGTGAAACAATAATTCTGTTGCAACAATCCCTAATGTTTCCGCCACGATTTGATGTTTTACGTGGTCGGGGTGTGACACTAGCGTCTGTATTGTTCTTTCACTCTGCCCATCCGTCTGAGGATGGTAGGCGGTGCTGATGAAAAGTTTCGTTCCCATTTGTTCTTGAAAATCTCACCAAAAATTTGAAGTAAACCAGGTATCTCTATCCGACACAATGGATACCGGTACTCCGTGACGTGCCACTATTTCGTTTGTATATACCTCGGACATCTTTTCCAAAGTATATGTTTCGCGTATAGGAATAAAATGTGCACTCTTCGTCAATCTATCCACAATCACCCATATAGCATCGAATCCCCGAATTGTTTTGGGTAGTTTGGTTAATAGGTCCATAGTAATATGTTCACATTTCCAAACCGGGATCTCCAAAGGTTGCAATTTTCCATATGGTTTCTGATGCTCCGCCTTGACTTGTAAGCAAGTCAAGCACTTCTCCACGTATCTTACCACAACCCTCTTCATTCCGGGCCACCAATAATTTTGTTTCAGATCGTTGTACATCTTGGTCGCACCCGGATGAATAGAATATCGGGATTTATGGGCTTCGTAAAGTAGTAGCGCCTTCACCCCACAAGTATTTTATCACGACCCCCGACCCCACCCTGGACGGAATCGGGAGCCGCGAACCAGTTCAGTGGTACCGATGGTTATTTAGAAAAGTAGTGCAGCGGAAATTTCATCAGGACCGTGAGTTAGGAAAAATATCAAAGTTTAGAAAACACCGGATTTTTATTTATTAAATAGATGGGATAAAACCATGTTTTGAAAGGTAGCTTTAATATGGGATAAACCTGAATACATAAAAGAACTTTTCTTAATTAAATTTAATTGATAAATTAAGCCTCTTCTGTAAGCCTTTTGGTGCCGTATCCAACTCTTATTCCGATTTACTGTAATTACCTGAAACGCGTTTTAAAACATTTGGTCAGCAGGAAATACTGGTGAGTTCATTCAGGTTTTATAAAATGACTCCTTAGTTATGAATTACAGCATAAGAGCGATTACAATGGCTACTATCTTATTTTTATCTGGCGCCGTGTCACCTCCTGGTGACGATGGTCATACCACTATTGGGTCCTTTCACCCAAGTAGTGATGATTATCACTGTTAGGATTTATTAGCCTAACCGTGAGAAATTAGTAATGTGTACAATACCCCACTAGCTAGTGATTCAAGATAACTACGACTTAATCCCTGTAATTATAACATTTGAAAATAATTGGAGTATTGTAAAACACTTTTGATAAAAGAGAATGACTCACATTATAAGCATGCAATATTGATGTAAAAAGCTTCTTGATTCTACTCCTTCTGATAATTAAGCATATACTTTGTTGTTTTGAACCTTCTGATGATTAAGCATCCATTTTGATTGTGAGAGTATGGTGTAGAGTTTCGGGTAGTTAAACATTTAGTTTAACAGAGTGGAATACGTATTAGTGTAAAACCACATCAAACCTAACGATGGTCACGAGATTCGAACTTTAACGAAATTCACAAAGTATAGCACTTTGCCATTCGTTTAACGAAATTATCAAAGTATAGCACTTTGGCATCCGTTTAACGAAATTCACAAAGTATAGCACTTTGGCATCCGTTTAACGAAATTCACAAAGTATAGCACTTTGGAATCCGTTTAACGAAATTCACAAAGTATAGCACTTTGGCATCCGTTAGTTGGTTCCTGAATCGATCGGACAGAACATCGCATCGGTGATTATTGGTAAGAACACCAACGTATAGAGAGAAGAACAGAAGGAATGAGCAAAGAAAAATGAATTCTAAGCTTCCTATTTATAGTCAAGGGATAAGTTTTACCCCTATATAGAACCTTCCCTAGATAAAACCTTCCCTAGATAACACTTTCCTTAGATAAAATCTTCCTTAGATAACATCTACCCCATATATATCTAATTTTCATGTATATCTATTTAGGTGTTTAATAAATCTTACTTAGCTGATTAATTAATCTTACTTAGCTTAATTAATCTCGCTTAGCTTAATTAATCTCGATTAGCTTAATTAATCTCGCTTAACTGATTAATTAATCATACTTAACTTAATTAATCATACTTAACTTAATTAGCAGATTAATTAATCTACTCAGCTAGCTTAACTGCTAATTTTCCTTAACAACTAAGTGTACGTAATTAGTAAAGTTAATAAGTTTATTTAACTACTAAGTTTATTTAACTATTAAGTTTACTTAGCTATTAAGTTTACTTAGTTGCTAAGTATTCTAGCAGCTCCCTGATTATGAGATCTGATTTCTTGATACAATGGAACTCGTATTAGTGTATTAACTTAATTCAACTTTAACGATACTCACGAGATTGAAACCCTCACAATGAATGACAAAGTATAGCCAAATATTGGCAGCACTTAAACATCCATTGGATTGGTTTTAATCGATCGGAAAAAGTATCGTACCAGTGATTAGAGTTATTACCCTAATACGGGCAGGGTTTCGGGATTTAGAAGATATAATCCCGAGCTAGTATTTACTATAATAAAAGCTGAAAGAAAGAAAAGAATTGAGCAGTTTGAAACGTAGCAGTGATCGCGTAAACCCACACCTGATTTTTACGCAGCCCGCGAGAGCCCGCTAGGGTTGGTGTGTCATGAGTAGGGTCGCCACGTGTGCGACACGTGGCCTGGAAAGCTTATCCGGTCAACTTTAAGTTGACGCGGCCCGTGTAAACTCCTCTTATGGTTTACGCGGCCCGCCTGAAAAATAATTTTCTTGATTTCTTGGTTTTTCATGCACATTAGGGTTTCAGGGGTACGGGTGTTCACTTACGGGTCGTTTTGGGACATTTTTGCAGGTCCTTACATATTTGGAACCCATATTCTTCCAGATCGAGTCTTCAACCCGTTCTTTCCATCCGACAAGTCTTTTAACTGGCCGATTATTCTTTCCTTCTTCCAGTTCTCCTCTTTCACTGCTTTTACTTGTGCCTCTCGGATACGTTCAAGTATACCCGAGGTCACCACAAGCTGCATCGACCTTACTCGTATTGGGACATAGTCCGCTTTTCTGCTTAGAGCATCCGCCACCACATTTGCCTTTTCGGGGTGGTAGTGTATTTCCCAGTCGAAATCCTTCACTGTTTCCAACCATCGTCTCTGACGCATATTTAACTCCTTCTGATCGAAGAAGTATTTTAAGATTTTGTGATCGGTGAATATGGTGCACTTTACCCCATATAAATAGTGCCTCCATATTTTTAACGCAAATACCACCGCAGCCAATTCAAGATCGTGCGTGGGATATTTCTTCTCATGTATCTTCAATTACCTCGAGGCATAAGCTATAACTTTTCCCCGTTGCATCAGAACACATCCGAGCCCCGATAATGAGGCATTCGAATAAACCACCAAGTCCTCGACTCCGTCCGACAACGTTAATACCGGAGCTTGAGTTAACTTCTCTTTTAGCGTCTGAAACGCCCTTTCTTGTTCAACACCCCAAATGAACTTCTCCTCCTTCCGGGTTAACTTTGTTAGTGGCGACGCAATCTTGGAGAAATCTTGAACACCACTTGTAAGTGGTGTCCATGCTCAGCTTCACTTTTTGAATACACCAAAATATCATCGATGAACACGATGACCGATTTATCCAGCATTGGCTTGCAAACCCGGTTCATGAGGTCCATAAAAGCCGTGGGTGCATTTGTCAGCCCAAATGACATCACGAGGAACTCGTAATGTCTGTATTGCATGCGGAAAGCCGTCTTCGGCACTTCTTCCTCCTTGACCTTTAGTTGGTGATACCCCGATCTAAGGTCAATCTTTGAAAACCAGTTCGCACCTTGTAATTAGTCGAATAGATCATCTATCCTCGGAAGCGGGTATCGGATCTTTACCGTGAGTTTGTTCAACTCCCGGTAATCGATACACATGCGCATGCTTCCGTCTTTCTTTTTCACGAACAGTACCGGTGCGCGCCAAGGAGACACACTCGGCCTTATGAATCCTTTGTCAAGCAGGTCTTGAATCTGGGACATCAACTCTTGTAATTCTGAAGGCGCGAGTCGGTATGGTGCTTTTGCTACGGGTTTTGCGCCCGGAATCAATTCGATTCCGAACTCTACTTCCCGTTCGTGCGGTATCCCAGGTAAATCTTCCGGAAACACATCTTCGTAGTCTCGTACTACCGGTGCATCTTCAATCTTCAGTGATTCCTTCTCGGGCTCATTCGCGTATATCATAAATGCCTTGCACCCTTGCTTCATAAGCTTGTGAGCTTTCAACATCGAGCATATTATGGGGTTACCTCCTTTTTCGCCATAGATAGTGACGTGTTTCCCGATCGGAGATGTTAGCTTTATCTCCTTACGAAAACACACGACCTTTGCGTGGTGCTGAGATAGCCAATCCATCCCAACGACTACTTGAAACTCCCCCATTGACATCGGGATTAGGTCTATCAAGTATTCTTCATTATCGATACTTAATTTACAACCTCAACAAATATCACAAACTATAAAACTTTTGTTGTCCCCTATTTCAACTTCTAAGGGCACAAATAATCTCGTCAATACAAATGAAGGATGTCGAATAAATCCATGCGAAATGAAGGATTTATTCGCACCCGTATCAAACAATACACGTGCAGGAATTGAGTTAATCATGAATATACCTGAGACCACATCGGGTTCTGTCTTTGCTTCAGCCGCGGTAAGTTGAAAGGATCTAGCCTTTGTCTTTGGAGCTTCTGCTGTAGATTCTTTAACGTCTCTCCTTCCAACTAAGTCTGGGCATTCAGACTTTTTGTGGCCAGGCTGATAACATTTATAACAAACGGAAACCTTTCCCGGACATAACGATGCGGAGTGTCCCGTCTTCCCACATATGGGAGACGGCTTGTCTTTGAAGCGGCATTCTCCCTTGTGCCCTTTACCACACACTTTACAACTTGGTGACCCACCTTTAGCATCAACCTTCTTTCCCGATTCCCTAGTTCGAGCTTTCTTTGTAGGGCTTGGATTCACATCATGTGCCCTTCGCTCACCGCTTTCGACTTGTTTCTTCAACTCGATTTCCCGTTCCCGAACAACGTTTATGATCTCGGTAAGGGTCTCATATTTTTAAGGAGTCATAAACTCCCTATAGTCGGCGCTCAACATGTTGTAGTAGTAATATATCTTCTGTTCTTCATTCGTCACCAATTCATTGCAAAACTTCATCTTATCCATAAACGTCGCCGTAATCTTGTCTATGGTCTCGCCCTTGTGCCTAAGTTGCATGAACTCCTCTTTGATTCTATTAATGACCGCCATGGGACTATGATGTTTAAGAAATGGTGTCTTAAACTCCTCCCATGTCATGGCCCTCGCCGCTTCGGCCCCTATTTCATTCTTTTTATTGTCCCATCAATCTTTGGCATGACCTCTCAACTGACCCGTTCCATAAGCAACAAAGTCACTTTCGTCACAATGGGTTCTTTCAAATACCCCTTCAACGTCGCTCAACCATCCTTGGCAAATTATCGGGTCAACCTCCCCGTTGTAGATTGGCGGTTTACACGCCATAAATTCTTTGTATGAACATACGTTCTCCCGATTTCTCTTTCATAAGGTTGACACTATCCTCCAACCTTTTGACTCGTTCTTCGACAAGTGACAACACCGTGTTTTGAATTTTGTCTATAAACCCGGATAGACTACCTTCAATTGCCTTCCCCACTTCTTCGGCAATTATCTATTTCATTTATTCGGTGCTTGTCTGCACCGGATCATCATCGTTTCTTTCCGACATCTTGAAACTGAAATGTTTACATTAAACGTTAAACATTTCATTTATAACATAGCTTTACTTGCTTCGGTTTAGCCAAGTTCCCAACTTGTTTTAACCGTTCACTTTTGGTGCACTTTCCGGGTTTGAGTGAGTTAACACACTCTTCCCATGCACATCAATTCCCATCTCATTTTTCACATAAGATATAATCTACTAAAATAATAAGTTAATTCTTACCGGACGATCGATCAAGCTTGAACCGAACACTTTGTTGATAACCTTAAGCTCTGATTACCAACTTGTAACACTCGATTAATTTTCTAACAAAAGATACTAAATTTTAGGTAATTCGTACCTTGGTTTAACATGAGTACAAAATAAAAGTTTTACCTGCTAGTCAACTACCGACTAGTTTAAACATTCATAACGTGATTAACAAATCATTTACATCAAAAACATTGTGTTGACGAAGTCATCCCAAAAGTATTGTTTAAACATAAACTAAGTTAACGCCGAAGCTTGCAAAGTTGTGTTCGGTTCTTCAAAAACTTGCTCGATTGCCATCCGGATAGTTCCCTTTATTACCTATGGTCAAAACCACTTAAAATGTTAGTTTTGACATTTATATGAAGTGTATAAACAAGTCCCAAGCGTTGAATCATGCAAAATAAAAAAAATAAAATTGTGACCTGTCGTGTGGCGCGACAGGCCCTCGCGTGGCGCGGGGGAGCTGGTTTTCCAGCAGGTCCAGTTTTGTGACCTGCACTTGCTGCCAGTTCCGGAAATTCAGATTTTCAGCTTAAAATGACCATAACTTTTGACTCGTGAGTCCGTTTTAGGTGATTCTTTTTCCTATATGTCTGTAAATTCATTACCGACGTGCCTATTACAATTATCATACCGAAAATTTGATTTACGGGTCGAACGACTAAAAGTCACTTATGTATTGTTCGACCCGTTTAAGTTACACTCATTTTACTACCTTTTTAATAGTAAGCATAGGGCGCTTTTTACCAAACTTCAGGGGCTTATTCTCACCGACATTTTATTACCAATCTTATGGTTTCATGCTCGTGTGATTGTAACCGCCTTTGCTAACTATTAATAACTCTAACGCTACTATTACACCATTAATCAACCCGTTTGGCTCATCTACGGAATCCTCCATTATGATGACTACCAAACGATTTCTAACCGATTCTTAACCTATTATTTCAAATAACGAACATTGTCGTTATATCAACACAACCTTTATTCTACAACGCAACTAAACATGCTCTAGTTATAAAAAATTACTTAATGTAACGAATCAAGTTACATACCTTCAAAGCACACCCTTTAGTCGTGCATCAACACCGACTTGTCCGCTCGAAGCTCCGGCTTCCTTTCCTATAGAGTTCAATCACATTGTATTTAGAACCCTTTGTTTCACATGTAACGCATAGTTTACCATTTAGTACAATTTATGCGTTTTTGTTTATATCTCAACAATTTGCCTTCTATTTGGCATTTTCACAAACACTTTAGGGGCAGATATTTATATCATTTAAATTCAAGTTCATGGCTTGTTATTTAACTAAAATTTACATCAATTTAGCTTTCATATATAAAATTTAACATCCATATTTCAGAGAGCTCTTTCTATGAACCCTATTACACTAGAATAATGCTCAAAACCCTAGTGTTTATCAATTTCTCACCAAACCCATGAATCACCTTCAATGTGTTCATGAAATTTTCATAAATTAGTCATGATTTCACATATCGTTGTCTAGGGTTTACTCGTAGACACAATATCTGTCACACCCTCCAAAAACCCCACCCCGCCTTGGAGGCGTGACATGCCCAGGATCATAGCCACCAATCATATTGAACAGAGCATGTAAGTAATTTTTATTTTATAAAATCCAACACAATACAATTGGTGTCAAAACATAGTTTGAGTTTACAGCGGAAGCAAAACATAAATATAAATTGAAATGTTTTCCCACAACGACCACGTCTTCTTGTGCAAGCTCCTTAAGCTAGGGATCTAACGACCTGCAAGGCATGTAACAACGAGTCAACAACAAAGTTGAGTGAATTCACGGTTTCTGTTCTCTGGCTTACTAGCCCGTAGGATTATCCCGAAGTTTTGTTTTGTTGTCCTACCCAGGACGAACGTACGTTATTCTGCACTCTGGAGAATTCGTATGTATCGCGGTCTCCCAGACATGTGTGCGAAGATTAGTGGAGTGGCATCCTACCTACTGAGGATGGCCGTGCCTTGTAGAAAATAAAGTGTGAACTCACCTTGATTTAACAAGCTTCCTGATTCTAACTCTTTTGAGAATTAGCATCTACTTTGGTATGAGGTAGATTTTAGCCTACTGATAAGCTTAATAACCTAATTTGCACACGAAACTAGGTAAGTAACTTAATACAGCTTTTACGATAACTCACGAGATCAAACCCTCACAACAAATGACAAAGTGCGATACTTAAACATCCAGCGGATTCACAACGAATGACAGAGTATAGTCCGATTTCGAACAGCACTCAAACATTCAAGTCGAAATCACGACGAATGTCAAAGTATAAACCCAATTTGAGCAACACTTAAACATCTATTGGATAGTTTCAATCGATCGGACATTGAATCGTAGCAGCGATCGAATTAATACCCTGTATCGTAGCATCAATTAGTGATTGTGTGTGTTAATTGCAGTAATCGGACCAAAACTCAGAGAATATAACGAATTTTATCGTCGCTCAAACTCCAGAAACTAAGTGCCAATGTCTGCTATTTATACACCAATTTCGAACAGCTTACGGACCGTAACAATTCTCCCTTACGGTCCGTAAGGGACACCTCCTTCTTATAGGGTAGCTACGTGTGAGACTAGGCCTGCTGAGTCAACAAAATTGATAAATTCTGTTCTGGCAACGAATTTAAATGGATAATCATCAATAGAAAATACCCCCCTGAGTTTTAGGGGCCCTAATCCTGATTCTGATTGTTCTGGAAATCTTAGGGTTTCTGCAGAATCACTTGGGTTTCTCAATTAGGGTTTCCTATTAGACTAATTATAATACTAAATAGGACTTGTTAGTGAGAGTTGTTACATTCTCCCCTCCTTATAGAAATCTCGTCCTCGAGATTTATTCAAATAAGTAAGGATACTAGTACTAATCTTTTATGTTCGAGAAACTTAACCTTTCTGTTTTATATCTAAAGTGATTTCTCAACAAATCTTTAAATTTTTCTCTATGTCTTAAAGAGATACTACCAGCAATTTGTCAGATAAACACTTCTTAAAGTTGTATATATGAAATACTTAGGGATGACTTAACCTTAACCCATAGCACTTAAAATAAATATTATAGAACACCGTAAAGTATTGAGTCTTGCACTTGGAATGAAGCATCGTTGTGGATCATTGAACACTTTACCGGTTATAGTCTGGTTTTATCAAAAAATATTTTTCCCATTTTAAAACCAAGTTCACTATAACCAATGGCTCTGATACCACTCTGTCACACCCTCCAAAAACCCCACCCCGCCTTGGAGGCGTGACATGCCCAGGATCATAGCCACCAATCATATTGAACAGAGCATTTAAGTAATTTTTATTTTATAAAATCCAACACAATACAATTGGTGTCAAAACATAGTTTGAGTTTATAGCGAAAGCAAAACATAAATATAAATTGAAATGTTTTCCCACAACGACCACGTCTTCTTGTGCAAGCTCCTTAAGCTAGGGATCTAACGACCTGCAAGGCATGTAACAACGAGTCAACAACAAAGTTGAGTGAATTCACGGTTTCTGTTCTCTGGCTTACTAGCCCGTAGGATTATCCCGAAGTTTTGTTTTGTTGTCCTACCCAGGACGAACGTACGTTATTCTGTACTCTGGAGAATTCGTATGTATCGCGGTCTCCCAGACATGTGTGCGAAGATTAGTGGAGTGGCATCCTACCTGCTGAGGATGGCCGTGCCTTGTAGAAAATAAAGTGTGAACTCACCTTGATTTAACAAGCTTCCAGATTCTAACTCTTATGAGAATTAGCATCTACTTTGGTATGAGGTAGAGTTTAGCCTACTGATAAGCTTAATAACCTAATTTGCACACGAAACTAGGTAAGTAACTTAATACAGCTTTTACGATAACTCACGAGATCAAACCCTCACAACAAATGACAAAGTGCGATACTTAAACATCCAGCGGATTCACAACGAATGACAGAGTATAGTCCGATTTCGAACAGCACTCAAACATTCAAGTCGAAATCACGACGAATGACAAAGTATAAACCCAATTTGAGCAACACTTAAACATCTATTGGATAGTTTCAATCGATCGGACATTGAATCGTAGCAGCGATCGAATTAATACCCTGTATCGTAGCATCAATTAGTGATTGTGTGTGTTAATTGCAGTAATCGGACCAAAACTCAGAGAATATAACGAATTTTCTCGTCGCTCAAACTCCAGAAACTAAGTGCCAATGTCTGCTATTTATACACCAATTTCGAACAGCTTACGGACCGTAACAATTCTCCCTTACGGTCCGTAAGGGACACCTCCTTCTTATAGGGTAGCTACGTGTGAGACTAGGCCTGCTGAGTCAACAAAATTGATAAATTCTGTTCTGACAACGAATTTAAATGGATAATCATCAATAGAAAATACCCCCCTGAGTTTTAGGGGCCCTAATCCTGATTCTGATTGTTCTGGAAATCTTAGGGTTTCTGCAGAATCACTTGGGTTTCTCAATTAGGGTTTCCTATTGGACTAATTATAATACTAAATAGGACTTGTTAGTGAGAGTTGTTACAATATCATTCCTATTATATCCATAAAACAAACATGCATCATCAGATTTCGAATTTTCTAAATTCATGAGAATTTCAAGTAGAGAATTCTTGTCAAATTTTACATACCTTATGATCTCATTGCAATGGGGATCACTAATCTATGTTCGATTTTCGTTTTGGACTTGATTTGAACCTTCAATCTCTGAGATTTGTGGAGTTTTGGGTTTGAAGAACCCTGGTCGCCCCTCCCCTTGCCAGGTTCGATCTCCACATACGCCCACAATGTGTTTTGGGTTTTAATTTTTTTGTTTTAATAATATTAGTTTCAATTTAAACACTTTTAGCCCCTCAACTATCATTTGGTTCTAATTTTTAGTGTTTTAACCCATTGTAAGTCACTACAAGGCTTTTACCTAACTAGGTTATTTTAATCCTAGTTAGTTCACTAGTTTATTTATCAACATTATATTTAAAATAAATGATTTGCATTTTCGGGGTGTTACACATACCCACATGTAAACACATCTACATCATTACATACGTATCTACATACACACATACATACATCATTACGTACACTCATAACATTATACATATATATACATACATACATCCCTACTTGCAACATACCTAACTCATACATGCCTACTCACATACATACCTTCATATATCCGCGTATACTTGCTCACATACTTATAAACATACATAAGTAGGTGCATACATGCTTACATACATTTCTAAATACGTTTATAGAGACATACAAACATACATACATATCCGGGCACTCTTGGCTATCACCTATGATCAAAACCAACTTAAAAGTTAGCTTTGATAGTTTAATAACAAGTTTAAACAAGTTATATGGGTCAAACAAGCAAAATTAAACAATTTTCGGAATCAGGGGGGCTAGACGCTACACCTAAGGGCTAGACGCTACACCTAGCCCCTTTTTTGACAGCAAGTTGCTTAATTGCTGCTGCAAAATTCCCAGCCAACCCAAGTTTCACGAAAACGGACATAACTCATTCGTTATTGATCCAATTTACATGATTCTTTTTCCTACGCGGTCGTAATTTAATTCTCCATCACATGGAGTGAAAATCCAATATTCGGGCTACCGAAATTTAGGACCTTCAAGCCTTCGGCTTATTACCATTTTACCAAAATTTTGACCCGTTCATGCATTTATCAACATAACTCGTTTGTTTGACCATAACTTCTTATGAACCTAATAATATCAATGACGTCTATCATAAAAGACTAAATTCTTGGATGTCTTGCATCCTCTTAAACCATTTTCGCTCAAAAGCTTATTTTGACCCGTTAAAGGTTTATTCCGCATTTTAAGGTCCTTGGCTTACGAAAATCATATTTCTCGCTTTCCTACTTTTTCAAAACATTCACTTAATCAAATAGCTTGTTTCTAATCAACTTTTAAGACCGTTTGCCCGATTTACCCATCAAGGGCGTTTTTGTCAACTTTGTTCCATCCTTTACTACAAAGGACTTCCTTTAACATTTGACTAATCGCACGACTTAACTATAACTCAAATCGTACATACCTGGCTCGGATCAAAGCTATGACCCGTTTTAATATTTCATGCACTAAATGGCTAGTTAATAGCAACATAATTCCTTTTGCTATTCATCCTGTGAATGCATAATACTTGACAAAACAATTCATTAGTCAATATCGCCAAATGGTGATATCTTCACCATTTGACCCGTTAAGTCTAAATGTCCATTTTATCCTTGTGGGACTTTAGTTAGTCATTATCCCATTCATGTAACTTATTCCTTCGTTAACTCGTAACCAAAATCACCATAATACCCTTTTTACCCTTTTCGACCATCAACTTAGTTTCTTAACATAATCACATGTTCCGACCCATACCAAAACTTGTCGGAACATCATAATTCACATATTTAGTTACCATGTTCGTAATCTATACAATGAATAGATATTCTACAAAAAGGGGGTGTAAGCTTTACTTACATAACATCCGAATATGCTTCCTGTGCGCATTAGTCCCGTTTGACCCGCTTCCTTCCCAAGCTTCCTTGTCGCTTATTAAGCATCAACTATCATATATCATTCTCAAGATAGTTAGCTTATTCATCATTCATCAAATCCTTTTTATCACACGGATCTTATATTAAGTTTATCATTTAACCTTAAAGCATGCTAATCCATCATTTCTTATCCAATTTCTTTAAACATACTTACACATATATGATTTTCAACATTATTAACATAAGCATATCATTACTTCTATCATATCATCAAAAACCCACTTCATAACTACTTTGTTAATCACTTACAAGTGATCTAATATTAAGTTCTTTATAATTTCATTCATCCTTGTACTGAGCTTTCACTCGTGCACATTCGTTCCCCAATTCGATTGGTTTCATCACATTGAGAGTTCTACCATTAATATCTACAAAATCAGCGGTTAGCACTTTTCATTCAAACATTCATTATACTAGGTGATTACTCACCTATAATTCTTTTACAATTTCCTACGTACGTGCTATAAGACATTCCACATTTCATTCCTTACATGCAAGTCTTTTATTCTGGTTACTTATTTTGTCGACCTTTGCAGTTTGACTTTTCAAGGTCAAACCGACATTTCTTACTTATCGTAGATATATTGAGGTACACATTCCTACTTCTTTCCCTTCATGCTTATTTTCAAAGACATTCATTACATCATTTCGGTATTCTTAACCAAACTCACCCTTCTCATTTATACTTAAATTATTGTCCAGGTCGTAGCCCGTCGTTTATTATGACTCCTAAGAGTCGATTACTAATACATTTAACACATAACTTGTTCGAAACTTCTTCTTCCTTTCGTTTTAAAATTTAGGTTTGCGTGCCAATTACGATCATTCTTTCATTCAGTTACTTTACGTTTACTCATATGACTCGTTTGACGCGACCAAGGTCAAACTATCGGCATATTCTGATATGGGCTAATTTCATCCTTTTTATATTTTTAAATCCGTCTAGCGGTTCCAAATGTACCATTCATACATTTTCTTCCTTCTATGATTTGAATCCATCTAACGGATTTCAAACATATCATTCACATCTTTTATTCCTTACATGTGTTGAATCCGTCTCGTGGATTCAGACATATCATTTCTACATTTCATTTCCTTGAATCCGTTTTACGGATTCAAACATTCCATTCATGCCTTTCATTTCTTGAATCTGTCTCGCGGATTCAAATAGGTCATTCATACTTCATTACTTTCATGCTTCGAATCGGTCTCGCGGATTCTAACATATCATTCATACTTTCATTCCTGAAAGTCTTACATTTCTCTTTACCCTCACGTCCACCTACTACCTAATTCTAACGGACATACCTGTAACAATTATCACGGTCTCACGAACGTCATATGTTTCTTGTGTACTGGCCAGGTACACAATCCACATACTAGTTTCGTGTCTTCGTGTAATCGCCACCTTATGTCCGAAGAATTAAGTTTTGGCACATGTATCATTTTCAAAACTTCATTTCCATGTCACTATTATATTTCATTTAAAATTTTCTTTCACTCGCTTAATTATACCACTTCATACGCCCACACGTTAAATTTACGTACCTGGGGTCCATTTGTCTTATCACTTGCCTTGATGCCGGTTCTAGACCGCATTCACGGATCATCCTTTCCAAGTAGTTATGCTTACCTTTAGATCTTGATCGAGTCGTGGATTGTACGGGTTCCTTATCACAAGAGCACACAGGTTTGAGTTCAAGTACCTATCCTCTCGTACTTGATTCTCTCAAACCAGGGCTCTGATACTAACTTGTAAGCCCCTAGTTCGTATTTGACAAAAGGTTGCAGCGGAAGTTCATGCCATAAAATTCCTTTCCTTATAAATACCTTGACTTACTTAAATCTTCATTTTAAAACAACTTTTTCACATGAAGTCATCAATCGAAACATTTACAATTAAAAAACAAAATATGGGTTTTCTAAATTTCATACACCAACGTTCCCGTACAATCTGTCTTGTGACTCGATCCTCGATCTCTAATCCTTGATGATCCTCATGACTCGTACTACATGCGCTCACCACATAACATTAGTACGCATTATAAACATACAAGATTTATTCACGTTTACTTTTCGTTCCGTTAACTCTTTACATCCCAGCTTTCCATCTAATCATACAATCTGCGGTGAGACTTCTTTGCTATTCCTGCGTTACACTTCAGTCACCAGGCACGCTAATATTTTCGTTAGTACTCAATTTCATTGGATACATGCGTACCTACTTTCATACATACTTATACATATTCAAACGTTCACACATAACCAATTACATACATACGTACATACCCACATGTAAACACATCTACATCATTACATACATATCTACATACACACATACCTACATCATTACGTACACTCATAACATTATACATATATACATACATCCCTACTTGCAACATACCTAACTCATACATGCCTACTCACATACATACCTTCATATATCCACGTATACTTGCTCACATACTTATAAACATACATACGTAGGTGCATACATTTCTAAATACGTGTATAGAGACATACAAACATACATAGATATCCGGGCACTCTTGGCTATCACCTATGATCAAAACCAACTTAAAAGTTAGCTTTGATAGTTAAATTACAAGTTTAAACAAGTTATATGGGTCAAACAAGCAAAATTAAACAATTTTCGGAATCAGGGGGGCTAGACGCTACACCTAGGGGCTAGACGCTACACCTAGCCCCTTTTTTTACAGCAAGTTGCTTAATTGCTGCTGCAAAATTCCCAGCCAACCCAAGTTTCACGAAAACGGACATAACTCATTTGTTATTGATCCGATTTACATGATTCTTTTTCCAACGCGGTCGTAATTTAATTCTCCATCACATGGAGTGAAAATCCAATATTCGGGCTACCGAATTTTAGGACCTTCAAGCCTTCGGCTTATTACCCTTTTACCAAAATTTTGACCCGTTCATGCATTTATCAACATAACTCGTTTGTTTGACCATAACTTCTTATGAACCTAATAATATCAATGACGTCTATCATAAAAGACTAAATTGTTGGATGTCTTGCATCCTCTTAACCCATTTTTGCTCAAAAGCTTATTTTGACCCGTTAAAGGTTTATTCCGCATTTTAAGGTCCTTGGGTTACGAAAATCATATTTCTCGCTTTCCTACTTTTTCAAAACATTCACTTAATCAAATAGCTTGTTTCTAATCAACTTTTAAGACTGTTTGCCCGATTTACCCATCAAGGGCGTTTTTGTCAACTTTGTTCCATCCTTTACTACAAAGGACTTCCTTTAACATTTGACTAATCGCACGACTTAACTATAACTCAAATCGTACATAGGTGGCTCGGATCAAAACTATGACTCGTTTTAATATTTCGTGCACTAAATGGCTAGTTAATAGCAACATAATTCCTTTCGCTATTCATCCTGTAAATGCATAATACTTGACAAAACAATTCATTAGTCAATATCGCCAAATGGTGATATCTTCACCATTTGACCCGTTAAGTCTAAATGTCCATTTTATCCTTGTGGGACTTTAGTTAGTCATTATCCCATTCATGTAACTTATTACTTCATAAACTCGTAACCAAAATCACCATAATACCCTTTTTAACCTTTTCGACCATCAACTTAGTTTCTTAACATAATCACATGTTCCGACCCATACCAAAACTTGCCGGAACATCATAATTCACATATTTAGTTACCATGTTCGTAATCTATACAATGAATAGATATTCTACAAAAAGGGGTGTAAGCTTTACTTACATAACATCCGAATATGCTTCCCGTGCGCATTAGTCCCGTTTGACCCGCTTCCTTCCCAAGCTTCCTTGTCGCTTATTAAGCATCAACTATCATATATCATTCTCAAGATAGTTAGCTTATTCATCATTCATCAAATCCTTTTTATCACACGGATCTTATATTAAGTTTATCATTTAACCTTAAAGCATGCTAATCCATCATTTCTTATCCAATTTCTTTAAACATACTTACACATATATGATTTTCAACATTATTAACATAAGCATATCATTACTTCTATCATATCATCAAAAACCCACTTCATAACTACTTTGTTAATCATTTACAAGTGATCTAATATTAAGTTCTTCATAATTTCATCATACTTTTGATGTGTGTACTACCTCCTAAGCATAGTGTACAACTAATTCATGCATATCCTTCTAATCTCATTCATAATTCACAAATTCCTCCTTCTAATCAACATAAATCATTCATGCATAAACATCAAACATACGAGTATCACATTTCTTTCAATTCCTCTAACAAGAATCCATCATACAAATCAAAATACAACAATATTAAGCAAGAATTGGACATGGGTGACCATTCAAGTCGTTATCATCACCATAATCAATGGGTTTCATCTCTAAACATCAAATTAGCCCAAACCGTACATACCCCATGTTCTATATGACAATTCTAACACATACTCATTCTCAATTTTATACAAATTCGCAACTTACATCATAACCCACTTCGTGAAAGATCACCAATCTAATCTTTAAGACATACCTTATGATCCCCATGAGAAGGTGATCACTAATCCATGCTCGGTTATGAATTTAAGCTTCATCTTGCCTTTTGATTTGATGAAATGGATGGAAACTAGGGTTTTGAGCTCATGGAGCGCCTGATCGATTTCTAGAACACACGAATGTGTGTGTTTGTGTGTGTTAACTTTCATAAATAAAACCCATCTTTCCATCCTAACCTTTTTGGTCCCTCAAGTTTCGTTTTGATTGCATACGGGACTAAAAACTCATCATCTTATTACTTATATACATAAAACCACTAGGCTAATTTATTCCTAGTTATTTTGTTTATGGGTTCACTTTTACTACTAACGGTACTTTACCCATTTCTTTATCTTAACCGGGTTCTAAATTACCAAACCCGTTTTTGGGGTGTTACAGTAACTTACAAATTTTGCCCTTTATTTATATACTTAATTTAGGCGGTGTCTTTTGGAGTTAAAATTGACGGGATTTGTACTTTATGTCTCAAAACCTTGAACGATACGTCCTTTAGGCTCTAACCAAGTTAAATTTTATTAAATCTAATCATCCAATGGTATTTTAGTGTTTTTACCTATTTAATTACTGTTATTTTAAAAATAAAACAAAATATTTTTATAATTTATTATTATTATTATCTCTTTCTCTACATCTCTCTCTCTACCACTCTCTCTCTCTCTCTCTTCTCTCTCCACCATAAGCCATGCCCTCAACCACCATCCCCCTGCAACCTATCCACACCTCTGCAACCACCATCTACCACACTCTCTCTCCATCACTACCTCAACCACCATTCACCACCCATCCACACCTTGTAACCAGTATCCACCACCGCCTCCCCTTGCACACCCCTGCAACCACCACCGCCCCCACCAGCTCCCAACGCCACCACCATCCACCAGCCCAAAACGTCGCCCCACTAGCCCCGAACGCCGCCCCCATCCACACTACTGCCCCCTCTTGCACCTGTCGCCCCCACCAGCCCTAAACATCACCACCATCCACCATTCCCAAACGCCGCCCGACCATCTCCAAACCCCATTCCATCCACCACGAGCCCCAATCGTGACCCCCACCCCTTGTCCTTCCCCCCACCTTCAAACCCTAGCCCATGGTTAAAACCTAGAGAGAGAGAAACGTGAGGTTTGTGTGTGTGAGGGGGAGAGAGATTGTGAGTGGAGAGAAAGGGATTTTATATTAAATGTTCTTTTTTTTTGTATTAAAAGGGCAAAAAGACTAATTTACCCTCATGTGGGGTCTATATAACATGATTTAATGTTGAATTTTAATTACGTTAGTGCAAAAGGATAAAACATACAAGATTTTGAAACATAAAGTACAAATTCCATCAATTTTAACATCAAAGAAAATCGTCTGAAATTGAGTATATAATTAAAAGACAAAACTTGTAATTTACTCTTACATACTCATTCCATCATATTATAACCATATATCTAGATAATAAAAACACAAATGGTTACAATTTATATTATTAAATAATTTCTTTGAATTATATGATAGTAAGATTAATTACAGGTGACATGATAAAGGTAATCAATCATGCCCGTTTTTCAACAAAAGTGGATAATATTTAAGGACATATTAAAATAATAGAACTAACAATAATATTGAGACAAACGATGTATACATATCACGTATCCAATCCCATTTTGGCCACCTTTAATAAAAAAATAATCAATAAATAGTGTTAGCCACCAAATGTTCTGACCCGTTACCTTATATATGTAAAAAAACATCGTTTCTCCCCCTTGATTCAGAACAATTTATAACTTCGAACGGTAAAAACCGGTCTAAGTTCTTTTAATATTTTTTTTAACGGAAAATTTGGATCACTGACGGACCACTGGAGTATCATTGTGCCACCAGCAGAACCACCCGATCATATCCATCTCCACTAGGCAATAATGCCTATACACTAATTCAGGAAGAAACCCAATAAATCTGGGAAAACCCCCCTTTGTGGGAATCGAACCCATGACCTTTGTGGGAATAGAACTTTTACACTCATATCGGAATTAAAGAACGTTTTGTCGAATGCTATAGAAGTTGATGGTTTCTGATCCGTCTTTACCAAAGTCGGTCCTTAGATGGTTTTAATTAGTGGTGGACCTACCTTATTGTAAGGACTCTCAAAAATGTCTTAAACTGACCCATAAGTGGAAACCCGGACCCCTGGAACCCTACTGTGCATGAAAAATAAAGAAATCAAGAATTTTGGGTTTCAGGCGGGTCGCGTAAGGGTTGGCTTATTCTTACGCGGGCCGCGTCAATGTTGGGTTGACCGGATAAGTGTTCCAGATCCACGTGTTGACCAGCTGGCATACCTACTCGTGACCAATCAAACCTACGCGTAGAATAGGTGGTTAGGCGGGCCGCAAAAGGTTCGAACCAAGGTTTACGTGGGCCGCGTGAACCTCCAATTTCACCTATAAATAGCCTAGCTCAGGGACTTTCATTCTGTGTCGACGAAAACTTTCACAAACGAAATATTACTACTCTGAAGTAGAAATTACAATTTTAATAGCGAGGCGCTGCTCCGATACAGGGTATTAACTCAATCGCTGCTACGATTCAATGTCCGGTCGATTGAAACTATCCAATGGATGTTTAAGTGCTGCCCACATTAGGGTTATGCTTTGTCATTCGTCGTGAATTCGATGGATGTTTAAGTATCGCACTTTGTCATTTATTGTGAGGGTTTAATCTCGTGAGTTATCGTAAATGCTGTATTAGTTACTGACCTAGTTCGTGTGCATGTTATTAATTTAGGTTACAAAGGCTAAACAGTAGGCTTAAACTCTGCCCGTTAAATCTGCAATGTGAGTCATTCTCTTTTTATCAAAGTGCTTTATAAATTCTTAAATGTTTTCAAAGTTATAATTACAGGGATTAAGTCTTTGTAGTCACCAAATTACAGCCGGTATGTGGGGTTTTGTATACAATACTTGATAACCGTCACCATTGGACAACGGGTTAGCCAAGGGGTGATATGACCATAATCACAGACACCATTGGACAACGAGATAGCCAATAGGTGGTCGAGTGATAAATACCGTGGGTAGTTGGTTGATATGTATAAACATTGTAATCGCTCTTAATACTGTAAATTATAACAACGTGTCGTTTTAGTAAAAAGAATGATTCACCAGTATTTCCCTGCTGACAAAACCGTTTTCAAACATGTTTCAGGTGATCTGTTGTGATCCAGGAAAAGTGCTGTGAAGCACTACAAGCTTAAGGAAGTGGCTCAATATAAATAAAGAAACATGTTTTGTAAAATAAAGATTTCCCAGTGAAATCATCTGATTGTAAATTACCGGGGGTTTATACCGAGTTATGAAATAAAATAATCAGGCATTTTCAGTTTTAAAAAGATCCTGTTAAAATCTTCCGCTGTCAAACTCAATTAAATAAATACCACGGGATTTTCTGTCCCGCGGCTCCTGAACCGGATCAAACCGAGCAGGGGGCCGTGACAGAAAAAGGTGGTATCAGAGCCACTGAATTAAGCTAATTAAGTATTTGAGAAGTACTTAATCTTCCTGATTACCATTTTGTGATTATGTGTTTTATTAACTGACTACTTGTTAATTACAGTATGGGTAAGCAAAAGCTTTCAAACATCTATCTTAAATTAGATAGTTCACCAAACGAAAAGGGAAGTTCATCCCAATCAAAATCCTCAAGATACTCAGTAGATACTGAGGAGGGAATATTTGTTCGTAAAGGCCATTATGAGGAACCACTTTCTCCTAATAAAAGAAGTTTGATTATTAAGAAAAGTCAGGAGAAAATAAAGAAATCTCAATCAAAAGAAATGAGAGTTAATCAGGAAATTCAGAAATTAGGCAGTAACTCACCATGGGAAGACAAGTTAGATGAAACATGGGCAGATCTCTATATGCTAGCCACTATAGCAGTAAATGCAAATCTTTAAAATACCCTGACCCAGTATTAGCACCCTTATCACCTAAAAGCCGAAAACTTTACCCAATAAATAAATAAGTTTACAATAAACCCTAGTATGTTTAATTGTCAGTTGCTCTTTGTATTAAACTAGTCACACGGTATGCAATAATATTTGAATGTTTATCTGTGAAATTTTGCTATAAAATTTTACCTTAGCATTTTGTATGCATTTCATATGCTAAACAGCATGAATAAGTTATCTGAAGCCCTTCAGAATCTCAATCTTTATCCGGTTAAAATAGAAGTTTCTAGAGACTTTACTGGTTACATACCCGATATAGAAGAACCTATGGAATTTAACACTTCACCTCCAGAGAAACCAAAGCCCAAGAAAAGGAGAAGATTTGTAGGTTGGAGACGTGTACGCAGGAGGAAACCAGCAACTAGGAGAGTTTCCCAAAATAGAGAATCCCATAGATAAAGGAAAAGGAATTGTAATCGGGGAAAATTCCAGGCAAGTAGAAATGGAAATTGGGGAAAGTTCTAAACAAGTTGAGGAGTTTCCATTACAAGAGGAGTTGGATCAGATATTGGCAAGCTGTGATATCATCAGGCCCATAAATAACAACCTTTACCCTTATCCAGCTGAAACTCAACTTCCAATAAATTTGGAACCAGCCATTCCAGAACCTTTAATCCATACTCAACCTTTAGGAGAAATGGACGAATGGTGGACCAATGATTGGTAGTTTCAAAACCTTCTCAATAACCCTTATACGTTTTTCCCTCAGTTCGACCCAGAACCTATACCAAACCCACCAATGAGCAATGAAAATTTAGCTGAACTCCGCCATTTTGGCGAGGAGCTGATAGGTGCAGGGAATAGGATTCGGGAGGTAGGAGAACAGATCTCCTGGAAGTATGACGAGAGGGAACATCACTTCTAAAATACCTAGGGAGAGGATGGTAATAAAGTTGTGATTGTATAATAGTAAAAGTAATAATAAAATAAGTCTGTAAAATAACCTACAAATAAAACTTTGTAAGATAACGGTGTGTACGGATGCATAATATGATATATAAAAAGGGAATCAAGAAATCGATAATTTTGGATATATATTTGTGTTGTTAAATTTGTATGGTTGTTTTGTGCAAAATTGTTATTTATTCTGTACTAATAAATTATATATATTAATTATCAGATGGAAAACGCTAATAATGAACCAGTTAACAAGGTTAACCAATCTGAGCAACACCCGGGGGATCAATTTATGACTAGGCAAGATATAGAAAATATCGCTGCTCAAGGGATAGCCAATGCTATTCCCGCAATACTTGCTGCTGCTCAGAAACCTGTTGAACCTCAACAAATCATTCCTAGCAAACGTACTTCTGAAGATAACTTCGGTAATAGCGTAAACGGAGGCGGTAATCATACTAATAACAATAATGATCCACGGCAGGCTCCGCTCCCTAAGAAAATGAAAGCTGTAACGTCTGGTTGCACTTACAAAGAATTTCTTGCTTGTAAACCCGTTGAATTTGCAGGCAATGAAGGGGCGACTGCGGCGCTACGTTGGTTAGAGAAACCGAGGCAGTGATCATAAAAAGTAAATGTGCCGAAAACGACAAAGTCATGTATGCGTCGAATCTTTTCAAAGAAGGGGCGCTAGAATGGTGGAATACAGTACTTCAAGCCAAAAGAAGAAATGTGGCATATGCCATGAATTGGGAAGAATTTAAAAGTCTGATAGAAAGGAAATTTTGTCCCGAATATGAAAAGGAACAAATGGCAAATAAATTTTTAAACCACCGGATGGTGAATGTAGACTGTCGAGAGTATACTTCGACATTCTTCGAGTATGCGAGAGTAGTACCAACCCTGGCTTCGCCAGAGCCGGTGCCCATTTCTCGTTATATTTGGGGATTTATTAGCGAAATCCGTAATATCGTTAAAGCTGCGAGACCTCGCACTATTGACGATGCGGTAGAATTAGCTAATACCTTAACTGACGAGCTAATACGAACAAGAGATGAAAACGGGAAAAACGAACTGGCTCGGAAAATTACCCAAGGATTTCATGTGGGTAATAACAGCAACTTCCAGAAAAGAGGAACAGGACAATCCTCAACTCCGTCGTTCTGCGGGAATTGCAGAAAGAAACATTATGGAAGGTGTAATGTAACCTGCAACTTTTGCAAAGTTGTAGGACATCGCGAAGAAGACTGCAGAAAGAAAACAAAGATCTGCTATAACTGTGGAGAAGTAGGACATTTTAAACCAGAATGCCCTAAATGGGTTAAACCAACAGACAATAAAGCTAAACCAGCCGACGGAGCTACCAAGAAGAATGTTCGAGCATTCCAATTAACTACTCAGGAAGCCGAGCTAATCCCTGACGTGCTAGCTGGTACGTTCCTAGTTCACAACGTTTACGAAAAAGTATTATTTGACTCTGGTGCAAACCAAAGTTTTATCAATACTTCATTTTGCCAAGCTCTTAATTTACCCTTAACCAACCTTAGGCAGATTTTTACAATTGAAACCGCAGATGGGAATTCAGTTAACATAAATAAAGTATTGCAAAAAGAAAATATAGAACTTTCAGGTCATAAATTTCATGCAAACCTATTACCAATGAATTTAGCTGGATTCGATGTTGTGTTAGGAATGGATTGGTTAGTAGCCAACCATGCTCGAATCCTCTGTGATAAGAACTCCATAGAAATTCGGGCACCCACTGGAGAAGTGATCGCGATTACAGGAGATATGCCACGTAAACCCATGAAGTTCATTTCAGTAATGAAAGTTGCTAGTTATGAACGAAAGCAAGGAATAGTGTATATGATTTCAGTAATCATTAGCACTAAGAGTAAGGAACTTAAGAAGATTCATGTAGTCTCAGAATACCCAAATGTATTCCCAGAAGAATTACCCGGATTACCACCTGATAGGGAAGTAGAATTTAGAATTCATCTAATTCCCGGAACTACACCGATAGCCAAGGCACCTTATCGGTTAGCACCTACTGAAATGCTAGAATTGAAAAAGCAATTAGATGAATTACTAAGCAAAGGATTCATACAACCTAGATCATCCCCTTGGGGAGCACCCGTGTTGTTTGTAAAGAAAAAGGATGGTTCGATGCGAATGTGTATCGATTATAGAGAACTGAATAAGGTTACAATTAAGAATCGATACCCATTACCTAGGATTGATGATCTATTCGATCAACTTCAAGGAGCTATATATTTTTCTAAGATCGACTTACGCTCCGGATATCATCAATTAAAGGTACAAGAAGAAGACCTACCTAAAACTGCTTTCAGAACTAGGTATGGTCATTACGAGTTTACAGTCATGCCTTTCGGGTTAACAAATGCTCCCGCAGCATTCATGGATATGATGAATAGGATCTGTAAACCGTATTTGGATAAATTTGTAATTGTCTTCATCGATGATATACTTATTTATTCCAAAATCCAGGAGGAGCATTGTCAGCACTTGCATGCACTCTTAACTTTGTTAAGAAAATAGAAACTTTATGCCAAATTCTCGAAATGTGAATTTTGGCTACAAGAAGTGCAATTTTTAGGACACATGGTGAATCACGAAGGCATTCACGTAGATCCTTCTAAAATAGAAGCAATCACCAAATGGAAGGTTCCACAAACAGCTATGGAAATTAGAAGCTTTTTAGGATTAGCTGGTTACTATAGACGTTTTATTAAGGATTTTTCTAAAATAGCTGTACCATTAACTAAGCTAACCTGTAAAGCGGTTAAGTTTGAATGGGGACCTAGGCAAGAAGTGGCTTTTAGAATTTTGAAGCAAAAGTTAACCAATGCCCCAATTCTAGCCTTACCAGAAGGAACTGAAGATTTTGAAGTATATTGTGATGCTTCTAAGTTAGGACTAGGATGTGTGCTAATGCAACGCAGGAAAGTAATTGCGTATGCTTCAAGACAATTGAAAAAGCAGGAAAACTATACGACTCATGATTTAGAATTAGGAGCCATAATTTTTGCCCTTAAGATTTGGAGACATTATCTGTACGGAAGTAAATTTACTGTCTATACTGATCATAAAAGTTTAAGGTACATATTTGGGCAAAAAGAGTTGAGCATGAGACAAAGGAGATGGATGGAGATCCTAAGTGACTACGACTGTGATATCCAATATCATGAAGGAAAGGCAAATATAGTGGCAGATGCCTTAAGTCGTAAGTATCATGAGAAACAACAACGGGTCGTGCTCTTAGATTAAATCTACAGTTAGATTTAATGGAACAATTAAAGAAGATTCAAGAAACAGCAATCCAGGACGATGCTGAAGGAATGAAATGAATAATAAAAGAATTAGAGTAAGAAAATGATGGAATTTGGAGATTCCCTCAGAAAAGGATTTGGGTACCTAAACAAGGAGAATTAAGAGATAAAATTTTAGAAGAATCTCATAAATCTAGGTATACCATGCATCCAGGAAACAATAAAATGTACAAAGATTTAAGAAATAATTTCTGGTGGATAGGAATGAAAAAGGACATAGCTAGATATGTTTCTAAGTGTCTAACTTGTTCACAAGTTAAGGCAAAACATCAGAAACCTTCAGGTCTACTACAACAATTAGAAATGCATGTATGGAAATGGGAACTCAAAACAATGGACTTTGTTACTAAGTTACCCAAAATCAGAAAAGGTAATGATGCGATTTGGGTAATTGTGGATCGATTAACCAAATCAGCTCATTTTCTACCCATGAAGGAAACCTTTAGCATGGAAAGGTTAGCCAAATTATATGTAGACGAAGTAGTATCCTTACATGGAGTTCCAGTCTCCATTGTATCGGATAGGGATAGTCGTTTCACTTCCCATTTCTGGACTAGTTTCCAGGAAGCAATGGGAACTCGACTAAATTTGAGTACTGCGTATCATCCACAAACAGACGGGCAAAGTGAAAGGACAATACAAACCTTAGAAGACATGCTCCGAGCATGTGTAATAGATTTTGGTGGAAATTGGGACGATCACTTATCTTTAATTGAATTCTCCTATAACAATAGTTATCATGCAAGCATCGAAGCTGCCCCATTTGAAGCACTGTATGGAAGAAAGTGCAGAACTCCGGTTTGTTGGGCAGAAATAGGAGAAAGTCAATTATCAGGTCCTGAAATTGTACAAGAAACTACTGACAAGATCACTCAAATCAAAGAAAGACTAAAGACGGCTCGAGATCGTCAGAAAAGCTATGCCGACAATCGACGCAAGCCACTCGAGTTTCAAGTTGGAGACAAGGTACTTTTAAAAGTTTCTCCTTGGAAAGGAGTAGTTCGATTTGGTAAGAAAGGAAAGCTAAGTCCACGATACGTAGGACCATTTTCAGTGATCCAACGTATAGGACCAGTTGTTTATCGCTTACAACTACCAGAGGAGTTAGCTGGAGTACATGATGTGTTTCATGTATCCAATCTCAAGAAATGTCTATCTGACGAATCACTGGTAAAACCTCTTCAAGATATAGAGGTAAGTGAGAAGCTAAAATTTGTGGAAAAACCACTACAAATAGAAGACCGACAGATTAAGTTTATCAAGCACAAGCGATTAGTGCTGATAAAAGTCAAGTGGGATTCAAGAAGAGGACCCGAATACACTTGGGAGCTAGAATCAGAGATGAAGCGAAAGTATCCTCACTTATTTCAGTAAATCTCGAGGACGAGATTTTAAATAAGGTGGGGAGGATGTAAGGACTCTCATAAATGTCTTAAACTGACCCATAAGTGGAAACCCGGGCCCCTGGAACCCTACTGTGCATGAAAAATAAAGAAATCAAGAATTTTGGGTTTCAGGCGGGCCGCGTAAGGGTTGGCTTATCCTTACGCGGGCCACGTCAATGTTGGGTTGACCGGATAAGTGTTCCGGATCCACGTGTTACCAGCTGGCATACCTACTCGTGAGCAATCAAACCTACGCGTAGAATAGGTGGTTAGGCGGGCCGCGTAAGGTTCGAACCAAGGTTTACGCGGGCCGCGTGAACCTCCAATTTCACCTATAAATAGCCTAGCTCAGGGACTTTCATTCTGTGTCGACGAAAACTTTCACAAATGAAATATTACTGCTCTGAAGTAGAAATTACAATTTTAATAGCGAGGCGCTGCTCCGATACAGGGTATTAACTCAATCGCTGCTACGATTCAATGTCCGATCGATTGAAACTATCCAATGGATGTTTAAGTGCTGCCCACATTAGGGTTATGCTTTGTCATTCGTCGTGAATTCGATGGATGTTTAAGTATCGCACTTTGTCATTTATTGTGAGGGTTTAATCTCGTGAGTTATCATAACTGCTGTATTAGTTACTGACCTAGTTCGTATACATGTTATTAATTTAGGTTACAAAGGCTAAACAGTAGGCTTAAACTCTGCCCGTTAAATCTGCAATGTGAGTCATTCTCTTTTTATCAAAGTGCTTTATAAATTCTTAAATGTTTTCAAAGTTATAATTACAGGGATTAAGTCTTTGTAGTCACCAAATTACAGCCGGTATGTGGGGTTTTGTATACAATACTTGATAACCGTCACCATTGGACAAGGGGTTAGCCAAGGGGTGATATGACCATAATCACAGACACCATTAGACAACGAGATAGCCAATAGGTGGTCGAGTGATAAATACCGTGGGTAGTTGGTTGATATGTATAAACATTGTAATCGCTCTTAATACTGTAAATTATAACAACGTGTCGTTTTAGTAAAAAGAATGATTCACCAGTATTTCCCTGCTGACAAAACCTTTTTCAAACATGTTTCAGGTGATCTGTTGTGATCCAGGAAAAGTGCCGTGAAGCACTACAAGCTTAAGGAAGTGGCTCAATATAAATAAAGAAACATGTTTTGTAAAATAAAGATTTCCCAGTGATATCATCTGATTGTAAATTACCAGGGGTTTATACCGAGTTATGAAATAAAATAATCAGGCATTTTCAGTTTTAAAAAGATCCTGTTAAAATCTTCCGCTGTCAAACTCAATTAAATAAATACCACGGGATTTTCTGTCCCGCGGCTCCTGAACCGGATCAAACCGAGCAGGGGGCCGTGACACTTATAATAAGGGATAGCCTCCGCTATCTCTTGATGCTCCGACGGTAGTGTAAATTTTGAAAAAAATTACGTTTTTGACGTTTTTTTTAATTTCGTTACCCTTTTTTTAAACGTTACCCCTATAAAAAAATTAGATTCGCCACTAGTTTGGATCATGTGGGGTTGTTGTTTAAGAGCCACATTCATGAAGTCAAAGGCTATACTTCTAACTAGGGCCTAGGCCCTTCATTCATTCTCAGTTCTTGTATGATTGGGAGTCTTAGGTGGTGTTTGTTTTTTGGCCAGAAGTGCTTCTGGCCACTTATGTCTGCGTCGTGCAGACGCGCGCAGACGATTGATGTCTACAGCTTGTTTGTTTTCCGGAAGCACTTCTCACCAAAAAGGTCTTCCCCACCTCTTCCCCAAGCAGACATGTCCCAACCTCTTCCAACTTCTTCTCTCTGCTAAAACACAGACTTGCATCACCCCTGCTCCGCCACCACCTCCACCCCCGACACCACCTCATCTGCCACCACCTCCACACCCGAAACCACCTCATCCGCCGCCCACCCCTACTCCGCCACCACACCAAGCCGAAACAAACCCAGGTCAAACCCGAAACTGAAACAAGAGCAAACCTGTCGCACCGAGCCGAGACTCCTGAAACCCAAACCAAATTTGAAACATCACTGCTGTAACCGTGAAACCCGTCAGAACGAAACACCGCCGCCGTCGCCGCGGCTCCACCGCCGACAACGGATTCGTCGCCGGAAACGGCATTCGCCGCCGTCGATCTCCTTTCTCGTTCTCTCTCTCCGATTTCTCATCTCTATCTCTCTCCCTCTCTCTCTCTCTCTCTCTCTCTCTCTCCTTATTTCTGTGCTTGTCATAGAGAGGAGACAGGGGCTTGTTTGTTTGCGGGTAAGAAGTTTATGAAGATGATAAGGTGTAGTATGTGTGTTGGTGTCTTGAAGGAGATGGAGTTTTTGTGGGTGATTAGGTGAAAACCTTGGATTTGCAGAGAATGAGAGAGAGAGGTTTTGTGTGTTGTGGTGGTAGAGGGAGGCAGGGAGAGAGAGATGAGATAGAGAGGTTCTGTGTGTTGTGTGTGTTTAATGTGAGAAGAGGTTTTTATATAAAAAAAAACAAACCCTCTTCTTCTTGCAGACTGCAGACATTTGGTCCACCTCTTCTCCTGCAGATGCCTGCAGATGTGGTCCGCAGACTGCAGACCTTTTCCTGCAGAAAAAACAAACAGCACCTTAGTCATTTACATTTATATTGCTTTGATGATCTATGGTTTGACTATAGCAAATAAAAGTCCCTTCATTCATTCTCAATCCTTCTTCATTCCTTTTGTTTCTGTTACCCGTGTTTACATTTATGTAACTCACTTATGGCTTATTGAAGTATTAAAGAATTTGAAGTAATCCAGTCGTTCATTTACTGGTTTGTCATCCTTGTTTTTCTCGTTTGATTCCACAAATATGTTCACAAACTATGTTAATTAGATGCTTAGTTTTGAGATGTAGGGTTTGAATTCTGCAAGGTGTATGGATATGAGTATTTAAAAGTATGTTAGTTTGCCGTTAAAAAAAGAAGCTTAATTTTTTCATAAATGAGATAGGAGAGTGAGTGTGAGATTTTTTTTTGAAAAGATTTCATAATGGTTTTCTAAAATCATGATTTATAGGCTTTTATCTTGGACCTCTTCTAATGAGCTTTTCCTTGTGTGATGATCCTGATAACCATCTTGATGGATCTTTGTAGTAACAAATACAAATGATTTCATGAATGCTTTAATTTTATGGTTCTAATTTACTTGCTTAGATCGATGGATTTGGTAGCCATGTTTCTTCATTTAACAAGAAAATTGAGAATGACGGGTCGAACTGCGAGATTAGTCCAAATCTTATGGTTTTGTTTATAAACAAAAGTTGTTTATGACAAATAGTTTGAAGAATCCATATCCATTTTCTATAACAAATGAAAAACCATAAAGCAAACTAGGTTTTAGTAAGTTACTTGCACCCGCCATATTCACTATCTTTTTGTACAAATGTAAAACCATAAAGCAAACTAGGTTTTAGTAAGTTACTTGCACCCGCCATATTCACTATCTTTTTGTACAAATGTAAAACCATAAAGCAAACTAGCTTCTAGTAACTTACCTGAACCCGTGATATTCACCATCTGTTTCTAGGAGCCATTCGTATATAATCTAAACTAGATTGACCACCCGCTGCAATGCGGCGGGGGCGTAAAACCATGCCAAATAGCATCCCACACCATCGCCAGCGGCAACCAATACTGAAGTTACGGCGTGTTAACGCAAAGAAATTAGACTGCAACGTAAATATGAATCAAGTCGATTTAGGACCCCGCGCGTTGTAACGAACTTGTCAAACCTGGAAAAGATAGACGACGTACAAACGTTGAACCACACACACACGTTGAGTTGTGTTAACTCGCAAAATCTAGTACGAAGCGTAAAACGAAATGTTAAAACGTTGAACCACATACACGTTATGCCGTGTTAACTCGCAAAATTTAAAACGCAAAATTTGCGAAATATGAAAAGTGTGGGGACCAAAGTTGAAAGTACAAAAGTTGTGAGATAAAATTGCAAGAGATGAAAACTTTTGGTGTTATAAGTAGAAAAACAAATAGTTTTGGGTTAAAAGTGAAACATCAAATTTCTTTTTGAAAACCTCCCAAAGCATGAGGTACATACCTCTATGCACACAAATTTTGCTAATTTATACTTTGTTAATAAAACAATTTTATTTGAATTAGAATACATAATTATAAAGGAAAGCGGTATATTACAAGTACAAATTACAGCTAAAATAAACAAGAACAAGACATTAATGCAAAACCAAAAACCGGTTTTGGCTGAGGAATATGTTGAACATGGTTCATTTAAAACAAATTCTAGTCGTCCAAGAGAATTAGTTTGTTTCCCAGGGTTCAATAGCCTAATCAGTTCTACTGCAGGGGAAGACATTAAAGCTGAAGAAATACCTTGAACAACATAGAGTAGAAGAACCAGATTGTTGGATGCTTTGTTGTGTATGTTGCAAAGTGTATTTTGCTACTAAGGATCCTTTAGTATTTATACTAAACCGATTTGAAACAGTTCTCGAAGGAAATTAAACGAAAACAAGGCAGTGTTTGGTATAAAGGAATGAGAGTTGTAATGGAATAGATTATTACGAGGGAATGAAGAAAAGAGTGTTTGGTTGGTCGATGGAATGGAATCACTCATTCCAAAATGCATTCTATTCCCTCAAAATCATTCAATCCATCCCCTGTTTTTTTTTCCATTTCATTCCCTCTTCAGCCTTCATTTTTTCTGCTTAAATGTTGTTGGCCGGAAACAATTTCTGTTTGAGTGCTGAAACAACTATTATTGCACAAGTTCTAAAGTTTCATTTCACTATTGAAATATGGATGAGCATGGTACTCGTTCGGTGGTACCGAAAATTCTCAAAAGTGGGTACCGGTACCGAATATACCCGGTACGGTACGGTTCGGTACCGGTACCAGTATTTTAGTGTAAAACGGGTAAATACCGGTACCGTACCAGTCAGGTATCGAAAATGTCAAAAGTCGGTACCGAAAATGTACCCGGTTTGGTAAATTATGTACCGGTACCGGTTCGGCAAATTCGGTACCGGTATCGGTTCGGTAAATTCGGTACCGGTATGGTACCGGTACCCGATACCATTTGCTCATCCATAGTGAGGAACGTGATGATGTCAGCCTTGGTGCTGAACTTGATGATGTTAACGGATGTTGCTGCTAACGACATCTGATGTTCCTGAGCCAGCTAGACTCACTAGACCCGCACCAGACCATGAACCATGGTCGATCGCATCTGAGTCGAGCCACTCAAACCAACGTTCAAAAATACAAAGGCGGATGTTCCTGAGTTGACCCAACTCGTTTTTTGGGGGTGTGGGGGTTAGGTTTTTTTTGGTTTTTTTGGTGAGGTATAGTTTTTTTTAGCGCGAGTGGGGGGGGGGGGTGTTTAGGTTTTTGGGTTGTGATGGGGTGGGGGTTTAGGTTTTAGGTGGTGGTGGGTGGATTTATTTTGTTGTGTTTACATTGGTTCTCGTGGTTCTCAAATGAACCCTACCGTGTGTAACACCTCGAAAATTCACGTCCTATAATGTATTGACACGTGTCATAAGCTTGAACGTATGAAAGAATACTTTAGAAGGACTAAAGTTGACAAACATGGAAAGTTTGTTAATATAAGGGTTCAAAATGTCAACAAGGGATAAATATGCTTTACAGTAACCCTACATGATGCTCATACCTTCAAACGAATAAATCATGGATCATACGAAACTAAATATGAAAGAAAGTGAGAGATTACAAACTACAGGGGTTAAATGTGTCAACATGTTTAAAGTATACCTCTGAGTGACCTTTTAGCAAACCCGAAGCTTTGTAACGATTATTTATGCTCACTAGAATGCACGATAAGAATTTCATAAAGTTTCGTTATCATATGAGAAAGTTAAGATCAAATTCGTATACGAGGGGTTAAAGCGTCAACGTTGAAAATTATGACCTTTCGGGTAAACATGAAGTGACCGGGGACTTAACAAATTGGGTATAAGTCTCAAAGCCCTTATAGGTAAATTTGGAGGGCTCAAAATGCAAGAAATAAAGTTTGGTTGACCCTTCGAAAGACCAAGAGCCAAAATGCAATAATGGAAAAGCTTTAAACCTGAAAACAAGACTCAGGCGGGCCGCGTAAGCCTTGCCAAGAGCTTACGCGGGCCGCGTTCGACGCCCAGATGCAGAAAGTTGGGACAGCAGTCTGTTTTCACGCAATAACCGACTTTAAACGATTTTCCACTTCTTTGGATGACCCCTACATGTTTGTTAGACCCTAGCAGCACTTGTAAGTGATCTGGGAACAATACTAGGCTTGTGTGTCAATGATCTATGAGATCAAAAGCACTATAAAAGGCCCTCATGTTGCAACCATTTGATCACACCTTCCATCTGCATTCTTGAAGACTTCTGGAGCTCTAAAGCAGACCCAAGTCATCCCTGGTCGTGCATAGGACTTCTATAAGTATGCTTAGCCTTTCCTAATTGAGTTTTTACTTAGTTTTAGCTTAAAAGTCAAATCGTCGTAATTACCGTTTGACTTAGTGATTAATCATTAATGGTCCAGTGATTAGTCGAATTTAAGGTAGTTATAAGTTGGTAACTATGTGGGTATTAAACCCTTAAAAGGGCACCCTCTGATTCCCGTCCTAACCTAGTCATTTGTCGGGTCAAAGTTGATTAGAAAAAGTCAACAGAATGCTAATTTTCAAATTAACATGTAATTAGCATTGTAGAAGGCATGTAAACTATTTTATCACTCATATAACTTAGTAATCAGTATAATAACTGGTCTAAGCTTGTTTGATCCGACAATTTTCTGTTTTGACCCGGCTCGGAACCGAAAGTCGCAAAACTTTGACTTTTGCTTTTACTTCAGTTCTGACCCAATTTAGTGTGTTTTAGAAATGCCTTAGAGCTTTAATTGGACTAGGTTACATGCTAGTATAACCCTCTGTGATTATACACCTTGGTTCATTAGTTATCCAATTAATATGCATGTTTCCGTTAATTGCTTATATGTTGACTATTATGCCCTTTTGACCATAAAACGAGAATTTTGGATATGTGAAAGAACACTAATTTTTGTTACTGATTTATAAACGTGTCCCTAAATTTTCACATCAGTTGGAGGTCTAGATTAGGAGTTATGCTCATTAGCGTAATTAGAACGCCTTTTAGTAATTAAACGACGTCATTAGCATAAAGCCTATCTAAACCCAATTTTTGAAACCAAACCTTTTACCCACTGATGTAATATAATAGTTTGGGATTTTTAAAGATTTTTAATTATTTGTAACCTGCTCATAACCTAAGGTTATGGCATTAATTCGGTAAATACCGAATATACCCTTTTGGGTTATAAAATGAGTTCTACAAAGTATCTTGATGCCAATCCAGTTGCTACTAATTTTATTTAATAAACGAAGTATTTTGAACTTTATAACCTGTCCAGAAAACTCAGATTTCCGACATAACCCGGAAATCGCTTAAAATGGCTTTTTAAGCGTTTTTAACGCATAGTATGTACTAAAACTATTTTAAACACATAAGGGTTGATACCTACTGATATCTTAGGCAAATTATAATGTTTTAAGAGTAAGCAAAAGTTGTTAAACTCAGATTTCTGATTTTGACTTTTTTAAGCTTATGTGAAATTACCAAAATGCCCCTACGGTGCATAGTTTGGTTATAATTGATAAATTTCACATATATGCGATACCCTACTGTTATAACTTATCAAATTAAGTATTTTTACTGATTACATCAGACCTGTAACCCAGATTATTGTTCAAACTCTTTTATAACCTTATAAATGACCAAAATACCCCTACGGGGCATAGTTTGAGTTTAAAATTTGTTTCGGGCATAATAAAAGATATCTTACTGATGTCACAACATATTTGAGGCATATTAACTTAGGAAACCTGTATATGGCTCTTATGATTACCCGTTACGCATTCTTCGTGCTCGGTTCGGTTTATGTAACTAGTTTACATAAATTGGCCGAAACGGGTCAAACCTTATCGTTTTTATCTCAAAATCCAGAATGTGTTTAGATTACCCATATAAGAAAATTCTTCAAACTTGTCGGGTCTAAATCACATTCTATTCCGGTCTTCGCTTAATCACGCGTTCGAACCGTATCGTTCCTTAAAACTAATCGGTCTAAGCTTAAGCTTAACTAAAGAACGTTAGGATTCTAATAGGTTATTATAAACCTTTGTTCCAGAATAGGAGACCCGGTAAAAGCTACCGCATTTGCTGTTTGTGAATTTTACTTACTCAGGTAAATACTTTTAACTTATTTTCCCTTATACGGGCTTGGGGTACGGTATATAAAATACCGCTTGGTCGGGCATTCGACCTTAATCGATTGGTGGTTAAGTATTATCGAGATGACCCGTTTAAAATATGTTTTGTTTGCTTAACGCCATTAGGAGGTTAATGACCATGTCCCGGATATCCTTGGCATCATTTTACGAAATGGCCACGACCTAAGCGCGGGGTGTAGGCGTACACCCGTCAGTGCATAAATAAATAATGTGGTGTGTCTATTGATCTTTAACCCGGCATGAACCGGGCTACTGAACGCATAAGGAACATGTAATTCTTTTACAAGTTTATATATTTAAATAATTATCCCAAGATATAAAAAGTTTGGGCCACGTGCATTCAAATCAATTCTTATTAAACTTTTCAAAATGAGTCGGTTGATAGTATTTACCAGTGTAAACTGACGTATTTTCCCAAAAAGGTTAAGTGCAGGTACTAAGCGAACTAGGCTAGCTTTCTCCAAGCGTCCACAATAAGTCTCGCAAGCTCGGACGTCAAAACTGTTGAACAATGTTTCCTATTTATTTTTGATCCACCTGTGGATAAATTTCAACTGTTGTGATAATTGATATTACAGTTATATTCGGTTGGAATATATCTTCCTTTTGCTTCCGCTGTGCATATTAAATATTGTGTTGTTTGACTGTAATGTTACCAACCACATCACGATACTCCTCACCGGGCCCACCGGTCAAACGTGGAAATTATCGGGGTGTGACAGGTTGGTATCAGAGCCAACGCTGAGTGAATTAAACACTAGCCTTTTGTGTTTAACCTCAGTTACATAATTGCACATTCCTAAATTTTGAGTCTAGACAAAGAACTTAGGACAAATCCAAATTTGTTTTAATTTTTAACTTTGTCTTTTATTTTATATATTCTTGTTGTTATCTTTGTTTGTATTGAGAGGAAATATGCCACCAAGAATGAGAAGAGGAGGACGAGGAAAGGGGCCGATGAGCGCTCCCAACGATCACGAAGCCGGGCCTTCGCACTGGCGAGCTCCTTCTACTACCGCAAGTGCCGATCCGCAAGGAAACAGGAGGAACCTGTTTGAGCCCGCTAGACGATCTGTCTCGCGCATTTCAACGCCTCCCTATCGTAACTCCTATGGGCCACAGTCAGAAAACGAGCCCGATAACCCACAACCTTCATATATACCTCTTCAGCGATCCCTTTTGCACAATTCTTTTGGCAACCCCACTCCTGTTTTTCAGGGCCGGTTCAACCCGGCAAATTATATTCAAGAACCAGTGGGTTTTAACCCATTGGGACCGGAGGACCACTTCTCGGAAGACAATGCGATGGACATGGACGAGGACACGGATCCCGTCGAACCTGCAAGCGGTACCCCCAACCATCCCATCGAGATCTCGGATGGATCTTCTTTCCACGGATCACCCTACGGTGGACCAGATAGTTATCAAGCGAGGTTTAACCAACATGAATGGTACTTCACACCTTCTCACCATTCATCACCTCACCAGCAGCAGCAGCAGGATCCCTCTGGGGATTCACGATTCGTTGCAGTCAAGCCACCGACTCCACCGCCGCCAGTTCATCAAGCACCTCCAGAACCACCAAGGCGTAGGAGAACGGGCGCACGTATGTCTGCGCAAGCAGGGGACTTACACTTTAGCACCCCTCGACACTCCAGTGGCAGTCACTATCCGCCACTGCATGAGGACCCACAAATGGGTGGGCCCTCAAACCCAATTCCTGAGGTGAGTTCCGCACCAGCTGCACCACAGCCACCACCGATGGGTTTTGATAACGCGATCCCTGCATACGCCGGTTCAATGGCGTACAATCCGTTTGAGCAGCCGGCTCACACCCATTATAATTATGCTGAAGATCCTTACCAAGTGGCATCAAACTACCTCGCCCTTCACCCTGAAGGACCGTATGGAGCTCCTTGGGGAGTAGGATATCCAACTCATGGATATCAAGTACCAGCACGACCACCGATTCGGAAACAAGCGCAGCCGCCACGGTTTTCTCCCCCAGAACGGGAAGAAATTCTTCAAAGATTGGACCAAGTCGAGCGAGATTTTCACAGAGATCGCAGGGAATGACAAGGTTTCCTCAAGGGTTTAGCAAGCTTGCTAAAGGGGAAGAAGAAAAGGGATCATTAAATCCCTACATGTGTTGTTGTATTATCTATTTCAATCAAGTCCCTACGTGGACATTTATCTGTGTATTTAGTCCCTGTGCGGACTTGTCTTTTTAGTCCCTGCGTGGACATCTATTCTAGTATTTGGTCCCTGCGTGGACTTGTAATTTCAGTTAAACCCCTGCGTGGGTAATTTGTCTATTAAAAGTCTCGTTTAGGGCAAAGTGTACTTTTTAAATGTTAATGGGATGTTAAGCTTATAAATTTCATTTTTGCCATTATATGCATAAATATATTACATGAAATAAATAAATAAATAAAAATCATTCCTTTTAAAATAATCTGCCTATTATATATTGAATAAGAATCTCAAAGGTATAACCTAGCTTTCATGTCATTATAAGACTTGGCCAAGATGGTAAGACCTGTTTAAAAGATTCGGATCCCTGTTAACATCTGAAAACATGTTAACGCTCCTGGCAGACGTGATTCGTTAAAATCACACACGTCATTCTTATATAAGGATTCTTCAAAAGATTCCTAACCTAATTTAATGATCTATGAATCATGGGTTCAAATCATCAATTAAGATGATCATATTTTGACCATACATTGGTAATATAGTGCCTACGGGCCATACTCATTGTCATATAAGACAAAAGACAGTGGTAGACTATGACTCCCTGTCAGAGAAAGGTAATGAACTATGTTCAAACCTTAATGCCTTGATTCTCCGAAATCATGGCTTATGATTTAAAAATGACCCTGTGACTAAGCCTTTTGTGCTAATAATACCGTTATTGTTTTATAAATAGGATAAGTTATAATAAAATCCTAAATAAATGTGAGTAACAAATTAACCAAATATGGTATATGTTTACCATGGTTAATGAATTGCCCTAAAAGACAATTCCATAATAAACTCCCAAATAAATTATTGTCGATATCTTATGTAACAGTTCAAGATACATGGCGGACTCTGATGAAATCAATAGTCAGCCAAAGGAGAATAATGACACCACCAGGTTCAATGTGTCTGGTGCTGAACTCCAGGCATTAATCGACAATGCCGTCACAAAAGCCTTGGATAGGCAGTATAGTGAAACAAGTGGTACTCGAAGCAGAGCCCAATCAGTACCCCATTCAAAGCCTAAGACTCATTCTGAGGCTCACACCAAGCCACCATCCAAGAAGGAAGAACCCAAGAAAGACGATGACGATCGTCACTCTTCAAACCATCAAAGTGTCCCATCTCAAAGGATAATACTGAATTAAGGACCCCGTGATAAGGGTTGCTCCTACAAATACTTTGTGTCATGCAAACCCAGGGATTTCACTAGGGAAAAAGGGGCTATAGATTGCATGACATGGCTGGATGAGATGGACACAGTGGTGGATATCAACGGGTGCGCTGATAGAGATGTGGTAAAGTTTGTGTCTCAATCGTTCAAAGGTGAGGCCTTAGCTTGCTGGAGATCGTTGATTCAAGCTTCTGGGAAGATTCCACTGTACAATATGACATGGGAACAATTTGTTACCCTCATCAGGGACAACTACTGTCCCCAGCATGAGGTTGAGAAGATTGAGTCTGATTTCCTATCGTTGGTGATGAAGAATCTGGATTGCCAAGCTTACCTTACGAGCTTTAATACAATGTCAAGGTTGGTTCCTTATCTGGTGACCCCGGAACCCAAAAGAATAGCTCGTTTCATTGGGGGTTTAGCCCCAGAGATAAAGGCAAGTGTAAAAGCCTCTCGGCCAGCTACTTTCAGATCTGTAGCTGATATATCTTTGTCCCTCACACTGGACGCGGTCAGACAAAGATCGTTGAGGAACACGGATGCCGAGAAAAGAAAGCGTGAGGATGACAACTCACGACGTTCGGATAAGAAGCACAGGGGAAACAATGACCACAGGAAGGGGTCAGGATCTAGGAAGGATGGGCATCAATCTGGAGAAATGCCCAAGTGTAAGATCTTCAAGAAACAGCACTTCGGGAAGTGCAGATATGAATCGAATTCGCAGACACAGTCGAGAATTTTTGCATGTGGGATATGCAAGTCCAAGGAACACAAGACCTTGTATTGCAAAAAGTTGAAGGACGCGACGTGCTACAGTTGCAACGAAAAAGGGCATATCAAGTCCAACTGCCCAAAATATGCAAAGAAAGCTGATGAAGGAAAGAAGACCAATGCTAGGGTCTTTAGGATGGATGCGAAGAAAGATGTGCAGGATGACAATGAAATCACATGTACCTTCCTTATAAATGATGTTTATGCGAGAGTGTTATTTAATTCAGGAGCTGATAAATCATTTGTAGATAATAAGTTTTGTAAATTGCTGAACTTACCTGTTAAAACCTTAAGTGTGAAATATGAGGTGGAGTTAGCAGATGGCACCTTAGAAACCGCCTCAACCATATTAGATAGATGTTTCATATCCATTAAGAACCACTCTTTTCCTTTGTCCCTACTTCCCTTGAAGTTAGCCGGTTTCGACATAGTTTTGGGAATGGACTGGTTATCTCATAACCAGGCCCAGATTGTCTGCAATAAGAAGAAAGTGGTGATCAAGACTCCGTCTGGTGAATCACTTGCTATTCAGGGAGATACCCAGTATGGACTGCCTGAGCAAGTGACTATGCTCAAGGCCTCTAAGTGTTTAAAGAAGGGTTGTGTCATCTACATGGCACAAGTGACTATCGATGAACCGAAGCCTAAGTTTGAGGCTATCCCCGTCATTTCTGAATACCCTGAAGTTTTTCCTGAAGAACTACCTGGTTTACCACCAGATAGGCAAGTGTAACTCAGAATCGACATCATCCCTGGAGCAGCACCTGTTGCTAGAGCACCTTATAGGTTGGCTCCAACAGAGATGAAGGAATTGAGAATGCAACTAGATGAACTGCTAGCCAAAGGTTTCATTAGACCTAGTTCGTCTCCTTGGGGAGCACCAATCTTATTTGTCAAGAAGAAGGATGGATCGATGCGTCTGTGCATCGATTACCGTGAGCTTAATAAGGTCACTATCAAGAATAGGTACCCATTGCCCAGGATCGACGATCTGTTCGATCAGCTTCAAGGGGCAAGTTACTTCTCCAAGATCGATCTAAGGTCAGGCTATCATCAATTGAAGGTTAAAGATGAAATGTACACAAGACTGCATTTAGGACTCGTTATGGTCATTACGAGTTCCTAGTATTGCCTTTTGGGCTCACTAATGCACCTGCCGCATTCATGGATCTCATGAATCGCGTCTGCAAGCCCTACTTGGACAAATTTGTCATCGTCTTCATTGACGACATCCTCATCTACTCGAAGAACCAAGCGGATCATGAGAACATCTTCGATGTATTCTTTCACTACTTCAACAGGAGAAGCTTTACGCCAAATTTTTTAAGTGTGAATTCTGGCTTCGAGAAGTCCAATTCCTTGGACATGTGGTTAGTGAGAATGGTATCCAAGTGGATCCCGCTAAGGTTGAAGCTGTCATGAATTGGCAAGAGCCGAAGACGCCCACAGAAATTCGCAGTTTCTTGGGATTGGCAGGATATTATAGACGTTTCATTGAGGATTTTTCAAGGATTGCTGCACCCCTAACTTCTTTGACTCGGAAGAAAATAAAGTTCGATTGGGGCCCTAAGCAGCAAGAATCCTTTGATATCCTTAAATAGAAGTTGAGCAACGCTCCTGTACTTACATTGCCTGAAGGTACCGAAGAATTCGTGGTTTACTGCGACGCATCACACACTGGCATGGGATGTGTGCTTATGCAGAAAGGAAAAGTTATTGCCTATGCTTCACGTCAGTTAAAGGTGCATGAAAAGAATTGCACCACCCATGACTTGGAGTTAGGTGCCGTTGTATTTGCACTGAAGCTATGGAGGCACTATTTATATGGTCTCAAGTGTGTGATCTATTCTGATCACAAGAGCCTCCAGCACCTGTTCAACCAAAAGGATTTGAACATGAGGCAACGACGTTGGATGGAAACCTTAAATGATTATGATTGTGAAATAAGATACCATCCAGGCAAGGCGAATGTAGTCGCCGATGCCTTGAGTAGAAAGGAAAGGGTGAAACCCATCCGAATCAATGCCAAGAGCATTGAGATAAAGAACAGTTTGAATGAAAGGTTGTTAGCTACACAGAAGGAAGCTGTGCTGGAAGCTAACTATCCTAATGAAAAGCTATGAGTAACTGAAGAACAGTTATCCTATGGCATAGACGGAATTTTAAGGCTAAATGGACGAATATGGGTTCCAGTTTATGGAGGACTTCGAGATGTTATCCTCCAGGAAGCCCATAGTTCTAAATATTCCGTTCATCCTGGAGCTGATAAGATGTACCAGGATCTGAAGGAAAATTTTTGGTGGATAGGCTTGAAGAAGTCTATAGCCGCTTATGTAGCAAAATGTTTGACGTGCGCGCAAGTCAAAGCTGAACATCAAAAGCCGTCAGGTTTGCTACAACAGCCTGAAGTTCCCACATGGAAGTGGGAAATGGTGACGATGGATTTCATCACCAAGTTGCCAAAGACAAGGAAAGGCAATGATACTATATGGGTGATCGTAGACAGACTGACTAAGTCAGCACATTTCCTACCCATAAAGGAGACCTATAGCTCCGACATGTTAGCCCAATTGTACGTGGATAAGATTGTAGCTTTACATGGTGTACCAGTGTCTATTATCTCTGACAGAGATACTAGATACACATCACATTTTTGGAAAAGTTTCCAACAATCTTTGGGCATGCGCTTAAATTTTAGTACGGCTTACCATCCTCAGACGGACGGCCAGAGTGAGCGTACAATCCAAACCTTGGAAGACATGCTTCGAGCATGTGTGATTGACTTAGGTGGTAGTTGGGATAACCATCTGCCATTGATCGAGTTCTCGTATAACAATAGCTACCATACCAGCATCAAGGCTGCGCCTTTCGAGGCCTTATACGGTAGAAAGTGCAGAACGCCCGTTTGTTGGGCGGAAGTTAGAGATGTCCAATTGTCAGGACCGGAAATAGTCTTTGAAACGACGGACAAGATTGTCCAGATTCGTGACCGCCTGAAAGCTGCCAGGGATAGGCAGAAAAGCTACGCAGATTTAAAGCGTAAACCTTTTAACTTCGAGGTAGGTGACAAGGTGTTGCTTAAAGTATCACCCTGGAAGGGAGTGATGCGATTTGGTAAGAAAGGCAAGTTAATCCCGAGGTACATAGGACCATTCGAGGTCATCGAACGTGTCACACCCCGACCACGTATAACATACAAAACGTGGCGGAAAACGTCAGTGAGTGTTGTAACAGAATTAATTGTTTCATAACCATGGCATACAAAGTTGTATTTTATTTAGCAACATAAGAGTTACATTGTTTTAAACAGGAATCAAAGAGTTTATAACATAATTAAACTAAGTCTATCGTCATTTTAAGTCTCTAAGGCACAGGTCCGCCCTAGTGTCACGATCATCGTCCTAAGCAAAAGCTCCTGAAAACACATGTGAAAATAGGTACGTCAGCATAAAAATGCCTGTGAGATACATAGGTTTTGTGAAAAATAGGATTCATGACTTATAAGTTTAGAAAAAGTTGTTTAGTAAAAGTCAGTCATGAACCTTGTAAATTGTTTTGTTTTGTAAGTCATTTAAAAAGCGATAAGATCAAATAATATGTATAAATAAAAGAATAATGTATGGTTAAATGTATAACCAAGTAAAATGAGTTGTATAAAGTAAATTGTTTGTAAACCAAAGTCTTGTGAAAATCGTGTTACTTGTGTAAAATGTATAAGTCCAAATTGAATGATTTAAATAACGCTATGATATGTAATATAATACAAACACTTATATATAGGAAGTACCAGCGACGTATCCACCATGCTTGTATCATATTACTCACATCTCGTTACTTAAGTCACTTAAACAAAACACCAATGTATAAAGTCTATGTTTAAACCAATAGTCAAAAGTCCTTGTATAAGCCATGTCAAATGTTTATAAGTCCAGAAGTAGTCAAGTAATGTGTATCAAATGTTATGTATTGTAAGTAAAGTATTGTTACATAATCCAAATGTAGAAATGTACAAAACAAAGTATTTTGAATATATCAAAAAGTTATGTTTTGCAAAGTAATGCATGTTACATTGATACAAACATTTATGTGGTAAGTTAACGCATACATTCAAGCCTTGAGACAGTCGGATAACCCTTTTAGTCAAGGTTATCAAAAGAAATGTTTTCGGATTCAGTCATTCCTTACATCCAAACAAACCCGAGATGCCAGGAATGGGATTTGTCAAGTCCTATGGTACCAGTACTTACTGCCGAGTGGCGTAGCTAATGTTAATGAACGTATATAAGTCTCGTTTGTGCAAACCAAATGTTATAGCAATTGTATACATGTCATAGGAAAACAATGTACTAAGTATGCTAAGTTAACATACTAAGCAGGAAAGTCATGTAAATCAATGTGCTAGCATGCTATCAGTCAATATAGATAGCAGAAATGTAAAGTAAAACAATGTACTAAGTATGCACACAATGGACATACATAGCATGAAATGTAATTAAATCATGTACTATAATGTACTAACAAACATAGTAGGTATATGATGTGAAAACATGGAAAGCATGAAAGTAACAAGTAGGCACATGTGTTTCACCCCAAAACAGTTTGAAAATAGTAAAAGAGGGGTCTATGTACCCACTTGAGATTGCTCAGAAGTCCTAAGATAACCACCAAGCAATGCTAGAGATCACGGAGTCAAACGGCACCTAATATAGGTAACTATGTTAATAGACCGGACCTATATCGGAGGATCGGATAGAATGAGGGCTCGTAAACCAAATGAGTATGGGAACTCATGTAGTATGGTTTAACAAAGCCTACATACTAAATGAAACCTAGCCTAAGTGCTTACCACCCATTACGACCCGTTTAGGTAGCTTATGCTACTTTAACGCGTCGTTCGCGTGAAACGCGTTCGGAACGCCTAACTAGTCCTATGACAAGTAAAATATGCCTTAACATACCTAATATTGTTACCAAATCAGTTTAGATACCAAAAGTTATGTTACATATGCTTAAAATGAATTTTGGCGTCAAAGGGGTATTTTGGTAATTTACCTAAGGCATATAAACTACCTATCATACAACTACTTAAACGAAGCGACCATAAGGTATAACCTCGGAAGGTTATTCCCTATATACTATGGTCTCCTAATGTGTTTGGTCGGATCCTAATGATCGACCAAATGGGTCGGGTTCGAAGGTATAAGCGATTTATTAGATCGCTTACCCTTACGACCCTAGACAACGTGGTAATCAGTAGGCATAGTCACAAGGGACTATAACCATCGTGATTACGCTCACGTTGCGAAGTTCAAACGAACTTCGCATTGACCATAACTGGTCAATGCAGAAAGTCAAACAAAGTTTGACTTTCGGACTCGAAAAGCAATAAAAGAACGAAGGAATACTTACGAAGGGTCCCCGAATGCTAATCTTGATTCAAGTAGCTCATGTATGAAACAATGGTTTCAACTTAGAGCTTCTCAAATCAGATTCTTGTGGGTTTTGCAATGAATGGGGTTGGGTATTTATAGTATTCTTCGAACCGTTAAGATCGTTTCTTGAATAACGTGATCGAATCTCGTCTGTACACTTGTTGGAATGTTGTGGTGACTAAAAATGGCCCCTCATGAGCTGAAAGGGCAAGTGTGGGTGTGTGGTTGGGAGCTTAATAGCTGTAATCTGCTGTTTAAATTGATCTTATCTGATCTGGGAGTCTGACGCGGGCCGCGTAAGAGGACTCACTAATCTTACGCGGGCCGCCTGGCCTGACTGGTCAGAAACAAACTTTCGTAAATGACAGTTTCAGTCCCTGTTATGTGTTTAAGCCATTTCCGACACGTTTAAGGCCCGTTAAGCCAACTTTAAGGCCCTAAAATGATGTCTAAACATTGTGGACATGATACATGCTCAAAAACATGTCGGATGTTGGTTCGTTTGGTCGTATGATCGCGATGTTCGCTTAATTACGACGGAATGCGCATAAGCGCGAAAAACGCTCCAAATTGCGTGACGAATGGGTTTTTCTTATGCCAAACACTAAAATAAAATATTTTAGTGCTTACATAAATTTTTGGATGTCCGGATGTATTCAGAACGTAAGTTATGCGCGAAAGTGCAAACTTATGCACTTTTTGACACTTTTAGTCCCTGAATGACCCTAAAGTTTATTTTAGCACACTGAACCCCTCAAAGTCTATTTATAAGCTATGTGAAGGATATTTATGGTATGTTTAACTTATGTTCATGTTCTGGAATGTCTGTTATAGTTCAAATTGGCATACTTTCGCAGTTTGTCAAATCTAGTCCCTATAGGCGAATTAACTTGTTTTTGCCATACCAAAGCCTTCAAAACTTATTTCTAAGTTATGTAAAGGTTATTTAAGGTATGTTAAGTATATGTTGATGTTCCGGAGTATTTGTCGCATTAAACTGACTACGTTTACGCACCAGTTTGCGTATAACTCTCCAGAAAGCGATATAGAGTTTGAAATTGAATAATAGTAAAAACATGAAAAATGTAAAACATAACCAAAAAACATTGGGATAAAATAACTTTGTTTTATTGATAATTGAACTATTCACAAAGATTTAAAAGCACAGATGTTACAGTCTCCCCTACTTGTGGAAATTTCGTCCCGAAATTTATTTAGAGGAAACTCGTGGGAAAAGATGCGGATATTTCGCCTTCATTTGATCTTCGCATTCCCAAGTAAACTCGGGTCCACGTTTAGCTTCCCAGCGAACTTTGACCAAAGAAATGCGCTTGCGTTTGAGCCACTTGACTTCACGTTCCATGATTTCCACAGGTTTCTCGACAAATTTCAGTGTTTTATCAACACGAATTTCGTCAAGTGGTATGTGGAGGTTTTCATCAGGTAAACACCTCTTGAGATTGGACACATGAAAGGTTGGATGAACATTTCCAAGTTCAGGAGGTAACTCAAGTCTGTAGGCTACCTTTCCGATTCTTTCGACGATCTTGAATGGTCCAACGTATCTAGGTGCAAGTTTTCCTTTCTTTCCAAATCTGATCACACCTTTCCAAGGTGAGACCTTAAGTAATACTCGATCACCGACTTGAAATTCCAAGGGCTTGCGTTTTGGGTCCGCGTAACTCTTTTGACGGCTTCTAGCTGTCTGAAGGTTATCACGAACTTTCTTAATCTTATCAGTTGTCTCTAAAATGAGGGCAGGTCCAGTAAGCTGAGCCTCACCAATCTCATTCCAGCAGACTGGTGAACAACATTTTCGACCATAGAGAGCCTCGAAAGGAGCCATTTTGATGCTGGTGTGATAACTGTTGTTGTAGGAGAATTCAATTAACGGAAGATGTGAATCCCAACTACCACCAAAGTCGATCACACAAGCTCTAAGAATATCCTCCAGAGTCTGGATTGTTCTTTCAGATTGACCATCCGTTTGCGGATGATAAGCTGTGCTCAGGTTAAGTTGGGTCCCCATAGCAGATTGCATGGTTCTCCAAAAATGAGAAGTGAAACGAGCATCTCTGTCAGAAATGATGTTCAAAGGAACACCATGTCGAGCTACAATTTCATCCACATAGATTTTAGCAAGTTTGTCAGCAGGAAAATCCCCACGGATTGGCAAGAAATGCGCTGACTTAGTAAGACAATCAACGACTACCCAGATGGCATCGTGACCTTTCTTTGTGCGCGGAAGTTTAGTAATGAGATCCATAGTAATGTTTTCCCATTTCCAAACTGGGGTCTCTGGTTGCACCAATAAACCAGAAGGGCGTTGATGTTCTGCCTTAACCTTAAGACAAGTAAGGCATTTTGATACATATAAGGCAATGTCTTTCTTCATACAAGGCCACCAATACTGAATACGAAGATCCTTATACATCTTATCTGAGCCAGGATGAACAGAATAATGTGACTTGTGGGCTTCATCAATAAGCAAGGTGCGAAGGTTATCTTGGCTTGGGACCCACAAACGGTCCATGAAGTAATACGATCCATTGTCCTTCAGTTCGAGATCAGGTGTTATGTGATAGGGAAATTCCTTATCCATCAAACCTTGTGAATAACAGATTGAACACATACACAATGAAGCTTAGTACGTTCCTTACGACTCAATGCATCGGCTACGACATTCGCTTTACCAGGATGGTAGCGAATTTCACAGTCATAATCGTTTAGAAGCTCAACCCAACGTCGTTGCCTCATGTTGAGTTCTTTCTTATTGAAGATATGCTGAAGACTTTTGTGGTCCGTGAAAACCACACATTTTGTACCGTACAAATAGTGTCTCCAGATCTTAAGAGCGAAGACAACTGCACCCAACTCAAGATCATGAGTGGTGTAGTTCTTCTCATGTATCATCAACTTCCTCGATGCATATGCTATGACTTTGTTCCTTTGCATCAGAACACAGCCAAGACCCAATTTAGATGCATCGCAATAAACGACGAAATCATCATTGCCCTCAGGCAAAGTCAGTACAGGCGCGTCGCAAAGTTTTTGTTTCAAAGTCAGAAACGCTTCCTCTTGCTTGAATCCCCAATCAAAGGGCTTGTTCTTCTGAGTTAGAGCAGTTAGAGGAACTGCAATCTTTGAGAAGTTCTCAATGAAGCGGCGGTAATAACCCGCAAGACCAAGAAAAGAACGAACTTCAGTAGGAGTAGTAGGCGTATCCCAATCCTTAATCGCACTGATCTTGGAGGGATCTACATGAATACCTTGTTCGTTGACAATATGACCTAAGAATTGAACCTCTTTAAGCCAGAATTGACACTTGGAGAATTTGGAGAAAAGTTGCTCTTTCTTTAGGAGTTCCAGAGTAAGACGAAGATGTTGCTCATGATCAGCTCGCGTCTTAAAGTAAATCAAGATGTCGTCAATAAAAACAATGACGAACTGATCCAAATAAGGCTTGCAGACCCTATTCATTAAGTCCATGAAAACAGCAGGAGCATTAGTCAAACCGAATGGTATGACTGTGAACTCATAATGCCCATAACGAGTGCGGAACGCTGTCTTGGGAATATCTTCTTCATGCACACGAAGTTGATGATATCCCGATCGCAGATCAATCTTCGAAAAATAAGAAGCTCCATGTAACTGATCAAAGAGATCATCGATGCGAGGTAGGGGATATCGATTCTTGATGGTAAGCTTTTTAAGCTCACGATAATCGATACACATCCTAAAAGATCCATCCTTCTTCTTGACAAAAAGAACGGGAGCACCTCAAGGTGAAAAGCTAGGACGAATAAAACCTTTGTCAGAGAGCTCCTGAAGCTGCTTAGACAACTCTTGCATCTCAGACGACGCAAGACGATATGGAGCTCTGGCAATGGGGTTTGCACCAGGTACGAGATCAATACGGAACTCGACTTGGCGTGCTGGAGGTAGACCAGGTAACTCTTCAGGGAATACTTCAGAATAATCCCGAACAACAGGAATATCTTGAAAAGATTTACCTTTGCCTTTATCTACTGTGACATGTGCCAAGAAGGCCACATAATTCTTTCGCAGATACTTCCGATCTTTAAAACAAGACATGAGTTTGAGACCACCAGTCGGTTTCTCCCCATGAACCTGTAGGATCTCGCCTGTTGAAAGCGGCACACGAACAATCTTCTCAAAACAAACTACCTCTGCGCGATGCTTGGCTAACCAATCCATACCCACAATAACGTCGAAGCTTCCAAGTTGCATAGGCGTGAGGTCAATAGGAAAAAGATGGTCGTTAAGGTTCAACTGGCAGTTGCAAAGAACAGAATCAAGAACAATGGGTTCACCACTAGCAACCTCTACTGTCAAAGGTTTACCTAGTTTCGTTCTAGACACACGAAGCAATGGCTCAAAAGATAATGACACAAAACTCTTATCGGCACCCGAATCAAAAGAGAACAGATGCAGGTTGATTATTAATAAATAACGTACCGTTCATCACTTCATTGTCTGCTTGTGCCTCTTGTGCATTCATGTTGAAGACTCGGCCTCGAGCCTGAGCCTGATTCTGATTTGGATTCTGATTCTGGTTTGCTAGCCTTGGGCACCGGTTCCTGTAGTGGGTCAGATCCCCACAATTGTAGTACGAACCAGGAGGAAAATGAGGTCGTGCAGCTTGACCTTGTTGCTGAGCAAGAGGCTGAGCAACTTGTTGAGCCAGGTTCTGAACTGCCCGATTCTGATTGGCAGGGATGCGGCAGGTGTCAGCAAGATGACCAGATCTTCCGCAATTGGTGCACTGACGACACTGGAGGTGTGGTTGATGATGGCCGTTACACCTGTTGCACAAAGGTGCATTGCCAAGATAAGGCTTCTTGGCTAGTGGTTGCGCAGGCTGATTTGGTGCAGCTTGGGCCTGTGCAGTAACGGCATAGTTTTGGGAAGCCTTCCACTTCCTAGACCCTCCAGAATTCTTTCCCTTCTTCTTTTGACCTTTCTTGCTATCTTCCTTGTCAGATTCCTGCTTCATACTCTTGTCACCCTTTTTATGCAGCTTCCCCTTTCGAACCTGCGACTCAGTCAATGTCGCTGCTAACTCGATAGCCTGACGGAGTGTGGCAGGGTTACTACCAGTAATGATGTCTTGCACTGAGTCAGGTAGGCCATCGATGTATCTTTCGATAGCCTTGTCGAGTGGGGTAACCATTGTTGGGCAAAGCAGACTCAACTCCTCAAACCTGTCAGTATACGCCCGATGCTCACCACTATCTTATTTCAAGTCATCGAACTCTCTCTCCAAAGCTCGCTGTTCATGACGAGGACAAAACTCCCTCATCATAAGGGCCCTAAGTTTGGCCCAAGTTTGTGCTAGAGCAACTTATGCACCACGGTCTCTCATAACCCCGTTCCACCATGTGAGAGCCCTCTTCTGAAACACACTCGAAGAAAACTCGACCTTGCGATTGTCAGGACACTGCACGTGGCGGAAAGTATTCTCAATGCTCTCGAACCATTGAAGAAGCCCAGTCGCTCCCTCAGAACCACTAAACTTGAGTGGTTTAGCCGAGTTAAAATCCTTGAATTTGCATGGAGCATTGTTGTTGTTGTTGGCTTGGTTCCATTGCGCAAAGAGGTTTGGGAATTGAGCAGCCATTTGCTGCGTAATGATTTCTGCCAGTTCGGCAGTCACTATCTGGTTTTCGCGTCGAGGAGGCATTCTAAAAGAGGAAACATGAAAGGAAACGAGTGAGATGATTGGATGAAAAGAATGAGATGAAGCAAAAATTGACAACAGCAAAGATGGTGGTCATTTGTTCGCATCACAAAGCAAACAAATGACACACAGTGACTAATCAAAGTAAATGGGTCAAAAATAATGTATCGCGAAGACATGCTCGCCTATAAGTGAACACTCACCCCAAGAGTTCCCAGGTAAGAGTGACTGGTCCGATTATGTGGATTTGTACGAACACTCTAGCCTTAGACAGGAAACCCAGGGTACAGGCATTCACTCTTCCAGTTTGCACGTGTTCACACTATTTAGAACCCAAAACTTTGATGAGATTTTGAAAATTTTGAAAGGCACAAGGCCAAAAATCAAACTGGAAGGGTTCAAAACCTTACAATAGAGGGTTCAAAACCTTGTAATAAATTATTCAAAAACAGAAGATTGTTTTTTCAAAAATCGTTTCGGAAAATTTGGTTTTTGTTTTGATAATCACCTAAGGATAGGTGATGTGCATGTTTTAAGATCTAAACACAAGATAACTTGTGTTAGGGTCCTAGAAAGGTTATAGTCTAGGTCAAAGCATTACTAATAACCTAATTCCATATAACCATTGGCTCTGATACCAACTCTTCTGTCACACCCCGACCACGTATAACATACAAAACGTGGTGGAAAACGTCGGGGAGTGTTGTAACAGAATTAATTGTTTCATAACCATGGCATACAAAGTTGTATTTTATTTAGCAACATAAGAGTTACATTGTTTTAAACAGGAATCAAAGAGTTTATAACATAATTAAACTAAGTCTATCTTCATTTTAAGTCTCTAAGGCACAGGTCCGCCCTAGTGTCACGATCATCGTCCTAAGCAAAAGCTCCTGAAAACACATGTGAAAATAGGTACGTCAGCATAAAAATGCATGTGAGATACATAGGTTTTATGAAAAATAGGATTCATGACTTATAAGTTTAGAAAAAGTTGTTTAGTAAAAGTCAGTCATTAACCTTGTAAATTGTTTTGTTTTGTTTTGTAAGTCATTTAAAAAGCGATAAGATCAAATGATATGTATAACTAAAAGAATAATGTATGGTTAAATGTATAACCAAGTAAAATGAGTTGTATAAAGTAAATTGTTTGTAAACCAAAGTCTTTTGAAAATCGTGTTACTTGTGTAAAATGTATAAGTCCAAACTGAATGATTTAAATAACGCTATGATATGTAATATAATACAAACACTTATATATAGGAAGTACCAGCGACGTATCCACCATGCTTGTATCATATTACTCACATCTCGTTACTTAAGTCACTTAAACAAACCACCAATGTATAAAGTCTATGTTTAAACCAATAGTCAAAAGTCCTTGTATAAGCCATGTCAAATGTTTATAAGTCCAGAAGTAGTCAAGTAAATTCTATGGGAACTCATGTAGTATGGTTTAACAAAGCCTACATACTAAATGAAACATAGCCTAAGTGCTTACGACCCATTACGACCCGTTTAGGTAGCTTATGCTACTTTAACGCGTCGTTCGCGTGAAACACGTTCGGAACGCCTAACTAGTCCTATGACAAGTAAAATATCCCTTAACATACCTAATATTGTTACCAAATCAGTTTAGATACCAAAAGTTATGTTACATATGCTTAAAATGAATTTTGGCGTCAAAGGGATATTTTGGTAATTTACCTAAGGCATATAAACTACCTATCATACAACTACTTAAACGAAGCGACCATAAGGTATAACCTCGGAAGGTTATTCCCTATATACTATGGTCACCTAATGTGTTTGGTCGGATCCTAATGATCGACCAAATGGGTCGGGTTCGAAGGTATAAGCGATTTATTAGATCGCTTACCCTTACGACCCTAGACAACGTGGTAATCAGTAGGCATAGTCACAAGGGACTATAACCATCGTGATTACGCTCACGTTGCGAAGTTCAAACGAACTTCGCATTGACCATAACTGGTCAATGCAGAAAGTCAAACAAAGTTTGACTTTCGGACTCGAAAAGCAATAAAAGAACGAAGGAATACTTACGAAGGGTCCCCGAATGCTAATCTTGATTCAAGTAGCTCATGTATGAAACAATGGTTTCAACTTAGAGCTTCTCAAATCAGATTCTTGTGGGTTTTGCAATGAATGGGGTTGGGTATTTATAGTATTCTTCGAACCGTTAAGATCGTTTCTTGAATAACGTGATCGAATCTCGTCCGTACACTTGTTGGAATGTTGTGGTGACTAAAAATGGCCCCTCATGAGCTGAAAGGGCAAGTGTGGGTGTGTGGTTGGGAGCTTAACAGCTGTAATCTGCTATTTAAATTGATCTTATCTGATCTGGGAGTCTGACACGGGCCGCGTAAGAGGACTCACTAATCTTACGCGGGCCGCCTGGCCTGACTGGTCAGAAACAAACTTTCGTAAATGACAGTTTCCGTCCCTGTTATGTGTTTAAGCCATTTCCGACACGTTTAAGGCCCGTTAAGCCAACTTTAAGGCCCTAAAATGATGTCTAAACATTGTGGACATGATACATGCTCAAAAACATGTCGGATGTTGGTTCGTTTGGTCGTATGATCGCGATGTTCGCTTAATTACGACGGAATGCGCATAGGCGCGAAAAACGCTCCAAATTGCGTGACGAATGTGTTTTTCTTATGCCAAACACTAAAATAAAATATTTTAGTGCTTACATAAATTTTTGGATGTCCGGATGTATTCAGAACGTAAGTTATGCGCGAAAGTGCAAACTTATGCACTTTTTGACACTTTTAGTCCCTGAATGACCCTAAAGTTTATTTTAGCACACCGAACCCCTCAAAGCCTATTTATAAGCTATGTGAACGATATTTATGGTATGTTTAACTTATGGTCATGTTCCGGAATGTCTGTTATAGTTCAAATTGGCATACTTTCGCAGTTTGTCAAATTTAGTCCCTGTAGGCGAATTAACTTGTTTTTGCCATACCAAAGCCTTCAAAACTTATTTCTAAGTTATGTAAAGGTTATTTAAGGTATGTTAAGTATATGTTGATGTTCCGGAGTATTTTTCGCATTAAACTGACTACGTTTACGCACCAGTTTGCGTATAACTCTCCAGAAAGCGATATAGAGTTTGAAATTGAATAAAAGTCAAAACATGAAAAATGTAAAACATAACCAAACAAATATTGGGATCAAATAAATTTGTTTTATTGATAATTGAACTGTTCACAAAGATTTAAAAGCATAGATGTTACAGAACGTGTCGGATCAGTTGCCTATAAGTTAAACTTACCTAAAGAGCTCAGTAGTATTCACAATGTATTCCACATCTGCAATCTGAAGAAGTGTTTCGCTGATGAATCACTAGTCATTCCACATACAGATGTGCACATAGAAGAGAGCTTGAAGTTTGTCGAAAAACCTGTGTCGATTGAGGATCGACAGGTAAAGAAGCTTCGTAGGAAGCATGTGCCAATAGTAAAGGTTAAATGGGATGCCCGTAGAGGTCCTGAGTACACGTGGGAGGTAGAATCCACAATGAAAGAAAAGTACCCTCATTTATTTCAGTAAATCTCTAGGTCGAGATTTCTTTTAAGGGGGTGAGGATGTAACACCTCGAAAATAATATGTACTGGATATATTAATTTCATTTCCAAAATCAATTAAATTTAATTAATACCTTTAACTAACATGGCTTCATATCATCATTGCAAGTTAATCTTTACGTTGATAAGTAACATTCATAATATATATATTATTAGTATCATAACAAAACCCAATAACGCTTCATACAAACAAAATGGTATAATCAACTTCTAGACATACAGATTTAAAACATCAAAGAGTAGCATAGAAACACATACAATAAAACTAAAAAACTAAGGTACTTGTTCAAAACACAAAAGTTAACCAACCAACAAAAGTTTAGTTCATATCAACCACCACTTAACTTAGACATAAAGATATCTAAAGTTTTACTAACCGGATCGGACGTTTTTCAAGATTATGGTGTTTTTCGAAGTAACAAAGGTGAAATCAAGCATCATACCATCAATCAAGTTGTTGTCATCCATAAATTTTTGCCAGTTTTCGACCGAATAACGGTTCGCAGATCCGTTTTTTTCATTCTTGGTTGTGTAAACAACAACATGACCTTCCAAGTTCTGAACTTTCAATGAATGTTTCTTCTTCTTGAACCCAGCTCGATTAGCAACTTGGACGGGAAGACGCTACACTTAAAACATAGCTCGATTAGCAACTTACATTAAAAATAAAAGATGTTTAAAATTATTTAATAATTACTAAAATGTATATCAAAGTTTAAGATACGAAAAATCATACCAGCCTATATTCTCCTTCTCGAGTAAAGTCGAAATTTTCAGCATCTACGGTTACATTTCCTGTTTGAACTTTCTTCAGGAGGCTATGCTTCTTCAATTCTTTAATCTTTTTATCCTGGTGGATGTTAAAATAATAAACTAAATACTTATAATAGTAAAAAAAATAAAAATAGTATAATACACAAACATTAGCCTATTGAAATACATGGTGATAGTTAACACGGATACATACCTTTAGAGTGCAATCAACAACATCTTCTTTCGTTTTCATTGGTTTGACAACTTCTTCGTTAATCATGATACCTTTTCCTTTATGAATGTCAGGAAGCTTCGTCGATAGACATTTCAAATTAATATAAATAAAAAACTTCATTATGTGACATCCTTAAATTCAATATGAATTGTAACTATTATAAAAATTTATAGGAAATATAAGATTACCTTGTTTACTGTTGTTTGTTCATGTCGGATGGTGTGGCCAGAATGTATATCATATGCCTATCAAAAAAACATTGTAGTAAATTATGGATAATTAATTAATAAAATCAGGTGTATATAACAAAAATAGATAGATACCTTGTCTAACTCATCAACAAATTGACCATGATTTATTTCAACAACCTCATCATCAACGACTGAATCAACTATGTCACTCAAAACAACAGGAATACAATCACGATAAACTGGTAATTGAAAGGCAACGTTATCAATCTTATTAAAGATCAATAAATCTTCATCAAAGATTTTAAGCCTTTCGCAAAGAGTCGGCCATCCATCCGTGAATGCATAGAAGTTATGTATTTTAGTAGATTCCACACTCCAGCGAGTACTAGCAGCTAGTATTTGATAGGTGCCGTTTAGAGTGTGTTTTTGAAAAAAACTTTTTAATAAAAGCATCTGGAATTACCTGCATTAAATGAAAAAAAATCATAAGTTACCACGCATGTTGTTTCATTATAGTAAAAAGAACTAATACTATAATGTTACATAAATATATAATAAATTACATGTATACAGTTAGATTAATAATGTGCAAAAGGAAATAAATATACATACAGTTAAGCCCAATTGCGTGTATCGCTGATATGTAAAATACGATTGACCGCATACACCGTCAATAAAAAACGAAATCTCAAACACATCATGTCGAATAGGCTTGAAAACCAAGAGTGAATCCTTTGACAATTGAAGGCCTTTAACAACTGCTGCCCAACCATCAGCCAAAGCCGGTCTAGACTCTAATGTTTTCATAGTTACGGTCCAAGACTTACCACATTCATGAACTATCTTGAGATCAATACGTGGCCATGGTCGACCCCAATGTTTATCAACAAAAGTGAGAGGTAACTCCTGAATACAAAGATAGTACTATTAAGTATATAATGAAGTTAAATAAATATTATATGAATTAGGCTACTAAACAACAGATTATTCAGTAAAATGTAAATAATCATACCAGCTTTAAAGATTTTGGGTCTTCTAGGATCTTCACAAACGATAAATTCATGATTTCACCTGAATTATTAACATATATATATATATATATTTATTACATATTAACATAGCCGATTGAAATCATGCAAAAACCAAAGTTAAATGGTTAAGAAATATACATTTTCTTTCTTATTACAGTCAATCCGATAACTAACTTATACGATTCTGAAATTTATTGTTCTTATAAATGTATCTATGAGATTTTCAGTGAGTGATTAAATATCGAATTATCAATGTCCGTTTATGTCTAAATCACGATTGGTATATAAACAAAAAGTTGAAGAAAGCATAACAAAAGAAAACTACAAACACTAAATTTCTAACAATTAAAGACTCAATCTTACAAACACAATACTATAAACGGTTTAGATTTTCGTTAAAAACCATTATAATCAATAATAATATCCTTAAACAATTCATTATAAACCATTACAATCAAATTTATAACTATCTATAATGATTTTGACATATAAAGTTCTTATAACAGTATCTATGAAATTCTAAGTGAATGATTAAATATCGAATCATCATTGTCCGTTTATGTCCTCCGTAAATGATTGGTATATACATATAACATGAACAAAGCATAACAAATAACAACTACGAACAGTAAATTTCAAACAATTAAAGACTCAATCTTACAAAATCAATACTATAACCAGTTTAGATCTGAAATATGTCAAAGTAATGATCTACAATCAACGATTGGAACGATTAAGTAAAAAAAAAAGGAAAAAACTAAAGGAAAGTGAAATGTTATTACCTTTAGATGAGGATTCCATCTAAGAAACCAGCGGCGGCAAGCTTAAGAACGATGATAATGGATAATATCGGAGCCCTAGTTTCTGTCGCCGATGAAGTGTGTGGTAGTGATAATTTGAGACATGCTATGATGGTATAGGTTGCTATGTAATGATGATAGACTGTATATTTACAACCGTCATTTGTAATATTACATAAACAACCCATAAACTTTTAAAAATGACGATAATAAATTGGATTTAAAAATAACTTACAACAACACCCTTTTATGTTATAATCTATGTTTATAAATATTTAAGCAAGTGTGAAATTATTATTATTACATATTTTATTAAATTAGTATATTGTTAACTGTTGTTTAAATTTATGTATTAAATTTATCATTTTTTTATTAACTTAATATAAATATGTTAAAGATGTTAATAGTAACAGAATATATTATATATAACCATTAAGTATAAATTTTTTTTTTCAAACGTGAATATTGAGGGTTTGGATATTTCAATTTAAATTATGACAAATCTTTATACAAAATCTAAAGTAACATCCAAGATATCAAGCGTGAATACTCAAATGTTGTCAATCTATCTTTATAAAAATAAATAAATAAATAAATGGATATATATTAATAAAAGAACACATGGGTTAATAAACAATAGAAACGTTTGTATGAGTAAAAATTGATAAAATATAATAATAATGAAAACAATTTTTTTTTCAAAGCAACACCTTCTTCATTAAATTCTTCTTTAACATCTCTTAAATGTTACATATTAAATCACGATAAATTCAAATGAAAAACATATTAAAACTAAAGTGTAGGTGACAAAACGGTCTCTTCAAAAGATGCGACGTTATATAGTCCTTGAAATGTCTCAGCGTCTTGTAAATATTAAAGATCTTTCATGTCAATTTTTATTTCAATAATACTACCCCAGTCGGTAATAAAAGACCAACTTTCTCCTCCTTTCTCACCTAACTTGTTAAGCCATAAGTCAAATGAAATTGAATTTGGCTTTGTAAAAGAAGACACTTCTAACCATCCTTGATCTTCAAATTTAAATAGCTTCACGTTTATATCATGGGTCTTTACGACAACAAACATATGAAGTGTGTTGCGGATTTTGAAAAAAAAGCAGCTTTGGCGAGCAACAACATGAGTAAATTGTGGTATAGAAAGCTTTGAGAAAGTTTCAGAAACCACATCAAAAGCAATCATATAACTTTTAGGAGGCGCCCAATAATGTGGAGATGCAAAATATAGAACATTGTTGCATAAAGTGTCGTTAGACCACAAATATAACATTGAAGCGTAATCTGATCCTTTTAAAAAAGTTAAAGTTTTCCATTCATGTGTCTTCATAGAATACACACGAGGTACAACATCATCCATACAACGTTGGAGATGTAAAATTTCAACATCGTTAAATGAGTCTAGATAAATCCCAATTGCATCTGCCTTGATATCGAAAAACTTTTAGGTTTATTATGACACAAATTCAAAAATTTATTGGTGGTTTGATTCCACAGAATCAATTGGTCTGAAGGACCTTGGATGCACATCAGTAAAAGACCGTATTGAGAAGCAAGAATCGTTAGATTTGAAAGCGGGGTATCAACGGGGAAGGAAATAAACTTCCTCTCACAAATGTCTACCTTTCCTCCAATCAAGTTGTCAATATAAATTGATGATGCAGTCAACGTGATTAGCTTACGTTGTTGAGAATTATACATACGGCGAGAGTGAATAATAGAAAAAAAAATGAAGACAATTCATAACGCCATTGCTTGCAAACTGATTTAAATCGTCCAACACATTTACTTGCTAGCCTTGATAGGATTTCGTGAGCAAACATCTCAAACTCAAGAGGTTCCATCCTAAAAAAATATTCATATGAAACAAATGATAAGATTTATGTATATGAATTTGTGAAGCAATCAACCAATAAATATTAATGATCTACAAACACATATCACATATATTTAATGAATAGTATGAAAATGATATACATCTTTAAACAAAAATACGAAAATAATAGAAAGAAAAGCAAACCGAATTTCGGAGTTGGAGATAATAACCTTTTGAGTCAAAACATCTAATCTGACCCAGTAACAAATGCTTTATTTATAAATCCATTTGAAGGAAAATATTTATAATTAATGAGAATATTTTATTTAAAGCATGAGATGTCTCAGATTATATAAAATTTAATTAAAAAGTTAAGATCATAAATAGCTAAAGCAGCAATAAATCTATTTAAATTTTTAATAATTTATAACTAATTAGGATACTCTATTTTAAGCATGAGATGTAAAAGATTATATAAATTTGATTGAAAAAAGTGACTCGAAATTTGAAGGTTGAAATATTTATAATTAATGAGAATATTTTATTTTAAGGATCAGATGTAACAATACTTTTCAAAGTTATTGCAAATATTTTAATTTTTATAAATGTTAAACCATCTTAATCTTAGCAATAATATAAATATGTGATTTATGTATTTGAAATAGTTGTTAAATGAATAAATCAGTTTTAATTATTAGGTTAGTTTTATTGATTATTTAGACAACTTTTGGCAGATATATCGATAAAATATTCGGTTGACTTAAAAATTAATTTCACAGTTGTTAAGATCAAAATACAAAATTCTCAAATGTAAATTAACGATTTTATTGGTTACGAAATTCCTTAAATAACAAATCAATTCGTAAAAATAAAATCTCATTTTCATTCTTAACTTAAAAATTTAGGTTTACTTAAATAAGTATGGTTGTTCAATACACCTAAAATTCCGCCAAAAATATGAACTTCACTTAGATAGATGTATAAATAAATTTGAATTAAACTAAAAAACATTAACAGATTCAAAATTGACATTTAAAAAATCGACTTACCTTTTTTAATTAGAAATCGTTTTTTTTTTATTGCACAACTTAATCTATTATATAAAGGTTATACATAGCATCTTCAATTATAGGTTTTGAAGTTTTTAACAATGGTTTATATTCCTTTCGATATTATACTATTTGAAATCTTAATTAGGCTCAATGGAAGATCCATTGATCAATACAAATGTGTGTGTAAACAGTGGAATGAAGGGCTAACATCATGGCCGTTTGAGTGGTTACACGTCAACTATGCTAAAGAATATTTGGTAATATATTATAGTTGTCTTTTACTTATTTTCACAATTTAAATTAATTTTATCAACATTGTTGCTTTTTAATTGAAAAGTATTTGCAATTTATGGACGCAGGAAAGTTTTTGGGAGGATTGCCCATCGCTATATGGCGAACTTTATAAAGAATATTTTCCTCCGGAATCGAATCGCAACAAAATAGAAGAATATGAGGCAATGGAAGAAGATAAAACGATTGGTGAAAAAAAGAATTAGTATTTTGGAACATTTTAGTTATGGCTTGTTTGTTCATTATAATAAGTGTTTCCTATGTTTGAATAATATTTTCAGTTTTAATTTTTGTTGGATTAAAAACAAAATTGTGGTATGCAAGTCAATGGTTTTTTATTGATAATAATAAATATAAATAATAAAAATCAATATAATAAGTATAAATAAGATTGAATAAAAACCTTAAACAGTGTGCTTTATTAAAGGAAACAAATAAGATGATTGATAATTGATTCATTCATCGTGTAAAACGGGTAAATAATAGAAAAATACAAAACAGATAAAGAAAATGAACACCCATGCAAGTTCTCAAATGTCAAATGGATCTGGAAACATGCCTTGTTCCAATAGTTCATCCTGTAACAGATATGAGAAGTAATTTAACAATTCATATGAACACTGTTAAAGAAATATTAATATTGTAATCATTAAAATTATATAACAACTTTAAAATCTTACCACTGTGTTACTAACGCAATTCGTATGCCTCTGTAAAAATTCAAAACTTGAAAGATCTTTATACCATTTTTTGCATACGCTTCTAAACCGACATAGTGATTTGAGAGGGAGCCTAACAAAAATTTCCATGATCACAACATCAAACGGAATTTGATCCATTATATGAAATACCTAGTAAAATGGAAACGTATAATAAAACATATATGATATTAGTTTGTATCGACATATGGAAAATAGATTGTGTATTACTTAAAGATTTTGCATAATACCTGGTTGAAGAAACCAAAGAATAGATTAAAAGTTCATATGTAATGGAGATGTATGTTGTAATTTATATATATATATATAATGATATTATAAATGGAATGTTATATTATGAAGGTTAATTTAAATCAATTTTAGTAAACCTGGTTGGGTTTATAATATGATTAGCGAATACTTCTATAAATGTAACCAATTGTTAAAAATTAATACATATAATAATATCTCTAACTATACATTCACTGGAGATTTAAATTATTATAATGTTAAATCCGTTAGTTAATACGGACCAAATCTTCTGTGCCTCTAATACAAAAAAATTATAAAATTCGTAAAAAAATATTATAGTATAAATAAACAAATAATTAAATAACAAATCATGTACATGAGATGATTTCCTGTTCTACATACTATATCTCTAAATATATGACTAATTTATAAAAATTGAATATAATAATAAAGTTTCTATAATTGATTAATATATATGTTTAGAAACTCTATATAATAAAATTTGATTATGTATTAACTAATTTAAATAACAATTATTATACTTAAATCTGTTACATCTATAATTAAATTGTTCGGAATTTAAATAAATCATAAATTATTTTAGTAAACCTGGTTGGGATCTACATATAATAATAACTCTAAGTAGACATTCACGGTTGATTTAATTATTTATTAAAAAAAATTACTAACATAATTTATGTAAAATAATTTACTACATAAAACTATTCAATTTATATGTAATAAAAATAAAAGGCTTGAATGATAATGTAATAAAGAACCCGAAATTTAATAAACATTGATAATGGACGTAAACAAATCATCTCTTATTGATACGACGATAATAAACGAAAATCAACATCAAACCTAACATCAAGTACTGACATAAATGTTCCGACAAAGATTAAACAAGATAAAACATCAGAAAATGTTTGAAAAATCTGAGATGACTATTAAATTCTGAGACTACTTTTCCAGCTTTGCTTTCACATCCAAACCTTCATTGTTCTCACAATCACCCATACGCGGTTTAGTTGAAGACTGAGAAGAACATAAATCAACATCATAAACCGCATCCAAATTACGCTTAAGTTCATTCTCTAGCATATTTGAAGAACTACTATTATGAGGTCCAGAGGGTGTAGTAAACATGTTGTTGTTCAAATTGGACATGGGAGTGTCTTCATCGACGGTACGGGAAACAGAATCCTGTAGAATAAAATTAAAAAAAGTAAAAAAATAGAGCTGAACAAATAAGGTGAATAAAAAAATATTAAAGGATTAGTGATATAAAGAAGTTGTTTAACAGACCCGGATTTGAATGTTAACAGTTGGATTTGGACCAGAAGCAACAGCATTTAAAGGTTCTTCATCAGCAGGTTGTATTTATTTCATATTTTTCAATAAATATTCAAAAGTGGTATAAGATTTTTATAACAAAAAGTTAAGCTAACGTATAGAATAATTATAGAACCTGGAAAGCATCAAAATGCCTATCAAGATCTTTGATGATTGAAGGATTTTCAGTCAACTTCGACACCGAGTAGCCATCTGATTTCTTTTTTATGTTAAACGAAGCTATGGCTATCTTAAACGCAAACCTCTTGTTTAGCAATGCCTTCAGCTCCTTGGGAAAGTTACCTTCGTTGGCTAACTGTTATAAATGTGTTCCTCAATAAGTTGGAGACATAATTTATAAAGTTATCAATGTAACATAAAAACAGAAATACGTATAAAGCAATTAAGAAAACTTATATTTCGAAAATATAAGTTACCTCCATGTTATTATCCAAAAGCTGGTTTGCGTTAACATTTAGCAGTCTAACAACTTCACGTTCAAACAACGTCAAAGTAACAATCCCGGTACAATCCTGAACACGTATTAGAAGTTTTATCCTATAAATTTTTCAAAAAATATGGTGTTACTAATCAGTAATCTTTTATAATATAGACATAAATGAATCAAGTAATTTCACCTGGGAACAGAGACAACAGTCCTTTTATTGCAGCGATCAGTTTGGCATTCCAAGACAGTTACTTCATCATATCCTTGACTTCCATCTTCCTTGTCATTGCAAATAGTGTTCGTAATAACCTTTTTGTTGCAAGTTTTACATGCATTGTAAAACCATGAGTCTTCTGAAGCAAAGCTTTTAATTGTTCCTAGTATAATAACGAACTTTTGCTGTATAGATAGATATAATTTACTGCATCATGATAGTTTAAAAAAACAAAAGGTATAATAAGAAAATATTATTAATTGTAAGAATACTTCGGATATTTCGCTTAATGCTCCAATTGTACTAAAGGAAATATCAGAAAGATACACCTCAGCCATTGACTACATAACAGGGGAACTCAATCCAGAGTAACCGGAAGACATTGACGTATTAAGTTGAGCAAGGAAACTGTACAGAAATAATAACACTCGTGACAGTAATATGTATACAAAATATACTATAAAACAAAAACTTAATAAGATTACGTACCTTTTCTTAAATTCCAAAATCTCGGGAATTTCAGTGTTTATGAACACTCGAGTTACAGTATACAAATTGGAGACAAACAAATTTCCTGTTTAGTTAAAGAAACATATAAAAATATAAAACAGTGAATACACTAAATATGAAGTTGTTTGAAAATTGACAGTCACTATATAAAATATACCTCCCCAAAACCGGTACTTGCCAAACTGAACAATGACAACAACATTCTTTTCATCCTTATGGTTTTTTTGAAATTCTATAATTTGATCAGCATAAACCCCCCATAAAGTAACGTAAATCTGCTGGTGTCTACAACAAACCGTTTATAAAGTTAAGTTGGTAGTTGTCAATAAAAATAAAATGAAATAAACCAAATTTAATTTATGTATGTATAAGACGGTACTGCAAATCTTCCAGAATAAAGGTAGCCTTCTTCTCATCTTTGCCATTATTATTTTCAGTTTTATCCTCTGACGGAAGACACTTAACCACAAAACCAATAACGTCTACAAAATGTAAAAACATAACTATAATTAAAACAACATAAAATTTATAGATATTAGAATATTAAATATGCATAACACGTTTTTAAAAACATACCAATAGGGCTTTTGAATGACTTGCCGTCATCATCAGGGTCTTCCACAACAGACTCAAATGGAGAAAAATCAAATCCCCATTCAGCACCAACTGGTTCGTTGGATTCCTCGACAATGGTAGTGTCATTTAGATTTATCTTGAACGAACTATGAACATATTTGACTTTCTGACGGTTTTCTCCAAGAGAAGGATTACGAATAGTTAAACACTGATTTTCTTTCAGCAAATGCTCATAAGCAGTAGTGTTTTTTTGTAAAACAAAAGCCTCCATTTTCATGCCCTACAACAAAGCGTTGTATAATAAAAATCAATAAAAACAATAAGACCTTAAATTCATACTAAAATATTATATGAATTGCCATTAAGAAAACCTCCTGGTCCATGAATATCATGTCGTAGCAATAAATCTTCCTAGGATTGTTGAAGGAAGGTCTTGTCCATAGCCGAAGTATACGGATTCTGATAGTGTAATCATCAACATTAAGATCAACATTATTTAGAAGTGTGATACCAGCCTGTTCCATTTCTGAAATTGAAGAAAATAACATAACATTAGAAACCTTGAAGATGATAATATAAAAATCAAGGAAGACAGTTCTATAAAAAAACAGAATATGTTAAATAAAAAATACAATAACCATGTGAAATCAAATGAAACTCTTAATACTCATACCAGAAGTTTTGAACTCAAATTATACCAAGTCAGAAGCTGGGATGTGTATCAAACATAAGTAATTGGACTTATTTATAACCAAAGATAAAACATAATTTTGGTAACGATATTTTGAATTTTAATTATAAATTGTCAACCTTGACTAAATTATAAAAAACAGGGTAATATAAATAAATATGATTGATCAGTTTCCTTAATTCTGATAATCATTAAAACGAAGGACGTAATTTTAAAATTTATGATTGAACAGTTTCCATAATTCTATAAAAAGTGTGTGCAACCAAAATAACAAATTATGACATTCATATATATGAATTAAAAGCTGGAAATACTAACAATAAAATTAATGTACTTTATATAATGATATTAAAACTTACAAAATCGGTACCAGCCATACAGAAAAACCGATGAACACGACCATGTGGTTCTTCACAAATTTCATTTACATCATCGATAGGTGCAAGTAAAGGCTGCAAATTAAATAAAACATTTATTAAATGATAAAGTCAATACCAACGGTAAAACAGAATTTACCATCAGCGGTTTCAATCCTAACGTGATACGTTTTGTTGTCTATCATTATAGTGGATATTACATCAATGGATGTAGTAAAGGTTTTCGGCAGGATAAATTAAGGAACGACCTATAAAATCAATAACAAAACAAATTATAAATTTAGTTTTAATATCAATAAAGAACAACAAAAATACTTTAATATAGATAAAAGTAAAAAATAACTTACATAAAAATGAGATGATCTGTGGTGATGAAAAGTGAATCGATCATTTTTCATAAACAAATAAATCATAATTGAATCTTGATGTAACAACACATACATGGTCAGTCAACAAAGTTGAGATGATACAGGTTCAGGTAACAAAAAGAAACACTCTGTTGTAGAAGCAACCAGTGAGAGTTTTGATGGAATTTTTAAGAGGGGTCGGTGACATTGTCGAGGAGTATAAGAAAATGATATCACTAAGCATTTCCTGACACTGTTCGACAACATCACCGACACATCCATGTTTCCAGCAAAACTCTCTCACTGGTTCCTAATTCAACAGAGGGTTCCTTCTTATTACCTTGAACATGTATCATCTAAACCGTATTTGACACATTCTTTGTGTCTTCCTCTCTTCCTTAATAGCTAAACACATGACACGTACATCATCGACGACATCCTGTAATCTCCATTAATAGATGTAATCAAAATGTAATAAAATTAGAACTGTAATTTGTAAAATTTAGCAACTTACTACAAAAAGGTAATAAAATTATATCAAAGTTAACACTTGTAATTATAGAAAACATTAAATTCGATCAAATTGTAACACAAATAGCAATAGAGTCATATCACAATTACTTTGTATTCATCAGAAATCAACAAATGGATGACAAAACAGAAGATGTAACATACGTCAACAAAATGAATCAAGGCAAAAAAGCACTAAATATACAAAATCAACCCAAATTCAAGATATCAGTCATTTCTAAAAAAACTAATTTGTTAACTTCGGTAACATATTTTTATATTACTCAACTGATTTATCAGCTTGAAAAACATAAGTAAAAGAAATTTGTATATATATTCACTTAATTCATTCGATTTATTCACTTATAAATCATTTTCTAACATAAATCATCTATACGGGAAAACCGATGAACACGACTATGTGGTTCTTCATAAATTTCATTCACAGCATCAATAGGTGCAACTAAAGGCTGCAAATTAAATACAACATTTATTAGATGAAAAATATATAAAGAATATATATAAGTAACTAAATATATACTTACCACATCAACATCTACATCAAGAAAGTTCTTTTGTAACACCGTTTTTTCCAAAAACTTTTAAATTAAAATAATTACCAAAATATTTTGTAAATAACAAAAAACAACCAGGCTCTAACTGTAACAGACTAACAATAACGTCAATACCAACGGTAAAACCGAATTTACAGTCAGCCGTTTCAATCCTAACGTGAAACGTTTTGTGGTCTATCATTATAGTGGATATTACATCAATGGATGTAGTAAAGGTTTTCGGCAGGATAACTTCAGGAATGACCTATAAAAACGATAACAAAAAAATAAGAAAGTTATTTTTAATATCAATAAAGAACAACAAAAATACTTTAAGATAGATAAAACTAAAGAATAACTTACACAAAAATGAGATGATGTACGTAGCAGATATGTCCAAAAAGAGCTACCACTAACACCATCAATGAAATATGTTAATTTAAACGTAGTACAATCTAGGGGATTGAATACTACCAAACATCCTTTGCATAGTCCCAAATGTTGGGTTACATTGGACCATCCTTTGAAAAAGAACAAATTTCCTTTAGATTCGCTTAACCAAACATTAAAAACCCGGCCATCATCAGTATGTATAATAACATTTGTAGGGCCCTTCTCCACACCCCATAGCTTGCAAGCAACATCAGAAGGAATAGACTAAAAAACCAAACAATGGAACATGAAATATAATTAGATAAAAAATTATAAAAAAAATATAATAAATTGAATTTAATTATAACAACAAAAAAACATGAAATATCAATTACCAGAATAATCTCGTCTGTTTTATTCATATGCCTACAGAAACAGGGATCTCTGATACTGATTTAAAAAATAGTAAGTTAGTAAACATTAAAATGTTATTGTTCGAAACAAATGATACAGAAGGAAAGCAAAAGCAACAAACAATAAACGATTGAAGTTGATTTAATCATAACATGAAAGATGATATAAAATAACAGAATAACCAAAAAAATGAAAAAAAAATCAACATAATGTACATACTTTCAAAATAATTTCAACAATATCATACAATAACTTAGTGAATAACAAAAACAAAAGATACCTTAATGAAGAAGATCCAGGCATATTGGAAACCTACATTCAAATTCAAAAAAATTACATAAACAAATAGGGTTCATAGTATAATGGATATATTTTAATAACAAAAATCTAATAAAAGAAAATGAAATCAGGCTTGATAATGGAAATCATCCTTACTGTTAACACTCAAAAATCAACAGATCTTGAATGACAATCATATACAGGCTTAATATAAAAGAACAATGATCAATAAAACAGACCAATCAAAAACAATTTAAAATTTAGTATCATTCAAAAAAATTACATAAACGAATAGGGTTCATAGAATACAGATTCAATTAAAATTAAAATTTTTTTAATGAAATTCAGATTTAGGGATTTGCATAAAAAAAATTATAACAAAACTTTGTTTTAAAACATAAATTCAAATGAAGGATTAAGATTAAAATTAAGATATTAACATATTATTAATGTTAATAAACATAACAAATATATCAGGAATGACAATGGAAAATAGGGTTTATACAAAAGAACAATAATTTTTCAACAAATAAATCAAATTCATAATAAATATTAAGATCAAATAAAACTTATTCAACAATACAATTGGATTTAGGACTATGAGTAAACATCAAATTCAATAACAAAAAAACAATGTTAATAAACATAAACATCAGATCTGGAATTTCAAACGGACTTAGGGTTTCTACAACAGAAGAATATTTCTTCAAAAAATAAATAAAATTCAGAAGAAAAATTAACATAATCAAAAAAATTAAAAGTGATTTTACATAACAATCAGGTTTAGGATTTCGTCTGTGGCGTGATAGATAACATTAACATATGAATTAAAAGTTATTATACTTTACAATCGGTTTAGGGCTATGAGTAAGCATCAAAATCTATACCAAAAACATAAATTAAATAAACATAAACAACAGATCTAGAATGACAATCGGAGTTAGGGTTTCTACAACAGAAAAATACTATTTAAAAAAGCAAATCAAATTCGGAAAAAATAAAGAATGATTAAATAAAGAATTTAAGAATCTAAACTTACAGATCTCGATATGGATCAACGAAGAAAATCCGAAATAGATTGAAGAAAAGGACGACGCAGATGAAGAAGATGCAGAAGATGAAATCTATATATGTAGCTTAATTGAGAAAATCCATTGAAATATGGAAAGCTTTAGGTATTCGCGAGAATTGAAGAGAGAAGGCGGTGGAAGGTTTTGGTGTATTCAATGGCATTGAATACGTTTTGAAAAGAAATTTCAAAGAAAGGAGAATGAAGGAAATGGAATTGCCGCCTATGGATGAATTCTCAGCCTTTAGAGCAATGCCACATCATCAAAATGATTGGCTAAGAATAAATCTTGTGGCTTATGAGAATTCATTTAGTATAATAGATAGATATTATGTGGCCATTATTATCATTTATCTAATATTGATCATTGACCTAATTACCCCTATATCATTAATTGTTAAATATTTGATGGACGTATTTACCCTTAGTAGATAAAAATAGGGTTTCCCCTTGGGTATATATAAATAGAGATTACTAGAGAGGGTTTATGCTAAAACAATTATAATAACATCATCACTATCAATTGGTCCCCCCCCCCTCTCTCATAACTGTGTTCTTCAAGAACACCTAAACCCATCAGAACTGTACACCCTAAAGGGGAACTCGACAAATCTGACGAACATGACGTCTACTTCATTCTCTGATGCGGTTACTGGCTAACCAGGTACACATGTGTTTTATTATTCATTATTGAATTTATTTAATTAGGGTTTATGTTGTGCCCATATTCTACTGGTATAATCAACATGTGGTATCAGAGCGTATGTTGATTATATTTATTCAATCATAAAATTGAACTTTCATAATTTATTCTTATGATCGATAAAAGTTCATGTATTCTTCAAATCTTAAAATCATTAAAGCTTTGATTTTCACGTGGATTAAAATTTTATTTAATAAATAATTTTTTTTAAATCGATGAGACTAATTAATAGAATTCTGTTTCATGTGAATCAACAATACTGATTGAATTAATTTACAAATTGATGTTGAAAAGTATTTGACATCATCATACGACAATCCTTATCCATGTTTTTCTATTATACTTTAAAAAAAATTGATTAAAAAAAGGAAAAACTTTTATTAAATTCACTCTATCAATTCAATCGGAGATAATATGTATTCATGAAATCATAATGCATATTATATTGTAAGATTTTATGCTTGTGAAATTTGATGCCAATGACTACGCATTATAATTTTAGTTGGTAATAATAATATTTAATTTTAAAGAAATCCACTTATTTTAGGATAATATTAAGATTTGATTATGTTTTCTAAAATTATGTATCTTCATCTCCAAGTTTCGAACAAAATATTATTTTTTAATTTATAATCAAATAATTAACTTGGATAGATAGAGATATTTTGAAATTATAATCAAAATCCCTTCAAATTAGCTGATTCAACCTTATCACATTAACTGCCATAATTAAAGGATTTCGAATCTTGGAGAACACATCTTGGACAAGATCCGAGATCATTTGAACTTACACATCTCGGACAGATCCGAGATTAATTTGAACTTACACATCTCGGCATATCCGAAATCATTCGAACTCATCCATCTCGGGATGATCCGAGACCATTCGAACTCATACGTTTCGGATGAATCCGAGATATAACTTATTCGAAATCATAAATGTTCTTGAAATGTCAAGATTTATCCAAAATCCCATTACTTTATTAGGCTGTTAATGTGAACTAAATGATTGGTTTTGTAAACACTTAATTAATCAGAATTAGACAACCTTTTTTACAAAACCAAATAGCTTAACTTGAATGAACTTCTGATGTATCACTTCTGGCCAAAGCTGATTTGATGCATCTATCTATTGTTCAAGTATTATAAAAGCTATGTTAACTATGCATTACAAACGTGAATGTCTTATTTCTGGCCAAAGCTGATTTAATTCATTTATATCTAGCATACTTAACAAGTACATAACTAAAGTGATTGTCTCATTTCTGGCCAAAGCTGATTTGTTATGATTACTTTGCACACATGTTTAAATGATTACACTTCTGGCCAAAGCTGAATTGTCTTCGTTTAAGTAGAATTTTAACTAAGTCTATTATTTTGATGTTAGTAATAGACATATCACAACTTCTTCAAATTATGATCCTCATATTAATGATCCTTCATTAATCTTATGATCATTTTGTCTGCCTTATTTTTTAAGTACCCATAACTTTACTCATTGTAATTTTCTTCTATAAATCTATATCTCATCCACTCTAATTCCTAAACCTAAAATGTTTTGCTTTATTTAAAGTTTCTATAGAATTAGCTCTCTAACAAAATGTTATCACTAAAGTTATTCTAGATTAAGTTTTTTCCTAAGACTAATCTATATCTTTGGAATAATCACATGAACTCCTAAGATGCATGCCTTCATTTAAAAAATCTAAACTATAAGGTTAAGTGGCATTCATGAATACATCATAATGTATAGTACCATGACCCATAAGATTAAGGGCTTACGCATGGAAATAAGTGCATTTTCCAGTACATTACATACTAAAATTTTCACTTGTACAATTTAATGCCTTATAAATCAACTATAACAGTCAAAAGTACCAAAGTAAAATGAGTGTGTTGATAAGCAAAATATGTATAAAGAAATAAATGTTTGAAACTGGAAAATAAGATGTTATTCACCTTACAACTACTGAAACCTTAAAAGAGAATTGTTCTAAGGCCATCGTCAAAATATAAGTACAAAATTCTAACTCTAAGGTTCTTTAAGGGAGAATCTCACTGTATAATTATGCCATTAGACTAGGCATAAGCAACGAGACTATCCATTATTCAAAAGAACAGTTGGATAAGTTAATTAGGTAGTCAATTACTAATGATATTTAAGTCTGTTAATTTTAATATTCGTGTTAACACATGATTAGTTGACTCTAGTTCTATACGTTTCCTTACCAGAATTCAACAAATAACTAAAATGAGAGTTAGTGACAAAATTAAATGTTACGGCTATAAGAACCATAATAAGCAGTCTTCTAACAACGCCTTTCGATACCTTACATATTCTGAAGATTAAGAAGAATACAATATCATAATTAAGCTATGTTATGAAGGTTGTGAGGTTTGCATGGTCAACATAAAGTCACACTTACCTTAAACTCTCATATTATTTGTTCTCAATATCTGGATAGAAACATTACTAAGATGAAACTAGATGATACCTTACACTTTCACAACTTTTGTTATCATGCAAATGAGAATTTGACAAAAGAAAAATGAGACTTATAAATTTCATCCATTACAACCGAAACTCATGAGAAATCATGACATGGTCAATGAAGATGGTTTTTATCTAATCTCATTCTAAGTGATTTTAAATCATGATGTTAAAAGCCCTAAATCATTGTTTGGATTAAGTATGGGTCCACCATAAGTTATTCATTGACATTCGTGGAACTTATTCCAAATGGAATATTCAGACATAATTCATTTATCAATTAAAGACTATCAACTTGTATCTAAACTTGTCTCATATGACCCATGGTCTTAAAAGAAATCTATTCGTATATATACTTAATAAGATTTCTATTAAATATGTCCCTAAGTTTCTTATGACATATGGACGTTAAGGAAATCAAATAAAGTCTAATATATATATGATAGGTTCCCATGTCACGTAGCTTATTGAAATTTCTCTTGTAGCATTTTAGAGATATCAAAGATCAGTGGGAGCATTAAGTGTCTTAATAATAACTTGCAATAGTTGCAAGAAGTGGGGAATGAAAACTTCATATTACTTCAATTTACACCTCTTGTACAAGAAACTGCTCCATCTCGACACTGTTCCATCAAAACTTGTCTCCTTAAAATCTAATGTTACTCTTACAAAAGTTTCATTGTTGCTTGATTGTGGGCACACTTAGATTTCTTACCTAAACTAACATAATCCTTAACAAGAGAAACTACAACGACTGATGTCATTAATTTGTTTTTCTCTATTAAAATTTTTTGGTCGTTACATATTGACCCTAAGCATGCTGAGTTCCTAAAGATTTCTAAGGTCAGTGGGAGCAGTCAAAGTCCTTATCATGACTTGCAAGGAATACAAGAGGCGGGGGGAAGAGAGTCATTAAATTTTACTTTGAATTTAACTCCGATTACACCTCTTGTACACCATACTGCACCAACTCTTACAAACTTAGAATCCTAAAAATGATAACAACCTAACCAAGAGCTAATCCATAAAACTGAAACTTCTAATAATCTCAATAACCAACTCAGGAGGTCATCTAGGTTTAAAAACCTACTACTTTGATGATTACATAATCTCCCTAATTGAAGTTGAAATGGATTTTGGAAAAGTTTTCTGATCCTATCTCTTCTAATTAAACCATTAGCGTGAATCAATTTTCTAAATGGAATAAAATTGTTTTCTAGTAAAATTGATTTTATGTGTTCGTATAACGTTTGGGATTTGATTGAATTACATGAGAGTGTTCATAACTAAACCAAATCCTGATATAAGCGTTAAGACAAGAAGAATCATGATTGATTTTCAAAAGGTCATACTCAGGAAGAGATAAATTATCAAAGAATATTTCTACTTATCTTATAGAAGATTTCTTTGAGGATAATCACTGTTCTAGTAGCTTATAATAGTTTGAGCTACATTAGATGAACATTAAAACAATTTTCCCTAAACAACCGACTTACATATTTACATGTTCATTAGATAACAACCTGAAAGTTCTGAACTGAAGGTTAAGAATACTTTATTTGTAAGCCAATAAAATCCATGTATTGGTTAATGCAAACATCATAGTGTGATGAAATCTTAACGCAATTATTTTCATCAAGAACCAAGTGGATTACTGTACCTACCTCAAGATGAGTGGGAGCAACTAAAATAAACTTGTCTCTATATAGATGATATTCTTTTGACAAGTATATGTTACACAAGTGTAACGCCCCAAAATCCGAATGTTAATATTTGTCGTGTGTTCCTATATGACACATCATAAAATAAATAACTAGGCTATTTAACCTAGTTAAGGGTATGGTCAAAAGTATTAAATGATGAAGGTAGTGTCAGTTATGTTTTAAAGGCAAACCCGAGGGGCTAAAGTGGAACAAATGAAAGTTTCTTACTAATTAAAAGATCATCACACACACACAAACACACATACGTGTGTGTTCGTGAAGCTTCAGGAGCTCTCAAGAGCTCCAAACCCTAACTCACTTAAATCACCAAATTGAAGGGTGAATCGAAGCTCAAATTTAAGAAGGAACACGGATTAATGATCACTTTCACGAGGGGATCATAAGGTATGTCTAAAATCTAAGATTTGTGATCATGTGTGAAGTGGGTTATGTTCAAATCCGTGAGTTAATATGAAATTGATCATGTACAAGGGTTAGAATCATTGTATAGAACATGGGTTACGTATGGTTTGTGTTAATTTGATGATTAGAGGTGAAACCCGTTAGTTAGGGTGAAGATGATGACTAGAATCACCACCCATGTCCGAGTCTTGTTGAAAGATTGATGTATTATGTGGGTATGATGAATTCTTGTTAGATGAATTAGGAGAAATATGATGATGATATGTTTGATGTTCATTTGGAATGATACATGATGATTAGTAGTAGGTTTTGATGGGTTATGTATGAGTTTAGAAGATTTATGTATGAATTAGTTGTACGTTATGCTTAAAAGGTGGTACGCACATCAAGCGTATGATAAAATGTATATAGTGTTGTCCGTATAGTCGATTATGATGTTACGAGTATATGATTATAAGTCGATAGTTGAATATGGTTGATAGTTGACTCTTGAAAGTCAACTAAGTATAAGAAACATGATTTGACTCGTTGTCATAAAGGTAGGATTATAGGAAGGTATATAATGCATATGATATACGAGTATTAGAATGATGAATGAACCATTAGCTATGAAGGCTGTTAGGAATTAGCGTTAATAGTGAAAGCGACACTAATAAGAACTCCGGAACGGGTTCTTTAAGAAAGAAGATAGTCGTTGTGATGGGCTAGCGGTAGTGTTGATGGACGTAGAGAAGAATTAATTAGTGTTAAATAGAGGTAAGAAAGGTTTCGGGGACGAAACCTCATTTAAGGGTGGTAGACTTGTAACGCCCCAAAATCCGAATGTTAATATTTGTCGTGTGTTCCTATATGACACATCATAAAATAAATAACTAGGCTATTTAACCTAGTTAAGGGTATGGTCAAAAGTATTAAATGATGAAGGTAGTGTCAGTTATGTTTTAAAGGCAAACCCGAGGGGCTAAAGTGGAACAAATGAAAGTTTCTTACTAATTAAAAGATCATCACACACACACAAACACACATACGTGTGTGTTCGTGAAGCTTCAGGAGCTCTCAAGAGCTCCAAACCCTAACTCACTTAAATCACCAAATTGAAGGGTGAATCGAAGCTCAAATTTAAGAAGGAACACGGATTAATGATCACTTTCACGAGGGGATCATAAGGTATGTCTTAAATCTAAGATTTGTGATCATGTGTGAAGTGGGTTATGTTCAAATCCGTGAGTTAATATGAAATTGATCATGTACAAAGGTTAGAATCATCGTATAGAACATGGGTTACGTATGGTTTGTGTTAATTTAATGATTAGAGGTGAAACCCGTTAGTTTTAAGGTTAAACGTGTTAGGGTCTTACAAGTTGGTATCAGAGCCCTGGTTTGAGGGAATCAAGTATGAGAAGGTAAGTACTTGAACTCAAACTTGTGTACTCTTGAGATAAGAAACCCGTACAATCTAAGACTCGATCAGGATCCAAAGGTAAAAGCTAATGTAAGTATGTACTTATGTATACGTATAAAGAAACTGACGGTTTTGTATGTGCAAGGTAAGCATAAGTGTTTGAAGAGGATGATCTGTGAATGCAGTCTAGGATGAATACTAAGGCAGGCAAAGAGGTAATAAGCCGAATTTGAATCCAGGTACGTAAATTCGATATGTGGGTATATATAATAGTAAAACTCATTAAGGGAAGGAAAATTTTAAATGAAGGATAATGATAGTATAGTAATGAAGTACTGAAAGTGATACACGCGCCGAAACCTAAGTCTACGGACATAAGGTGACAATTACATGAAGACACGAAACTACTATGTGGATTGTGTACCTGGCCAGTACACGAGAAACGTATGACGTTCGTGAGATCATGATAATTGATACAGGTATGTCCGGCAGATTTGGGTAGCAGGCGGGCGTGTGGGTGAAATGGGAAGTAAGACTCTCGGGAAATTGAGAGTACCATGTAAGAATGAAAAACATGCCTGATAAGAATGAAGAATGTTGAATCCGTGATTAAGTGCGGATCAACAAGATATGAATAATATGTTTGAATCTGTGAGACGGATTCAGGGAATGAAAGGTATGAATGCAATGTTTGAATCCGTGAGACGGATTCAAGGATGAAAGGCATGGATGATATGTTTGAATCCGTGAGACGGATTCAAGGATGAAAGGCATGGATGATATGTTTGAATCCGTGAGACGGATTCAAGGATGAGAGGCATGGATAATATGTTTGAATCCGCGAGAAGGATTCAAAACGCAGAAGTAATGAAAGGCATGAATGTAATGTTTGAATCCGTAAGGCGGATTCAATGAATGAAAAATCATGAATGATGCGTCTGAATCCGTGAGACAGGTTTAAAAAATATAAAAAGATGAAATTAATCCGTATAAGAAGATGACGACAGTTTGACCATGATTGAGTCGAACGGGTCATAGACATAAGTATAAAGTAAAAGGTGACAGTATAATAGATGAAGTTCTGTATAAGTTACGTGTTAGATGTGTTAGTAATTGACTCTTAGAAGTCAGAATGATGACGGGTTGTGACTTGAACAATAACTTAAGTAGGGGCGGGAATGGTAAGTTTGGTAGGAAATATTGAAACAATGTAATAAGGTCTTTGCAAGTAAGCATGAATAGAAGGAAGTACAAGCGTGTACTTCAGTTGGCGAAATGATTAATAGAATGAAAGGATTGCATGTAAGAAATAGAATGTGTGGTACATTATAGTAGGTACGTAGGAAATTGTAGAAGAGTATCGGTGGGTAATCACCTAGTGTAATGAATGTTTGAATGACATATGCTAACCGCCGATGTTGTTGATGATAATGTTAGAACTATTGATGTGATGAAACCAATCGTATTGGTGAAAGGATGTGCACGAGCGGAAGCTCATTACACGGATGAATGAAACATGGCCTGTACGGCTAGAACTCGAGGAGAAGATGGTCGATCTGGGTTGCGGGTCGTTGGTTTGAGAAATGAAAAAGAGGTTAGTAAAATGTTTAACTCGTGATTGGATAGATATGAACTAGTATGACACATTTATATACGTAAATTAAGTAATGCATGAACTGAAAGCAATAGTAATGTGGAATGAACGAAATGATTTAAAGGTAACGTAAAGGTATGCAAGTAACAAGTAATTGTAGAAAACGTAGAATAAGGTTAACGTTAGAGTTAAGCACGTAGGTGTGACTATGAAATAGTAGTCTTGTGGTGGTAACAAAACAAAAGTTAAATGTTATACAGAGTATGTAGAGAATGTAATTTTTAAGAGATGAGATGGAGATATTAGATCCATTAAGAAGGGATCATATTAAAGGTTGGAAGAGTATGTGTATTGACCCGTTATTGACAGGTCAAGGAAATGAAAATGAAAATGATATATGAAAGTATGATCAGGAAAGTATGGACTTGTTTGGAAAAAGTCAATTGTTTGAATAGTTTATGAATCGAGAATGTATAGTTACCCATTACTATGATGTATTAGTTAAAGTTAAACATATCTGAGTATATACAAATTTCGATGCAAGATCGTATAGTCGATGAAAACATTATGAATGTTGAAATAAACAAATGGGAATGTTAGTAATGGGATGTTGGAATGGTTTCAAATAAGTAAAAAGGTATATAATGCATATGATATACGAGTATTAGAATGATGAATGAACCATTAGCTATGAAGGCTGTTAGGAATTAGCGTTAATAGTGAAAGCGACACTAATAAGAACTCCGGAACGGGTTCTTTAAGAAAGAAGATAGTCGTTGTGATGGGCTAGCGGTAGTGTTGATGGACGTAGAGAAGAATTAATTAGTGTTAAATAGAGGTAAGAAAGGTTTCGGGGACGAAACCTCATTTAAGGGTGGTAGACTTGTAACGCCCCAAAATCCGAATGTTAATATTTGTCGTGTGTTCCTATATGACACATCATAAAATAAATAACTAGGCTATTTAACCTAGTTAAGGGTATGGTCAAAAGTATTAAATGATGAAGGTAGTGTCAGTTATGTTTTAAAGGCAAACCCGAGGGGCTAAAGTGGAACAAATGAAAGTTTCTTACTAATTAAAAGATCATCACACACACACAAACACACATACGTGTGTGTTCGTGAAGCTTCAGGAGCTCTCAAGAGCTCCAAACCCTAACTCACTTAAATCACCAAATTGAAGGGTGAATCGAAGCTCAAATTTAAGAAGGAACACGGATTAATGATCACATTCACGAGGGGATCATAAGGTATGTCTAAAATCTAAGATTTGTGATCATGTGTGAAGTGGGTTATGTTCAAATCCGTGAGTTAATATGAAATTGATCATGTACAAGGGTTAGAATCATCGTATAGAACATGGGTTACGTATGGTTTGTGTTAATTTGATGATTAGAGGTGAAACCCATTAGTTAGGGTGAAGATGATGACTAGAATCACCACCCATGTCCGAGTCTTGTTGAAAGATTGATGTATTATGTGGGTATGATGAATTCTTGTTAGATGAATTAGGAGAAATATGATGATGATATGTTTGATGTTCATTTGGAATGATACATGATGATTAGTAGTAGGTTTTGATGGGTTATGTATGAGTTTAGAAGATTTATGTATGAATTAGTTGTACGTTATGCTTAAAAGGTGGTACGCACATCAAGCGTATGATAAAATGTATATAGTGTTGTTCGTATAGTCGATTATGATGTTACGAGTATATGATTATAAGTCGATAGTTGAATATGGTTGATAGTTGACTCTTGAAAGTCAACTAAGTATAAGAAACATGATTTGACTCGTTGTCGTAAAGGTAGGATTATAGGAAGTCGTTTGGTACACGTTATGTTAATATGCGTTATTTGTGATTACATGATGAATTACATGAGTTGGAAAGGATATGAAGTTGATTATATGTAGTATGCTTGTTAGAAATGACTAAGGGAAGTTAAGTGTGGATTATGCGATTGATATGATTGTTAACATGTACAAATGGGTATGCTAACAATAATGTGGTTTCGATGACATGGAAGTGTAGGTACCCTGTCGAGACGGACTCGAGCATGAGAGGCTAACGGGTCAAAAAGAGACAAGGAAACGGATACGAACATGGACGCATAAGGTAAGTGATTTCCGTAATCACTTCTTAGTTTGTTTAAGTAATATCGTGTTTTAAATAAATTAAACATGATGTTGGAAGTTAAATATGTGCTGAAGTCTTTCGTCGTAAATGATGGGATCAAAGTTGACCAAAACGCCCTTGGGGGGTATATTGGGCAAACGATCTTAAAAGTGGTTTAGGAAACAAGTTATCCGATGAGTGTAATGTTTTAGACAAGTATGATAGTGAGAAGTATGGTTTTTGTAAGTCATAGACCTTAAAATGCGTAAATACCCTTAACGGGTCAAAGTAAGCTTTTGAGCAAAATGGGTCAAGAGGATGCGAGACACCCGAGAATTTAATCCTTTATGATAGACGTCATGGATATTATTGGGTTCATAAGAAGTTATGGTCAAACAAACAAGTTATGTTGATAAATGCATGAACGGGTGAAAAATTAATAAAACGGTAATGAGCCGAAAGCGCGTAAGATAGGAATTTCCTTAAACCGGATATGGGATTCCAAGTCCAGATCATAGAATGTGAATTTACAAGCATGTAGGAAGAAACGGGAGGTTAAACGGGTAAACGGTTTAAAAGTTACGCAAGTTTTAGCGTTTTCGGACGACGAAACGAATCTGCAGCAAAAACACCTCTTAACTTAAGAGGAGTGCAAAAGAAACACCTCTTAACTTAAGAGGAGTGCAAAAGAAACACATCTTAACATAAGAGGAGTTTAACAGAACACCTTTTAACTTATGCACAAAGCAGAGACCGTCGGCGACGGCCCCTTGTGGCGTCGGCGACGATACCCCTTCACCCGACGGCCCCTCCTTATCCGATTTTCCTGTTTTGCTTGTTTGTTATAGAGTGTTTATGAGATGCAATGAGCATGTACGCAAGTTTAAAACGGAACGAAATAAGTATAGAGGTATTTGTAAGTATAAGTATGGAATTACTTACTTGATTAGTAAAGGGAATCCATAGGCAAACGCGTCTAGGAATATATATATATATGTGAGTGGGTATGTATGTAGGTAAGTATGTATGCAGGTATGTATTTCGTGTATGTATGTATGTTCGTATATATGTACGTATTGTATACATGGTTTCAATACATTTAAGTATTGACGTTATTAACCGTGTGCCTTGAGAATGAAATGTAATGCAGGTACATTAATGATGTCTTATCAAGGATTAGACACCCAGATGGAACGATTAAATCTAGAAAGATAACGGATGGAAAGTATACGTGGATAGAACGTAACGAGACTACATGATTATGAACCTTGTTTGTATATGATGTATGCTAATGTTGCGAATGTATGTGGTGGGTGCAGGTTGTACGAATCACAGATTATCATCAAGAGGAGTAGCGATCAAGTCAAGAGCAAGGATTGTACGGAAAGTGCGGTCACATAGTTAGGTTATGTATTGCCTTGAAGTTTTAAAATTGAGTACGAATGTTGCGATTTCTTCGTATGAAACGTTTGACAATTTGTAACTTGAACCGTCATCTAAGTAATGTCGTTACCAAAGAAATAAATTTTAAGGCTCGTAATTCCGCTGCGTCGTTTTAAGGTTAAACGTGTTAGGGTCTTACAATAAGTCAAAGCATTGTTAACACAAACTTTGATATAATAGATCTCAGAGATATCTCTTACGTGATAGGTATCATAACATGCTGAGATTGACCTAATGGGACATTACTTTCGTTCCATAGGTTTAACTTTAAATGGGTCCTTACATATGTAACAAACAACACTGCTCTCCTTTAGAGGATAATAGGATAAATGAGATTATTTCCTTATGCTTCATTAATTAGAAGCCATATGTAAGTTTAAGTCTATACTCGTTTAGATATTACTCACATTGCAACACACTAGATATGTCTAGATTAATGTGAAGCATCTAATAGAGTATTACAATATCTTTAAAAGAAACGAGAGGCTATGATTTAAAGAAGAAGTGAGAACTCAAACCAGTTGATTACTCTAACTTTGTGATATTCATAGATGAGAAAATGTAATTTCGGGTATATCTTTATGTCAGCAGAGAAAACCTATCTCATGGAGGAGTCATAATGGACTGATATCAACAACCTAAGTTATAACGACATAATATAGTCACTAAATGTTGTTGGAAATTTATCAGTGGACTCATAAGTTTATTAACTCCATATAATTAATATATTGAAGACTTATTATGATAAAGTCAGCTACCATGTCTCCTTGAACAGTAAGAGTTCGAGAGGTGCTGCATTAAATTTCGATACAAAATTAATTATTCGTTTATGAACGAATTGAGGAAACTAAATCTTTGTATCGAATACATTCATGATATGCTTATGGATCCAATAACAAAAGGTCAATCACCCATAAATATTATGTAAGCGCTTATAATAATGACGAATTTTATTGATGACCATGTACAACTGCATATCTTACTATGAATGACTAATTATTAATTTTCCTCGTACGTTTAGATTTGTTTGTCTCTAAATATATGTGCAAGCTAGCCTAAATGACATATAGACAATTACTATACAAATCAACATTAATGGGCTTATTCGTCAATTGATCCTAACTGCTTAGGTTTTAAATTGGGACTATAGTATGATTAATGGGGGTCCTGAGTTGATTACTAACTCAACGGCTGTATTTCTTTGCTATGGTTTTGGTTTAAAGCTAAAATGAGTATTAACTCCTAATAAGACTTATCTAGTACTCATAATAAATGATAACTCGGCCAAGTGGGGGAATGTAAGAATATATTTATATATTTAATATATTATGTGGCCATTATTATCATTTATCTAATATTGATCATTGACCTAATTACCCCTATATCATTAATTGGTAAATATTTGATGGACGTATTTACCCTTAGTAGATAAAAATAGGGTTTCCCCTTGGGTGTATATAAATAGAGATTACTAGAGAGGGTTTATGCTAAGACAATTATAATAACATCATCACTATCAATTGGTCCCCCTATCTCTCATAACCGTGTTCTTCAAGAACACCTAAACCCATCAGAACTGTACACCCTAAAGGGGAACTCGACCAATCTGACGAACATGACGTCTACTTCATTCTCTGATGTGGTTACTGGCTAATCAGGTACACACATATTATTTTATTGTTCATGATTGAATTTATTTAATTAGGATTTATGTTTACCCATGTTCTTATAATATAATCAACAGGTCCTTCCGTGCGTGTTTGTCAAGTATTTATTTAGAAAATTCAACCGGTGACACAATCTACTTCAATCATGCTTACATATGTTTAAGGGTATGGGGTGTGGGATAAAGCCCCAAGGGGCTTTATCAGGACACATCAGCGCCACCTAGGATCCACATCAGCCAGGGGGCTTTATCACGCCTTTTCTTAACTTGTAGGGTGTGGGATAACGCCCCCTATTAAACAAAATTAAAAAAATTGTTATTGGATGAAATGATGTGGGCCCCACCTGCTCCCTCCCTTCTTCCTCGTTACCATGGTAAAACCCCATCAATGGCGCCCCGGTTTAACTAGCAGGGTGTGGGTGGTGGCGCCGAGGGGGGCACTATGGGCGGTGATGTGGCATGGTGGCGCCCTCCATACCCTCCAGCCTAAGTGAGCCTTTAAAACTATGATTGAGTTGACACGGTATCCAATATAATATTTTAGTAAAACCGAGTGTTGTACACTTTTCTTACAAATCATAGTTTTTTTTAACGGCAAATTTGGATAACTGACGAACCCCTGAAGTATCATCATGCCACCAACGGAATCACCTAATCATATCTATCTCCACAAGGCAATAATGTCTATACACAAATTCAGGAGGAAACCCAATAAATCTGGAACCCCCCACCCCCTTGTGGGAATCGAACCAATGACATAGTAGTCATAAGACTTATCCCACCCCTAAAATGTCACTAGGCTTATAATAAAACAAAATATAATTAAAGAATGAGTTGAAATGATGGAATGTTTGGCATCAAGGAATTGAAGGTTGAATAGAATAGATCATTCCATTTAAGTGGTCAACGGTGGTGCACTCTTAGGTAGTGTTTGGTATCAAGGAATTGAAGGTTGAATAGAATAGATCATTCCATTCAAGTGGTCAACGGTGGTGCACTCTTAGGTAGTGTTTGGTATCAAGGAATTGAAGATTGAATGGCATAGGTCATTCCAATAGAATAAAAACAAACATGTTTGTTTAGTACCTGGTAATGGAATGAATCATTCCAAAAGAATGTGATTTCTTCTAAATATAAAAAATTGTATTCAAGGTGGTGTTTTTTTTTTTTTTTCATTCCTTCAAGGAATGGAAATGTATCTCAATTATTATTATTATTATTTTTTTCCTATGACTATATTTTTACTATTATTATTATGACAATTTTTTTTGTCGTTTTTATTAAATTGTATTCATAGCTTGTCCTTTTTTGCCTACAAAACTGTACAAAGTAATAATTTATTATATTCATATATGTGTAACCAAACATAACAATGGAATAGAATAATCTCTTTAATTTTATTCCATTGTTCTTTCCTTTATCCATTTTATTCTCTCAATTACGGGAGAAGAGAGAGATTAAATCTTTTATTTTGTATATATGTATTCGTGTGTGTGTTGGGGTAAATTAATGTTTTTACTGTTCTATTTTCTAATTGAGATATTGTACTTTATGTATGGTTTGTACATAAAAAAACGATCAAAATACCCCTAATATTCGGGGGTTTAACAAACTTATTGGATAGTGTTAGTCAATTGTATTTAAATTGGTAAAATTAAAAACCACAGAAACTTAATGGGTTAAGACTTTGAGAATTGCATTCACAGTAATTAAATAACCAAACCACATGGGCTCAAATAGTAATCTACTCATTACTTTAAGACATAATTCAATTCCATATGTGTGAACAACTCTATATCCATGCGTAACCTATATATCTACATAGATACATAGTACAAATAGTGTGAATCTATAGTGAATTAGGAAGCACGGTGTGGTGTCTAGAAGAAAAACACGATAGACGGCCCTGATCGAGAACATTGACCCATCCAGTATGATACTAATTTTTGGCACCAAAATCTTGGTGACTTCTCTGATTCTCTCCCCGCTTTGGTGACCCTCATTCACACACACACATGCTTGAATTGCACGCAAATATAGGTCTGTAAACGAACCGAACGAATACGAACAAGACCTTGTTCGTGTTCGCTCGTTAAGAAACAAGCTTGTTCATGAACTGTTCACGAACGCTTACCGAACGAAATTTCTTGTTCATGTTCGTTCATTGAGGAAATGAACGTGTTCGTGAACTGTTCACGAACAGTTACCAAACGCAAATGAACTCTAACAAATGTTCATGAACATAAATAAACACAAACAACGTTTATGAACACAGATTAATACAGTGTTCATTTTAGAATAAAATATGCATTTTCATCACAAAGATTATGAATAATCCACCAAAAAATAAATAAACACTTAACATATTTTTCCAAACACAGTTGACATGATTATTAGAAACATGATTAATAAAATTAAGAGTTTATCAAGCTTTAACACAAACTGAAAGTGAAATATTGAAATGAGAGATGTTGGGGGAGACATATAAGATAACTAAGGTTTTAAAATTTCCAGGGTCGGCCCAAACCAAAAAAAATTTTGGCCCTGGCAACGTCTTTATAAATCAATCATTTCAAGATTATTTAACAAATTATTTAATAAACCAAGAATAGTAAGGCTCTTGTTTGATGTGATCGAAGATGGGAAATTTCACCATTTAATGAAATTAGAGCTGAAGTATGTTCTGTATGTGTGATTCTCACCATGAAAAAAAAAGAAGAAAATGACAAACAGCAAGTACCTAAAAAACAAATAGGGAGCAGGTATCAAGCAACTTTGGGGGCTTGTAATAATAAAAAAAGTATAAAAAACAAAAAAGCAACACAGCCAGCCTCGAACCCTAATCTATTTACATTTCATTTAACAAGTGAGTTTATCACTGGAACAGATACACTTTTTATTTAAAAGGCATTATTATATGTTTCTCAAATTGGAGGCCCATTCCACTGAAGGCCCAAAGCCCTTGCTTTAGTTTAATGCCCCATGGGCAGGCCCTGAAAATTTTAAAAACGAAAAACAATAAAACAGAAATACAACACATATAAACCTTTAAATGAACGAACACAAATAAAACTGGTGACTCATATCATCTATTCGTAAAAGATTAGCAACATACATTGATAAACCGAGAAAATACGAACACAATATTTTTTTTATGACAAAAATTTGAAAATATGATACTAACTGTCTTACACCAAGTCCATGATACAAAAAATTAACAATAATAACATAAATTTTATTACTAGCATTTCAATGGAGTATAGCATTAGTATGTGACAATTAAAACATCGTGGTATGGTGTTCAAATGGTAAAAGTGGTGGTAGAAACATTGACAAAATACATAGTTCTAATCTAACTTATTCCACATTTCCACTTCCACACACCACACATATTCTTTGGATTTTTCTTAAGAGTCTAAAAGGATTTAAACCTCTTGTTGACAGGGTCAATAAACAATTTTCCTATGTATAAATATGGTCCTCTTATTAAAGTTAAAAGTACCAAACTCTATAATTTTATCTCAAAGTTCCATTTTTATAACAAAAACTAGTGGGTTATGTCCGCAGTTTGCGGCACCTCAACCGACTCGTCACTAAAAGAGAAAAATAAAAAAAATAAAGTCGTGATATGTCAAAAACAACACAATTACGTATTTAGTATTTTTTTTAAAAGTTAATGAACACAAGTTATTAGAAAAAATCAAAGCAAATAAAAGTTAATTTTTTTAAAGCGTATCTTATTTATAGTATAAGGGTGAAATTGAAAATTAATAATATAATAAAAATAGTCGTTATTGTTCCTCGAAATAGAATTGCGTGTGTATACATATATAAACACACGCCAAATAATATAACAACCTATGGAATAATTTAAGAATTTTAAGGGTTGCATTTATATTTAAATACCCCATATATATAACATGTTTCATTGAAGTCGTCTACAACATTGAATAAAATATATCAAAACTACGTATCATGTTCTGTTTATATCAAACCCGACGACAAGAATAAAATATAGAAAATGGATTTATTGGACCTCTAAAGTTTTACTTGTAACAGTTATTCTCGGTTCAACCCTTTAAAACTTTAAACAAAAACGGACTTTTATTTGAGAAAAGTGACCGGATAATTCCTTTGGTTTGCTTCGATTTCATCTTTAGTCCCTACATTTTTAAAATTACAGTTATAGTCCCCAACTTTGGCAAATTCATTCTCGGATGATCCCTGGCGTGGATAGGTGTTAGTTTCCTCAATTAAGTGGATGTGAAATGACAAAAATACTCTTACTGTTAAAAAATTAACAAACAAAACAAAAACAGTTAATACAAATTAATTCAGATGGGCCCCATTTTTTTATTAAAAACCTAAAATAGTTCCTCATCTTCTCCATAACTCCACCACCACCCCTCAACTACCTCCACCCTCAACCACAGCCTCCACCCCTCGACCACCGCCTCCATCCTCCACCTCCTCCAATCACTGCCTCCACCCTCCTCCGGCCTAAAACCTACACCCTTCACCGCCATCTTCGTCACCACAACCACCGCCATCGTCATCATCAACAATGGACCATTCAGATTACTCCGTTGCCACCATGTAAAATCCTCAAATATATATACAAAAATCACCATTTAGATTACCCGAACCCCCCCAAGATCCGAGTTATAGTGGTTCTGTATTCCTTTCCAGGAAAAACGAGTGTGTGTAACCTAAAAAATCGACTGTATGTAACCGGAAACATTGAACTGACTCTCGAAGAACACATCTAAAAGATAAAGAGTTTTGAGATGAAAGGGATGAAGAACAGATCAAAAAATCAAAACAAAGCAAATCGGAAAACAAGGTAACTCGCCGGAGAAGATAAGGTCGTTGCCGAAGAAGAAAGGATCTCGCTGGGAATTAACCGTCGGAGATTATTCCTCTTGCAGCCTTGTGGTGGTTCGCGATGGTGGTTCCGATGATGTGTCTCAGAGATTATTCCAAGATCTCTGGTTGATGGCGGTTGAGATGGTGTTATCTGACTCTCGGAGAAAAAATGGTTGATGGTGTCCGGTGGCGAACACCACCGTGAAGGTAGGGTTGCGTTTGTCGGCGAGGGAATGAGGGGAAAGGGGGTGGGGTAGAGGGTTTAGTTATTGTGGGCTCCACTTTGCATCTATATGAATTAATTAGATTTCTGTAATGTTTTAAATGTTATATTTTAATAATAAGGGTATTTTTGTCATTTCACATCTACTTAATTGAGAAAACTAACACCCATTCACGCCAGAGACCATTCTTGAACGAATTTGCCAAAGTTGGGGACTATAGCTGTAATTTTGAAAATGTAAGGACTAAAGGTGAAATCGGAGCAAACCACATGGACTATCCGGTCACTTTTCTCTATTTATTTATTATATCGAAATGTCTTTTCGACATTGACATAATCAGCTATAAAGAAATTTCGGTGAGGCTCACTAACGTTAAATCATTGATAGACCTTGAATATTAAACTATTACAACTTTCTCAATATAAAAGCCAAGGCAACGGAGTGTTATATAAGTAATTATTAAATTATTACAACTTTCTAAAACCGGAGATGATGTATCCTGTATGCATATATAAACCGCTACCAACCACAATTCATGTTACAACTGAGACAACGCATTACACACCATACCTCAACCAACAAAATTAAAACAAGACGTGGTAAAACCTTGACCAAGATAAAACATACCTAAAACTAGGGTTGTTCACGAGCCGGGCCGAGCCGAGTCAAGCCATGGTAAGCACGAGGTCTGCTCTATTATAAACCGAGCCGGTTCAGCTCAGCTTGGATTTGAAACCAAACTGAAAATATAAGCTTGGGTTCGGCTTGGTTTTAAACCGAGCTGGCTCGCCTCGGCTTGACTCCATTTTAAAAAGTAAAATTAATGCATACATCTCAAAACTCAGTAGTCTAAAATATTATTTAATAGTTCAAAAGAACATATCCAAAATTAGTTCAACTTAATACATTACAAGCCAAAATCAAGTTCAACTACATAAAATAAGTTTTAAATTTCAACGAAATACAATATTAGTTCATTCATGGTAATGAACCTTCAAATATGCCATATATATTAAATTACACTTCTACATACATGTAATTTAATCGTTTTTTCTGTTCAAATTACACACCTGCATACATGTAATTTAATCGTTTTTTTTTTCTGTAACACGTTACGATGTATATAAAAATAAAATATATTATAAGTAAAATAATTCGAGCTAAGTCGAGCCGAGTTAACAAGCGTGCCAATACGGTTCGTTTCATAACGAGCCGACCTAGCTCACTTTCTAACCAAGCTCATTTTCAAACCGAGCCATATCGAGTGAGCTTTTCCGAGCTAAATCCAAACAAGCTTTTTGGATAGCCCTACCCAAAACCTCTAGAGCTAGGTAGTTTAATATACAGATGGCACTTTCGACTTTCATATAATGCACACGAATACAATTACTTGACACTTAGAGCATAGATAGAAAGTCATCCAGTTTTTCATTTTTCCCTTTGTTCTTCCCATTTTGGATGGAGGCGTCCCACTTTTCCTCATATGAGAGAGAGAGAGAGAGAGAGAGAGAGAGAGAGCACACTTTAATCGGTTAACATCTGTTCACCAGTTAATGAAAAAAAATCTATGGGACCGGGAATAGTGTCCTTGCTCAGGGCTAATTGGGGAAGCCTTCCTCAACTCTCACTCTGTGTACTCTTATACTGCAGGTGTTTTAATATAGAAGCATGACGTACTCGTCTCTCATGGATATAAAGGGGCGTGGCTAAACTCTTAAGTGTTAAATGCAAAAAGACAAGGGTTTATGAAAGTACAAAACAATCTACTATCAAACATCCAAACATATTGTTTGTATTATGGTAGTTAAACAAACTTTCTAAACATATGTACAAGGCAACTAACAAATATAGATAAAAGTTAAATGTTAGAAATTTTAAAAATTTAAGATAATAGATTTAAATATATTATGGGTCCCACCTATTAAACAAAAATAAAGAGAAAAAGATTTGAATGGTTGAAAAGAATGGGTCCCAGCTACTTTTCCCTTTAACGCTCGTTACTGCAATGGCGGAGCATCGATCCCCCCCCCCCCCCCCCTCCCCAACCTCCCCCTTTGGCGCCCAGGGAATTGGACGGGGGCGCTATAGGGCGCTAACGAGTCTGATGTGACCAGGGGCGCTATACCACACCCCCGGCCTAAGGATGATGTTACATGTTTCTCAGAGTTTTTTCTCACCTTTTGCCATACGTGAATCTGACCCAACTAGAACCAAGCACAGAAACTTGATAGGAAAAAAAAAATTACAAATAGCCCAAAGTTAATACACTGAGCCTTCCACAAACCAGTACATCTCGGATATTTGTTTAAATGTCCTATCAATAATCTATTTTTAAGTGTAATTGAAAACACCTATAAAGGTCTTAACGGAGTTTGCAAGTTGTATGATAATTTTACTAATGTGATCACAATTAAGGGGATCTATATCAACAAGTCGTCATAAACCTTCATCGTAATGTCACGTCAGGTTTCAAACTTTTTTCAAAAACACTTGCTTTCTCTACAACAAATCTCCATACTCCTCCAAATCACACTTCACATTATCATCTATTTTTACAATTAATTTAATATAAATCAAATTACTTTATGATAAATTTTTTTTATTTCAGTTATATTTTAAATTAACAGTTTTGTAGTTTTCATTTTTTTAAGAAAAAGAGTCGTTGAACTACTTACTAAGAGCTACATAATCAATATGAGATCAAAACATGCACTTCAACTTCCACTTCTTTTAGGTTGTATGGTATGGGGCGCTAAGCCCATGCCACCTGAGCTCAAAAACAATAATAGCGTCTCACCCCCATACCGTAGGCGCTATTAAGGGATTGTTATTGAGTGTCAAGTGTCAACCATTGCAATAACGAGCATTCGTGAAATGTATGTGTGTGAAGGAGGGGGCGCTATTGATGGGTTGGGGCTTTATCCCATACATCATATAGGTTTAGACGGGACAAAAAGAAACATATCCAAAAGGGAAACGGGTCAAATTGGTAGAAAAGGTCTAAATAATTGGAAATTAAAAAATACGTCTATTTAACGCATACAACCTCCAAGACTATTTTTTTGAAGATTCAGATTAAGACTGTAACAATTTTTTTTTTTATAAAATAATGATTATTTTAGATAAGTTGAGGAAAACGTGTTTGCAGGTCAACACAAGCTTGCCACATTTCAACACGTACTAAAAATGACCCATTTCAACCCATACTAAACCCGAGGACCATACCACTAAAGGGTGGGTCGGTCTCATTAGTGTCAGGTTGGTTGGGCTAGGCCTGAATTGTACACTTGTATGTTCGATTAGCCTAAAAGTCCGTAAGTATCCTGTTTATGACTTTAATACAAATCAATTTTATAAGCAAAAACAAAACGAACATATGCATAACATTTCAGTAGCCCCAATCTCAAATCTGACAATCTAGAATAGGAAGGAAAACTGACTACACTACATCTTTAGGACCGACACCTGAACGCCTAAGTGTTTGTAGGGTCGGTTCTCGGGCCAAACTGAATGTTGCTTACCCCTAACAAGAACCATAAAAGTTCCAAGTTTAATGTTTGACCACTAAATTTTAAATTTTGACATAAATTGAAGAGAAAACCAATTGTTACACTTGATCCATATGGATTCTAGATTTAGAGAGTAATGTTTGACCTCAAAAGTCAAAGTAGGTGATAAACTAGCATTTACATCATGATGCAAATTACCTTCTAAACAAAGCTTCCTTGTCAATTATGAATTTCATGGTCTTTTCAAACTCCCAATCAGAAAGAACACTGCAAATAATCTCTTCATTATGCTTGCCATTAAACTCTATAAAAATGAAAATCAAATGGTTGAAGAAATTACCTCTTGGAGGACATCACATAAAGCATAGTAATGGAGAGGATCTGTGTTACAAACAAAGAGTTGAATTATATGATTTGTGTAAAATTTGAGAAATAAATGACCACCACATAAACGTCTATAACAAAGAACATATGCATATGCGTTTAAGGTGCCAAGAGCAAACCCTTTACATGAATCATGTTATAAAACATAGACATTCAGTGACAAAATTCATTTCGGAATCACGTTTACTAATCTTATAATTACAACAATGAAGGAACAAAAAATCTTGACTTATAAGGTCAAACATCTTAATGTCCCAATTCAAAAGACGAACCCTCAAATTGGGACTGAAATAGAACAACAGAAATGAAATCTGGAATCCAATGGTGCATTCTTTTCATCTCCCATTACTTAGTTAGCATACATAAAGATGAAACCCTAAAACAAACAGGGTCATCTAAATTGATAATTTGGAGTAATTAGTGAAGAAACATACATGTTGCTTGATTGGGTAGGTAGGAACTTGATGGAATGGTTGTGGAAAACGTTGCGAGATTAGGATAATTGAGGAAGGGGTGAAGACAGTGCGACTTCAATTGCCCTATGCCACTTCTTCTTCCAACGTAAATTATCTCTCAATTTTCAAACCTTTCAATTAAGGATTTCCAAACCTTTCACTGAATAAATGCTCTGTGAAAGAAGCTGAATAATTGGGAAAGAAGTTGTTGGGATTATTGTGGAAAACGTTGGGAAATTAGATTTTGTGGGTAAAATTGGATTGCGGCCTCCGACATTTCTTCTAGAAAACCCTACCTCCTTCCTTCACTCTGTGTAAACCTCATCACAACAATTCATTATCGGGCTTGTTGATTTTCAAACCTTTCACTGAATAAATGCTCTGTGGAAGCCGAGTTATGCCAGTATACTCAACTTCTAATAATTGTAAACTTTTTAGGTTTCCTAGTTCGTCTGGCAGTTTTTCAAGCCTCCCACATCTTCCAAGCAACAACACTTTGAGACATTTCAACTCACAAATGCTGTTGGGAATTTCTCTTAAATTACAGCAATCTCTTAGATATAATATCTCCAAAGATTCTAATTGACCAACATCCTCAGGTAACTTCTCAAGAAGAAGACAACATCCAAGAAGTAGAGTTTTGAGATATTTCAACATACAAATGCTACCAGGGAGATGTTTAACTTTTGTATCAGACAGGTCTAGGTATTCTAAACATTCCAATTCGCCCAGATTCTCAGGCAATTCCATTATGGCAGTGTAAGAAAGGTTAAGAGTTCTCAGATGTTGTAAATTACAAATGCTTCCCGGAAGACTCTTGACATTATAGCAACGGCTGAGATGTAGAGAGACAAGCTTATGAAGATTTCCAATTGACGAGGGTACTTCTTCTATATAGTAATTATCTGCAAGATTCAGCTCTAGCAAACTATTGCTGGAGTGCCCTGTGATTATATGGTTCGGGAATTCTTTCATATTTAATCCACCTATATGAAGAAACTCAAGTGATTCCAACTGCTCGATAAAAGATATAGACTTCAAACTCTCGCAATTACGTAGGTTTAGATAGACAAGGCTTTTTAGACACCCGCCGTGCACTTCTAGTGCTACCAATTTCTTACAATAATAAAGATTTAACCACTCAAGATTGGGTGTCAGCCCAAGGTCAAGGCTCCTTAACTTTGAAGCTCTCAAATCAAGGAATTTGAGCTTCTTCATAACCTATTATTATAAGATGTAAAGAGAATTAAAAAAAGTAAAAATATGTTGGTGCGATATTTGGCCAATATATATACATACAACATTATAATGAATCATACAAAACAATCCATCAACCATATTACCTTTTCACCTTCCCAAAGTTGTTTGATTTTGCTGTAAGACATTTCAAGTGCAACAAGATTATTTGCTTCAAATGTTTTGGGTAAACACCAATGAGGGTAAATGGACCAATATAGATATTGTAACGAGTTTGGAAAATACCGGCGACCTTTGTCATGTTTCCAAAACTTTCCAAAAAAACACCAGAAGTGGTTCACAAGGTCATGAGAAACTTTGTGCTTTCCATGGTTCACAATAAGGCATCTAAGTTTCTTCATATTTCCAAAACCTTTCAAATAAATACCGCGAGTGATTTTTAGATCTATACATTTTGTTGCTTCACTACCCTGTAATTCAAGAAAAACGATGATAAAAGTTGTGTTATAACCAATGAAAAATTTGAGACTTTCATCTTTACCTTACTAATAAAATGGATTCTTACCGAATTACCAGCCATGACATGTTCGATTTCCTCTTCAATCCATAATCGGCTATGTTTGTTGGGCTCATTCGGATGCGCACGACGTACAATATTCTTGCCCATTTCTACTAGATGGTCATGCATGTCTATGACTGCATCATAACGTCCTTTTAAAGTTACGATTAGAGATTTTTGCTCAAGAACACTTAAACCATATTTAGCATCAAATCCGCAACTTTCAAGCATCCTTATTGCATCTTCTTTTTTCCAACCTTTAAGAAAACATGCCACATCTAAGAATATTTCCTTGTAATCATCCTCCAAGTTTTCGTAACTTAGTTCCAATATTTGAAGTGTTTCCTTCAACGGGATTGTTTTGAGTCTTTCTAGTGTATATGTCCATACACTATCATCTTTACCATGCAGATCTGAACCCAAAACTTTAATTGTTAAGGGAAGACCAACAGCATAACTTACAACTTTGCGTGAACGCCCTTCGTACTCTTGAGTTGGAATATCTTTCCCAAATGCATGCCTACTGAAGAGGCAAATAGCTTCCTCATTCGATAAAAGATTGACATCATGTATCGAGTTCACTCTATGTGCTTCAAGCAACTGCCCATCTCTAGTTGTAATTATAATTCTACTTCCCAACTTGAACCAATTAGGATTACCAGCTAATGCCTCAAGTTGCTCTATTTGATCCACATCATCGAGAACAAGTAGAACTTTTTTTCCGCGTAACCTTGTTTTCATTAGCTTTGTCCCTTCATGAACACTACTTACAGTGATGCTTTTATCCTTTAACACATCTCTAAGGACTTGTTTTTGCAACTTCTGCAAACCGGACCGAGTGGTTGTTTCCCTCACATTCTCAACAAAGCTTCTACCCTCGAAATTAACGAACTGTTTATCAAAAATGGTTCGAGCCAACGTAGTCTTTCCAGTACCTCCAATGCCCTTGATCCCTATCACGCGAACATCATTCAAACCAATCTCTAAATAAGGATCGAGAGCTTGCATCCTCTGTTCCATGCCTACTAAGTTCTCATCGACATGACTATCAATGGGCCATAACTCGAGTGAAACCTTTTCAACAATTAATTTAATGACTTGAGCTTCATGCCTGTAGATCAGAGAAGAAGATTCAATTAACATGCTTACGATGCCACATGAATAACTATTTTCAGGTCCATAATGCACAAATTGTGAAACAAGTGTACATATTTCATGTTTAAATGTTCATCCTTCCACAAGACTAAAATTTACTTCAATAATTTGACAATAGAACATCAGATATAACGAAGGAATTACCCATTAGCAGTCTTCCTGACATCCCAACCGGACAAATTGGCTGCTTCTTTAAGAGCATCTCTCCATCTTCCAACCTCTGATTCATTCCTGTTCCTATGTATGGCAAGGGCATCCCCAACTGCTCCGGTTTGGTTTCGGACGTCAGAGGGTTCCACATTGTAGAACACAGGGAAGGCAATCCGCTCGCCCATCTTATGACACTCCATGATCTTGAGAAGCTCGTTTAAGCACCATGATGAAGATGAATAGTTTTTGGAGAAAATAATAATGTAGCATCTCGAATCTTCAATAGATTGTAAGAGCTCATCACTGATCCTTTCTCCTTTCTCAAGTCTCTCGTCATCCTTGAACGTGCGAATACCATATTGATCAAGAGCAACATAAAGATGATCAACAAAGGTCTTGCGGGTGTCTACACCACTAAAGCTCAGAAACACATCATACAAGTAGCTCTTGTTGTGAACACTTGAACTTGAAGAAGCCATTGAAGATATGTTTATGATTGACAGATCCTAACAATAAAATATTTTTTTGAAGAATTATTCACCAGTTGGTTCCAAAGAAAATGATGTATATACAAAAGAAGCTAATATAATGTCGACATAATGTATTTATACAATCTTTTACTTTGTGGAATTAAATTAACTAATTTTCTTAGCTACAAATGAATCTATACATATAATAAAAGAAACCTGATTTGGGACACGTGTCACTCATTAAGGGCTCCTTGATTAAATGGGTATTTGATGCGGATACCCTGATCCATGAAGAAACATCTGGATCTCTTATAACCCGTTCCTAAGCCCTAATTCCCATCGCTTCATATTTCCCTTTTCAAATTCTGTGTGGAAACCCTAACGTTTTTTTCACAAAGTTCATCTCTAACATGAATCTATCGATCTCCTTCTTCACCATTCTCGCAAATCCCCTTCCAATGCCATATGTAAGTCCATGAATCTTCAGTTCTTATAGATTTCAGTTTTATCATCAATTGCTGTAAATGATTTTCGCTCGAATAGGATCATAAAACGTGGTTATTATCATCATCATCATCGTATTGACTCATTGGTTAAATATATAGAGTGATGATTGATTGGTTTGTGAAATAATTAATTAGGGATCATGGGGAGGGGTCGTAAGTTCTGATCTGTTATTTTGTTTTTGCCATGCTATTGTAGGTTGAATATGTAAGCATAGTCATTCGAAATCGTTAATATTCGTGTTGTGTTTTCTGATATAAATATTGCTATTCACATCTTCAATTTTTTACTTTAATCATTGTAATATTATAAACAGTTTAATAAGCTTTTATTGGTATGTGTAAACTGTGTTTTCTCACTAATAGATTCTATTTATCTCCTTCAAAGTATATGTAATTTGTATGCATTTGTTTATGTAATCAACCCCTAATTTACGATATAGTTTCATGTTTGGTTTTGGGTCCATATCACTGTTACACCTTTATATGCCCTTACCCAAATATGTTGTATATAGCTATGAAAATAACATGCAAATTGAGATATCATAGTCATCGTTTAAGCAATTCTTTAATAGTTAGTTTCACACAAATGGTATCCTGCTATTGAATTTCGTAAACTATGCTAAGTTACATTAGATTTTAAGTGGCAAGTTTCTTTTATACCATATAGAGAGTCAAATGTCTTTGAACAAATTCAAGGACTTTTCTTTGGGTTTTCAGTTCATTTAAAGTGTTTGGAATCCACACACAATGATGATAATTATTTGGCGTATGGTATTAAGTTGCTCTCTAGGACACTACACTATAAATTATAGGACTTTTAGTGAGAAAAATCCACCGTCGTTCTTTTGGTAAAGGTATAATAAGTTGGTAATTGGTAGGTGAAGGGCCATAGGAAAACTTTGTGTAGAGAATGGTTTAAGCGATTACCGGTGGATATTTAGCGAATTTACATTGTCATAGTTTGCATGAGCAACTTAATCTCTTAATGCTTTTATCCTGGAAACAGGGCCGGCCCTAGAGGTGGGCGGGAGGACCACCGGCCAGGGTCCGTTTTATCCTAGGGCACGTTTAAAAAAATTCCTACATATAGATGCATATAAAAAACTATCAAACCCAAAATACATCAAAAAATTGATGTGGCTTAGCTGGTTTTAGCACTTTGTCTCTCTGTTTAGAGCACAGGTTCGACTCAATTAGTCTGCCTTTTTTCTTTCTGTTATACCCATTGAACCTATAAGTTTGTTTTGGATATATAAAATAAAAGACTATGGATCTTTGTTAATTCGATCTACATTGAAAACTGAGAGCCATACTCCTTCAACTTTTAAAGATAAACCAAAATCACATGGCAAGACTTTAGCACAAAAAAGGAAAAGATCAAAATACTAAATATCAAGCAAGTGTTTGCTGGGTGAATTAAAAAAAAAATATACTTTTAACAGTTTATCACTTCCATATCAGTGTAGTCGGCAAATTAATTTTTTTGAAGAGAGCTTTATGAATCATCGGTTATCTGTTAGCCTATTACGGCATATTATTCACTCATTCGAATTTTATCACTTTGGTAATTGCATTGTTTATTGGTATAACTTTAATCGTTGTTTCAAGAAAATACTTTACGTTATCTATTTCATTAAGGCCTAAGGGGCACGTTTTCCGGGCTTGAACAAGGCACCTAAATTCTCAAAGTCGGCCCTGCCTGGAAACATTGTCACACTGATAATGCATATTGATATTAAACTTGTGAATGGTTAAACTGCTGGAACCTCATAAGTCACTACAAGCACTAGACAAGACTATGAAGACATTGATTATTGAATTTGCATGAGTACCAGGTTAAACTTTCATTAATTTTCTTTTTTATAAATCATTGTAATCTTATTTACCATTTTACGTATGCAATCATAAATTTATTTAGCTACATAACTACAAAGTTATGTTATTAGTGTAATATTTTACTCCAATGTTGTGTACAATGGAATATTTACAAATATTTGAACTATTTGTGTATTTTGTTAATTATCATTGTGTATTACTTTATTCTACATTTCCGTTAACAACATTAATATTTTATTTCCATTAAATTATAATGTAAAGGTTTATAGTATTTTTATTTGTTAAACCGCGTGTACACGCGGGGTCTAACCTAGTTTAAATCATATAACATTGGTTTATGGCATTTTGATACTACAGACCTGATTAATTACAATTTAATTGTGGCCGTTAGTTTGATTTGCGGTTAGTATATTTTCAGTTTCCACATGAAACCTAAATAAGGTCTTACTGAAAGTTTTTAAAAAAATTATAATTTTAAATAATTTTTAGTATTCTATAAGTACAATTAATTTAAGTAATGAAATTAAATAACAGTGTAATTTCCTAGAAAGCCACAGGTAACAACTTGGATCCGAAATCTCTTTACTGGGTTTACTTTTCAAAGTCAAATGGTCTCTTTTATGGATATTAAAATAGAGATGAGTGGGGGATGTCAAGGGGACATGTTTAGGACGAACATTACTGTTCTCGGTCTCGTACCCAGCTATAAAATCATGTATCAGTATCATATCTAACTCTCGGGTTACCCGTCAGGTATCTGATACACTCGTAGGTATCAAGTATACCGGTTAGTTTAATAAAAGAACACCCCTTGGGATTTTGAAAGTCTTAACAACTGCACAAAATTATTAATGGTGGGTATAGTTAAGGGTGATTCGTGATTGGATAGACAGAAAGAGATGATAATAATGAGTTTTGGAGTGGTTAGATTCATTGTATTTCATAAACCATGTTTGGTTAACATGACTAAAGATACAAATTTAACAATTATAACACCCTAATCCTATGATAACTTAAAAAAATCAGACATCATTTCATTTATATTTAACACGGTTTAAGAATAAGAAAAAAGTACATACACTCAAATCTCTAACTTACAAATTGAAAAACTTCTTAAGTTGTTCAACGCGCATTACTTCTCTCGGAGATAGGATTGACTTTAATTACTTAAAGATACATAGAGTAAGTAGTAAATAAATAGATAACACATGAGAATAAGAAATCTTACTTGAGATTTTGTTAGCCACGAAATCAGCAATTGGCAGTAGATCGGAATAATACTATTATAACACCCAAATCCGGACAAAGATGACATGATAAATTAAAAATGAAATATAACTTCATTTATATTTAACAGGCAGGTTTCATGATAAATCAAAAAAAAAAAAAAAAAAAACATTAGATATGATATGGTGCATCGAAAAAAGTCATATAATAAATAATACCTTAGAAGAAGGAATATTCTTACTTGAGATTTTGATATTAGCCGTGAAATCAGCAATTGATTGGAACTTCGTTTTGATAGCTTAGATGAATCAATGGAGCTGTGATTTTGAATCCTTAAGTTTGGTGATTGGGGGGTGTTGTTGAAGGAGATATTCTAAGTACCGAAACCAACCCAGTGGAGGTTGCAAAAAGTAACTCCTGACAAAAGTGCCGAGAAGTGGAGGGGTTTGGTTGAACTTTTTGGCAGGTTGTTCAACGGCATTTTTATTTTCGAAACCAATTAGGCAATAATGTTTGGGTTTAGTCCATATAATAAACTTGTATGTGTTGTTTTAGTGAGCTCTCACGACAGGGCCCACTGATAGCCCAGTGAACCCGTTTTGGGCTTCCAGCATTTGGGCCGACGCATGAGCCCACACCAGACGCTTTCCTTTAAAAATATAACCATGGAAAAGGCGGGAACCAAAGGATCCAAGGCTCTGCCAATGCAATTAATGCATGACGGAGAGAGAGAGAAGGGTCGCCGAATAAGATAAGCCGTTAGATAATCTCTGCAAAGAGTCCCGAGTAAGATAAGCCACTCCCTTTATAAGGAAGGTAAAACTACTTGATAGACACACAGAGAAAATCCCTCTCATTTAATACGCGAATACCACATTAACTCCGACAACCTCGGACCTTTTTCACTCTCACATTATCTCGAATTCACACCAAGGAGAATATTCCGCCGATTCTCTCCGTCGGAATAAACTTTTCATTATCTCCGACAAGTTTACTTACTCTCACGCCGGAGGTTGGTCACGGATTCCCACTCCGGGGTCCTCCGTGGCGAGGCTAACGGTTTTTTTTTTCTTGTAGGACAGCAAAGCAGGACTCTTACAACGTTGACAAGGCCCATTGACCGTCACACGGGACTTGAGGACTCGACATTGACGCCATCCGTGGGACCTTGGTCCATCTAATGATCCTACTTAGAACCTAGAACGTTGTTAGAGATCGATACTCATCTGAGACAACATGGCTACGCCACCACCTCCAAACTCTCTGACAGTGAAGACAGTGCAGAGCACTAATGATGTAGTTACGGTAGAGGATATCACTCATGAAAAAGAAACTGAGAACATGGTGGAGTCGTCGGAGAAACGAGACACCATCACACCTGATTTCCTAGCCATGCATAGGAACGAGCTCAAGAAACAGCTCAAAGAGTTGGAAAGACAAGAGAAGCTCGAGAGCCTAAAGGCTAGGCTTTTCTTTGACACACCACCAAGCAAAGAAGATGCTGGCCCACGAGGAAAAGATAGCAACCCCGATCCCTTGGATGCTTTCATGACAACCCTGAGACAGATGACATCAGAAGAAAGGGAAGAGCTGGTGAAAGGAAAAGGGCAGAAGGGGAAGGATAAAGAAAGCCGGGATGATGGTGGGCTGAACAAACCCTACTTACCCAAGGATATGGTTGAGGTCTCAAAGTTTACTAAGAGGATAGCCGAGGCACCTATGCCTCCAAAGCTTAAGCCTCCATTGAACCTCGACAGATACGATGGAACTAAAGACCCGGAGGATCACTTGCATGCTTTCAGAGGTGCCGGACAGGTGGGGCGATGGTCGATGCCCACCTAGTGCCACATGTTTGTTCAAACACTGACTGAAAAGGCTAGACTCTGATTTGATAGCCTCCCACCCGGGAGTATAGGCAGATACGAAGAACTGAGTGAAAAATTCCTAAGTAACTTCAGTCAACAAAGAAAAGTAATTAAGAACCCCAATGAAATCATGCATATACGCCATAGAGACGACGAACGAGTGGACCAATACACGGAGAGGTTCGTTAGGGAAAGCATGAACATCAAAGACTTTCCTGAGGTAATGAAGATTAGCAGTTTCATTAACGGGTTGAAGCATACCTAACTGTGTGAGAAGCTAGGGGAAGAGTTCCCGACTACCTTTGACAACCTCATGGACCGGGTCAGAGCTTTCGTCAGAGGGAAGGACACTGTCAGCAAAGCTAAGGAGATGGATGATCCACCCTGGAGGATCAACCTTACACCTAAACCTCAGGAAAAAGGTACTCTTTACTCCCGGAAACCTACTTTTGATAAAATACAACATGACAGGACAAGATCAATGTCTTCCCCATATAAACCCCAAGGTAGAGGACCAGCTCCTTACTCCGACAATTTTACCCCCTCACTAAAACCCCGAGCGAAATACTGGCTATTGAAAGAGTTAAAAACTCCTTCCCTAAACACCCCCCCCCCCCCAATCAAACCAGGACCAAAAGCCCAGCTAAACGAGTATTGTGATTTTCATAAAGGTTTTGGTCACAAGACTGATGACTGCATGTACTTGAAAAGAGAAATAGAATCAGCGGTAAAGATGGGTAAACTAGCCCACTTGGTTAAGATCAAGGTAGGGGGAGAAGAGGAAGGGACACCAACGGGGGGGGGGGGGGGGGGAACCAGAAAGGGGATATATAGATATGATCAGGAGAAGGAACGAGTGTGATCCCACTAGAAGCGTCAAGGCCAGGGTACTGGGACCCCACAGTTGCACGAGGGCCCCCGTTCTAATTCCACATTTGGAAGACCATGAGGTACAAAGACTCTCCCTTAACATCTTAGCAATAATAGCCGGTCACAGGGTGGCTCGGATACATGTGGAGGGGGGAGCGAGGTTGTGGTGATCTATGAACATTGCTTCCTAAGGTTTGATAGGGATGTGAGAGACAGCTTAGAGGAGGATTCAATCCCCCTGGTAGGCTTCAACAATAGTATATCCCACCCCCTGGGGAAAATCAGACTTCCATTCACAGTTGGGGTGGGGGATCAGGTCCGGACCATAGAACTCACCTTTACCGTTGTCCGAGCACCTTCCAAATACAATGCCATCTTGGGCAGGCCAGATATTGGGGATTTACAGGCTCAAGCCTCAACCCCCCCCCCCCCCCCACAGAGCTTTAGTGTTTCAGGCTCCCAGGGGGTTAGCCTGGGTAATGTCCTCATACGAGGTGGTGTCGTCGGTTTCAGAAGGAGAAGTTAGGAAAGGCCCCCAGGAAGAAGGAATAGAAGAATGGGCACTCAGTGAAAGATTTAAAGAATAAACAGTAAAAGTGGGAAAACACCTCAGCGACAAGTGCAAAAGTGCACTCAAGGAACTACACCTCCTTAACATAGATGTTTTCACATTCCAACATGGGGATATGACTGGGATCCCAAGGAGCTTGACTGAGCATGGACTCAACACCCACAGTTGGATACGACCTATCAAGCAAAAGAAACGGAGCATGGGGCCAAACAAAAGAAGGGCAGTTTGTGAAGAGATAAGGAAGCTCCTCAGGGCCGGGATAGTCAGGGAGGTCAGATATCCCCCCTGGATTGCCAATCCAGTGACGGTCAAGAAGAAAGACGAGGGGTGGATAATGTGCATAGATTACCAAGATTTAAACAAGGTATGCCCTAAAGACTGCTACCCCTCCCTGAGATAGATGTACAGGTCGACTCCTTAGCTTGGTACCCGCTGAAGTGTTTTCTCGATTCATACAAGGGGTACCTTTTGCTACACAAAAACTCCAGATTCAAATGTCATTAGAGTATGAGGAAAACACTGCGTTTGTGATGGACGAAGTCACCTTTTGCTACACAAAAATGCCATTCGGATTGAAGAACGCTGGGGCCACATATCAAAGGTTCATGAACACCTTATTAGAGAGCAACGGGGAAGAAACCTAGAAGTATACGTAGATGACATCGTTATAAAAAGCCTCACGGAGGTGACCATGCTTGAGGACATAGCGGAAACAATTCGGACCATGTAGGAGGTTAACATGAAGTTAAACCCCAGGAAGTGCTACTTCGGGGGAGAGGAGGGGAAGTTCTTGAAGTAGTTGTTACCAAGGGAGGAATCGAGGCAAACCCTGAAAAGACCCAAGCAGTGGCTGAAATGCGGTCCCCCAGGTCCCTGAAGGATGTCCAATAGCTAAATGGAATATTGATAGCTCTCAACCGTTTCTTATCCAAGGTGGCGGACAAAACTCTACGTTTTATGAAGGTCATGAAAGATTGCCTCCAGACAAATAGATTCAAGTGGACCCCAGAGGCTGAAGCTGCTTTCCAGGAGATGAAGGAACACATTTGTAAGCGCACAACCTTAGCCACCCCTGTACCTGGGGAAGACCTGCTTTTATACCTGTTGGTAGAAAGGGAGGAGAAGCAAATCCCCATATACTTCATCGGTAGGACCCTCAAAGGTCCTGAGGAACGATACATGCCCTTGGAGAAGCTAGCCCTGGCACTAGTCTTCACTTCCCGGAGACTCAGAAGGTACTTCCAGGCTCATAAAATCATGCTATTAACATACCAACCACTCAAGAAAGTATTGAGGAGACCAGAACTCTCTGGTCGGTTATCCAAGTGGTCCGTTGAGCTCGGAGAACACACTTTAGAGTATAAGGCAAGAACTGCAACGAAGGGCCGAGTACTAGCGGACTTCTTGGAAAAAGTCCCTGAGGAAGAAGAAAAAGAGCTACTCAAGTGGAAAAATTTAGAGGAGGAAGAGAAAAGGAAGGAAGAGGAAGCAGTGTGGAATTTGTTTACAGATGGGGCCTAAAGCGAAGAAGGGAATGTAGTAGGAATCACCCTGATTAGCCTGAAGGAATCGAGTTAACCTACGCGATCAGGCTAGACTTTGAAAACACCAACAACACAACGGAATTTGAGGCACTCCTGGCGGACATGAGACTGGCCAAGAAAATGAAGGCAAGGCATGTTGAAGCCAATACCGACTCACAATTGGTTGTAAAACAATACAATGGAGAGTATGATACGAAGGCCAACTCCATGGCCCAGTATGTAGAGAGAGTGAAAGAATTGGCTAAACCTTCAGCACTTTCAAGCTCGAGTACATCCTCCGAAGGAAGAATAGAAAATATGATGCCCTTAGCAAGCTAGCTTCTGTGGCTTTCGACCATTTAGCCAGAGAGGTAAAAGTGGAAGTTCTGACCTCCCTCTCCATCGCAGCTGGAGAGGTGGCAACGGTCAACAAAACTCAGGAGTCCTGGATGACACCCATCTTGAATTCCCTAAAGTACGGGACTCTCCCAGAAGGAGAATGGTCAGCCTGGAAAGTGAGGGTGAAAGCCTTGCAGTATGAACTAATAGATGGAGAGTTGTATCGGGGGTCATATTTGGGTCCTTCCTTAAAATGTGTTGACGAGGAGGAGGCAAAGTACGTGATACAAGAAATAAATGAAGGGATATGTGGTATGCATTCGGGGCCGAAGACAGTCGTGGCCAAGGCAACGAATGCAGGATTTTACTGGCACAAAATGTACGAAGCCCTAGAGGAGGTAAAGAAATGTGACAACTGTCAAGTTCATGCCCCCATGACTCATCGTCATAAGCACCCCATGGTCCCAGTCTCAACTTCTTGGCCGTTTAAAAAATGGGCCATAGACATAATTGAACCATTCCCGGAGGGTCCGGGCGAGGTTAAGTTTGTGGTAGTAGCCATCGATTATTTTACAAAGTGGGTTGAAGCAAAACCATTGGCGAAAATCACGGGGGAGCAGATGAAGAGGTTTGTCCTAGACAACATCGTATGCCGATTCGGGATACCGCTTGAGTTGGTAAGTGACAACGGGGTTCAATTCGCAAGAAAACCCTTCAGACCTTGGTGTGAACAGATGCACATCCGTCAAGTCTTCACCTCGGTCACTCATGCCCAAAGCAACGGACTGGTAGAATAGCAAACCAAAGTGTGATTCAGGGGATGAAAGGAAGACTGGGACGAAAGAAGAAGGGTTGGTTGGAAGAATTGCCATTTGTAATTTGGGCTTACAGAACAACTCCCAAAGTTTGCAACGGGGAAACCCCTTTTAGCTTGACTTACGGGACGGAAGCCGTTATCCCCATCGAAATCGGATCACTAACGGCAAGAATGAGGCTTTGGGAAGCTGAAAATGAGCAGGACCTCCGAATAAACCTCAATCTCCTAGAAGAAAGAAGGAAGATTACAGCGGTAAGGGAGACCAAATATAAAAAATAGTTGGAAGCGTATTACAACGCAAGGATGAGGAAGCTTAACTTAGTGCCCGGGGACTTAGTCCTAAGAACCAACGATGCCAGCCTACAAGAAAGCACGGGGAAGCTGGGGCCTAAATGGGAGGGGCCCAAAGAGTCACATGGGCCAATGGCAAAGGGACCTGCAAGCTGGAGACGCTCCAAGGGAAGGAGATTTGAAGGACTTGGAATCTAATGCAGCTCCGGAGGTACTATGTGTAAGAAAAAATCTCTTTCCCAAGAAAAGCCTAGTAAGAACGGCCTTAGGGCCAATTTTGTAAAACGACTTATGGCTAAGTCTTTTCTTTCCCTTTTTTTTGTGAAAATATGTACTGAGGATATCCGTTTCTCAACACATGTGGTAATGAATGATTTCCCTGTTTACAAATTATTCTAACACCCCAAGATCATTAAAAAAACAAGGTTGAAGGGGTATGGTCCCAAAAACCTCACGCAAGCGCATAGGACCATACCACAACCTTATTCCAGAGACATCTTGAATAGGACCCTGCATGGCCGTGCAGCAGTCCCAAACAAGGATTGGAAAGAAACAGAAGGGATATGGTCCCAGAAACCTTGCGTAGGCACATGAGACCATGCCATTCCAAGAACATCTTTAACAAGACCCTGCGTGGCTGCGCAGTGGTTCTAAACAAAGACATGGAAGAAAAAAGTCTTCGACAATAATGAGCCGAGGAGAAATAAACATTCAACTAACACCCTTGTGCAAGGGTACAGTTAGACTTGAAGTTAAACCCAAAACACCTCCTCGCGCCTGAAGTCAAGACTTGTACAAAAGGAATCTTTTCTGTTACAACAGAATGGACACGTGGCAAGGGCATAACGGTTTACAGCTGTAGATCTTCTAGAAGCCTTAAATGCTCATCGTGCATAACCATTCGGTTACAACTGAAAGATGACGTGGCATAATCCTAGACACTCATCTAAGTCACGATGATGGCACTAACTTGGAGAAAGATCTACCCAAAACTACTTTACACGTGGCAACTCCCCGACCGTTGATCAAGCTCTACGATCCATGTGCAAAGATTAATGGAAGGGAATGTAACCACCAAACGGAAAAACATTTTCCGTTATTCTTTCTGTCGCACCATTTTCCCGCCAAAACCGGTTATAAATAAGACGTTGCAGGTATTATCTCACAAGTTACTCTCACTCTCACTTTACTATTTCTTCATCGAGATCACTGTACTTATTCTCACGCCGGAGGGTGGTCACGGAGAGAACCCCAATTCTCCCCGTGGCAAGTCTAAAAGCTTTCTGTTTTGTAGTGATCACCGGAGAAAGAAGATAGCCAAACTCCCGAATCAACGAGAGGATTAACCCTTTTATGCAGAGACTAAACCCCTGGTCTGATTGATTCCGGTCATTTGAGCCACTGTTTCTTCATTGGCGCCCACTGATTCCTTCTATTTTCATTTTCATCTTCTCGTTTGATTCATCATCTTTTCTGTTTTCCATGGCAGAAGCTCCGTCAAATCATCCACAAGGTCCTCGACCAGAGAACAGGGGCAATTTTGCTCATGCTTCCCGTGTCGAAGGAGTTGTGGAAAAAGCATCCGATGATAACGATGTCCACAACGTTAATCATGAAAACGATCCTGTTACACCAGGAATACAACCTGAAATCCCGATCAGTTCAATTTTACCTCCTGGTGAAACTCCAATTTCATGGTACGTGAAATCCCAAGGTGCAATAAACGCAGTCTACGCACAGCTCTATGCACAAGTTGCTCAACCTGCAACACAATCACGTAGATCTGCACCTCAAGTGAGAGCTCCATCTGCACCTCGAGTGTTGCACTACGATGCACCATCACACATGTCAGTAGATGATACGAAAGTCTATGCCAGATCTACCACTAAGTATGAATCCACTCACTCTGAATCTAAGCGACGAGATCACCGGGATGAACAGTATTCTCACAGATGCCAGTCAGTTCATTCACGTATGGGCTCGTGTTATTCTCGGAAGCGGGACACCCAAACTGAGGAATATGACAAGACGTATCATGAAGACGACAACACAAGCGTTTTCAGTCGATTGCAGAGAGATCATGCAAACTACATGCCAAAAGTCCCCCCAGTTTACAACCTAGAAGCGCAGTATGATTACAATCTGATTTACCAACCAGCAGAAGCAGTTGAAAATTCAAAATTCGTCAAAGAGATTGCACTAGCTCCCCTGGAGCGGGCAAAATTACCTTCAAATGTTGGGAAGTTCAATGGATTATCAGATCCCGATGATCACCTGCGCGTGTTCACCAGCGCAGGATTAGTCGGGGGATGGACACTACCCATGTGGTGCCACTTGTTTGTCCAAACCCTAATAGGCGCCGCACGCCTTTGGTTTGGCAACCTACCAGTAGGCAAGTTAACATCATGGGTTGATCTGAAAGAAAAGTTTCTGGTCCATTCAGTCAACAGCGCAGATCTATTCGAGACTCTGCCGACGTCATGAACATCTGGCGAAGGGACGACGAAAGTTTGGAAGATTTCATCACAAGGTACAACAAAGAAGTGTTGGAAATCAGCGATGTACATGAGCACTTAATCCGCGCACAGTTCAAATACGCGCTAAGGAGTGATGACATGATCAAAGTATTGTCAGGGACCGAAGGTTTGCCGAAAAGTTGGGAAAAGTTGATGGCAGTTGCCAAAGTCTATGCTCAAACAGAGCGCAATTTAAGTTCCAACAGACCACCAATGCCCCAAAACCGCCCCCAAGACATGAGCGGAAGCAGTGGTAAGAAATTCAAGAAAAGTTGGAAAGACTCAACCTCAAGCGCATACTCTTCCGAAGAAGCTCGCGCGACAATCAACAAGATCACAGATCGAAAAGAAGCCAAGCAAGAGAACTGCGAAAGGCAATGGACGCCTATTATTAAGACACCGGCGGAAATACTCAACACTGAAGATTACCAGTTCAAGACACCACCGCCGATGAAAAACAAAAGAAGGTAAGATCCAAACCTCTACTGCGAGTACCACAAAGATAATGGCCACACCACAAACAACTGCATCAGTCTCCGCATGGAAATAGAGAAAACGCTTAAGAGTGGGGAACTTACCCATCTAATTCAAAACGTGCGCAAAGGAATCAAACAAATCACGCACAGAGACGAAGGGCCAAGTAACAAAAAAGCTAAACAAGCTTAAAAGCCCAAGACAGATCAACGCGCATGCAATCATACTTTTCCTTCATATTTGGCAAGTTCTTCAATTTACCAACTTATGGCACAAGGGCTATTTGCACGCGCAGTAAATTAAGTCTCATTATTTATCCTAAAAACAACTTTGTAATGCATGGCCTCTGCGCCCTACCCGAATCAATACAAAGTTACATTCTCTATGTTTATTACAAATGCATGCAATTTCTTTTGGTAAGCGTAAAAACACTATGGTAACCTAACACAAGTCTCATGAACGGTCCGCGGTCACAGGTACCGCGTAAGGTCCAGCCCTACGTTCACACATGAGCTTTATACCATCTTCATTCGCCTTACCTAAACAAAGTAATTGTACTCATGCAAAACATTGTAATCCAAACATACCATACATTTAAAAAGCTACTTGTAGAGTAGTGCATTAGCAAACATTTACATGCACAGCACTGCATCAACAAAGATTACTTGTGCAACAGCGTATTGACAAACTATTTAAAGGGATCCACAGATTACTTGTGCAACAGCGTATTGACAAACTATTTAAAGGGATCCACCTCCCAAACCTGTCCAAACTACAAATTGTCAACAATCACAAAAAAGTACAAAGAAAACCTATTCTAGGTCTTCATCATCCCCTTCATCAGGAAACACTTCATTCAGCTGCGCAACGAAGTCACCAGCTTGAAGCGCAGCGGTGACCAGGTCCTTCACGGGAAGGTGTAAGTTGTTGTATTTAGTCTTAGCGGCAGCATGGGCAGCTCCGGTATCAACTCAGCGGACCTGCTGGTATCCCAATTAACACTTAGTGCATTATTAACATGTTGGGTACATTCTGTATACCCTTGGGTGTATCCATCATTACACGCAGTAACCATCGGATGAGCAACCGTTTGATCCAAATCAATGGAGTTGAGGACAGAATTTGCAACCTGCGCAATACAACAAATAAGAAGATGTACAAACACATCAAAAACTAACAAGGAGGTGACACACTTACATTTATAATTCCGCGATGCTTGATGTGTGCAAAATGCAACATATAAATTACATCAAATGTGGCATAAAACTAACCCTTTATTAGTACTAATGTTGGAAAAAGTGTGTTTTTGTCTTCCTTTTGTATTTTCAGGGTTAAATGAGCTTAAAGGAACAAAAGAAACAAAAATGCAGCAAAATCTAACAAGAATACAAGAAAAGGAATAAACGTGGCATGCCCGACCCCTCGACAGCATCTTCCCAAGCAAAAACAAGACATTAGAAGGCTGAACACGCCCCGTGCTCAATGAACACGGGGACGTGCCCAAGTGTCTGCAGAAAAGACAAAGCTGTAGAAGCTTCTATTTCCCAACACGGGGGCGTGGCCACTCGACACGGGGCCGTGGTCAACGCTAAGATTCGCAGAATCTAGGCAAATCTTGATAGTACAGATACGCTTCTGCACATGGGGTCGCGCCCAGCGGACACGGGGGCGTGGTCAACTAATGCAAACAAACTGCAATTAATGAAGAAAGAGAAGATGGGTGGACACGGGGTCGTGCCCAATGGACATGGGGCCGTGTCCGGGCTTCTGTGCAGGCTATAAATAGGGGTGCTTGGCTCACTTGCAAACCATCCCTTGGAAAACCACCTATCTCTCACTTCACCCACCCACCACCACCATCACAACCCACATCCACCACCATCATCCATCATCCATCATAGAGTGTGTGAGTAGTCTCGGGATCCAAGATTGATCATAAGAGTTCTTGACAATCAAAGGCCATGTTTGCCTAAGTCTCTTACATCACTTGGTGAAGACAAGCATTTAGTGTAATACTTTTTATTTTTAATCTTTTCGCACTTTTTATTTGGTTATGTATTAATGACTTTAATAACTTGTTTCTTATGTTGAAGGTGAATCTTCCTTATCATTTGTCCGTGGTGTCTTGGCATTATTTTACTGTCCATATAAAATAAAAGATTTTCACCATTCATATCTCCACGGTCTATATGGAGATATGTTGGCTACCTGGTCAGGGGTTAAGGGAATGGTTTGGTAAGAGTCTTACCTTGTTCAGTGTATAGATCCTGCAAGGACCTGGGTCAATTTTAGTAGGACCTCCTTCAATACCCACTGGAATTGGATGGCGGGGGTCTGAACTTCTTGATCCCCTCATATGTAAACTACTATTAAAACTTTAACCCGGCTATTTAGGATTGTATCCCTGCTGACTCAAACTACTTAGCCGAGGGTAACGTCACCTTCAAAAGAGGGGCCTACCACATTATGCATGTATAACTTAATTAATTATCTTTCAATAATCCAATCCTTTAGGATTGTATCCTTGCTGACTCAAACTACTGGGTTGAGGGTAACGTCACCTTCAAAAGAGGGGTCTACTACTATAACTAAGATAATCTCTTAAAAAGTGCAAAAGTGCGGAAATAATCAAAGGTTACACTAAAGGCGAGTCAGATCCAAGTGATTCATCTTGTCTATCTGTTTTTATTTTTATTTTTATTTTTATTTTCAGCATTTTTTGTTAGTTTTTTTTTTATTGTTTTAAAACCTTTTTCTAAAATTTTGATTTGATTAGACGTTGAGGATAAACCGTTACTAAAAGCTCTTGTGTCCTTGGACGACCTCGGTATCTTACCAACGTTATACTATGCTCACGATGGGTGCACTTGCCCATATGTGTGTTTAGTGTTAGTAAAATATCGTGTTTTATAAATTTAAAACTTGACTAAAGTGTTAAAAGGGCTAAAAATATACATTAAAAACTACATAACACTCACGCACATCAAGTTTTTGGCGCCGTTGCCGGGGACACAAGGATTTTAAGAAATTTAGGAATCAATGGCCTAATCATTTTTCTTTATTTTTCTATTTTTTTTTTAGGATTTTTCTTAAATTTTCAGCTTCTGCAGAACTCAGCACGGGCCGTGCCCGCTGAACACGCCCCGTGCCCAATCTTTGGTACTAGCAATCCTGTTTTAAGTCAGATAGTAGCTGAACACGGGGCCGTGCCCAATCAACACGCCCCGTGCCCATGTATCAGTTATTAGAAACAGAACCGTAAGATCCCGACGGTTGGTAATTTCTGACACAACCATGAGTGATACTGATTTTTTTTACTATCGGCCCTCTTATGGTACGTGGTGTCAAATATGTGGTGGCAATCATAAAGATTTAGAATGTTATTTTTTAAATTACAAGCCCCACTATATAGACCCATTGTTTTCCTGTAGCCTTAAGAGGGGCGAAAGTAAAAATAATCCCTATCTCTCCCTCGAATGCTCTCAATCGACTCTTCTAGGAGAAATGCTTCTTGATGAGTTATTTCAACTGGAAGATCTAATTCTTAATTGGGTAAGAGAACTTGAGACGGATATCATTAATTCACCTCAAGACGATACCCAAGAAGAATTATTGGGATCGCATTCGAATAAAAACAACTTCGTTGTTCCCAATACCACCTCTAACTCTTGTGAGGACTTGAGCGATAGACGTCCCAATGTCGATTGTGCCGTGAAGGACTCCCCGTCCACTTTGTTCGATGCATACATAGACCTGAGCGATTCGGCATACACATTCTTTAACGAGAGCCCGGGAAAGGGTTGGACTTGTCCACCTACATTTAGCATAGGAATCACCCTCACCGATAACCTCTTGCGTTCACGTCTTAATCTTGAGCAATTAAGGTATCTCAGGCACTTAGGTGTTGTTCCATCCAGTAAGGAACCGATCCGGATAAATTACTTAAAAATAGACGAAACTTCATAAACAGCCTCCAGGCACGGGGCCGTATCCAGGTCAGCACGCCCCCGTGTCCACTAAAAGATTCCCATTTGACTTTTTGTCAGAATACGGACAAAATGTGTCAGGATCTTGCCTGCACACGGGGCCATGTCCAGCCGACACGGGGTCGTGTCCAGCGTGCTGTCGTTTTCTATAAATGCAGCAAGATTCCTGCACATTTGGACCACTCCAAAGACAAAGATCTGGTGGATCTTCTCACATATAATCCTAGGTATATTCTAAAGAAGGTTCCCAACAACCATCTTGTCTTTTCCACTTTTGTCCATTACCTTCTTCTTCAATTTTCCCTTCAACACCTCCACGAGAGCTTGAAATCACCATGGTTCCAAGCTTTACCCTGATGTTTGTTAGATTTTTATTCAAGGAATCTTGCTAAAAATAAGTTTGCAACATTGTTTTAAGTTATTTCTGTTTAAAAATGCTTTAAAAATCAGAAAAATAATTTGAAACTCCAAGATTCCTTGTTCTAAAAATCTGCAGACAAGTGACAAGGGAGAAGGTCTCATTGAGCACGGGGCCGTGTCGGAGGTTCTGTTCCAGTAAAAATTGAACTCTTTTCGGTCTGTTTTCTCAGAATGGCGAGCAGAACTAGCGGAACATCTTCATCGCACTCCAGGAACAACCGACAAGGGAGAAGGTCATCAATGGGTGAGGACTCTCTTGTAAACTACGTTTATGCTTTAAGAGAGGCCATTAATAAGATGACGGGAGTGGAAGAAGCATTGGTCGACCGTATTAATCATTTGACGGTGGGACTAGAGGGATGTCTTCGAGAGGTCAACCTTTTGCACCAAAGGTTGAACATTCTCGCTTCTCCTCCTTTGGTACCAATCATCACCCAAATGGCATGGAATGTGGTGTCGGAAGTCATCATACCAGCCGAATGGTACACCATACACCCGGAGCCCCCTCGAGACATACTACACGGGGTGCCGGTTGGTGTCACTCCCCCTCTACAAGATGTTGAGGAAAATGAGCCCGCCTTCTTCCTCCCAAGAGAGATAGAAGAATGGCTTTAACAACATCTAGGGAACACCCCTCGGTTCGGAGTTCTACGAAGCCTTTAAATACCGGGAAGCTATTTTAGGAATTTTGATAAAAGTAGAACTCCTTAGGATGATTTTATGCATCACTTGACCTATCTATCTTAGGAATTTTAATTTTAATTTTTCTGCTTTGTTTTTAAAATTCTAGGACCCTATGTAATGTGTTAGTTTTAATGAAATGATGGTTTGAATTATTTGGTGTTTGGATGATGATTGTAATGGGTAAAACACACTCGGGATGGTGATGGATACTAAGGGAAACTTGAACCAGCACCCCACGCACAAAAACAGAGCCTCCCGACAATTTTTCTTCGTTACAGTAAGTTCAGCACGGGTCGTGCCCAGCCAACACGGCCCCGTGCTGAAAGGTCCGCAGAAAGATGCCCAATTCAGGTAACTGGACACGGGGCATGCTCGCTGAACACGCCCCCGTGCCCAGGCTTCTGTTACTTTCTGATATTTTCTATTACTGGCAATCTGAACACGGGGCCGTGCCCGGACACCACGGGCCCGTGTCTAGATGCCCAGTAACATAAAATTTTGTTTTTAACACACCTTTTACACATTCAATCAAACTAAAAACTTATTTTTGGGACACATTGAGGAAAATGTGTAATTTAAGTGTGGGGGGGATGCTAAAACCTTGAATTTTGCAAGTCCTAATTACAAGCCTTACACAAAACTCTATTGGAACCGCTAAACACCCCAAATTTTTTCGAAATTTTTTTTTTCAATTTTTTAACTTGTCTTGGTTTGATTTGCGAATAACAAGTTCTAAAAAGGTTATATTTTTACAAATTTACAACCGATAGCGTCGTGATAAAAAGAACCAACATAAGAAAATTATGAAACGGCATGACAAATCTAGTTAAAATTTAATTATATATACTTGATCACATAAAACCCCATTCCCACAAAAAAGTGAGTTTTGAGCCTTTATTGAGCATACAAATACACATATTTAAACTAAATGCTCATTTTTCGTTTCTTGTGTGAATAGCCGCTTGGTTTCTTACGACTCTAGAACTTGCCACGACAATACATTCTCGGTCCTTACCAACTTAAACCCAAGTAAGTAAATGATGGAGGCATTAGGACTAACTTTTTTTTCAACACCATTATTTTTTTTTTTTTTACCACCTACCCAAAATCCCCCTAATTAGCCCCTTTGAGCCTAAACCTTTTCATTTCTTAACCCAAAACAAACACCCTTTTTACCCACCAAAACCCTTTTTTTTTTATTTTAAACCCTTTATTTTAGTAACAAAGCTCGGTTTTCTTGTGACTTCCTTATAAAAAAAAAAATTATAGAGAAGAAAAGAAAAATGAAGTTAGCAATAAACAAACAAAGTTCATCAAAAGAAGGCTTGTTTGAATAATGATTCGTTAGAATAAAAAGTCACAAAAACAAAATGTTTTACGAAAACCGACGCTTTTTACGCCTTTCGCCCTTTTCTACTAACCACTAACCCAACCACCTACCTTTAACCCAAGCCTTACCCTTCCCCAAATTCCTCTTGATACTTGCAAAGGTTTAAAGTTAAAAAGGAGGAGGATTGATTGCTTGGCAAGCATATGGTAGAAGTAAGTTCCATGCCGCTCTCGAGAGTTTCACAAATACATCTTCGATCGAGTGTTGAGTGATCCCCCGTGAGGTATGTGAGCTTGTATATAAATAGAATTTTAAAGAGGCATGTTATGCCCAAATAAATAATTTCTCCTATGTAATGTTTTAAATCAATCATGACGAATAGGATTGTAAATAAGATAAAAATAGAACCTAATAAAGAATCTTGGAATCCCGATACTCTATTAAAAGCCCAAAACCTTCTCCTCTACTCATTCCATTTGGGTGTGTAAGCCATAAAATAAAAAGTTTTGCTTGAGGACAAGCAAAGATTCAAGTGTGGGGGTATTTGATGTGTGCAAAATGCAAAATATAAATTACATCAGATGTGACATAAAACTAACCCTTTTTTAGTACTAATGTTGGAAAAAGTGTGTTTTTGTCTTCCTTTTGTATTTTCAGGGTTAAATGAGCTTAAAGGAACAAAAGAAGCAAAAAATGTAGCCAAATCTAACAAGAATACAAGAAAAGGAATAAACGTGGTGTTAGTGCAATATGTCTGTTGACTTCGTCTTGCATCAAGTACTGTAATTAGAATGATAGATCATGGCTCATTGTACGAGAAAATTAGGATTTGAGTGTGGAAAGCTGATTTCGCACGAAATGCCTCTGAGCTATTTCGTGCGAAATACCCAACCCTATATATACCCAGGTCTTGATCTTCATTTGTAACTTTTCTGATTCGGTAACGAAGTGCTGCCGAATTGTCTCCAGGTTGTAAATCACTGTTATATCAATAATAGAGACATTTAAATTGAATCAAGTTGTAAACAAGTCCGTTTCTCTGAATTCCGCCTTAGATTCGAATATAAACTCTTCTGAACGACTCAATCAGGTCGAACAAACGATCCTACAAGTGGTATCAGAGCTCAGGAGGAAGAGTTCAGCTTGATTTCATAAGATTTCTGACTTCTACACCTTCCTTTTCAAATTAATCAACTTTTCACGGTTAAAATGGCTTGAATTTCAAATATATTACGTAAAACACTATTTTATCAAAGCCTTGAAAGAATTGGACTAAAATTCAACCTAAAATCAGACCAATTGGACAAAATGGTGATCGAAATGATGATGTCATCCTTATTTCGCACGAAATTAATCTGATAAAGGTCATTCCGCATGAAATCAATATTCAGATCCTTATTTCGCACGAAATCAAGTGTGAAGACCGTATTTCGTACGAAATCAAGTGTGTGGACCTTATTTCGCACGAAATCAACCTGTTATTTCGCACGGATTGCTATTTCTCTTAAAGAGAATCTATTCGCACCAAAGTGATTTCGCTTGAGATTTCATTTCATTTCAAGATCTCTATTTCGTTTGAAAGGGTTATTTCGCATCAAAGTCATTTCGTGTCAAGATCATTTCGCATCAACCGAGTGTCAGTTTGTTTCAAGGGGTTTGATATTGTTTAAACTGATTGTATTTGTTTGATTGTCTCCAGGTGATTAAGAAAATTCAAGAACTTCACATCATGGCTGAAGAGTTCTACAATACGTTCTACAATGCATTTACGTCTGAATCATCCGAAACTACAACTGTTACACCAAAAACCATAACAAAAGCGATCAACAAAAACATTAAACATGATAATTTTTATGGAACACATTCAAAACCACCAACGCTTGAAAGTATTGAAGATTACACATGGTGGAAAGAACGGTTCATCAACTGGGCAAAAGCTTACGCGCACGAGAGCTGGTTTTGCTTGGAATTTGGTTATAAAAGGCCGACTGATGATAAAGGAAAAGAAATCCCACTCAAAAATCTAAGCAAAGATGACAAAAACGAATTTGCAGCTGAACAAAGAATGATTGTTTTAATTTAATCATCAATTAGAAATGACATGTTTGTTTTACTACAACATGACGGGTCATCAAAATCAGTTTAGGAGGCTTTAAAGGTTAAAGCTGAGGGGGGTAAACAAATTAAAAAGAATAAAATTGCTTTGTTAAAGAAAGAATTCGATTTGTTTGATAGTCTTAAAGAAGAGTCGGTGAGACAAATGATAGAGAGATTTGGTCATTTAAAAATTGAACTTGCTCGTTTTGGAATTGTTAAAACTCGAGAAGAAATAATCGATAAAATCATAGAAGCGTTACCACGAGCTGATCAATGGCAAACGTTTATGTTCATATTGAAAAATGATGTGTTATATGATACAATTTCTCTTGATGTCTTGATAGAAAAAATTGAAAGTCATGAACTGGAGTTGCAGAAACAAAGCAAAATGAGCAGTTCTTCACATCAACAGAATGTTGGTCTTTATTACAAAGGTAACTTACCTTCGGTGAAAGTTGGTGAATCACCAAAGACAGCATTTAGTGGTGAGAGGACAAAAGAACCACAGAGAAGCTCATTAAGCTACAATCCGGGTTATCATTCATCTTCTTCAAAAGCTAATTCTGAAGAATCAGAGGAGATACTGTGCAATATTGCTCTCAAGTTGAAAAATTCTCCGACTATGAGCATCAATGCTGCTAAACAGCAAATGAGCTTCCTTGCATCTGTTCTGGAATCATATGAAGGTCTAGTAGCTGGAAAAATTGGAAATTCTGAATTGACCAAAGAAGACTACGACCAGATTGATCCAGAAGAAATGGAACTCATAGATATTCGCTGGTGTTTGGCAAGTTGCATCTGCAGAGCTCAGAGATACATGGAGATTACTGGGAAAGAATCAATCGGTGGTCCATCAACAAAGCTTGGATTTGACAAGTCCAAAGTGACCTGCTTCAAATGTAAGCAAAAAGGTCATTTCAAGAGAGAATGCAACAATTCTGCAGTTGGTGGAAATGAACATCCTTTCAACGATGATTATTACCGAAAAGCAATCTACCACCGTAGCAAAGAAGAGCCGAAGATGATTGAAAATAATCCTAGAGAAAAATCAAGAGCTTGTGCAGTAATCCATGATGACGAAGGATATGATTGGAGTCAGATTCTTCCTGAAGAAGATCGTTTGGATAATCAGGTTACAGCTCATGGCAGAAATTCATCAAAGAGCAAACATTATGTTTTTGTTGCTGAGGTCAAAGAGAAAACCAGAGAAAAGATTCTGGAAGAAAAGACATAAAGAGAGAGAAACATTGCTAGCAACAGAATTGATGAAATGCAAAAAGAGTATGAAAGTGCAGTGAGCAATAAGAGATGGGACAAGAAACGAGAGTGCTATGTCAACAGAAATGGAGAACCCGTTGTTCCAAAAAAGGACATAATCTTTGATGATGTTCTTTTAGTAATTCCTCGGTCCGTCGAATACTATACAAATGTTGGAAAAGATAAAACATATGCGAAAAGGCTTGAAAAAGACATAAGACATGTCATGACATCGAGTTTGAGGAAAAGGGATGAAGAGAGAATTAAGAAGAATGTTGAAGAGATGGTGAAAGATTTGAAGAAAGTTGCTGAGGAAGTAAAAGTTGAAACTGTTAAAGAGAAAGATGAGAATGTTGATGACAAAGCAAAAGTAAATGAATAAGTTGTTGAAATAGAAGCTGTTACCGAAGAACAGCAGGTTGGTGAAGAAGAAATGAAGAATGAGAGTTTAGCTGCTGGTGATGAGAAAAAGAGTGAAGCTGATCAGAAGCAGACAGAAGCAAACACCGAGGTGCCAATCACTGAGGTAAATTCTAACTCTGAAATCTTAATCAAAATCGTTGAACAGTGCAAGAAATGCATGGAACCATGCAGTGCTTGTACTGAAAAAGATGAAAAATTCAAAACAAGAGATCTTGAATTCATCAAAATCGAAGAAGTTTTTAAAAATAAATACAAAGAAATGTTAGAAAATGAAAAAGTTTTGAAAGATAATGATGAAAAACTTTCGGAAAAATGTAAAAAATTAGAAAAAGAAAATGAAGTTTTGAAAGAAAATGTTTTGAAAAAGACAGAAGAATGTGATCAAAAAGAGAATGCTTTTCAAGAAATGAAAAAAGAATATGATTCAATAAAATTGGCTTATCACATTACTAAAACGTCATATGAAGATGTAAAAAGTCAAATGAAACTTGTTCAATCGAGATTAAGATACTGTTCTGAAACAACTGATATGTTTAAGCGACAGTATGAAATAAAGCAACAAGTTGTAAATTCTTACATAGAGGATGTTGCTAAACTTAAGCGTCAGATTGCTGATTTAGAACAGGATAATAACAAGTTAAAAATTTATCATGCGTCATCATATGTGCTTGAAAGAATCTTCAACATAAAACCGGATGGTAAAGATTCTGAGCAAAACAAGAAAGGTATTGGCTCAGAGTTTCATCAAGTTCCTCCACCGGAAAAGTTTGCATTTTATGATGATGAAAAGGTCGAAAAAGCTTTCAACATGGTAGATAAATTGCCAGATAACATTGACGTAACCTATTCCAAATCTGATGATTCTAGTGATTCAGGGGTGGTAGGTAAGGTCGTTGAAAGTGTGTTGAAAGAAGAGTTGGTTGAAACAGGTAAATCTGAATCACAGGATGAAAATGAAGGTAATTTTCATGATGGATATTTGAAAAACTCAAAATCTGAGAAAAAATTGAATGATGATTCAAAAGGATTGGTTTATACCATGATTGGATCGGACAAATTATTTTTAGATGTTGTATTCCCGATTCAGAATGTGATTTCAGAAAAGATTGACAAAGTTTTCAAAATGGTTGAGATTGAAAAGTCTGAAATTCTAAAGTTTGCTGGAAAAGGTCACAAAACTTTTTATAACAAACCTGGTTTCAAGAAGAAAAACATGAAGGTTGGGTTGGGTTATAAAAAGAAACAGAATTGGAAAAGAAATGAAACGCCGAATTATCAGGCAAAGATGAATTTTGTTCACGGAACAAGTTCCGAAGAAGAGAAAGAACTCCAATTTAGGCATCAGTCTAATGAAGAGTTCTACGCTCAAAAGAAAAAGCAACAACCACAGGTCAAAGATGTCTCAAAGAGAACATGTTTCAAATGTGATCAAACAGGACATCTTGCACGCAAGTGTCCAAATCTGAAACCTGTTGATGTTGAGTCGGAAAAGAAGTCTGTTTATGTTGAGAAACAGAAAACTGATGTTGTGAATAAGAAGTCAACCAAGTTTGATTCAAAGCAAACTTGGAAGCCGAAAATGTCAAAGGCTGACTCACAACAAACCTAGAAATCAGTGACGTCCAGATTTAGAACAACACAAAGTTGGAAAACAACAGTTGATTCAACAAAACCAAACCAGTTTTGGAAACCAAAAGTTGTTGTTCAAAATCAAAATGTTCAAAAAGATTCAAATTTTTACAAAAGAGGTACTCCAAATGGTCAAACATGGAGTGTTAAGGAACAAGTGACTTCGGTAAATGAAGAAAAAGATAGTGTTAAAGTTGAAAAAGTCTTTGTTCAGAATGACAAAGATTTTCCGAAATTAAATGATGCATATTGTGTTGAAATGCCTAAGGTTAAACAGACCTGGGCTAACTTGTTCAAGTAATTGAATTAGTTGAATGTGCAGGTGCTCAAGAAAGCTGAAGACTATGAAAATGGAAAACAGAGCAGCCTGGCACAACGAGGAGAGGAGGCAGCTGAACCCTGTGTTGATTGAAACAGTGAGTTTGTTTGTTTTCTGTATATAAATAAACAATATTTCAAAAATCCTAAAAATTGAAAAATTTAAAAACCAAAATATGTTTTTTTTTTGTCAAAAAATTAAAAAAAAATCAAAAATATGTTTGTTTTTAAAATTTGTCAAATACTAAAATTTTTTACAAAAATATGTTGTATGAATACGCCGAAACCCTCACGGCTGAACAAACATGATTACTTTAAAAAGATTGAAAAACGGTTTTCAAACTGTCAAAAATCAATGGGTTGTAAATCATGGGGGTACTTTTGCAGAAAATATAATGTGTTGCAAATCAGTGCATGAGAAGCAGAAAATGGATGGCGAGACTAAGCTATCAGTGTCGGTTTGTCAAATTTTCTTTAAATGGTTTTGCATTTTAGAGGGAGTAAGAAATTGTCAGAAAATCCAAAAACATTTGAAAATTTGAAAAATTCAAAAACATGATAAAAAATGAGTTTTTGTGTAAAAAGAGGAAATGATAGTACATCAGTAGACAATCACGGTACGCTAAAGAAATGGAAAGTTAAAATGTGATAAACGGACTCACTGATGATATGCCAGTAGGTTTTTACACGCTTAGTAGATTGATTTCGAGCTAAATTTCAAACTTACTTATCTCGTGGGGAACATCTCTCGGATATATGGGTAACCCCCGAAATCTTGTTTGAAAGACCCCTTTTTTCTGAAATACTAGGTCTTTATGCTTAGTGATATTTGGGGTATTATCCCGGGACTTCTGATTTTGCGTAAGCAATGGCCTAGTCCCCGTATAATACTTTTCGCTTGCTTGAAAAATAGCACCACCCTCAGCATAAAAAATGACGAAACATTGCAAAATGCTAATCATGTGCTGTTGAAGAAAAGATTCTCTAAAGGGAACACACCTAAAGTCGAAGCCATCATCTCTCTGATTTTGCGGAAGCAATAGCCTGAGCTCTCATGGCCCTCGCATTTAACCCTTTACAGATATCATCTAGGTATACTCACCTGTAAGACTGAATATTGGGATCTGGATACAGGAGTATATTCTGATGTGGGACACGCGAATAAGTTAAGTTCTTAATACACTAATCCGTATCTCGAATCAGTTGAACTTTGTGTGAAAATTTAAGTGGATCAGTATACTGACAATCTAAGTGAATCATTTAGAACTTAAAGTGTTTATAAAGCTCAACGGTGCTAGTGATTTGTCATAAACTGATATGATCCTCTGACGCGAACTCACATAAAAATATTGTCTGTAAATATGTTTGTATATATTTCTTTACTGCTTTATGTTTCAGAAAAATACAAAAAGATTTTGATTTCTGCTTTATTTTCAACAATCGATGTCTGGGATGCTGAATTTCAAAATCTAAGTATGCTGATTGTGTTTCTGAAAACAAACAAGTTCATTAATTTGAAACTTGAAAATTTAAAATCAAAAATAAAAAACAGTTTGTGATATCTCCAAGGTCATTAAGTTGGACTTGGATGATTAACTGTGAGGGAGTTCGATTCTAGATTGTTAAAATCTGCTAAAAGAGTCAGGATTCTAAGATCCTGGATATTCTAAACATTGTTACTTATAAATGTTTGAGAAAATGCAGATGTTGTACCAGACTACGATCCCGGTGGTCTAAGGGGGAGTCTGAGGACAAGATCGAAGCAAGGGGAGTTTGTAACCAGAAAGCCAGGTGTCGATCCTAAAAAGCACGGAAGCTTAGTGAAAGGGGGAGCCTGAAGAAAGATAGTTGGATGCTTACAATGTTAGACAATTCGGAAAGAGTTTGAAGACTGATCAAGACTGAAGATGTGTCATGCTGAAGATTAGACACTAAAGACATCGTCAACATCCAAGGGGGAGTCTGTTAGTGCAATATGTCTGTTGACTTCGTCTTGCATCAAGTACTGTAATTAGAATGATAGATCAGGGCTCGTTGTACGAGAATATTAGGATTTGAGTGTGGAAAGCTGATTTCGCACGAAATAGCAAGAAGCTATTTCGTACGAAATAGTAATCAGCTATTTCGCACGAAATGCCTCTGAGCTATTTCGTGCGAAATACCCAACCCTATATATACCCAGGCCTTGATCTTCATTTGTAACTTTTCTGATTCGGTAACGAAGTGCTGCCGAATTGTCTCCAGGTTGTAAATCACTGTTATATCAATAATAGAGACATTTAAATTGAATCAAGCTGTAAACAAGTCTGTTTCTCTGAATTCTGCCTTAGATTCGAATATAAACTCTTCTGAACTACTCAATCAGGTCGCACAAACGATCCTACACGTGGCATGCCCGACCCCTCGACAGCATCTTCCCAAGCAAAAACAAGACATTAGAAGGCTGAACACGCCCCGTGCTCAATGAACACGGGGGCATGCCCAAGTGTCTGCAGAAAAGACAAAGTTGTAGAAGCTTCTATTTCCCAACACGGGGGCGTGGCCAGTGGACACGGGGCCGTGGTCAACGCTAAGATTCGCATAATCTAGGAAAATCTTGATAGTACAGATACACTTTTGCACACGGGGTCGTCCCTAGCGGACACGGGGGCATGGTCAACTAATGCAGACAAACTATAATTAATGAAGAAAGAGAAGATGGGTGGACACGGGGCCGTGCCCAATGGACACGGAGCCGTGTTCGGGCTTCTGTGCAGGCTATTAATAGGGGTGCTTGGCTCACTTGCAAACCATCCCTTGGCAAACCACCGAGCTCACACTTCACCAACCCACCACCACCATCACAACCCACATCCACCACCATCATCCATCATAGAGTGTGTGAGTATTCTCGGGATCAAAGATTGATCGTAAGTGTCACACCCACAAAATACCACTTGCGGAAACACCGCTGGCGTGCAACATGCCAAGATCTTAGCCACCAATCACATTGAACTCATATAGATATTTAAATAAAGCTTTCATTCATTAACATAGAGTATTACACAACGTGACATATCATTCATTGTATACAGCGGAAGCATAACTCATTTGTTAAGTGTTTCATAAACTATGTGTACATAAACCATTAGGCTTGTATTGCGATTCCAAGTATCTCGACCCATGACCACTCCAGCATCCCAGACAGCAAGTCCCAATGATATAAACCTACAAACCTGCAAGCATGCAGACAAGTGTGTCAGACGACGCTGGTGAGTTCAAAGTTTTGTTAATGTGTTTAGTTACCAGATATGAGTATAAAACGTTTCAGTGATTTAATTTGATGTTGTTATTAACTCGATTACCGCAGATGGCAGCTAGATTTATTTGCCCAACCCCAATGTCTCTATCAAAACATTGGTCAAGTGGTTAAGGTAATTAGTTCACGCTCGTCCTCTCCGGTACGGTGTGAGGGTGCCAAACCTAATAGCGCTATCAACTAATAACCTCGTTGCCTCCCCGGCAACTAATCGGTAGATGTAAGGGGTCTTATCGATAGAAATGAGTGTAATAACCAACATCCCAATAACCTGACATTCCTCCCCGGAACGTTACCCGATATCCCTTCCCGGGATGCATGCTTGGAAAAAGAGCAGTGAACTCACCTTAGATTGCTCGGTATGTCACATCACATTACTCGTACCAAGTTGGTCAACCATGCCCTACCGTGGTTACCAAGAACAGTCAGTTTTCGTAAACACTCATCCAAATTTACGTATTCAACAATTCACACGTAATACCACTATCTCATAACACCTAGCAAGCATTTATATCTCATGCACGTTTATGACGCACGTTCATCCAACAGTTGTTACCAATCACGCTCGTTTCATAATAATCAAGTCACATATTTATCTCAGATTGCTTTCATCCCAAAGATCACTATTCAATCATGCAGCACATATACAATTCTCACACAAGTCACATTCCATGTGCATGTCAATTATCAATATATATATATATATAAGGAGAGTGTTCTACTTACATAGTTTAAGTCGGATTTGTGTAGTTATCATGCAACAACAGTGTCTCATATGCATAAGTTTCCAACATCACAAACATTTCACATTATCACCGCTACTGTTTATTTGCACGACGAAAGTCCCACATGGCGAAAGTTATGTTTCGTCGGATTCCAGGGGTGACGAAACACCCATGTTTCGTCAACAGCCATGTCGACGAAAGATGTAACTTTCGTCAACATTGATTGCACCCATGTTTCGTCAACATTGATTGGTTGTCGGAAGCTTTCCGTCGCTAACCCTAACAGACGCCATGGTTACAAACCCTAATCCTTATTCAAGCAGTTTCATCAATCATCTTGTCACATAATCATCCAAGGCAAATAACAACCATCAAACTAACGACACATAACAAATAACATACACTAGTTTCTATATATTAACACAACGATTCTAACATGTTACGTTTGCAAACACAACCATCATGAGCAGATCATCTCAAACCTTTTACAAACACACATCGACCCCCATGAATCTTAGTTTGACAGCAAAACATTTAAGCATGGCATAATTTGCTTAACATCATCGGCCCATTCTCATCAAACAGGTCTATCTTAATCACTTTCATTAATCATGCAAACACATAAATCTAAGAACATTATTCAATACACAACAATTCACACATGGCCGAGAAGAGAGTGGTTAGCGGAAACAAAAGTGAATACAAACACTAACCAGATTCAAAGTTGTTGAGGAAAGGTTGAGGCCGAGAAGAGCTTTGATCGAATAGGGGCTGCTGTCGAGTCTTGGAGGAGAAGAGAGAGTAGAGTAGGGTTTTCAGATCAATCAATTATGTGACGTAATATATGCGAGTAAATGAATTGGGCCCTTACTGGGCTTCGAGGGATCCTGGGCTCGACGAAAGATCCTTTTGGCGAAACCTTATGTTTCGTCGAGTGGGGGTTAATGGACGAAACTCTGTGTTTCATCGAGGTTGAGTGCTTAACTTTTCTTTATTACGATAAACACATATTAGTTGTAAGCTATTTAAGAAAAATCCATACATAAGGATTATATACAAAGATATTCACTAATCCATGCACAAGTTACACACCAAACAAAATACAAAGACGTATTGCAAACCAGTAACGTGTAAAGGAAAGGCCTCGAAGACTCAGGTTGTCACATCATCCCCAACTTGAAAGAAATTTCATCCCGAAATTTGACAAGTAACCCAAACAGCAAGGTGTTAGATCAGGATGACTATGGATTTTCCGCCGGGTACCACATCATCCCCAACTTGAAAGATAATTTCGTCCCGAAATTCGCCAATGATATCAGAGGTTGATACAACCGTTTGAATTGCTGATGGTACTAGGGATTACTCTGATCAGTGTGTTCCCACGTGAACCCCGGTCCATGTCTTGAGTTCCAACGAACTCTCACGATTGAAATTCGACTATGCTTACTGACCTTGGCTTCCTGGTTCATGTTTTCGATGAATTCCTCGACAAGCTGCAACTTGTTGTTATTCTATAGATTCGAAAGGTAAATGACATCGTGAATGTTACTCAATTTGTCAGATAACTCGAGTTCGTGAGCCATGCTACAGATCGTTCCAGAACTCCAAATGTCCCAGCGTATCGAAAACTAAGGTTGCCATGTTTTTCCACAGTGTACCGCACCCTCCTAGGGTGAGACTTTCGATTATGACACGTTCACCTACAGCGAACTCCCAGTGTTTCCTAGGCTCATCAGCTTTTCCTGACGGTCACGCGTTACAGCCAAACGATTTCCGATCTAAACAATATTCCCAAGTGGTTTGAGTACAAATCCTGGATCTGTGATTAGGTTGTCACCCACCTTAGTCCAACAAGGAAATCGGCATTATCGTCCACGCAATACCTCAAACAGAGCTGTCTAAATGTTAAAACGGTGACTGTTGCGGTAGAACTCAACCAAAGGTAGATGTCCTTCTAACTCTTACTAAAGTCAATCACACACATGCTCGCAGCATGCCTTTGAGTGTCTGGATGGTTCGTTTACTTTTTCCGTTTGTCCAATGCTCATGTCTAGACGTGAGCCAAGGGTGTTGTGTGTTGTCCGTCTTAAATAAAAAATAGATCAAAATCAGAGGTAACAGGAGTTGGTACCTCGTGCCTAAAAGCCGCCTCTCTCAGAGGAACATTCATAGTTGTGAAGACTCGTCAGTTTCTTTGGTTGCGAGAAAGTGTGCTGGTTACGTGGGACAATCATCGATCACCCAGGTAATATTGTTTCTGTTTCGAGTTGTAGGCAGACTAGCGACAAAATCCATGGCAGTCTGTTCTCATTTTCCATATGGGCGTTGCCGGTTGCTGATACTCCACCTTGACTTTCCTACAAGTCAAACATCATACACATACTTTGCTAAGTGGGTCTTCATGCCCGATCACCAGTACAAGATTTATAGGTCCTAATATCTCTCATCAAAATCCAAACATCTAGAAAATCGAAGCCGGTGTGCTTTGCCCAACACAAGTTTCCTAAAGTTGCCATATAATGAGATCCACACTCGTTCCTTGAGGTAGCGAATATCGTCCGTCCTGCCAAAGGTTGCTTCTCCATGCCCCGCATGGGTTCAACTTGAAAATCCTCTTCCAGTTCTAACAGAGCGAGTCTGATCAGCTAAGTTAGAGTCGATAGTGAGCTGCAAAGCGCGTGCACGCTCATGTTCCACAGTCGCAATCATTCGAAAGTTCCATCCAGCGATGTCATTGCATGATTTAGCTCCTTCGAAACAACGGTATACGGGAGGCCCTTATGGTCGGTCTAGGTAATGCATTTGGTACCGTCCAAGTAATGCCTCCAACTCAAATCCAAAGACCATGGGTTCCACCGCAGGTTGGGTCTCGTGTAACTCTTCTTGTAAATCCGCTATGTAAGCCATCACTTTCTCGTGTTGCATCGATGTGTAGCTGGGACTTTGATTCGAACCCTTAAGGTATACCAGTAGATCACTCGCACCCTCGAGCGAAGACGATGCTTAGTGCATTGCAGAGTTGGGATTCGAAAGCTTAAAAGACGTTCTCCTATTTTGTATCCCACGAACACAACACCCTGCTGTGCTTCAGGGAGTTAAGCTGAGCGATCTTCGAAAATCCTGTGATGAATCTAAAACGGCATCCACCGAAACCAAGAAATTGTTGTACCCCCAAAGGAATCTTTGGTGTCAATCAGTTTCTAACAAAATGGATCCTAGCACGATCCACGCATATTCCCACTTCGTTGGTTACATGATCAAAATGCATCTCTCGAATCTAGATGTTACATTTAACAAGACTTCACACGTAAAGACTCCTCCCTCGGGAGCTCTAAGATAAGATACAGATGTCGTCCATGGTGTCCCTTCCTCCAGGAAATGACCCAAAACGTCATCAATAAACACGGTCGATTCTTGTGGTCCATAAGCTGCTGGTGTGTTGATTATCTCGGTGGTCATGGTGTACAAAGTCACACTGGCCGCATTGCTTTTGATGTGCCGTTCCAAGAGCATTCTCCCATTGGACTTCCATCTGACGATAGTTCGTTCATTAGCCAATCCTTGAATGGGAGCTTGACTCTCGTAACTAGTCGACAAGTTGTCAATACATGGTCGGGGCAAACGGCTCCTGACTGCCACTTTGTTAAGTTCTCGATAATCAGTATGCATACGAAAAGGCTTATCTTCACAGATATAAATGGGGCTCCCCGGAGCAAAAACTAGGTCCAACAAAACTTCTGTCCCACAGTCTCTGTAGTTGATTTGACAGTTCTTGCATCCCTCCTGGCGCAAGACGGTAAGAAGTACGAAGAATCAAGGTTTCCTCTGGCGTGAGATCAAACTGAGATTCTGCCTAACAGTTGTGGAAATAAACCTGAAAGTTCCTCGAGTAGCACACCAAGAAGAATCACGAACAACTGGTGGATCATCGATCCTCACCTCCTTAGTCTTAACATCAGTAACGTGTGCTAACATAGCGGGGTAATCCTTCCGTAGACACTTCTGGGCCTTCTTTGCTGATATGATGCTAACCTTTACACCACTCTGACATTTCAAAATATAAACTGACGCAAAATTTTCTTCCCACAGGGTATATCTACGCGATATCCTAGTTAACCAATCTACACAACTACTGCATCGAAACCATCAAAGATAATAGAAGGAAAGTCGATGCTGAACACTTGTCCCACAAGGTCGAGTTCGCATCCCAACGAACATATGAGGTTTCAATTGACTTGCCATCGGCCGGTTCCACAACAGGTTCGGTTTTGAGAAACATCAGGGTTAAGCAGAATAGAGACGAAGCGATTAGCTACCCATGCAAGCTACCATGTTGCTATAATCCTGGCATTGCTCACACCAATCCTAAATTCCCTTCCATGAGCATCGTTCCTAGTGTCTGCTGTTTTCGTTACGAGAATTTCCAGTACTGTCGTCGTTCCCTTGGTTGTTGTCGTCCTTATTTGACAACAGTCAATCCATGTCGTAAGCACTTTCTTTTCCATACCGTAGGCTACGATTACGAGTACCTTGATGTTGCCGTGACTGTTGTCTCTAATGTCGTTTCTTGAAACGGAGCCCTACGATATTTCACCGACAGGGTCCATCTTTTCACATTCCATGCCACGTACTAAGACGCTACTCATTGTGCTGGCGACTACACATTCCACACCGTAGTCAATTGTCATTTCTTATGTCCTGATTGATTCGTAAGAGTTGACTCCCATAAGTCGCTGATTAGGGTTAAGGATTCGATTGAAGTCAGTTTGTTGGTGTTCATTGCCGGTAATCAGAGTCGTTCTAATACTAAGGTCGGTAAGGCACTACACTCATCCTCTTACCCATCGATCGTGCAAGTTGATGGAGTGATACACGGTATGTTGCTAGAGCGTTACAGAAGTGATCGCACTTCGGGATCTAAGCGTCAATACGTTAAGTTCCAGCAAACGAAGAAAAGCAAGAAGGGTATAGACCAATCATTGACGCTGCAACATCCAACTCAGGGACGTTCGTACAAGCACCTAACATTCTACACAGTTCGCTAGGCATTCAGATGGGTGGTCAAGTAATACTCGATAGCATCGAGATTCGAAAGGATTTAGAGAGAAATGAAAAGATCATGTTCGAGTAGGAGACAATCACTGCTACGACTCCTATAGACTTGTTATGTTTCACATTGATCAATTAACAGAGCAGAACCCCTTTTTCACTTGTTAAGCCTCACTGGGACTCGCATGCTCCTCACTTTATTATTATGTGTGCACCCATAATAATAAGGAAATTTGCATGCTTATCTCAGTGCCTCTTAACTTGCGCTAAAAGTTTCCCCCACACTCAAATAATAAACGAAAAGCATTACAAGATCGATAATCACAAAAGTCGAAGAGTAGTGTCACACTATCTAGCTCCATTAAAACATGCAGCACAAGTAATCACATCGAGGTATCAAATATGTTGCTCCGTACAAGTCATGTGTGTGTAACTACTAAGCAAGTAATGCATAAAGTAAACAGAAAACGAACCTTGCAATCTGGAGCTGAGTGTCATGGTCGATCTTCGAAGTTGTTCGGTTATAGTCTGGTTTTATGAAAACGTTTTAAAACCGAGTTCACTATAACCAGTGGCTCTGATACCAAACTGTCACACCCCCAAAATACCACTTGCGGAAACACCGCGGGCGTGTGATGTACCAGGATCTTAGCCACCAATCACATTGAACTCATACATATATTTAAATAAAGCTTTCATTCATTCATTGTATACAGCGGAAGCATAACTCATTTGTTAAGTGTTTCATAAACTATGTGTACATAAACCATTAGGCTTGTATTGCGATTCCAAGTATCTCAACCCATAACCACTCCAGCATCCCAGACAGTATAAACCTACAAACCTGCAAGCATGCAGACAAGTGTGTCAGACGACGCTGGTGAGTTCAAAGTTTTGTTAATGTGTTTAGTTACCAGATATGAGTATAAAACGTTTCAGTGATTTGATTTGATGTTGTTATTAACTCGATTACCGCAGATGGCAGCTAGATTTATTTGCCCAACCCCAATGTCTCTATCAAAACATTGGTCAAGTGGTTAAGGTAATTAGTTCACGCCCGTCCTCCTCGGTATGGTGTGAGGGTGCCAAACCTAATAGCGCTATCAACTAATAACCTCGTTGCCTCCCCGGCAACTAATCGGTAGATGTAAGGGGTCTTATCGATAGAAATGAGTGTAATAACCAACATCCCAATAACCTGACATTCCTCCCCGGATGTTGGACTTGGATATTTTGATTGTCCTCCCCCAACACTGCGTTAGAGTTTGTTCCAAAACCAAAATCAGGAATGATTCCTTGACCAGCTATGATAGAAGGAAAAACAACTTAGAAAACTCAGAAAAAGAAGATGAAAGTGATTTGCACCCCACGGTGGGCGCCAATGAAGAAACACAGAACTAATCCTAGGGTTAATTAGTTTGGTTTATGTTTCTACCATAGTGGTTAATCTTCTTATAGCTTTCTGAGCTCCGTAATGATCTGAGTATCCTGCAAAACAGAACACCGTTAGCTCGTTAAGAGGGGAATATGGGGGTTTCCCTCTTAACCAGGCTCCGACGTGAGAATAAGTAACTGTTTTGAGGAGGTAAATGTGTGTTAAGAGTGAGAGTAGAGGGAATAAAATGAATCAACCTGTGACTGAAGGTCCCTATTTATAGCCAAAGAGGTGTAAGAGGAGATGGGCCTTGGGCCGGAAGGCGACAACTTAGAGGATATGCAATTTGTCTCACTGGTGACAACCGTTAGTGGCTTCTAGAAGTTCTCTGGTGCTGGCGCACCATGATTGGAGCCACGTGTCACTGTTTTTGGCCTAGCCGTTCCTCTGCCATCAGCAGGTAAGTGGAGATCATGGGGCAGGTGTCGCCGCCCCCTGATTGGTGCCACATAGGCGTCCTTGTGTACTTTCTGTCTCCTGCACGTCAGACGATCGTGGAGCACGATTGTGCACAGCATGGAGGGCGCGGATTGGCTCTTTTCTTCTGCCACTTGTACCTTTTGTACCTTCTAAAGTGGCCTTGCGCTATAGTTCATGTGCGACCCTTGTTGAGCACGTAACTAGCCCGCGCAGGATTATAGGAGCTGGAGGCCCTTATTCAGAATGCTAAGTGTTGAATTTGGTGTGCTTTCTTGTTCAGACCTCGCGCGAGGTCAATACATGGTGAGGTAACCCGCGCGAGGTTGAGATTAAACATCTTGCTGAATAAGGAGTATGGTCCTGCGCGCGACCTGAATGAAGGTCTGCGCGGCTTTTTGGGACCAAACCCCTTGAGGCGCTAAGCCTATGCCACCTCAGCTCAAAAAACAATAATAGCGTCCCACCCCCATACCGTAGGCGCTATTAGGGGAGTGTTATTCAGTGTCAGCCATTGCAATAACGAGCTTTTGCGAGATGTATGTGTTTGAAGGTGGGGGCGCTATTGTTGGGTTGGGGCTTTATCCCATACATCATATAGGTTTAGACGGGACAAAAAGAAACATATCCAAAAGGGAAACGGGTCAAATTGGTAGAAAAAGGTGAAAATAATTGAAAATTAAAAAAATACGTCTATTTAAGGCATACAACCTCCAAGGCTATTTTATTTGAAGATTCATATTAATACTATAACAAATAAAAATTTATAAAATAATGATTATTTTAGATAAGTGGAGGAAAACGTGTCCGCGGTGCAGGTCAACACAAGCTTGCCACATTTCAACCCATAGTAAAAGTGACCCATTTCAACCCATACTAAACCCGAGGACCATACCACTAAAGGGTGGGTCAGTCTCATTATTATCAGGTTGATTGGGCTAGGCCTGAATTGGACACTTGTTTGTTCGATTAGCCCAGAAGTCTATCCTGATTATGACTTTAATACAAATCAAATTTTATAAGCAAAAACAAATGAGCATATGCATAACATTTCTAGCAGCCCAATCTCAAAACTGACAAACTAGAATAGGAAGGACAACTCACTGCACAACCGCATAAGTGTTTGCAGGGTCGGTTCTCGGGCCAAAGCAGATGTTGCTTGCCCCTAAGAGCACCTGTAGTGGGGCGCTATATGCCCCAAAAATCCAAACATAACGCCCAATGGCGCCTGGAACACCACGACGAGGGGCTTTATGGGGGAAGAAAATGGTGGGGGCGGTATGGTGATAGCGCCTGTATGGAGGGGAGTTTCAAATCTTCCACCAATCAAAAATAGTTAATGTTTTTTTAATTAATTAATAAAAATGAAAATTAATAATTAGGTAATGATGGGTAGGGGCTTTATGACTACGGGCTCTAGTGATATAACGCCCCATAAAGCCCCTGTGTGACGTGGCACGACACGTGTCGCATAACGCCCACCCGGGGGCTTTATGACTACGGATGGCCTAACAAGAATGATAAAAGTTCGAAGTGTAATGTATGACCACTCATAAACTTTAAATAAAATGAAGAGAAAACCAATTGTTACATCAGTCATACACTTGATCCATATGGGACTGAAACAAGCATCTAATCAGTGTCATCTCCCATGACTTCGCTTACATAAAGATGAAACCCAAACTGGTGCCCAAATAGAATGGAATACAAGACAGCTGCAATCAAATTTCATGATCTAAATACATGAACTACTGATGACATTCTGAAAACACATTTCACAAATCAATGCCAAAAACAAACAGCATCATCAATTAGTGAAGAAACATACCTATTAATTGGGTCAGAACATGATGAAGCGGATGGAACTGTTGTGGAAAACGTTGGGAGAATTGGTTTTGTGAGTAATATTGGTTTTCATGAATTAATTTTGCTCTAGGGTTGATCTATGTGTGGAACTCCACTCTTCAACATGCGATCTTATAATTTCCAAACCTTTCACTGAATAAATGCTCTGTGGAAGTGAGTTATGCCAGTATAATAAATCTGAATACCCTAGCATCTATCGTACTCATAGCTTGCCTATCAACCTCCCCTTTAACGAGTTTGGGAGCATTTTTAGTCACAACTCGCAACTGACGTCCAGACATCCAGTGTGACTTGCTTATGCATTGTTCACTCATAATCAATAGTGAAAACTATAAAGTTAACAAGTTGTTTAAACTCAAACCCGCTTTTCCAATAAACAGAATTTTTCTAGCATACTCTTCTGAGTTCAGTTTCAAAAAACAATTTTATTATTGTCTCAAACAAACAAATTACGTGTCAAATAAACTACAGAATCAATATTTTCCACATTTTTTCTTTGTAACTTCCTTTGTATTAAAAGTTACATACTGTCTTATTATAAAAGGGTTCGGTTCGTCTCGTATCAAGACCACATATTTGACATCGTCCTGTCAAATATGTGAGTGAAAATAACATATTGAAACAATAAGACATCATCGAAATAGAGAAAGAAAGATAATGGTTATCGAAATAGAATATGCACTCATAATCATCGAAATAGGCTGTGTTTATTAAGGATACATATCAAAATAGATTTGATCTATTTCGATTCCACCAAAGCATATTTCAATTGGATTTAAAACAAGTGACCAGGTCTATTTCGATTAATGATTGTACATGGCTATTTCGATAAAATGTGAGGAAACTTGTTTCAGAGGCAGATGGTTATCAGCCACATTTGATTGCGGCTCCCGAACAGGGTTATAGACTGCTTATTGAGGGATCACTGAATTATTTACTACTGGTTTCCATTGGGTTTTATATCAATAATAAGTGTTTGTATCTTATTATGTGTACATGGGAATCACTCTTCACAGGTGCATTTCGTCCTAAAAGAACTCGTGAGGAAGTCAGTCAATTGGAGAAACTGAGGTCAGACTTTTGTGAAGCATACTTTACAACTACCCGTTTTTTAATACAATTGATTAAGGAGGTTGTATACTTTACATGTTCATGTATCTACAGTTGACCCGTGGTCAACTATTGAATTCTTGATCGGTTTGTGCATGCATACATATGACGTATGCCGTTGGACCCTCTTTGCATATGAGCAAGTACATGCTTCATTCCCAAGAACGTGTTTGATATATCATTTTAACCTCTTTTATGCCAAAGCTGATGGACCAGACCCTTGTGTAGGCTCGTCCCAAAGAGAGAGAGAGAGAGAAGAAACCTTGTTGCAGGCTCGTCCCAAACGTCCAAAATCTGCTGTTGGCGACGCGACGAGCGGGAGGGGGCGGTGTGGGACGAGGGGGACGACCGGCGCCGGGGAGGGGACGATCCCCACACCCCTTGGTCCAAGTTATTCATCCAGTTAATTTCTTTAGTTTAGTTTGAAAAAGACAAGGGTAAACAGGTGTAAGTTGGAAATTAGTATAATATAATGTTGGAAATATATTCAACTCAAAGAAAATCACAGCAGTTGACTTTCCATAATAGTCAAACTGTGTTCACAAGTTTAAATGGAACATAATTTATATGTATAAAAAGGAGGTGATTCTGATCTTATTAGTCCCAGATATTTTAGAGTAAATGGATGATGAAGAAGCTTTGAAAACACACAAGTATGGTTTGGTTTCAAGGGTTATATGTTCATGTATCGACAGCTAACCTTTGGTCAAACTTTTGAATTCTTGATCGAGCTGCTGCGTCACTCAGAGATCAGTGAGCTAATTAAACCCTATCTATAAAAATGAAAATCAAATGCTCTCTATGTTTTAATAAGATTCAAAAATGACAAAACAGAAATCACATGGTTGAAGAAATTACCTCTTGGAGCATATCACATAAGGCAGTGTGATGGACAGGATCTGAGTCACAAAGAGTTCCATCAGTCGAAAAGGATTGCTACATGAATAAATCACATTTTCTAGTAAAGAACAAAAAGTTGACTTAAAGGTTAGATGCAACAATTTCAAAACATTGAATTATGTGATTTATGTATGTTTTGCTACAATGAAAGAACATAAATCTTGACTTATAAAGTCAAACATCATAATTTTCCATTAAAAATTGATACATGATGAAACCCTAAAATTGGGACTGAAAAATAAGCATCTAAACTAATAAAACAACATAATAATTAGGAATTCCGGGGCCCAATGGAACAAAATGATCTCAAAAACAACACAGCTACAATCAAATTTCACTATTGACATTTGTAAAAAAAAGAAAAGAGAATAAAGAATTGAGATATTGGAGTAATGAGTGAAGAAACATACCTCCTGTTAATTGGGAAAGAAGTTGTTGTGGAAAACGTTGGGAAATTAGATTTTGTGGGTAAAATTGGATTACGGCCTCCGACATTTCTTCTAAGTCCCATCTAAAAAAACCCTACCACCTTCCTTCACTCTGTGTAAACCTCACCACAACAATTCATTACTGGATTTGTTGATTTTCAAACCTTTCACTGAATAAATGCTCTTTGGAAGGTGAGTCATGCCAGTACCCCAAGTTTCTAAATATTGCAAACATTTTAAGTTTCCTAGGTCGTCTGCCAGTTTTTTAACCCTCCTACATCCGTCAAGCCCCAACTGTTTGAGACATTTCAACTTACAAAAGCTGTTGGGAATTTCTCTTAAATTACGGCAATGTTGTAGATCTAATTTCTCCAAAGATTCTAATTGGCCAACATCCTCAGGTAACTTCTCAAGATATTCACATCCAAAAAGAATTAGGGTTTTGAGATGTTTCAACATACAAATGCTACCAGGGAGGTGTTTAACTTTTGTACAACTTAAATCTAACCTCTCAAGATTGGGTGTCAGCCCAAGGTCAAGGCTCCTTAACTCTTTTGAATAACTCAAATTAAGGAATTTGAGCTTCTTCATAACCTATGATAAGATGAACAAAAAAAAGTAAAAAATATGTTGGTAAGATGACTAGCCAATAGATATACATATATCACTATAACAAATAATACCAAACAATTGATCAACCATATTACCTTTTCACCTTCCCAAAGTTGTTTAATTTTGCTCCAATGCATTTCAAGTGCAACAAGATTATTTGCTTCAAATGTTTTGGGTAAACACCGATGAGGGTACTCGTCCCAATATAGATATTGTAATGAGTTTGGAAAATACATGCGAGCTTTGTCATGTTTCCAAAACTTTCCAAAAAAATACCACGGATGGTCCACAAGGTCATCAGAAATATTGACTTTTACATGGTTCACGATAAGGCATCTAAGTTTCTTCATATTTCCAAAACCTTCCAAAAAATTACCATGAGTGATACATCTTGTTATGTCACTACCCTGCAATTCAAGATCAACGATCATAAAAGTTGTGTTATAAGCGATGAAAAATTAGAGAGTTTCATCTCCACCCTACTAATAAAATGGATTCTTACCGAGTTAAGAGCCAAGACATGTTTGACTTCCTTTTGAATCCATAATCGGCTATGTTTGTTGGGCTCATCCGGATGCTCACGGCGTACAATATTCTTGCCCATTTCTACTAGATAGTCATGCATGTCTATGACTGCATAACGTCCTTTTAAAGTTACGATTAGAGATTTTTGCTCAAGAACACTTAAACCATATTTAGTATCAAATCCGCAACTTTCAAGCATCCTTATTGCATCTTCTTTTTTCCAACCTTTAAGAAAACACGCCACATCTAGGAATATTTCCTTGTAATCATCCTCCAGGTTTTTGTAACTTAGTTCCAATATTTGAAGTGTTTCCTTCAACGGGATTGTTTTGAGTCTTTCTAGTGTATGTGTCCATACACTATCATCTTTACCACGCAGATCTGAACCCAAAACTTTAATTGTTAAGGGGAGACCAATAGCATAACTTACAACTTTGCGTGAACGCCTTTCGTACTCTTGAGTTGGAATATCTTTCCCAAATGCATGCCTACTGAAGAGGCAAATAGCTTCCTCATTCGATAAAAGATTGACATCATGTATCAAGTTCACTCTATGTGCTTCAAGCACCTGCCCATCTCTAGTTGTAATTATAATTCTACTTCCCAACTTGAACCAATTAGGATTACCAGCTAATGCCTCAAGTTGCTCTCTTTGATCCACATCATCGAGAACAAGTAGAACTTTTTTCCCACGTAACCTTGTTTTCATTAGCTTTGTCCCTTCATGAACACTACTTACAGTGATGCTTTTATCCTTTAACACATCTCTAAGGACTTGTTTTTGCAACTTCTGCAAACCGGACCGAGTGGTTTTTTCCCTCACATTCTCAACAAAGCTTCTACCCTCGAAATTAAAGAACTGTTTATCAAAAATGGTTCGTGCCAAAGTAGTCTTTCCAGTACCCCCCATGCCCTTGATCCCTACCATGCGAACATCATTCAAACCAATCTCTAAATAAGGATCGAGAGCTTGCATCCTCTGTTCCATGCCTACTAAGTTCTCATCGACATGACTATCAATGGGCCATAACTTGAGTGAAACCTTTTCAACAATTGATTTAATGACTTGAGCTTCATGCCTGTAGATCAGAGAAGAAGATTCAATTAACTTGCTCACAAAGCCACATGAATAAATAATTTTCAGGTCTATAATGCACAAATTATGAAACAAGTGTACATATTTCATGTTTAAATGTTCATCCTTCCACAAGACTAAAATTTACTTCAATAATTGGACAATAGAACATGAGATATAATGAAGGAAGTACCCATTAGCAGTCTTCCTGACATCCCAACCAGACAAATTGGCTGCTTCTTTAAGAGCCTCTCTCCATCTTCTAACTTCTGATTCATTCCGGTTCCTACGTATGGCAAGGGCATCCCCAACTGCTCCGGTTTGTTTTCGGACTTCAGAGGGTTCCACATCGTAGAACACAGGGAAGGCAGTCCGCTCGCCCGTCTTATGACACTCCATGATCTTGAGAAGCTCGTTTAAGCACCATGATGAAGATGCATAGTTTTTGGAGAAAATAATAATATAGCATCTCGAATCTTCAATAGATTGTAAGAGCTCATCACTGATCCTTTCTCCTTTCTCGAGTCTCTCGTCATCCTTGAACATGTGAATACCATATTGATCAAGAGCAACATAAAGATGATCAACAAAGGTCTTGCGGGTGTCTACACCACTGAAGCTCATAAACACATCATACAGGTAGCTCTTGTTGTGAACACTTGAACTTGAAGAAGCCATTGAAGATATGCTTATGCTTGACAGATCCTAAAAATAAAATATTTTTTTGAAGAATTATTCACCAGTTGGTTGCAAAGAAAATGATGTATATACAAAAGAAGCTAATATAATGTCGACATAATGGATTTATACAATTTTTTACTTTGTGGAATTAAATTATCTAATTTTCTTAACTACAAATGAATTTAAATCATAAATAAGATTGGTTTATGGCGTTTTGATACTACAGAGTACAGACCTGATTAATTACAATTTAATTGTGGCTGTTGGTTTGATTTGCGGTTAGTATATTTTCAGTTCCCACATGAAACCTAAATAAGGTCTTACTGAAATTTTTAAAAGAATATATAATTTTAAATATTTTTTAGTATTCTATAAGTACAATTATATACTAATAGAAAACAAACTAAATGAATAGTGATTTCAATATATATTAATTAAATGAATAGTGATTTCAACATATATTAATTAAAACAAATGAATAGTGATTTGAACCTATATTAATTAAAACAAACTAAATCAATAGTGATCTAGGAAATATAAGAATATGGGGTATGGGGCGGGGGTTGTGACGTGCGTTGGGTACAAACGCCCAAGTCACCACCCCGGGTGGGCTTGGGTTTCGGCGTGGCCCCTTGGGCGGGGGTTTCAGCCAGGGCGTTGGGCGGGGCTATCAAGATGACATGGCGGGATCTCATTGGCCCAGACAAGTAGCCGTTTGGGCTAGCCGTTGGCCAACGACTATGTGTTAAAAAAAAAAGATATAGGAAATATTAGAATATGGGGTATGGGGTATGGGGTATGGGGTATGGGGCGGGGGTTGTGGCGTGGGTTGGGTACAAACGCCCAAGTCACCACCCCGGGTGGGCTTGGGTTTCGGCGGGGGTTTCAGCCCGGGCGTTGGGCGGGGCTATCAAGATGACATGGCGGGATCTCATTGGCCAAGACAAGTAGCCATTTGGGCTAGCCGTTTGCCAACGGCTATGTGTTAAAAAAAAAATAGATCTAGGAAATATTAGAATATGGGGTATGGGGCGGGGGTTGTGGCGTGGGTTGGGTACAAACGCCCAAGTCACCACCCCGGGTGGGCTTGGGTTTCGGCGTGGCCTCTTGGGCGGGGGTTTCAGCCCGGGCGTTGGGCGGGGCTATCAAGATGACATGGCGGGATCTCATTGGCCAAGACAAGTAGCCGTTTGGGCTAGCCGTTGGCCAACGGCTATGTGTTTAAAAAAAAAGATATAGGAAATATTAGAATATGGGGTATGGGGTATGGGGCGGGGGTTGTGGTGTAGGTTGGGTACAAACGCCCAAGTCACCACCCCGGGTGGGCTTGGGTTTCAGCGTGGCCCCTTGGGCGGGGGTTTCAGCCCGGGCGTTGAGCGGGGCGATCAAGATGACATGGCGGGATCTCATTGGCCAAGACAAGTAGCCGTTTGGGCTAGCCGTTGGCCAACGGCTATGTGTTTAAAAAAAATTATCTATTCACTATAAATACTCACACTTCTATTCATTTTTTACCACAACTACTCCACCTCTTCTATAATGATCTCTATCTTATTTTAAAAAAAAAATCCTCATCCAACCACAATACGAAAAATGAATCCTCATAATCGTGGTTTTGACCCGAACAATCCGTGGGCATTCCAAGAAACACCTAGCCCAGTATCCGATCGTCCAATTGCTCCCTTTTTAATGCACTTCACGATGCCGGATATGACTGGTTACGCATCGTTTATCTCGAATCGTTTGAAGAATAATGTAGGTCAGTTTACTTACTGTGTGTATAAAAGGTAATCTAAACTGTGCAATTACTTGCATTGCTACGTTGCTACAGGATTTTATGAGCTCGGTACCAATCGGTACCGAAAATACCGTTACCGAAATCCCCAAAAGTATGTACCGGTACCGAATATACCTGGTACGGTACGGTTCGGTACCGGTTGGTACTGGTACAACACCGGTATTTGAGGGTAAAAATCGGTGAATACCGGTGCCGAACCGGTACCGAAAATACGTTACGTTTTAGTTCGAGCTACTTTTTGTTATTTGACATGTTTTGTCATTCTTATAGAACGATTTGGTTTAGCGCGCCGCAACGCGCGCGCATGGTAAACAACTAGTTAATTTAAGTAATGAAATTAAAAAACAGTGTAATTTCCTAGAAAGCCACGGCAACAACTTGGATCCGAAATGGGTCCTCCTATCTCTTTACTGTGGGTTTACTTTTCAAAGTCAATTGGTCTCTTTCATGGATATTAAAATAGAGATGCCAACATGGTATAGCCCAGTTGGTCAGGGGAGTTTTCCGTAAGGCTGCTCCTCAGGGGAGGTCCCAGATTCGACTCCTGCTGTGTACATATTGGAATTTCAATATGGAGTTGAGCCTGGGCAGGGTTTAAGAGCTTGTCTCGCCCTGTAGGGTAGTAGGTCCTTTGGCCCCTACAATTGTCGTTCGAAAAAAAAAAAATTAAAAGAGAGATGAGTGGATGTCAAGGGGACATGTTTAGGACGAACATTACTATTCTCGGTCTCGTACCCAGCTATAAAATCATGTATCAGTATCATATCTAACTATCGGGTTACCCGTCAGATATCTGACACACTCGTAGGTATCAAGTATACTGGTTAGTTTAATAAAAGAATAAGATATATTTAACACGGTTTAAGAATAAGAAAAAAGTACATACACTCAAATCTCTAACTTACAAATTGAAAAACTTCTTAAGTTGTTCAACGCTCATTACTTCTCTCGCAGATAGGATTGACTTTAATTGCTTATAGATACATAGAGTAAGTAGTAAATAAATAGATAACACATGAGAATAAGAAATCTTACTTGAGATTTTGTTAGCCACGAAATCAGCAATTGGCAGTAGATCGGAATAATACTATTATAACACCCTAATCCGGACAAAGATGACATGATAAATTAAAAATGAAATATAACTTCATTTATATTTAACAGGCAGGTTTCATGATAAATCATAAGAAAACATTACTAGATCGGAAAAGTCATATAATAAATAATACATGAGAAGAAGGAATATTCTTACCTGAGATATTGATATTAGCGGTGAAATCAGCAATTGATCGGAACTTCGTTTTGATTGCTTAGATGGATCAATGGAAGTGTGATTTTGAATCCTTAATTTTGGCGATTGTTGTTTAAAGAGATATTCTAAGGGCATGTTTGGGTAAGCTTTTAGAAACAACTTATTGACTTATTGGCTTTTTGGAAAAGTCAGGATTTTGTGACTTATTGACTTATTGGCTTTTTCCCCTCACATACACCCTCTTTGCCAAACATCATTTTAGAGCTTATGACTTTTCAAAAAGCCAATAAGTCAATAAGTTGTTTCAAAAAGCTTACCCAAACATGCCCTAAGTACAGAAACCAATCCAGAGGAGGTTGCAGACGAAAGTGCTGAGAAGTGGAGGGGTTTGGTAGAACTTTTTGGCAGGTTGGTCAAGTGCATTTTTATTTTCGAAACCAATAATACTAGATATTTATCGGTGCCGCAACTGATGATATTAACTTGTGGTGCCCGCACGCATGACATGGCCTTTTTTTTACTTTGTCACACACGTTAAGTTCGTGACGTTAACGTGGTTAGACATAGATAAGGAAGAGTACAATGTCTCGCACGTTGCGGTGTAAAGTTATAAAAGTAATTTAAACAAAAGAATTAAAATATTAGAGAAGATGAGGTATAAAGTTATTAAGTAGAAAAGATAGGGTGTTAAAGTTGACAATTACCAAAAATCAACATGTCACTTACTAAAAGATAAGGGTTGGATGTATAAAATCTATAAAGTAGGGGGCTCAAGTGAAAAAGGCATTGCCGGAACCACGACCATGCCTTTTAAAATATATAATAATAAATAAAGGTTTGCGGGTCAATGAGTGTTTAACTTACTTAAAGATGAGGGTTAGTAGTGTTTCAAGTAAAAAATTGAAGGATGTGAAGTAAAAAAAACAAAAGTTTTAAAATGAATTAGAAGTATAAGGTTGAAATTGTCATTTGCCAAAAGATTAGAAAAGCTAAAAAACAAAAAGTTTTTAAAATTAATTAGAAATCTAGGGCTAAATTGTAATTTATTAAAAGTTTAGGGGTTAGAATGATAGATGGGAAACACCGCCGACCATTCATTTTAAGACTATAAATTTCGGTTTAGTCCGTATAATGTGTTGTTTTAGTGAGCTCATTAATCTTTAATGTATTACGTTGAAATATTTTTTGTAGTGTTCGTAATTTTCAACATAATACTAGTTTCGTATTTGTCCTGACAAACTGGTCTAGTGGTTAGTTACTTAGTTTCTCTCCTTGAGGTCCCAAGTTCAACTCTTACAATCATCACTTTGAAGGGCATTGGAGGTGCCAATGAAGTTTTGAACTAGGCCTCTTTGGAGGTTGCCAGTTCAAAACCGAACTGGGTTTTACCACAGTGAGCCTTCGAGCGGACGGGTTTTCCCCGAAACTGGTGGCTTGGAGGCTTGGGTATGCATCCAACTCTGACTGTTATGTAGGAGGGGATGCATTTGGTCGATTAAGTGTATCCCATGATGTTTATCCGGTGATTTAGTTGGTCGTTCAAAAAAAATACAGTTCCGCATTTAATTCTATCAGTTAGGTTTAAACTTTTTTTTTTATAAAATTTAATCTCTCATTTCAATTACATTAATTTTGGCTTTAAAATCCCAAATCTAATTTTCAAAGAATTTTGCTCAATTATCACATCTTGAACAAAGTTTTTTATATACCCCAGACTCATTATCACAATCTTACGACAAAAGTTACCTGAAGTCAGGGCCGTCCCAGAGAATGATAAAATATTTTTGGGCCCCGTGCGAAACAAAAAAAAATTGGGCCCCTCCCTATAATATAAATTCATCAATCATATATCAAAAAACCACAATACGACTATATTTGTTATAAAATAAACAAAACAAAACTAGCGTAGCAAAAAGAACTGAATATATGTAAACATACCCAAATTAGTTTGGCTACACAAACCTTTTCATATAAAAAAATAGAACTAGATACTAAGTTCTTTTAAGATTATACTTTAAATGGTTAAATGAGAAATAAAAAAACCTACAAGAAAACATGTAAAGTTTGTTACGTAAATGTTTAAATGAGAAGAAAAAATGAATGAACTTGCAAATTTGTGGAGGCCCAAATTTAGATGTAAAAAATCAAAATTAAAACTAAAAAATAAGCTTGCAAAGTTGCAATTGATGTGAGCATAAATCAAAATTAAAACTAAAAAATAAGCATACAAAATTGCAATTGGTGTGAGCACATGAGACTTTTTCCCCTACTGATAAAACATATCAGCCACTTAAGGGCCAAACAAAAACAAAACATCAATTAGAAATGAAAAAAAATGAATTTAAAATGGAAAAAAAAACGTCAATTAGAAATGAAAAACAAAAAAATGAATTAAAAATGTAAAAATCATCAGGGGGATTCGAACCCAGTATGTCCTGCTTTGAAATTAATTGTTGCATCCATTGAGCCAAATGACTAATATGTACAAGTCTTCCAACAGCAAATTTATATATAAAATATTTATTAACTTTTAAACAATTTTGGGCCCCTAAATCTTTTGGGCCCTGTGCGATGGCACCTCTTGCACAGGCCCAAAACCGGCCCTGCCTGAAGTTGTCTATCAATGAGGACAAATTATTCCTATAAAACCACTTTTAGCTCAAACGTTTATAAGATCAAGAAAACTTAAAAATAAGCTAACTACTAATGAGGAAGAAGCTGAGCCAGTTTATTGTAATTTGTTGTGCTTTGGTTTAGGGTGGTAGGGGTGTAAGCAGGGAGGTCGTGCGGTGAGTATACTCCTTGCGCGGGCACACAACTGCCCTGCCCTCCCTGATGCTCGGTGAGTATTCACCGCGTGCCTTTTTCGACCGTTGAAACATTTGCAACGGCTATAATGACGTTAAACTAAAAAAATGTTTTCTTGTTTATTAAACCTCACACATTTCAATTTTCTTACACAACTAAAAAACATTCTCACTACAAACCTACACACCATGGATAAACAAAACAAGGTGAAGCCAAGAAAAAAGGTTCGACTAGCTGAGGATCGGGTTCGAACCCAAGGGGACGCGTTTCGCAAACGAGGCGAGGCGGTTCTAGCAGTCCGAGTGCACTGTTTCAAACCCAATACGGATAGTCGACACACTCTCAACCTCAATTTTTTTACCCCCAAATTTCACAACTGTCTTTTTACAACACCCAACCCCAACTTAATTTTCCGCCACAATTATTTTCACACTTACATGATCCAACAATGGTCGCACCCGGCATGTACGAAATTTCCATGGAAGCGCAAAACTCATTCAACCCGTTTGCATATACGAGCCCACCAATTTAATCACGAAGAGAGAATGTTGAGCGCTCGCTTCCGATCTACGAGGACAATGAAGACCAAGATGTAGATGTTGTCTTCGAAACACAACATTTGGATGAAGATATTGACGAAGACCAAAAAGAATATGAAATGGATGACGAAGATGAAGATGTTTGTGAAGTAAGTGAATCGAAAGGCAAAGAAGGAAAGATGGAGCATCAATTTTGGATGAAAAAAAAACAAGAAGAGGCCTTAGCCAAGTAAGGCTGGCATATCGTGTCAACCCGACCTGTTAAGACCCGAACACGATAAGACACGAACCCGAAACAGGTAAACACGACACAAAATCTTATCGTGTCAGATTTTCCAAACACGAACCTAATAATAAACAGGTTACACGAAACGACCTGTTAAGACACGAAAAAATTTAACGACGTATCATACAACCTGTTAAGACACAAACACAACATGTTAAGAAATGAACATGACATGTTACTACATGTTTGATATTTAGCCATTAACATATCTTAATAGATATTGTATAATAGTCTTAAGTCTTAATAGGTTATATAATGCCTGACATTACCTGTTAAGACACGAACACGACACGAAATTAAACAAGTCTTATCATGTCAACCTGTTATAGACAGGAAACCTGCTAAGGTTAAACACGAAACCTGTTAACTTTGTGTAGGTTCGTGTCGTGTTATCGTGTTCGTGTCAGAATTGCCAACTGTCACACCCCAACCGATGGCGGAAACATCGGGGCACGGCACTAAGCGTTCAGATTGCTCAAGAGATTCCACAACACTAGTTGTTTCAATAATGGTTAATCAAATTTCTTAAAAATTGTCTAAACAACATCCACGATTCAACCACAAAAGTATCAAATACAAAACATCCAAATATTGTTCAAAAATTTCCGAATTAACTAAGATGTGTTTCTAAGCAGCATCCTAGCAAGTTTCTTGATTTCCTCAGCTACTATCAACCTGCAACATGTATTAAAATACTATCAACAAAAATGTTGGCGAACATACAAGTTTGAATACGTAGCATAATAGTTTAAAAGGCTCATATCCATCACTTAAACACATAAAAAGTTTCGCCATGCTAGTTTACGCAGTCCAAGTGATAGCTCAAGTTTTCAATGTGTTAAAATGCCATTCCCAAAGACTAACGGGAGGTTAAATGTCTCCTCCTAAGAATACCCCAAAGACTAACGGGGAGGTACATTACCCCTATAGCGCTACCATTGTTAAGGCGGAACTACACACAAGGATTAAACTTTCACATAGCATAAAAGTCTCAAGTTTCAAGTTTCATGTTTAACGAGGATAGAGTAAGTTTCAAATAGTGTCAAGTGTCTTGTTTATAGAATACATGTTGCATCCCAAAAGTGTTTAAAACAAAAAAGGATCGAATAAACTCACAGCGGGTGCTAATACCAAACACTGAATAGATTGGATCGAAGGGAGCGCTAAAATCGAACAGTGCTAAAATCGAGAATAAGTGTCTGATAAATTACCTGAGCGGATAGTCATCCGGTCGGATGACCATTCCAACAGAGGAACTCCATCTGATCGGATGGTCATCCGGACGGATGACCATTCGGTCGGATGGTCGCTCGATCAGTGGGTAAAGTTTGTGATCTGTTAAAGTTTCAAACGTTGTGATCATAGTGTCCTGTAAAACAAACAAGTGCCAAGATAGTCAGATCATCTGGACGGATGGTCATCCGATCGGATGGCCATCCAGACAGACAATCGGTGAGTGTAGTGTTGTGAAAGTTTCTAAGTTTCGAGCTAACGGAGACGATGTAACGACGCGTCAAACAACGGAAACGTACCAAACTCAGCTCGTTCGGTCGGCTGGGAACCACCCCTTCTCGAACCAACGAACTGTTTCCGGTGTGCTTCATGTTTGGACTCGTCAAACGGTCCATTTTCCGGTGCAGTTCAGTTCTTGGACCGGCTTTTGACTAAGGAACGAGCCAACAGCCTGTTTGGGACCAATTTCACTACTGTTTTGTATAATAGTTGAAGAAAAGTTCTAAAATCAAGGGTAAAACATGATGTTCATCAAATCCGAGCCGGAAAACAAGTGTCATTCCGTCAGATCTGAGATAAAAGTGCAAGTTTCCTTTAGATTTCGTATGAAAACTGTGAAAATCCTCAAGATCTAGGGTCGTTCTTGATTAAATGATGCTCCATAACAGTTTGTACATCAACTGAGTGGAAAACACCTCCATGAAACCCTAAATCAGTCGGTTTCCATGAAAATGTTAAAGCGTTTGTGTGATTTTGATGAAGAATCATGTGTAGAAGTGTTAAATGATTAAAGTTGTACAAGAATCTTGAAGAAATACTTACGGATTGAGCTTGAATCTCAAGAAAAGTGCTTGAAAGGACCAGGGAGTGCGCGTGGTCGGATGACAGAGGCAAAAGTGTGAAATGAAGGGTCAAGGGGCCTATTTATAGCTGACAGTGACAACTAAGGCGGTGCTAGTGCAAGGGTCGGACGACTATTCGGTCGAATGGCTATCCGATCGGATGGTCATCCGATCGGATGTCCATTCGGACAGCCAAATCTCGTTTGCTAGTTTTCTGACTTTGGTTCATTTTACGAGCTAGATTAGGCGTTGCGTTGTGTATTATTGTGAGTAATCATTTCATGGTAAAATTATATAATTAACACAAAAGTTTCCAAGTTTCAAGTCTGTGTATAAGCTAGTTTCTCGTTCAATAAGTATCAAGTATCAAAGTATCGAGTATCAAAGTCTCTCGTTCAATAAAGAATCAAAGTTTCACATTCAACAGTGTCAAGCTTCTCGTTCCACTAAGTATCAAGTTTCTCGTTCACTAAATCTCGGGTGTTTTTGTTTAATAAGTTTCAAGTTTCTAGTATCTTAAGGGTCAAGATTTAAGCTATCACAAGAGTCAATTATCACATAGCGCAAAAATTTCACATGGATTCAAAGTTTCACATAGTTTAACATAATTAAGTCTCAAACAAGTATCATTTAACTTCACAGGGACTAAACTTGCCCAAACGTGAAAGTTTCTAGACGCAGGGCGTTACAGTCTCCCCTCCTTTAGGAGATTTCGTCCCCGAAATCTGAGAGGAAGGCTGCTCAAAAAGCTGTGGATACTTGGTTTTCATTTCACTCTCGAGTTCCCAAGTGAATTCGGCGCCACGCTTTCACTCCCATCGCACCTTTACATATGCCCATATATTAACCACTATCATTTAGTATTCAATCAAAGACAATGTATCATGAAATCATGTATCCTCATTATTCCTCACGAATCGTTTCTATCCTCCCTAGTCTATCAATTAGTCTGGGATTTGTGATTGCATTCGTGTTTCTTGTCTTTCCTTTTGTAAAAATGTTTGTTCCATGGATCTAGGCATTTTGTGTATGCAATGAAAACATGTTGTAAAAATATTTTCGTGAGAGTCCTAATGATTGTAGTCTAGACTCGAGAAAGAATCCTAGTTCGCTACAATCAAAGCTCTGATACCAAACTGTCACACCCTGACTTTTGCGGAAGCGTGATTATGTGTGACTTGCTTAATATCATTGCATTCAACCATAACAAACATCTATATGATAAAACTAAAGATGTTCATCCATTAACTAAGTTTGAAACATCACAAACAACATTGTCTTAAAACCCAAACACAGACTTCAAATCCATAATACAACCCATGCAAATTGTTTAGAGTTCCATAAGGACTCGACAAAAGACATTAATAAAAACCAGGCTTTGAAAGATGTGTCTTATCCAGGATAAGACACACTATCCAAACCCTTAGACTCCGGGTGACATCTTTTATTCCCAACATTACTTGAAACATCCAAACGCCCGCCAGATCCACATTTAATTCCCTTAAATACATGTAGTTTGAAAACATCAACAAAAGTTGAGCGAGTTCATGTGTTTTGTATGTGTGCACGAATAAACCTTTGTAAACATTGTAAGTATGTATGTTTTGTAAACCTGGTGTGAAAGCAAACAAGGAAACATATCAATTAAGGGTTTGCAAGGCCATTAACATGTGTGCAACGGCGTATGAAGGCTCAAACCTAGCAGATTTTGTACCGGGCCTCCGGCTATAAGACATAGTCACCTCATGGGCCAAACCCTGGTCCACATGGGTGTGGGCTCGCTACACCCAAATAGATCTATCATTCATGCCCCTCGGTCCTAACACAACGATTAATGGTCTTAAGAGTGCGCCTACCCATTCACATGATCTACAGTGCATTCCTTAGCTAACCATACCAATTGTAATTGTTTGTAAACATTTTGTAACATGTACTTCACCCCCGAAATTATAAAACAAAACAGTTAAAAGAAAAGGGGGACATGAACTCACTGTCTTGCGTTCTTCGTACCCAACTGTAACTCAAAGCTTCTTCTGGCGTACACGACTACCTACAACGTACTACGGTTTATTAGACGAGAGGGTCGTGCCTTGACTTAGTATTAATTAGTGTCTTTGAGTTACGTTACATTTGTGTCCTTAATATTATTCCAAGTTATATAATTATTTGTTAAAATAATAAATATTTTAACTTAAATTATATTTACTTCATTTTGGAATATTAGTTAAAATAATATATTTTAACTTGTCACACTTATGTATTTGTACATGAATAATTTCCCAAGGATGGGTGTTTTAGTATTCATATTCCTATACTTGTATATTTTTACCAAGTTTCAGTAGCGTATTCCGGTGTGTATTTATACGTACGAGAATACGTATTTTTATTGTGTTTATTAAGTATCCTTATGCTTAATTTTCGTATTATCTTTTCCGGAATATTTCTAATAAAATTCATCAATATATTTCCAAAATATATATTTAAGAGATATTACATAGAAAAATCATTTATAATTTTTCCTTCAGCAAAAATAATTGTATTTTCATGTAAACTTCAAAAATAATATATTTTCAAGTCTAACTTATAAAATATATGTAAATCCATTTTTCATCCAAAAATATTATATTTCAAGTTTATTTAAGAAAATACATTTTCTCCCAAAAATAATGTATTTCGTGTTTATTCAAGAAAATATGTTTTCACTCCAAAAATATTGTATATTATGTTTGTTTGAGAAAATATATATTTTCTTCCAAAAATAATACATCTTCTAATAATTCCAAGAAAAATATATATTTTTTACTTGCCAAAAATAATATATTTTCTCCTTGTCAAAAATATGATATATTTTGTAATAACTGTAAAACTCATATTTTTGGGTTCTCTTGTGTCTAAAATACTAATTACCAAAATATACTTATAAATATAATTTCCGAAATATTTTTGTGAGTTATATTCCTTTGTTCGGTTTCTCTAATATTGTGGGTATAATTTATATATCCATTCTCTTGGAATTTTGGTAATATTTTGGATTATAATTTTTTGTATTTTGATGAGTTATATTATTTCAAGTCCTAAAATAATATAACTAATACACATAATATACAAATAACCACACACATGGTGACTTCTAAATATATATTTCCTAAATACATATTTAGTCACTTTTATTTATAAAAACCAACCTCCAATATTTATAATTTTTGTAACAAAAATTATGGCAAACTTTATGTGAAATTTATGGTTTAAAATATACTTGTAAATATTTGTTTAAAAATATTTTTTAAGTGTTTAATTTTTAGAAAATTTTTGTCATAGTTTCCCCTAGAAATGGAGGTTTCCATGCCTTCAAGGCATATCATTTTCTTTCATAAATCAACACAATCAACAACAAATCAATCTACACTTACCAATTTGCCAAAATCAAGCATAAACTACCACCTCATGAACTTGAAAATTTACAAAAATATGTAGTAACTTACTAGTGTGTTTAGTAAGCTTAGTTACCCCTTTAAATTGTGGTTGTTTATTTAAAAACTCTATTTTTGAAGAAATTAGATCTTCACAACTTGTAATTAAATTTTCTAAAAAATTTTCTTCTTGGATTTTTCTTGTTAAACACATGATTCTACACTTAATTAACCACTAAAAATGTGGTTGTTTCCTTTAAGAACCAAGATTAAGTAAACTTTGTATTTTTAACTCGATTTCTTGAAAAATCATTCTTGAAATCATAGATTTACAAGACTTTACATTCACTGTGTTCATCACTTTTCAAGAAAAACAACTTATACTTTCAAGTTCATGATTTACATGAGGATGATCTATTGATCTTTAACATTTTCATCCTCTCATCTTGCTAGATTATGTCTTTAATCACTATCTAGCAAGATCATATGATGATCAACATCAAAAACATGAGTAAACAACATTCAACAATCATAACAACACATAAACATCATGATTTCTTATGTATTTAGTCTTATGTTCAAGTTTCAAGTTCAAGATTCTTAGTGTTCTTTAAGTTTAACAACTTGTATCTTTTTTTAACCACCAAAATAAGATGTAAAATGAAGTGTAGAGTGTTCTTAATACTAGCTCGAGGCTAGGGATGATCACTAGATGAAATGGAGTGGATAAAAGCACAAGAGAAAGGTCATTTAGCTTCCAAAGGCTCCAAGCTTCCTTATACACCTTGTAGCACCCTTGTATATATGTAGAATGGATGGAACTTGAATGAAGATGGTGGTTGTATGGTGATGGGTGTTCGGCCGAGACCAAGGGGAAAGGAAGAAGAAGAAGTTTGTTGGTGTTGTGTGATGATAATGAGAAGTTATGATTCTAGAGTTTAACTTATAATCCAACAACACCTTGTAATCTAATGGTTAATGTGTTTTAAAAAGAACAAACATGATCCAATATAAAATGCACATAAAATCTTTAGTGGGGCCATGATGTTGGCCGTGAACTAGGTGGGGGGGGGGGTCTAGGATTAGGTGATAACCATTAGTTAGATCATAGGGTCAAAAATCAAGTGTTTAGTTAGATGATTTAGTTACTAGTTGTTATATGGTGTGTTATGATGTTCAGGGACCATAACTAGCTTGGTATTGTTAAAACAATGCTTCTAGTGAAAATTTGGTGTTTCGGGTAGTGTCAGGTTGTTCGGTTGGTTACCGGTTCGTTAAGGTGCTAAACTATGCAGTTTAGTGTGCTTTATGTTACTTTTTATGACAGTTTTGATTCTCGACACTTAGGAAAGCATTCTGGATCATTTAACCATATTTCTGCATGATGTTAGAGTGTCTAAATGCTGAATTTTGCTGATTTCTGCAGAATTCTGCAGTTTATGTGAGTTTTAGGCACTTTCCGGCACTTAAACTATCTTTAGGAAGGCAGTTTTGTGATCCTTACTTTCCTACACACTATACTAGTGTAACACTTGGTTTCTGGCTCATTCTGTGTCTCAATACAATGTATGTCTAAGTACTGAACTCTGTCAGTATATTTCTGACTTATCTGATAACTGTGCTAACTGTGTTTCGTGCATCATTTGAATCAACAAAGTTTGCATGCAATAATGATATGTCATTTGCAATATATGATGCACATGTACGTATATGGAAATAATCAGAAAGCAAAGCAAGTCATTAATTGTAATTCAGCACAGTCATTAAGCACTAATCATTGTTTAATGGTTATACGGATACCTGGGATTTTGACAGTTGTCACATTCTCCCCCCTGTTAAGAAAATTTCGTACCGAAATTTTAAGCTTTACTATTAGCTGCAGGGGAGTTGGGGAACAAATGCGGGTATTTTGCTTTCGTGCGGTCTTCACGCTCCCAAGTGAAATCTGGGCCGTGACGTGCATTCCATCTAACCTTGACAAGCTTAACACTACTCCTCCGAGTCTTGTTAACCTTCCAATCTGTAATCTTAACGGGTTCTTCGGTAAAGTGGAGTGTGTCTTCAATGTGAACTTCATCCGCAGGGATGACCACTGTCTCTCGTGTTGGACTTTTCTTCAGGTTAGATACATGAAATGTATCATGAACACCATTAAGCTCTTCTGGTAGCTCCAACTTGTATGCTACAGAACCAACCCTTTCCAAAATTCTGAACGGCCCGATATATCATGGGTTTAACTTACCACGCTTCCCAAAGCGCGCTACACCTTTCCAAGGTGAAACTTTTAACAAAACCATATCACCCTCTTCAAATTCCAAGGGTCTTCGTCTTTGGTCCGCATAACTCTTCTATTGATCACGAGCTGCCTTGATGCGCTCTTGGATCTGCATGATCTTATCAGTTGTCTCTTGGACCAGTTCGGGACCAACCAGCTGTCTATCGCCTGCATCTGCCTAGCATAACGGCGATCGACACTTGCGTCCGTAGAGAGCCTCGAAAGGTGCAGCTTGTATGCTTGTATGGTAGCTGTTGTTATAGGAGAACTCAACCAAAGGCATATGAGTATCCCAACTGCCACCTAAATCCATTACACAAGCACGTAGCATATCTTCTAGCGTTTGAATCATTCTCTCGCTCTGACCGTCCGTCTGCGATTGAAAAGCAGTACTTAAATTCAGCTGTGAACGAAAAGCTTCCTGGAAGGATTGCCAAATCCTTGACACAAATCTTCCATCTCTATCTGATATAATCGAGATAGGCACTCCATGACGTGCGACTATCTCTCTTAGGTACAGCTCAGCTAGCTTACCTGTGTTATCCTTTTCTCTAATCGGAAAAAATGCGTAGACTTTGTCAATCGGTCCACGATTACCCAAATCGTATCATGACCCCTGGGAGTCTTGGGCAACTTGGTTATGAAGTCCATTGAGATCTACTCCCATTTCCACATGGGTATCTCTGGTTGATGTAGAAGACCTGAAGGCTTTTGATACTCGGCCTTCACCTTGGCACAAGTCAAACACTTTCCAACATATGTAGCAAAATCACCCTTAGGTCTTGGCCACCAGTAATAATCTTTCAAATCTTGGTACATCTTGTCTGACCCTGGATGGATCGAGTACCTTGATTTATGAGCTTCATCAAAAATAACATCTCTAAGGCCACCAAAAAGTGGAACCCAAATTCATCCCATAAAATACAAGGTTCCTTCCTCGTTGGGTACCAGCTTTTTCTCCATTCCTCGGAGATATTCGGCCTTTAAGTTCTCTTTCTTAAGAGTTTCTCTTTGTGCAGCACGAATACGCAACGAGAGGTCTGTCTAAATAATCATCTCTAAAGCCCTATCCCTTATGGGCTTAATTCTTTCCTTTAGACTTAAGGCGTCTGCCACCACATTCGCCTTTCCTGGATGATATTTAATCTCGCAGTCATAATCATTTAACAACTCTACCCAGCGTCGCTGTCTCATGTTAAGCTCTTTCTGATCGAATACGTGCTGAAGGCTCTTGTGATCTGTAAAGATCGTGCATCGGGTACGATACAAATAATGTCGCCAAATCTTCAAAGCAAACACCACTGCGCCTAACTCCAAATCGTGTGTGGTGTAGTTCTTCTCATGAACCTTTAACAGGCACGAAGCATAAGCAATAACCTTTTGTCGCTGCATTAGCACACATCCCAATCCCTGACGCGAGGCATCTCAATATACCACGAAGTCGCCGGTGCCTTCGGGTAGGGATAATATAGGTGCATCGCAAAGCTTATTCTTGAGCAGCTGAAAAGCTTCTTCTTGTTTATCTCCCCATTCATACTTTTTATCCTTTTGAGTAAGGGAGGTCAGCGGTTGAGCTATCTTGGAGAAATCCTCTATGAATCTGCGATAATACCCTGCTAAACCCAGAAACTGTCGGATCTCGGTTGGCGTCTTCGGAGTTTCCCAATTCTTACTCGCCTCGATCTTGGTGGGATCCACATGAATTCCATCCTCGTTTACTATGTGACCGAGGAACTGTACCTCATGCAACCAAAACTCGCACTTCGAGAACTTAGCATAGAGCTTCTCCTTCTTTAGCAGATCTAAGATGGCTCTAAGATGTTGTTCATGGTCTTCTTTTGTCCGCGAATAAATCAAAATATCATCGATAAATACAATCATGAATTTATCGAGATATGGCTTACAAACCCAATTCATCAAGTCCATAAACACTGTCGGTGCATTTGTCAACCCAAATGGCATCACTAGAAACTCGTAATGTCCATAACGAGTTCTGAAGGCAGTCTTCGGTATACTCTCTTCTTGAATCCGCAGCTGGTGATAACCTGATCGAAGATCGATCTTGGAGTAGTAACTTGAACCCTGAAGTTGATCGAATAGATCATCAATCCTCGGCAAAGGATACCGATTCTTGATGGTTAACTTGTTCAGCTCTCGGTAGTCAATGCACATACGAAAACTACCATCCTTCTTCTTGACGAACAGAACTGGAGCTCCCCAAGGCGAGAAGCTTGGTCTAATGAATCCCTTGTCCAGTAGTTCCTGAAGCTCGTCGACAACTCTTGCATCTCTGAAGGCGCAAGTCGATAAGGTGCCTTGGCTACAGGCGCGGCGCCTGGAACCAAGTCAATATGGAACTCGACTTGTTGTTGAGGAGGCAATCCTGGCAAGTCTTCGGGGAAGACTTCAGGATATTCCCTTACCACAGGGATATCTTCGAGCTTTGGTTCTTCAGCCTCTTTGTCCACGACATGAGCTAAGAAGGCAACACATCCTCTACGCAAAAACTTCCGTGCCTTCAAACAACTGTTAATCCGTAGAGGCGTATCCTGCTTCTCCCCATGTATCACAATCGTCTCTTCATTCGCCATCGGGATACGGATAATCTACTCATGGCATACGATCTCAGCTCGATTACTTGACAACCAATCCATCCCAACTACTACGTCGAAGCTTCCCAACTCAACTGGAAGGAGATCTATCGAAAACTCCCGCTCTTCAAGCTCTATCACACAGCCTCTAATCACCTCACTAGCTTCTACTAGCTTCCCATTAGCTAGTTCTATCGTGTACGGGATATATAACTTACTTGCAACTAACCCAAGTATACTTTTAAACTCTAGGGATACAAAGCTATAGTCGGCACTGGTATCAAATGGTTAATGTGTTGTAAAAAGAACAAACATAATCCAATATAAAATGCACATAAAATCTTTAGTGGGGCCATGATGTTGGCCGTGAACTAGGGGGTCTAGGCTTAGGTGATAACCATTAGTTAGATCATAAGGTTAAAAATCAAGTGTTTAGTTAGATGATTTAGTTACTAGTTGTTATATGGTGTGTTATGATGTTTGGGGACCATAACTAGCTTGGTAATGTTAAAACAATGCTTCTAGTGAAAATTTGGTATTTCGGGTAGTGTCCGGTTGTTCGGTTGGTTACCGGTTCGTTAAGGTGCTAAACTATGCAGTTTAGTGTGCTTTATGTTACTTTTTATGACAGTTTTGATTCCCAACACTTAGAAAATCATTCTGGATCATTTAACCACATTTCTGCATGATGTTAGAGTGTTTAAATGCTGACTTTTGCTGGTTTTTGCAAAATTCTGCAGTTTATGTGAGTTTTAGGCACTTTCCGGCACTTAAACTATCTCTAGGAAGGCAGTTTTGTGATCCTTACTTTTCTACACACTATACTAGTGTAAAACTTGGTTTCTGGCTCATTCTGTGTCTCAATACAATGTCTGTCTAAGTACTGAACTCCGTCAGCATATTTCTGATTTATTTGATAACTGTGCTAACTGTGTTTCGTGCATCATTTGAATCAACAAAGTTTGCATGCAATAATGATATGTCATTTGCAATATATGATGCACATGTACATATATGGCACTAATCAGAAAGCAATGGAAGTCATTAATTGTAATTCAGCACAGTCATTAAGCACTAATCATTGTTTAATGGTTATACGGATACCTGGGATTTTGACAGTTGTCACATGAATACTGGAATGATAGCTGTTGTTGTACGAGAACTTGATCAATGATAAATGTACATCCCAATTACCACCAAAGTCGATGACATAAGAACGGAGCATATCTTCTAGGGTCTGAATAGTGTGTTCAGTCTGTCCATCCGTTTGAGGATGAAAGGCTGTACTAAGATTCAAGTGAGAGCCCATAGCGGACTGAAAAGTTTGCCAAAGACGTGAAGTGAAACAACCATCACGATCAGAGATAATGTCAATAGGTATACCATGACGACATATGATCTTGTTAGTGTAGATTCGAGCAAGTTTCTCCACTTTGAAATCTTCACGAATAGGAAGAAAGTGGGCTGATTTGGTCAAACAGTCAATGATAACCCATATACTATCATGACCAGCAGGTGTACGAGGTAGTTTGGTTATAAAGTCCATAGCGATGCTATCCCATTTCTAAATGTGGATTTCTGGTTGTTCGAGAAGACCTGAAGGACGTTGATGTCCGGCTTTAACCTTTGAGCAAGTAAGACACTTTGAGACGTACGCGGCGATTTCTCTCTTCATACCAGGCCACCAATAGGTCGTACACAAGTCATGATACATCTTATCGATGCCTGGATGAATAGAGTATCGAGATTTGTGAGCCTCGTTCATAATGAGCTCACGAAGATTGTCGCGATCTGGCACCCAGATGTGATTGAGGTAGTATTGAAGTCCGTCAGACTTTGTTTCAAGTTGGTCCATAGTAGCGCCTCGTATCTCAACGATTAGACTACCTTCGTTGGCTGACGAGTACTGAGCTTCACGGATACAAGCATGAAGATCACTAGTGATCTGAGAACAGAGGATGCTACTAACATGAGTCTTACGACTAAGAGTGCCGGCCACGACATTCTCTTTGCAAGGATGGTAGTGAATCTCGTAGTCATAGTGGTTAAGCAACTCCACCCATCGTCGCTGACGCATATTCAGTTTCTTTTGGTTAAAGATGTGCTGCAGGCTCTTATGGTCAGTGAAAACCACACACTTAGTACCATATAGATAGTGTCGTCAGATCTTTAACGCAAAAACAACTGTGCCAAGCTCTAAATCGTGGGTAGTATCGTTTTTCTCATGTATTTTGAGCTGTCGAGAGGCATAAGCGATGACCTTGTCCCGCTGCATAAGCACACAGCCTAGGCCACGATTCGAGGCATCACAATATACCACAAATTCGTCATTCCCATCAGGGAGAGCAAGTACAGGAGCGTTACAAAGAAGATTCTTAAGGGTTTGGAAGGATTCCTCTTGCTCGGGACCCCAAGATAAAGGTTTCTCTTTCTGGGTCAATGAAGTAAGAGGGACGGCGATCTTTGGAAAGTCCGAGATGAATCGGCGGTAATAACCCGCCAATCCCAAGAAGGAACGAATTTCAGATGCAGATTTTGGCCTACTCCAATTCTTCACAGCTTCGATTTTAGAAGGGTCAACATAAATTCCTTGTTTACTAACAACGTGCCCGAGAAATTGTACTTCATCAATCCAAAATTCACACTTAGAAAACTTAGCGTATAAGCGTTCACCACGTAATAGTTCTAACATGAGGCGTAAATGACGTTCATGATCAGCCCGAGTTTTCGAATAAATAAGAATATCATCAATAAAGACTATCACAAAACGATCCAAGTAAGGTTTACAAGCACGATTCATAAGATCCATGAACACCCCAACCGATGGCGGAAACATCAGGGCGCGACACTAAGCGTTCAGATTGCTTAGAGATTCCACAACACTAGTTGTTTCAATAATGGTTAATTAAATTTCATAAAAATTGTCTAAACAACATCCACGATTCAACCACAAAAGTATCAAATACAAAACATCCAAATATTGTTCAAAAATTTCCGAATTAACTAAGATGTGTTTCTAAGCAGCATCCTAGCAAGTTTCTTGATTTCCTCAGCTACTATCAACCTGCAACATGTATTAAAATACTATCAACAAAAATGTTGGCGAGCATACAAGTTTGAATACGTAGCATAATAGTTTAAAAGGCTCATATCCATCATTTAAACACATAAAAAGTTTCACCATGCTAGTTTACACAGTCCAAGTGATAGCCCAAGTTTCCAATGCATTAAAATGCCTTTCCTAAAGACTAACGGGAGGTTAAACGTCTCCTCCTAACAATACCCCAAAGACTAACGGGGAGGTGCATTACCCCTATAGCGCTACCATTGTTAAGGCGGAACTACACACAAGGATTAAACGTTCACATAGCATAAAAGTCTCAAGTATCAAGTTTCAAGTTTCATGTTTAACGAGGATAGAGTACGTTTCAAATAGTTTCAAGTGTCAAGTGTCTTGTTTATAGAATATATGTTGCATCCCAAAAGTGTTTAAAACAAAAAGGGATTGAGTATACTCACAGCGGGTGCTAATACCAAACACTAAATAGATTGGATCGAAGGGAGCGCTGGATCAGCCTGCGTGCGCGGAACAGAGCATAAGTCCTCTAAGAGCTGACCCGGTTGGGAACAGAGTGTCAAACGGTGCTAAAATCGAGAATAAGCATCTGATAGATTACCTGAGCGGATGGTCATCCGGTTGGATGGTCCTCCGGTTGGCGATCGGATAATCATCCGGTCGGATGGTCATCCGGTCGGATGACCATTCGAACAGAGGAACTCCATCTGATCGGATGGTCATCCGGACGGATGACCATTCGGTCGGATGGTCGTTCGATCAGTGGGTAAAGTTTGTGATCTGTTAAAACAAACAAGTGTCAAGATAGTCAGATCATTTGGACGGATGGTCATCCGATCGGATTGTAACACCCTGTGTTTTCAAAAGTCAAAGTCAAAGTCAAGATTGAAGTCAAAGGAAGAAAAGATTGCTAATTGCGATCTGTCTCTCCTTGCTCAATTCATGTTTGACTTCTTTGACTTGTAATTAGTCTATTTTGTTTTCGCTTTAGTTGTATTATGTGGAGTAACTATCAATAATCGCAGTAATCGACATGTGTTATTCGCTATCTAATCGACTTACAACTATGAACTATAGCAAGTAACAATGCGATAAAGTTAACTAAACGATAATCAAACTATGCTAATCAAATCGACATCGAATCGTGATACGAATCGCAACTCGAATTACACGTTTTGGATACTATATATATGTGTGTGTGCCTTCTATGTGTTACTTGTGCATGCTTATTTATGTTTATGTGGTGATCAATCGAAATGCAATCGAACTCAATCGCAATCAAAACGGTATGATAACTAGTGGAGAAGAGATAGTGCGAGATATGAGTGGTTGGGATTAAAAGTAATTTGACTAGGAAACTCTAACGTATCGCAATGCTCGCAATCGTAATCGAAACAGCAAAACTCGTCGCACCGAACAATCGAACTAAACGACCGGTCGACCAGGTGACTGGCCGATCGACCAGCCAGTCGATCGGACTGCTGTCCGAACGGTCAGGCTGTTCGATCGGACCGCCTAGCCGAACGACCAGTCCTTTCCACTTTGGGTAACCCTATAAATACCCCTTGTCACTTTCAAACTTTCTACTTTTGGCAACTGACGACCGACCAGCACTTTCACCTTGCTTTTCTCCGATTTCTCGCAATTCCGGAAAGATCTCGTCCTAAATCTTGTACTTTCTTGATCTACACGCACTCCTACACCTTCCTATCTTTTGAATCTTAACTTTTAACCGTGAAATCATCAAGATTCAAGGTGTTCTAGGATGACGTCATCATGTGTTCTTGAAGGACTTCATGTTTTGGCCTCAATCCACCAAGAACATCTTAGATCTAACCGATTTCCACAATAACAAACAAAGATCTTTCAAAGATCTAAACAATTTCACAATGAAAAGGAATGAAAGATGGTTTTCTAACTTTCTTTCAACTCTTTTACACTCAATGCACTCAAAACCGATAGAATCAGAGCTTGTGCCGGCTCACTACTCATTATCGTGGTGGTGTTGGTTCAAAATCCGTATTCTATCCACGAGATTATCGATTTCGGGTTAACCAAGAACAATCGTCCTGAGTCGGTGAACTAACCGAACTTGGGTGGTTTCCTGTTCAAACGGGTCACTAGGCTTAGGATGAGGTTCTGTTGGTTAGCACGATATCAACACATCTCGATAAAATGACAAATGATCAAAACAGCCTAGTGTAAGACAGACGGAACGACCAGGACGGAATGCTGACCGATCGGACCACCGTCCGAACGGACTGCTAACCGTACGGGTTGTCAACCGCACGGGTTGCTAACCGAACGACTTGCACAACATTTGAAGTTTGAATGTTGAACGAGTTGTTGTCCGATCGGACTACCACCCGATCGGATTACCATTCAAATCATGAGACATTTAACTTCCACACTTAAACAATTTTCAACATGTTCAATACACAAGGAATGCCACCCGAAACGAACAACTGTCTGAACGGGTGACAACCTGCTACGAACTTGAAGTGTCTAACCGATCGGCTCACCGTCCGATCGAACAACCGTCCGATCGACCGACCTGAAAGGTAGAGATACTTCAATGTTTTCAAAATACTACAACGAAAACTTCAAAAGTCAAGCCATCATACACAAACACATCCTTCTCAAAAGAAGAAACAATCCACTCAAACGGCCATCCGACCAGACGACCGTCTGAACGGACTGTCAACTCGCACGACCAGCCGTCCGATCGGACTACCATCTGATCGAACTGCTATCCTAATCACTTTCACTTTGCATCGTTTTGCGCGTCACTTATCGTTATGCTATCGATCTATTCAGGCTAACCTTACTCTCTAGCGCTCCCTTCAATCCATCAATCGCTGTGAGTATACTCGATCCCTTTTTGCTTTACGCACTTTTGGGTGTTACATATGTTATGAATATTTAAATCACAACGAACACACTACTCAATACTATTTAAACGCTAACCGTTATTGCATGTTATATGTGGCTTATGAATGCTTGTTTGTTATGTTTACACGTGGAATGCTGTCTTCCTGCCTTAGCAACGATAGTACTATAGTTTGGACTTAGCACCTGTTCGCAGGGGTTGTTAAGGACAATTACTTGCATGGATTAGGGTGGTAATCATGTATTGCGAACTGCCTCAGGCAGTCAACCCGCAGTCATTGGTATCGATGGATCTATGTCGATAACTAACGTGCTTCATTTCACTATGTGTACGTGCTGGTTATGCGTAAACGATTTCGAACTTTATATGCTATTATCAAACTTGTATGCTCACCTTTACACTATGTGTATTGACTTTTACTTTAACGTATGTGGCAGGTGCTTAAGGTGTCTATTTGCTTGGAAATCAACGCTAGGAAAGAGTCCTATAAACCAACAAATAGTTGTCTGTACTAATGAAATCTGAGTTGTCGGAACAGAACTACTTGACTAGATTTGTCTGTAATAATTTGTTTTCCTTTTAAGACATGGTATGGGACATGTTACTTTAAATTAATTAGTAATGATAATTGTTATGGAAACTTCTGGACAATCTGTTTCGCTCAGTGCCATGCCCCGATGTTTCTGCCATCGGTTGGGGTGTGACAGATTGGTATCAGAGCCATATCTATAGGGAATTAGGCAAGACTCGACCTAGTCTGGGTCGAAGTCTTAGAGACCTAGTCTATAGTTAGGAACCAACAGACCGACTCATGCATGTCCAATAGGGATTATGTGTGAGCGTACTCGCTATTCCTCGTTATTCTCACCTATGCTACACTATCACTGCACTCGAATTTTCAATTTTGAATAAGCGGTTAAGTCGAGATCAGGTGTGAGAAGCGAAAACTCTCGACTAAATTGCTTGATCAACCCGCATTTTTATCTACAAACGGGGAGAATTATGCCAAATCAGGAGTGAAATCCAGACTTTGACGAATCATTTCCTCTATTTTCTCAAACATAGGAACGAAGTTGTTAAGCCAGGGGTGAGACCCTAACCTTGATGACTTGTTCCGACCTTTACTTGGTTTTCCAAAACTCTCACCAAAGTCTCGACGGACTCCAACGACCTGAAGTCACGGTATGACTGAAAGGATGCGTGCCAAGCCCAAAAATCGAGGCAAAAGCACAGTCCTAAAGGTCAAAGTGTGTACAACAAGTCCTTGAGAATAGTCGAATCACTTTGGGTAGTCGATGTCTAATAGCCGCAGACAATCTATTTCTCGATTTTTATGTGTTTCGATTCTAAGCCCGCAACTGCTGACTCTGATGATTCGTCGATTTTATGTGTTTGTATGTGTGTTTACCTGTTTATGTGTTTAATTTTGGAAGAATTATTCGATTTCTGCTTTCACTTCGATCGACACACACGACCCGCATTTGCTTATCCATCCCAAAACGCTGACAAATCGCTAAATTATGGACGACCTTATGCTATGTTATACGCTTATACTATATTACTCGATATGCTAAATGCGACCGCTATATTCGAACACTCGCAGACTTTGAATGATAGGTTTCTGTATTCCGACCGCCTCTGTGCGTAGCTAGACAAGTTACACGCCTATATGTTTCCAGGTGATGTGTCCTACGTGCTTATGTGCTTCTGTGATTCCGTGCCCTACGTGCTTATGTGTTTCTGTGTTTATGTGAATCTGAGATTATGTGCTTATGTGTTTATGAGATACATGTTACATTGTGTTCCTGAGCTTTAGTAAGTATTAGACGTGGGAGGTGAGATTCGATCAGGATGTGTCTGAGACCTATAACGATGTCTGTTGCAGACAATGTCAACTGGACCATCATCAGGATCCCGTCACCGACCACTTTCTCGTCGAGAACAGAGAGACAAACGTCTTGCTGCTATCATCGCTAAACAAGTAGCAAAAGCCGTGAGTGAAGTATCCAGAACCGAAGCTCCTAAAGCTACACCCAAAGCTGCATTCAGTTTCAAGCAGTTCAAGTCTTGTGGGCCAAAGGAATTCACTGGCGAGGAAGGCCCTACAGTGTTGTTCCAATGGTTTGATTCCATTGAGGTCACTCTACGACAAAGCGGTTGCCCCGACGATCTCCGCACTCTCAACGCAACTGGCGTCTTCCAGTCCCGCGCCTTAGACTGGTGGACGGCTGAGAGGAACAAACGTGGAAACGATGCAGCCTACGGTCTGTCGTGGGACGAACTCAAGGAGGTCATGCTGGAAGAATTCTGCCCTCCTCATGAACGCCAAAAGTTAGAAGATGAATTCTGGCACATAAAGCAGAAGGATGGTGAAAACGCTTGTCACGGCCCCCGGCTCGGTTTGACCCGGTCCAGGAGCCGCGGGACAGAAACCCCGTGGTATTTATTTAATTTGGCAGCGGAATTATTAACAGGATCGTTTAAAACTTGAAAATGCCCGATTATTTTATTTCATAATTAGGGACAAACCCCGTAATTTACAATAAGGGAATTTCACTGGGAAACCCCTATTTTACAAAAACATGTTTCTTTATTTTTATTAAGCCACTTCTTCAAGCTTGTAGTGCTGCGCGGCACTTTTTCCTTGATCACAGCAGATCACCTGAAACATGTTTTAAAAAGGTTTTATCAGCAGGGAAATACTGGCGAGTCACTCATTTGCACAAAACGACACATTGTTATAATATACAGTATTAAGGGTGATTACATTGTTTTTATCAACCAATTACCCCAAATCGGTATTTGTCACTCGACAGTATCTGTGACTATGGTCAGATCACCCATTGGCTAACCCGTTGTCCAATGGTGACGGGTATCAAGTAATGTATACAAAACCCCACATACCGGCAGTAATTGAAGATTACAAAGACTTAATCCCTGTAATTATAACCTTGAAAGCAAATAGGGTTTTGGAAATAATTTAGTAAAAAGAGAATGACTCACATTGCAGATTTAAACGGGCAGCGTTTAGCCTACTGATTTTAGCCTGGTTAACCTAATTCAAATAACAACGCACACGAAAACTTGGTTAGTAACTTAATACAAATTTTACGACAACTCACGAGATTGAAACCCTCACGACGAATGACAAAGTATAGCCCAATTAAGGGCCGCACTTAAACATCCATCGGACTGGTCTCCATCGATCGGACATTAAATCGTAGCAGTGATCGAGTTATTACCCTGTTATCGCGGCAGCATTTCGTGCTTGTGTGTGTTTTTGGAGTAAACAGACGATATCTCGGTGTACGAATTGAATTTTAACGTCGAACCAACGCCAAACTTCAAGTGCCACACCCCTATACTTATACTGGAAAAACGTCTCCCTCGCGTGGCGCGAGGGCCTGTCGCATGGCGCTAGGGGACCCCTTCTAGAATAGGGTTGCCTCGTGTCTGAATAGCTTGGGTGAGTCGACGTTTTGACGAAATTCAATTCCTATCGAAAACTGTAAGGATATTACTAACTAGGGAATACCCCCCCCCCCTGAGTTTTAGGGGCCCTGATCATAATCCAGATTGTTCTGAAAATTTTAGGGGTTATGCAATATTTCTTGGGGGTCTCAATTAGGGTTTCCTATTGGACAAAATAAAATAAGAAATAATAATTATGGTGAGAGTTGTTACATCCTCCCCACCTTAATTAAAATCTCGTCCTCAAGATTTACTGGAACAAGTAGGGATACTTCCGCTTCATCTCTGATTCCAGTTCCCAAGTGTATTCGGGTCCTCTCTTTGAATCCCACTTGACTTTGACCAGCAATAGTCGTTTGTGCTTGAGAAACTTGACCTTTCTGTCTTCTATCTGTAGTGGCTTCTCAACAAATTTTAACTTTTCGTTTACCTCTACATCTTGAAAAGGTACTACCAGGGATTCGTCAGATAGACATTTCTTGAGATTGGATACATGAAACACGTCATGTACTCCAGCTAATTCTTCTAGTGGTTGTAAGCGATAAGCAACTGGTCCTATTCGCTGAATTATTGGGAATGGTCCTACGTACCTTGGACTTAGCTTTCCCTTCTTTCCGAATCGAACTACTCCTTTCCAAGGAGAAACTTTCAAGAGTACCTTATCTCCGACTTGAAATTCCAGTGGCTTGCGTCGATTTTCTGTATAACTCTTCTGGCGATCTCGAGCCGTTTTCAGTCTTTCCTTGATTTGAGTGATCTTGTCGGTGGTTTCTTGTACGATTTCAGGACCTGATAATTGGCTTTCTCCTATTTCTGGCCAACAAACTGGAGTTCTGCACTTTCGTCCATACAGTGCTTCGAATGGGGCAGCTTCAATACTTGCATGATAACTATTGTTATAGGAGAATTCAATTAAAGGTAGATGGTCATCCCAGTTTCCACCAAAATCTATCACACATGCCCTGAGCATGTCTTCCAGGGTTTGGATCGTCCTTTCACTTTGTCCGTCTGTTTGGGGATGGTAGGCTGTACTTAAATTTAATCGCGTCCCCATGGCTTCTTGGAAACTTGTCCAGAAATGTGAAGTGAAACGACTATCTCTATCCGATACAATGGAGAGTGGAACTCCATGTAAGGATACTACTTCGTCTACGTACAACTTTGCTAACTTTTCCATGCTAAAGGTTTTTATTTCATGGGTAGGAAATGAGCTGATTTGGTTAATCGATCCACAATTACCCAAATTGCGTCGTTACCTTTTCTGGTTTTGGGAAACTTAGTAACAAAATCCATGGTTATTAGTTCCCATTTCCAAACAGGTATTTCTAATTGTTGAAGTAACCCTGAAGGTTTCTGGTGTTCTGCCTTAACTTGTGAACAAGTTAGACACTTGGATACATATCTAGCTATGTCCTTTTTCATTCCTATCCACCAGAAATTATTTCTTAAATCTTGGTACATCTTATTATTTCCAGGGTGCATGGTATACCTAGATTTATGGGCTTCCTCTAAAATCTTATTTCTTAATTCTCCTTGCTTAGGTACCCAAATTCTTCTTTTGTGGAATCTCCAAATTCCATCAGCTCATTGCTCTAATTCCTTTATTTGTCCTTTCATTCCTTCAGCATCATCCTTGATTGCTGTTTCCTGAATATGCTTCAACTGTTCCATTAAATCTAATTGTAGATTTAATCTAAGAGCACGAACTCACTTTTGCTTTTCATGATACTTACGACTTAAGGCATCTGCGAATACATTTGTTTTTCCTTCGTGATATTGAATATCGCAGTCGTAATCACTTAGAATTTCCATCCACCTTCTTTGCCTCATGTTCAATTCTTTTTGCCCGAATATGTACCTTAAACTCTTGTGATCCGTATAGACTGTAAATTTACTTCCATACAGATAGTGCCTCCAAATCTTAAGGGCAAAAATTATTGCTCCTAATTCCAAGTCATGGGTCATATAGTTTTCTTCGTGCTTTTTCAATTGCCTTGAGGTATACGCAATTACCTTTTTGCGTTGCATTAACACACATCCTAATCCTAGCTTAGAAGCATCACAGTATACTTCAAAATTTTCAGTTCCTTCTGGTAAGGCAAGGATTGGGGTGTTTGTTAACCTTAGTTCAAAATCCTAAAAGCCTCTTCTTGCTTAGGTCCCCACTCAAACTTAACTGTTTTACAGGTTAGCTTAGTTAATGGCACAGCTATTTTAGAAAAATCCTTAATAAAACGCCTATAGTACCCAGCTAATCCTAGAAAACTTCTAACTTCCGTAGCTGATTGCGGGACCTTCCATTTGGTGATCGCTTCTATCTTGGAGGGATCTACGTGAATACCTTCATGATTCACCATGTGACCTAAAAATTGCACCTCTTGCAGCCAAAATTCACACTTCGAGAATTTGGCGTAAAGCTTTTCCTTTCTTAACAAAGTTAAGAGTGCTTGTTGGTGCTCACAATGTTCGTCCTGACTTTTGGAATAAATAAGTATATCGTCGATGAAGACAATTACGAATTTATCCAAGTACGGTTTACAGATCCTATTCATCATGTCCATAAATGCTGCAGGAGCATTTGTTAACCCAAAGGGCATGACTGTAAACTCGTAGTGACCATACCTAGTTCTAAAAGCGGTTTTAGGTATGTCTTCTTCTTGTACCTTCAATTGATGATATCCTGAGCGCAATTCGATCTTAAAAAATATCTAGCTCCCTGGAGTTGATCAAAGAGATCATCAATCCTAGGTAATGGGTATCGATTCTTAATCGTAACCTTATTCAGTTCCCTATAATCGATACACATTCGCATCGAACCATCCTTTTTCTTTACGAACAACACCGGTGCTCCCCAAGGGTATGAACTAGGTTGTATGAATTCTTTACTTAGCAATTCATCTAATTGTTTTTTCAATTCTAACATTTCAGTGGGTGCTAACCGGTAGGGTGCTTTAGCTACGGGTGTAGTTCCAGGAATTAAATGAATTCTAAATTCCACCTCCATATCCGGTGGTAATCCTGGTAACTCTTCTGGGAATACATCTGGGTATTCTAAATTCTACCACCTTTTTCTGTCACGGCCCACGGCTCGGTTTGACCCGGTCCAGGAGCCGCGGGACAGAAACCCCGTGGTATTTATTTAATTTGGCAGCAGAAATATTAACAGGATCATTTAAAACTTGAAAATGCCCGATTATTTTATTTCATAGTTAGAGACAAACCCCGTAATTTACAATAAGGGAATTTCACTGGGAAAACCCTATTTTACAAAAAAACATGTTTCTTTATTTTTATTAAGCCACTTCTTCAAGCTTGTAGTGCTATGCGGCACTATTTCCTTGATCACAGCAGATCACCTAAAACATGTTTTAAAAATGTTTTATCAGCAGGGAAATACTGGCGAGTCACTCATTTGCACAAAACGACACATTGTTATAATATACAATATTAAGGGTGATTACATTGTTTTTATCAACCAATTACCCCAAATTGGTATTTGTCACTCGACAGTATCTGTGACTATGGTCAGACACCCATTGGCTAACCCGTTGTCCAATGGTGACGGGTATCAAGTAATGTATACAAAACCCCACATACCGGCAGTAATTGAAGATTACAAAGACTTAATCCCTGTAATTATAACCTTGAAAACAAATAGGGTTTTGGAAATAATTTAGTAAAAAGAGAATGACTCACATTGCAGATTTAAACGGGCAGCGTTTAGCCTCCTGATTTTAGCCTGATTAACCTAATTCAAATAACAATGCACACGAAAACTAGGTTAGTAACTTAATACAACTTTTACGACAACTCACGAGATTGAAACCCTCACAACGAATGACAAAGTATAGCCCAATTAAGGGCCGCACTTAAACATCCATCGGACTGGTCTCCATCGATCGGACATTAAATCGTAGCAGTGATCGAGTTATTACCCTGTTATCGCGGCAGCGTTTCATGCTTGTGTGTGTTTTTGGAGTAAACAGATGATATCTCAGTGTACGAATTGAATTTTAACGTCGAACCAACGCCAAACTTCAAGTGCCACACTATCACACCCCCAAAATCAACCTACGGAGTATCACCGCTTGGAGGCGTGACTGACCAGGATCAAGCCACCAATCATATTGAACAATGTAATATAATAAAGATATACCAAACATAATATAATTGGTGTCCAAAATAAGTTAACCAAATTCAAGTATCAGCGGAAGCATAAAGTTGTAAAACCAAATCATAAGTTTTAAGAGTTCAATTGTTCCACATGGAACTTCACATTCCGTGTCCCATAACGACTCTTCCCCATGCAAGCTCCAGCTAAGTACCTATTGACCTGCAAAGCATGTAGTAACGAATCAACAACAAAGTTGAGCGAGTTCACAGTTGGGTGTTCAGTTTAAGTTATTCCAAAAACAGTTCCTTTAACTGGCATCCCTGCCGTGGGGGTTACCCCATAGTTGAAAACGTGTTTAGTTTAATCCCATTTACTCTGGCAATCCAGCCGTGGGGGCTACCCCATGTTTAGTTATCTGGCTTTTCGGCCGTGGGGGCTACCCCATGTATATACTACTAGACTCGTTACCATATCGACTGCTGACTGTAGTCATGTTTATGTGCCCTGAACTGTCAATGTCTATCATCATTGACGTGCCCAGATCCATTAGTTCACGCCCGTCCTCTGCGGCACGGTGTGAGGCTTGTCAGGCCTAAATAGCGCTATCTAACTAATGACCCGCTCACCATTGGCCCGGCGATTAAGTCGATATAAAAAGGAGGGACTTCGTGATAGAGTTTTGGTCTAGTAAAAGTTAACTGTCCATGAGGACGAGGAATTATATTCCTGAACCAGTACTGTCCTACCCAAGAAAGGACGAGGAATCCATGTTACTTAAACCCATTCCCAACCCCTGGGAATCCCATGCTTTGGAGAAGTGTGAACTCACCTTGGTTTGCTCGGTATGCTAAACTATGTGCTCGCAAACAATCAATCAATCAATCAAGGCCTAAGGTAATACATTTACACATAGTCAGTTCATGTTGGTCAAGTCTCACATACAATCTAAGTCACGAAGTGCTTGGCAGTTAATCTCATGTATCGTATAAGCAGTTAATCAATTTCATGCCATTCATGCTTCACATTAAAAGCTCCATTAGTTTATCTTAACTTAGTTATTCATCAACAGTCTTGGTGGACTTAGCCTTGTTACATCGTTAAACAGTTAAGCAGGATTAATAGAACTAACATGCATGGTAGAGTTAACACCTTTAGCATAGTCATTGTGTCATAACAGAGCTAGATCAAAACTAACAGAGTTATCGCATACATTGAGCTTAGCATACAAACCTAGTTAACATAACCCAGTTAACATACTTAACAAGATTAACATACTTAACACAGTTAATACTTAACAGTCTTAACCACTTAACAGAGTGAATAACTTAACGTAGTTAATGTGTCAGAGCATTCAACGAAATCATACATGCATGGGACGAAAACACATCACGGCGAAAACCCATCACGGCGAAAACCCTTTGGGCCGAAAACACTTTGGGCCGAAATCCCTTCAGTGACGAAATCCCTTTGGATTTCGTCGGGATATGTTTTCGTCGAGGTGGGAGGGTTTTCGTCGAAATACATTATCATCAACATCATTTACAAAACAAAATCAGGAACCCTATTGATCGCTTAACAATTACATCGGCTACAACAATTCTTAACTCAATTATCATACTACCAGAATCATCACAACACTAGCATGCACCCTAGATTAAAGAATACCATATAAGATCTATATGATTTATATAACCACAGGGATGTAAATCGAAGATCACATCTAAACAGTCACAACAACAAATCAAACAGAAACAAGACTACGCAAATCCCAATTACACCATAATGTCAAAACTCTAGACAGACATCCAGATTTGCATGAGATCATGAATTCAATATATATCATATGCATCACAAACAAGAGCATGTTTACAACACCACTATATGTCTACCACAGGAAACAACTACACGTATAATTTACTAACCGCACAAAGAAGGATCAAACAGAAGTGATCTGGCTTCAATCGGGAGGAGGGTTGTCGTAGGGTTTCAAAAGAAAACGAGAGAGAGATGTGATTAGGGTTTGCCGAATAAAGGTTCTCGCATAAAGGCTTGGAATAATATTTAACTGGTCCACTACTAGGCCTAAAGCCCATTCGGTTTTCGGCAGTAAGCAATGGAGTGTTTTCGGACATTGGGTGTTTTCGGTTGGGGGTTTTCGGCTAGGCATTCATCTATTGTTTTGTTTATAAAGCATAACTTAACACCACCATATTTTAACCATACACAAATAATCACATCAAGTATATATATATATATAACCCACTTAACACCCATCATGTATAACATACCAACCACAATACGATTTAATATATTTCAAACGTGTCCAGTTGTGAAACAAACAAGTCGTATAACAAACAACTTAAACAATTAACGCGCCATTAATGCGAAGATGGAAATCTTGGAAACTCGAGTTGTCACATTATCCCCAACTTGAAAGAAATTTCGTCCCGAAATTTAGCACGTGGTTACTGAGGAAGCTAGTTGTGTTTTGTAGTTTACTGGTTTTCCTGGGGTGTCACATCATCCCCCCGTTGATCTGGAATTTCGTCCCGAAATTCCGTAGCTTCAGCCTCAGTAGTGGTTGTACTGTTTGTGAATAGTTAGGGATACTTTTACTTCATCTGATCTTCGCGTTCCCAGGTGAACTCTGGGCCACGACGTGAGTTCCAACGAACTCGAACAAGAGGAATTCTAGTGCGCTTGAGGACCTTAACATCCCGGTCCGTGATTTCAACTGGTTCCTCGACGAATCGCAACTGCTCGTCGATAGTGAGCTCCTTCAAAGGAACAATGAGGTTCTCATCTGAAAGACTCTTCTTCAGATTCGACACATGGAAAACATTGTGAACTGCACTGAATTCTGTTGGTAGGTTCAGTTTGTAGGCCACTTTGCCTATTTTCTCTATGATTTCGAACGGTCCAACGTATCGTGGGTTAAGTTTGCCTCGTTTGCCAAAACGAACCACACCCTTCCAGGGTGAAACTTTGAGTAGCACTCGATCCCCAACCTGGAGCTCGAGTGGTTTCCTGCCCTTATCGGCGTAGCTTTTCTGACGGTCATGAGCTGCCGCCATTCGTTGTCGTATTTAAGCGATTCTTTCTGTTGTGTCTACCACAAGTTCTGGGCCAGTGATCTGACTATCCCCCACCTCTGCCCAACAAAGAGGTGACCGGCATTTATGCCCGTACAATGCCTCAAACGGAGCAGCTTTAATGCTGGTGTGGTAGCTGTTATTGTACGAAAATTCCACAAGTGGCAGATGCTTTTCCCAGCCGTTGCCAAAGTCAATTACACATGCCCTAAGCATGTATTCAAGGGTCTGGATGGTGCGTTCAGACTGCCCATCCGTTTGCTGGTGATAAGCTGTGCTCATATCTAAACGTGAGCCAAAGGACTTGTGCATTGCTTGCCACAGTTCTGAAGTAAAACGTGCATCACGATCCGAGATAATAGAGGTGGGCACCCCATGCCTCGAGACAACTTCCTTAAGGTATACGTCTGCTAGAATGGAGAACTTATCCGTTTCCTTGATAGCCAAGAAGTGTGCAGACTTTGTGAGTCGATCCACGATCACCCAAATAGTATCGTTTCCACGTTGAGATCTAGGCAGACCAGTAACAAAATCCATGGAAATTTGCTCCCATTTCCATTGCGGTATCTCTGGTTGTTGGAGTAGGCCTGAAGGTTTCTGGTATTCGACTTTGACTCTCGCACAAGTCAAACACTTGCTGACGTAAGTTGCTATGTGGGCCTTCATGCTAGGCCACCAGTATGTAGTTCTGAGGTCGTGGTACATCTTATCCGAACCAGGATGTACTGAGTAGCGAGACTTGTGTGCCTCATCCATCACAAGCTCTCGTAGGTTGCCATAAAGTGAGACCCAAATGCGTCCTGTTACGTAGTAAGCACCGTCTTCCTTTTGTTCTAGTCGTTGCCTTGAGCCGCGTAGGGGCTGAAAGCCCTGATGTTTTCTGGTTTCAATGCTTCTACCTGAGCATCTCGTATCTGTGCGGGAAGACTAGACTGGATAGTGAGTTGTAAAGCTCGTACCTGTTTAGGTATAGTATCCTTTCGACTGAGGGCGTCAGCCACAACATTGGCTTTGCCTGGGTAGTATCTGATCGAGCATTCATAGTCATTCAGTAACTCGACCCAACGTCGTTGTCGCATATTCAGTTCCTTCTGTTTGAAGATATGCTCGAGACTCCTGTGATCGGTGTAGATGGCGCACTTGGTACCGTACAGGTAGTGTCTCCATAACTTAAGTGCAAAAACAACAGCTTCCAGCTCTAAATCGTGTGTAGTGTAGTTCCTTTCATGAACTTTAACTTGGCGTGAGGCGTAGGCTATAACTTTATCCCGTTGCATCAATACACAACCAAGACCCTGAATTGATGCGTCGCAGTAAACCACAAAGTCGTCTGTGCCCTCTGGCAATGAAAGGATAGGTGCACTGCAAAGTCTATCCTTTAAGTGCTGGAATGCTAATTCCTGTGCATTTCCCCATCGATAAACAATGCCTTTTTGCGTTAGTGAGGTGGGAGGCTGTACAATCTTGGAAAAATCCTTAATGAACCTTCTGTAATAACCTGCCAAGCCCAAGAATTGGCGAATTTCCGTTGGTGTATGAGGTGCAGGCCAGTTCTTAATCGAGTCTACCTTGGATGGATCAACGTGAATCCCATCCTTGTTTACCACATGGCCTAGGAAATGGACTTCACGAAGCCAGAAGTCGCATTTCGAGAACTTTGCGTAAAGCTGTTCTGTTCGAAGGAGTTCCAAAATAAGTCGTAGATGCTGCTCGTGTTCCTCCAAACTCTTCGAATAGATCAGGATGTCATCGATAAAGACAATAACAAATTTGTTTAGGTAGGGCTTGCATACTCTATTCATAAGATCCATGTAGACTGCCGGTGCATTTGTCAATCCGAATGGCATGACCAGAAACTCGTAATGGTCGTAGCGTGTTCTGAATGTTGTTTTGGAGACGTCCTCATCCCGGACTCTCAGTTGATGGTAGCCTGACCTCAGATCAATCATTGAATAGAAGCTCGACCCTTGCAGCTGGTCGAATAGGTCATCAATGCGTGGAAGAGGATAGCGATTCTTCACAGTCACCTTGTTGAGTTCTCGATAGTCGATACACATCCTGAAGGTACCGTCTTTCTTCTTCACGAATAGCACTGGAGCTCCCCATGGCGAAGAACTAGGACGAATAAAACCCTTATTCAAAAGTTCTTTTAGTTGCGTGGACAGTTCTTCCAATTCTGATGGAGATAGGCGATAAGGTGCACAAGCTATAGGTGCTGCTCCAGGAGCTAGCTCGATTTGAAACTCGACTTGTCTATGAGGCGAAAGGCCAGGTAATTCCTCAGGGAATACCTCAGGATAGTCACGTACGATCGGAAAATCTTCTATCTTCTTCTCTTTCTTCGAGGTGTCCGTAACGAGAGCCAGAATAGCAGTGTGGCCTTTTCTCAAACACTTCTGGGCCTTAAGGAAAGAGATGATGCTCACAACAGCACCACTCTTGTCGCCACGAATCATGAGAGGTTCATCACCTGGGCGAGGAATACGGACAATCTTTTCGTTGCAAAGAATCTCTGCTTGGTGTTGGGATAACCAGTCCATCCCAATGACAACGTCGAAACTACCCAATACGATAGGAAGGAGATCGATGGAGAAGGTGTGACCAGCAAGAACAATGTTACAACCTTTGACTACGTGGGTGACCTCTAAACTCTTACCATTAGCTAACTCTACAGTGTGCTTGGTGTTCAATGGTGTTGGGGGACGCTTAAGCATTTGACTAACTTCTAGGGACACGTAGCTAGTATCGGCACCCGAATCAAATAAAACTGTAACGTAAAAGTCGTCGAGAAGGAACTTACCCGTCACCACATTGGGATCATTCCTCGCTTCACCCTGGCCAGTAACGAACACACGACCCCTTGCACCGTTGCCGTTGTTGCCCCCGTTGTTTCCATTCCCCCGGTTGTTGTTATTGTTGTTGTTGTTCTGGTTCCTGTTCAGTTGAGGACAATCTCTCTTGAAGTGGCCTTCAGCTCCACACTGAAAGCTCCCTTTGTTGATGCCTTGCTGCTGCTGCTGTTGGCGCTGATTCTGTGGGGCTTGTTGTCGCTGACGATTCTGGTTTGCGGGGTATAAACTTCTGCAATCCTTTGCGGTGTGACCTGGCTTGTTTCACCGATGACAGTTACTCCTGGTGCATGGCCCGCTGTGGTGTAGGTTGCAGCGATTGCATTTGGGGTGACTCCCCTTGTACCCACCTTGACTTTGGTTACCAGTTGATTGCTGACTAGGGCTCTTGTAGTCGTCAGTCCTTCTCTGCTGAGACTGTGACTGAACAGAAGCTGAACCTTTGCTTGTAGCTCCATCCCATTTTCACTTGTTGTCACTAGGAGCATCTGAAGTAGCTGTATCACTAATACGCTTTGGTAACCTGTTCTGCTCCACCGCCTGATCCGTGAGACGATGAGCCAACTTGATGATCTGTTGAATGGTGCCTAGATTTGCTGAGGTCACGTGACTTTGAATTTCTGGCACTAGACCCTTGATATACAGTTCGATACGTTTGATGGGAGGGTCTACCATAGTAGGACACAGAGTAGCCAACTCGTTCGATCTCTTAGTGTAAGCTTCAATTTCTGACCCCGTCATCTTTAAGTTGTAAAACTCTACCTCCAGCTTATGAATGTCGTCACGGCTGCAGTATTCTTATTTGATCAATTCCTTGAAATCGTTCCATGGGGTGGCATTAGCAGTCGCCAACCCCAGCATTTGGACCTGAGCGTTCCACCACGTGAGCGCTATACCCTCAAGAGTACCACTAGCATATTTCACCCTGCGAGCCTCAGGGCATTCACACATCTCAAAGACGGATTCGAGCTTCTCAAACCAGTGGAGGAGTCCAACGGCCCCTTCAGTGCCACTGAAAGTACTGGGACGACAGTCCATAAAGGTCTTGAAAGTACACACAGGAGGCTGAGCGTGTTGACCTGTCGTGTGCGCAAGAGTAAACAAAATTTAGCACAAGTGTTGGTTTACGAGAGTAGGATCTAAAGATCCTAGAGTAAGTTGTGATGGCAGGTTATACCTCCTGCCTGGGTAGCTGCGAGGGCTGCAGTAACTTGTTCAGTGATCAAAGCCGCCAACTGGGCTTGAGTTAGGTTAACGCGTCCACTCATGATCTTCATATCAAAGGAAAACATGAGTGAGAGAGGTTCGCGAAAGTGCGATGACAGAAGAGAGTAAGCACACATGTGTTTTCAATCAATAGTTGTTACGTTTATCTAAGCATACCATGAGCAAAGTTCTATGTAATCTAGCAAGTAGGCAATGTAAATATAAATTATATCACCTAGAATGTCGAGTCTTGCACGTGGAGCGAAGCGTCGTTGTGGATCATTGAGCACTGTTCAGGTTATAGTCTGGTTTTAACAAAAAAAACTTTTTCCCCTATTAAAACCAAGTTCACTATAACCAATGGCTCTGATACCAATCTGTCACACCCCCAAAATCCACCTGCGGAGTATCACCGCTTGGAGGCGTGACTGACCAGGATCAAGCCACCAATCATATTGAACAATGTAATATAATAAAGATAAACCAAACATAATATAATTGGTGTCCAAAATAAGTTAACCAAATTCAAGTATCAGCGGAAGCATAAAGTTGTAAAACCAAATCATAAGTTTTAAGAGTTCAATTGTTCCACATGGAACTTCACATTCCATGTCCCACAACGACTCTTCCCCATGCATGCTCCAGCTAAGTACCTATTGACCTGCAAAGCATGTAGTAACGAATCAACAACAAAGTTAAGCGAGTTCACACTTGGGTGTTCAGTTTAAGTTATTCCAAAAACAGTTCCTTTAACTGGCATCCCTGCCATGGGGGTTACCCCATAGTTGAAAACGTGTTTAGTTTAATCCCATTTACTCTGCCAATCCAGCCGTGGGGGCAACCCCATGTTTAGTTATCTGGATTTTCGGCCGTGGGGGCTACCCCATGTATATACTACTAGACTCGTTACCATATCGACTGCTGACTGTAGTCATGTTTATGTGCCCTGAACTGTCAATGTCTATCATCATTGACGTGCCCAAATCCATTAGTTCACGCCCGTCCTCTGCGGCACGGTGTGAGGCTTGTCAGACCTAAATAGCGCTATCTAACTAATGACCCGCTCGCCATTGGCCCGGGGATTAAGTCGATATAAAAAGGAGGGACTTCGTGATAGAGTTTTGGTCTAGTAAAAGTTAACTGTCCATGAGGACGAGGAATTATATTCCTGAACCAGTACTGTCCTACCCAAGAAAGGACGAGGAATCCATGTTCCTTAAACCCATTCCCAACCCTTGGGAATCCCATGCTTTGGAGAAGTGTGAACTCACCTTGGTTTGCTCGGTATGCTAAACTATGTGCTCGCAAACAATCAATCAATCAATCAAGGCCTAAGGTAATACATTTACACACAGTCAGTTCATGTTGGTCAAGTCTCACATACAATCTAAGTCACAAAGTGCTTGGCAGTTAATCTCATGTATCGTATAAGCAGTTAATCAATTTTATGCCATTCATGCTTCACATTAAAAGCTCCATCAGTTTATCTTAACTTAGTTATTCATCAACAGTCTTGGTGGACTTAGCCTTGTTACATCGTTAAACAGTTAAGCAGGATTAATAGAACTAACATGCATGGTAGGGTTAACACCTTTAGCATAGTCATTGTGTCATAACAGAGCTAGATCAAAACTAACAGAGTTATCGCATACATTGAGCTTAGCATACAAACCTAGTTAACATAACCCAGTTAACATACTTAACAAGATTAACATACTTAACACAGTTAATACTTAACAGTCTTAACCACTTAACAGAGTGAATAACTTAACGTAGTTAATGTGTCAGAGCATTCAACGAAATCATACATGCATGGGACGAAAACACATCATGGCGAAAACCCTTTGGGCCGAAAACACTTTGGGCCGAAATCCCTTCAGTGACGAAATCCCTTTGGATTTCGTCGGGATATGTTTTCGTCGAGGTGGGAGGGTTTTCGTCGAAATACATTATCATCAACATCATTTACAAAACAAAATCAGGAACCCTATTGATCGCTTAACAGTTACATCGGCTACAACAATTCTTGACTCAATTATCATACTACCAGAATCCTCACAACACTAGCATGCACCCTAGATTAAAGAATACCATATAAGATCTATATGATTTATATAACCACAGGGATGTAAATCGAAGATCACATCTAAACAGTCACAACAACAAATCAAACAGAAACAAGACTACGCAAATCCCAATTACACCATAATGTCAAAACTCTAGACCGACATCCAGATTTGCATGAGATCATGAATTCAATATATATCATATGCATCACAAACAAGAGCATGTTTACAACACCACTATATGTCTACCACAGGAAACAACTACATGTATAATTTACTAACCGCACAAAGAAGGATCAAACAGAAGTGATCTGGTTTCAATCGGGAGGAGGGTTGCCGTAGGGTTTCAAAAGAAAACGAGAGAGAGATGTGATTAGGGTTTGCCGAATAAAGGTTCTCGCATAAAGGTTTGGAATAATATTTAACTGGTCCACTACTGGGCCTAAAGCCCATTCGGTTTTCGGCAGTAAGCAATGGACGAAAACACTAAAGTGTTTTCGGACATTGGGTGTTTTCGGTTGGGGGTTTTCGGCTAGGCATCCATCTATTGTTTTGTTTATAAAGCATAACTTAACACCACCATATTTTAACCATACACAAATAATCACATCAAGTATATATATATATAACCCACTTAACACCCATCATGTATAACATACCAACCACAATACGATTTAATATATTTCAAACGTGTCCAGTTGTGAAACAAACAAGTCGTATAACAAACAACTTAAACAATTAACGCGCCATTAATGCGAAGATGGAAATCTTGGAAACTCGAGTTGTCATACACACCCATCTACTTATACTGGAAAAACGTCTCCCTCGCGTGGCGCGTGGGCCTGTCGCGTGGCACGAGGGGACCCCTTCTAGCATAGGGTTGCCTCCTGTCTGAATAGCTTGGGTGAGTCAACGTTTTGACGAAATTCAATTCCTATAAAAAACTGTAAGGATATTACTAACTAGGGAATACCCCCCCCCCTGAGTTTTAGGGGCCCTGATCCTAATCCTGATTGTTCTGAAAATTTTAGGGGTTATGCAATATTTCTTGGGGGTCTCAATTAGGGTTTCCTATTGGACAAAATAAAATAAGAAATAATAATTATGGTGAGAGTTGTTACAACGCTGCTCTAACTGCTCGATTCAAGTAGCTCAGTATCATCTGCCCTGATCAAGTGAAGACGTCCGACATGGCAATCAAGAAGTATATCCGAGCCCTGCCTGACTGTGTTGCAGGTTTCGTGCAAGCGGCTAAGACTAAGACGATCGAAAAGACTTACCTACTGGCCGCTGAAATCAACGACAAACGGGTCAAGGCTGGTGTCTGGGATAAAACTTCGAAGCACCTGCATCAAGCTACCACCGCCGCACCGATTGCTGTAACCACCACCGCATCAAGCAACAAGAGGAAGAACAAGAGAAAGAGCAACTCCAGCAACAAGAACTGTGCGATCACTGCTGCACCAATTCAAGCTGTACCAGCTCAACAACAACAGCGTCAAGTAGCGGCGCCTGTGGAAACTGCACCACCTGCTAAGCGTGCATACACTGGGCCACACCCGCTTTGCCCTACTTGCACCTACCACCACCCGACTACCATCGCTTGCCGTTTTTGTGCTCATTGCAATATGTACGGCCATTTCACTACCAACTGCCGTGCTCGACAAGCTCCTGCTCATCAAGCTCTTCTCACCGCCCCTTAGGGTCAACAAGCTCCTCCGGCACCCGCGGTCAACGCCAGAGCCTGCTTCGCATGTGGCGATCCTAACCATTTCGCCAACATGTGCCCGAACAGGGTTGTGAAACAAGAGCCCCAGCAGCAGCCTCAGCAACAGCAGCAGCAACGGCAACAAGCAGCACGCGCACGAACTTTCAACATCAACGTGCGCCAAGCCCAAGCCGACAACAACGTGGTCAATGGTACGTTCCTTGTGAATGGTATTTATGCTCATGTTTATTTGATACTGGAGCCGATAATTGCTTTGTGTCGTTCGAATTCGAGAAGCTCCTTAGTCGTAAGCGCTCCCAACTCTCCTCGACGTTCGATGTTGAAGTCGCTACCGGAAGAACTGTCGCCGTTAATTCTGTTCTTCGTGGTTGTACTCTTGAGCTCAACAATCACATCTTCCCAATCGACTTTATCCCGATGCAACTCGGAAGTTTTGACGTCATAGTAGGCATGGACTTTCTTCGCGAAAACCATGCTGAAGTTGTATGCTTCGATAAGATGATTCGATTCTCGCTCGCGAATGGTGATTTATTGTGTGTCTATGGCGAAACTGCTTCGAAAGGTCTCAAACTCATGTCATGTGTCCAAGCTAGGAAGTATCTCCGCAAGGAATACAAAGCTTTCTTGGCTAACATTGTAGTAGCGGAGAAGGAAAAGAAAGGGAGTCCTAGTGTAAACGATGTTCCAGTGGTTCGAGAATTTCCTAACGTTTTTCCTGAGGATCTTCCCGGACTACCGCCCAGTCGTGATATCGACTTTCGTATCGACCTCATTCCTGGAGCCAACCCTATTGCCAAAGCTCCTTACCGACTCGCACCGTCCAAAGCTCCTTACTGGTGTCCGTTTTCCGGTGCAGTTCAGTTCTTAGATCGGATTTTGACTAAGGAACGAGTCAATAGCCTGTTTGGGACCGATTTCACTACTGTTTTGTATAATAGTTGAAGAAAAGTTCTAAAATCAAGTGTAAAACATGATGTTCATCAAATCCGAGCTGGAAAACAAGTGTCATTCCGTCAGATCTAAGATAAAAGTGTAAGTTTCCTTTAGATTTCGTATGAAAACTGTGAAAATCCTCAAGATCTAGGGTCGTTCTTGATTAAATGATGCTCCATAACAGTTTGTACATCAACTGAGCGGAAAACACCTCCAAGAAACCCTAAATCAGTCGGTTTTCATGAAAATGTTAAAGTGTTTGTGTGATTTTGATGAAGAATCATGTGTAGAAGTGTTAAATGACTAAAGTTGTACAAGAATCTAGAAGAAATACTTACGGATTGAGCTTGAATCTCGAGAAAAGTGCTTGAAAGGACCAGGGAGTGCGCGTGGTCGGATGACAGAGGCAAAAGTGTGAAATGAAGGGTCAAGGGGCCTATTTATAGCTGACAGTAACAGCTAAGGCGGTGCTAGTGCAAGGGTCGGACAGCTATTCGGTCGAATGGCTATCCGATCGGATGGTCATCCGATCAGATGTCCATTCGAACAGCCAAATCCCGTTTGCTAGTTTTCCGACATTGGTTCGTTTTGCGAGCTAGATTAGGCGTTACGTTGCGTATTATTGTGAGTAATCATTACATGGTAAAATTATATAATTAACACAAAAGTTTCCAAGTTTCAAATCTGTGTATAAGCTAGTTTCTCGTTCAATAAGTATCAAGTATCAAAGTATCGAGTATCAAAGTCTCTCGTTCAATAAAGAATCAAAGTTTCACGTTCAACAGTATCAAGCTTCTCGTTCCACTAAGTATCAAGTTTCTCGTTCACTAAATCTCAGGTGTTTTGGTTTAATAAGTTTCAAGTTTCTAGTATCTTAAGGGTCAAGATTTAAGGTATCACAAGATTCACAAGAGTCAAGTATCACATAGCGCAAAAATTTCACATGGAGTCAAAGTTTCACATAGTTTAACATAATTAAGTCTCAAACAAGTATCATTAAACTTCACAGGGACTAAACTTGCCCAAACGTGAAAGTTTCTAGACGCAGGGCGTTACACCAACCCTATAGCCAAGGCATGAGTTCATTGTTTTTTAAACAAGCAAAAAAGGCAATCAATAAAAATCGGATGGTTTTTGGAGAAAAACTCTCGAGCATTACAACACAATGGTCGGAGGAAGTACATGAACCGTTCATCAAGTACGTTCCAAATGGCTCCCTATGTTGAGGAAGTTGAACTACTACAACGGCTTTTAGCATTAAGCGGTATAATTTTTATTTTTTAACTTTATAAAATATTTTCTATAACATTATTTTTGTTCTTATTTTTTAGTTTATATATGCTATAATATGTAAGATCGTATACGTGGTAACGGGTGTGACGATGTTGATGTCATGAAAAATGCTTTAAAAGATTATCAATCAAAACATCCGAGTGGTTTTCATCATGTTGAGGTGTGGGAGGTGGTTAGAAAACATGACAAATGGGCCCGGTACTATTGTTGGGTGAAGATAGTAATAGTTCGGCCAAAAAAGAAAGTCATCGGATTTGGGTAACTACAATGTGGGTACACCGGGAACTGAATTCACTAGTTCTATACCCGACATAAACATAGATCCCTCACCAACAAGACCACAAAAGAAAGATAAGAGAGCCGCAACACCGTCCAATAGCTCAACGGCTTTGTCCAAGAAGCTCTCACAATACACCCTTATGAAAGAAGCAAAACAAGCACGAGCGATGGAGTTGGCGAATATATGAAAGAAACGTGAGGAAGACACCATAGTGTTAGTGGCGGAACAACGCGAGGCGGTGCGACAATTTTTTTATGATCGGGATATGGAGATGTTTACTAAGCCACACAACAATGTTTCACTCGAAATGTTGTCGTTTATTTTATCCCAAAAACGTGAGATCGCGAAAAAAATATAATTGGTCATGCAATTTCTGATTTTTAGTTTTATCGTTTAGGTTTTTATTTTAATTAAATGTAATTTTATTCTGTTTAAAATATGTTTTAATTATTAATGCATAATTTGTAGAAATAAAAAATAAAATAAAATGAGAAATGGACTCTCCACATGGGGAGCATCCTTTGTGTTTGAGTGGAAATTGAGGAGTGTAAAAAGACGTTGACATGACATGACATAGAGCGATTGGCTGAGGTAAAGAGTTTACCACTTTCCACCTGTGAACCACCCTTCCACCCTAAGTATATGCATTACCTATATATTAAAAATTACCTATATATTAAAAATCAATTTGAATGAATAGTAACTCAACCTATATATTAAAAAACAAATTACCGACCGGTACCGAACCGTATCGTACCAGGTATATTCGGTACCGGTACCCACTTTTGGGGATTTCGGTAACGGTGTTTTCGATACCGGTTGGTACCGAGCTCATCAAATCCTGTAGCAACGTAACAATGCAAGTAATTGCACCGTTTAGATTACTTTTCATACACACAGTAAGTAAACTGTATTCATTTGAATAAGATTTTATATACACAGCAACTTATTTTGCTTTCTTTTTTGTCTTTTTCTTTAATAAATGAATTGTAGCATGTAAAATTAACTTGTATATTTAGATTATTGATGAGCAAATCGTGTCAAATCCTGTAATCAAACTGGTATCATATCGGTACCAAATTTACTATACCAAATCATTTTCAGTACCAATTTGGTACCCGGGCCAACCGGAATTTTTTGTTTTTCCGGTAAAAATAGCCACCAGGTCGTGAGCAATGGCATCAAGTCGCTGGGAGTTTTTTTGGGGGCGGGATTTGGAAATGGAATGGGTGGATGAGTTTGGGTTATTTTATTTAGTTCAAATTTCTTTAGGTTGGGTTTGAGCTTGTGTTAATAAAAATTGATTGCAAATTGGGCTTTGATTGGATTAAATAATTAAGTGAATACGTGGTTAATAATTATTTTTTTTTCTAAGTGGGGCGGTTGAAATTTTTCAAGGGGTGCGGGTCAAAAATTCCAAGGGGTGCGGTCGGGATTTCCGGCGAAAAATAACACTAAAAAATATTTTTTCATGGGGTGCGCCCGCCCACCCTTGGCTTAGGGTGGGTACGCCCCTGATTACAAACGTATTTAAAATTGTGCCCTACATGTTTTTTTTTTTTTTTTTTGAAATATATCCAAAATACCATCTAAAGATACTAAACACGCCATAAGTTCATTACATTCTTACTCATTGTTCCTAACACATATAATTTGCTCCATTAGTTCATACAACAACACTAAACACTTAAACAAAATAAACAATCATGTTCAACCATAGCCCATAACTTTCAATTATATTTTTAAACATTCAAGCCCTAATATTAAATTTTGATTACTTGTAATTAATCATTTAAACAAATAAAGCTATAAATAAAACAAGAAAATCATTTAACTACAAGTCTAGAACAACAAAAAAATCAAAAAAAATATAAAAAGATTAAACCCTTACACATCTATATTTTCTCCTAATCATCACATAAAACAAAATAAATAAATAAACCATACTAGTTCTATATTGGAATTCTGACGTAATATGGGTCGGTCCAACCGGAATTTTGATTTTTCCGGTAAAAAAAAGCCACCAGGTCGTGAGCAGTGGCGTCAAGTAGCTAGGAGTTTTTTTGGGGGGCAAGATTTGGAAATGGAATGGATGGGTTTGGGTTATTTTATTTAGTTCAAATTTCTATAGGTTGGGGTTGGGCTTATGTTAATAAAAATTGATTGTAGATTGGGCTTTGATTGGATTAAATAATTAAGTGAATAAGTGGTTAATAATTATTTTTTTTCTAAGTGGGGAGGTTGAAAATTTTCAAGGGGTGCGGATAAAAAATTCCAAGGGGTGAGGTCGGGATTTCCGGCGAAAAATAACACTAAAAAATATTTTTTCATGGGGTGCGCCCGCCCACCCTTGGCTTAAGGTGGGTACGCCCCTGAATGGAACCCAATTTAAAAAGGAACTCTAAAATATCATAGTAAATTCTGCCCATCACTTCGATTTTGATCTGCACATATGCGGATTGAACCGAGAATAAAAGTTTTGTAATTTCCACAACCATTTCCTTCATAGTTGGATTAATTTGCAGCCCTGTATAAGCTTCTTGTGATTGCAGTTTCATCATCCAACCTAACACCAGGTTCAGCTTAATAATTTGTTGCATAAGCCTATCATTTGCTTCATTTCTGAGCATTACATCTATCTGAACAAATAATAAAAGCTCTATATTATCCACAACCATATTTTCTATTATTGCATTGAACTGTAGCCTTATTTGATGTTCATGCGGCTGCAGTTCTTGCAACTCTTTAAAATGGTTGATATCATTCTTCCATTTCCACTTGATTAACCATTTTTTTACACCTTCTTTCTTGTACTTGAACAGCAATTTGTCAAGTTCCCCAAACTCATGAGCTCCAACCCACTCACCAAATCTGATTTCGTGGTCTAACCCAAGACTGAAATGCATCAACCCACAAGGTGTGTTTGATATTAATTCCATTTCTTCGTGATCCATGACTGATACATGAGGCAAAACTAAAGAAACAGGCTTTTCCTTCCTTATTTCCAGATCAGCCATTTCAGTTTCGACGCTCTTTGTTCGATTCAAAGTGTTACTCTCATGTCGATCATTTCCAAGTGTGTCATTTAAAAGATCATTACAAACACTAACACATTCCACATTTATATCTTTTTCATGTATATCATTACAAAGATCAGCATGAACTCGATTACTTTCACTATCTTTATCATTTTCCTTTGCACCATGACCCTCAACCTCATCCAATTCTTGACCAATTATTTCTTGAATCTCAACCTCATACAAAACAGAATTACTTATTTCTTGAGACTTATTTTTAAACCCACTTGATATTTTTAAAGACCCAACTTAAACCGTGGAAGTTAACAAGCCCATAGCATCATGGAATAAATTTGTAGAAAAACAATCAATGATATTTCTAGAATATTCAGACCAAGTTACCTCAGAAATTGGTTTAACCAATGTCCCGAGATAAGCAGAGTGCCACTTCATAGCTTTTCCTTCCAAGTTAATAGCAGCAAATCTCACCTTGAAATTTTCTGGAGTGTCGTCAACATCAAAGAAGTGTTCACAACGACAAACCCAATCTTCCACTTCTGATCCATTGAATTTTGGAAACTCTATCTTGCCCAAACAATACAATCGATCAGTTCTTGTGTTGCCATTGATTTCCAATTGCGATGTCGAAGTTCCACCATCCGATTTCGACTGATTATTGGCCAATTTGTCAAGAATTTGCTTAATATCCATAAAGGATTTTTCAGCTTTTTCAGCAAATGCTTCAAATTTCGACAAAAATGTAGAATGTTCCTTAATCACCTTTTCTAATTCGGTTTGATTACGAACAGCCATCTTGAATACGGAAGAATGAATCAATCAATTGATTAATTCCGACTGAAATGAACAGAATCGATCGAAACAATGATCAATTCAAGAATTGAAAGAATACAGATAGAATTGATCGAACAACTGATCAAATTCTTACTGATTTTGAAACGATTTGATCAATTGATTACAGAACTGCTGAGGATCGGTGCTCTGATACCATTGATACGTGCAGATTTTAGAGAGAGAGAAACTAAGAAGAAGATTCATTCAACTCAACCATAGATTCTATTCCGTTCATAGTTTGTTTATGTAAACAACCTAATTAACAAACTAACTAAGAACACCCTATACTATACATCAATTACGTTTTGGTCCCTCTACATATTTTGACACATATCACCTACGTTGTCCACGTCTACACCGATATAGATGCTCTGCTCTAATGGAGGTGGCCCGTCGAAATTTAACATACATCTATAATCTATTTGCCTGAAGTACCTAACATTTTTAAATTAAGTTGCGATCATGCATAGTATGACAATTTATTTTTTCTAATTAATTTTTTTTAAATAGTTCGTTTTAATTGACTTTTGACACCTTTAGCAATATATATATACAAACACACTAAGTTTGTTATATAAAACATGTAATCTGCTTGCACTCTTTTGTTCTTACATTTATAAAAAACCCTTTCTGTTACATATTTTTATTTTCGACATTTGTATATAGATAACTTTATAGCAAGCAAAATCATAACATCACATCACCATGTAATAAAAATTAGTGACATTATCATTTTACATATTCTTATAAGGTTGATAGCAAACAATTCAGAGGCCCGTTATATACAAACGAAACAAAATATCTTTTTCACATATATAACAAAAAGTTAAAACAAAATACATTTTGATCGCACCAAAGTTTTTTTTATCATTACAAACCAAGTCCATACTACAAAATGTAACAACAATAATAAGATATATTTTATTACTAGCAATTTCAATAGAGAATAACACGAGTATGAGACACTTTAACATCGCGGTATACTGTTTGAATGGTAAAAATAGTGGTAGAAATAATCACAAAATACCCATCTAACCTATTCGACACCATACGAGATGATGATGATGATGATCAATTAACTTTTAAAAACGTAAAAATACATATAATCAACCAAACTTCTCATCCCCACACCAAGTATCAACACAACTGCAACAAAATTGTTGAAAACAAATAAATCATTTGAATGTCGTTATGTAATTTGGTATTTGAAACCCGATATCCAAAAATAGCCAGTGCAGTTCTTGGATATCGAGTTTCAAACTTTCGCATGTTGTGTGTTTGGTTCATCAAAATTATACAAAAATCTTAGTTCGGTTTGGAATTTTTATGTTTTTTAAAAACTATGTTTTTACTTTTTACCAGTTTTTTTAAATTTACTTAAAATTTAAGGATAATATTATACGCCAACACCTACCTTAGTTGAAGACGAGATCAAAGATGTTAGAGCAACACCTAAGCTGCAGCCTGAAAGACAATAAAAATAACGATGAATCGATTATAACATAGTTTATACTTTATACACATATAGACACAGTCCTGTATTGAAGCCACATATACACTTGCACATGTTGCTTTACATGTAATACATACTGCGGTTATGTAAACACATACCCGTCTCTTATGCAGTCGCGGTTTCTACTTAGAGACTGTTTTATGTAAAAGGGCAGTTTAGGTATTTGACTTGATTAGTATTCTACCTTCTCATCCACTGGAGTGAACAGAGCCTTGACTGCTTCAAACACTTCTCCAACAGGTTTGGCAGCATCAATCTGAGACCAAATTTTATGGAGTTTTCAAGCTTATAACACATTTGACGCTTCAACATCGACTTTAGATAGATGAATAATTTTTTTTTTACCTTTCGGACCTTCCCCGTAGAGTTGTAATATTCGATAACTGGAAGACTTGATTCCAGAAAAACTTTAAAGCGCTTCCTGATTGTGTCAATATTATCGTCTTCTCTACCCTTCATAACCAAATTTAAAGATTGTATTATGTAAAATATTATAAAAATATTAATTTAAATTTATAAATAAAGACTAATTACCAACCTGATTGCGACCCAAAAGTCGTTTCTCCATCTCTTCTTCAGGGCAATCAAAGAAGAGAACAAACTCGGGTACAATTCCAGTCTGCAAATCATGACATTTACTTTAAAAAATATTGATATTTTGGAGTTTATAGAACTAGCAAGATATAGAACATTACGACTGCCTCAAATGCTGCACGGTTTTCCTCATTACGTGGGAATCCATCAATTAAAAATTTGTCATTTTCATTTTCCAAGATTGCTTTTTCAAGAAGCTTGATTGTTACTTCTGAAGGTACAATCTTTCCCTCCTTGATCATGTTCTGAATCATGGTCCTACAAAATATCATAAACAGCTTAAAGTTGAGAAACGGTATTTAAGATTAAAAAACAATAATTAACTTTGCACGACTAAATGGACGATAAACTTGAAATTAAAACCGTCTTACCCGTTTTCAGACCCGGATTTTATTTCTGCACGAAGAAGATCTCCGGCACTAAGATGAGTATATCCAAAATGCTCGACGATGTTTGCACATTGTGTACCTTTTCCACTGCCTGGGCCTCCTGCTCAATTTTAAACGTGTGAGAAACATTGTACCATATAATCTAGACAAACATTGTGGCGTATAATTAGTATTTTGTTTATAATTTATAAACAAAACACTAATTATATAGAAAACTGTCACGAGACGAAGAAACCAAAGTTCTCACCTAGGACAAATACAACCTTGGGCTTCTTTTGAGCAAGAGTACTTTCAATTGCTTGCTGCAATCAAAAATGCATAATGTTTTTAGTTACAAGTATTAATTTTTTGTGATTCGTAGAATGAACATAAGTATGATGCCATGTTTCCCTTCTTGAAGCTCGATGGCAGAGGTGAAAAAAGTGGCCCGTGCAGGTTGGATAACGGGTCAAAATGAGTATGGGTGGGCTTGATCCGAAAAACTTTTTCCAAAAGTTTTTACCTTTATGAATATTTTGGGGTTTCATATACAGTCACACAATATGATTTCTAAAATAATTAACTCTTGAGTAAAACGACCTACAAAAGTTTATGCGCTAAAAAATACACTCTGAACAACTTTTGACCCGTTTGAATAAAGTCCTTTTTAAGTTTTTTCCCTTACCCAATTGGTCAATTTGAAATAAAAACAAAAAAAAAGACAAAATCGGAATCGACACATTCACATATATATGATCAAAATATGCCACCTTTACTTAAATCCGTAATTATTATAATGTTATAATAATGAACAGGAGAAGACTGTCTCATGTGTGCAATTCTTAGGTCAGTATGCGAAAATATGCAAAACTTATAACCTTACAAGCAAATAATTACGATGATCAACACAAAAAATTGCTAAAAACAGAGCATATAACAACCTTAGTTGCAGCTTCAACGGTCCCCATGAGTTCACACTAGAGATTGTACAACTGAACTCTGCATCCAACAAAAAACCTTGTAGTTAATATCTTTGTCAAAGCAACAAACAAGTATTTAATTTGTCCACTTGTTGCTTATATATATAAATATATTTTATTTTAATCTACCTAGTATGCATCTCCTTGACAACTGAACAAAGAGTGCACATACATGTGGTGGACTTAAATAATCACACATTAAATTTAAGCCCAAAACAACTACAAAATGACAACAGAAAAGGACGAACAGTCCTAAAAGGCGTAATTAGCCGGTTAAATTCAACCGATGACCAACAATGTAGAAGTATAATTTTAGGTTAGTGTGAACTGTGAAGAACTTGTTGCTAAATTATCTATCCTGTATTTTATAATCATCCTTGTATACATTTAGCATAAAAAATGCAGTCTGAAATACTACACGTAACGATGAGAATATACATAAGTTAGATCTAACCTCAATTAAAAAAAAAGGAATCATTTTTATACTTGCATCACAAACAGGCAACTAGAACAACTTACAAGTCAAAGTAGATCTAAAATCTAGAAACAGAATACATACAAGTTATAACAATTTTCAAAGCTAAGACCGATCAATTGTTTAGTAGCACCTAGATTCAACATGTAAACCAGCAAATCTAAGTATCTAAGTTTAGTTAGTAGCACCTCGATTCAACATGTAAACCAGCAAATCGAAGTATCTAAGTTTAGATTCAAAAAGACACAATTTTTACAGTCAAATCAGAAATGGGAATGAGCAACAACGAACACACCGACAACTCAAACATCAAACACTAACCGATCCAAAACAAGAACAAGATCTACAAACACAACAATGCACCATCTCCAGATCTGAACACAAAACCATCATTTCACATCATCTTCTTCACAACACAATCACAAACTTTAAAACATTAATCTTTATCTTCTTTCACAAGATTCAGATCTCACTCAAACTCCTTATGCAAGATTCAACTTCCAACTACATAATTCTCCAAACTACCCTCATAAACACACCACAACCAATCAGATCATCACATAAAACCTTCATAGCTGAACCAAACCATCATGTATGTACAGATCAACTAAAACACAACCATATTTAACAAAATAAAACACACCCACCAACAAAAACCACATAAATACTAATAAAAACCATGATTTAACAAGATCTAAACCATTACTCATAACCAACACACAACATAAAACCATCATATATGTACGGATCAACTAAACCACAATCATATTTAACAAAATAAAAGACACCCTTTAATAAAAACCATGATTGGACAAGATCTAGCAAATGAAAGTAATATTAATTAGATCAGGGAGTGAAATATGAGGATGTTATCCAGATAAGTGGGATAAATAAGAAAGAAAGCTCACCAAGATGAAGAAAAGGCGTGGAGAATTGAATGAAAACTGTGATGGAGATGAAAGATCTGAGAGAAATGCGTAAGAACGTGTCGGTTTGAAGTGATGTTGCGGTGTTTATATAGGGTTCCTCGGGGCTTCTTCGTTCCGTTCGATTGGTTGTTCGTATAAAAGGAAATAAAGTATTAAAATCATGGAATATTATTAACTGTGAAAAAGAAAAAACCACGCGTCTCCGACTTAATATTTATTTATTTATTTAATTTAATTAATTATTAATATTTTAATAAGGTATAATAATTTATCATTTTTTAACAGTTTTGTATATTTATATAATATCAATTTGTAACATATATTGGCATGAAGGATTGTACCGTAAGTTCAATGAGTTGTACTCATATTTTTGTTCTTTTATCTTTAATTTGTTTTACTTTAACCATAAATAAATATGTTGGCATGAAGGATTGTACCATAAGTTTGATGAGTTGTACTCATATTTTTGTTCTTTTATCTTTAATTTGTTTTACTTAAATCATAAATCACTTTTAAGCACATACAAATTAATATTTGTAGGAATAAAGGGTTGTACTCATATGTTTGGTGGGTTGTACTCGTTTTTGGTTTTTTTTTTCTTTCTTTTTTACTTTTAATTTTTTTACTCTTAACCCCATACATTTATATGTTTTACATTTTAACCAATCACTTTTACCTCATACAGATTTTTTGTATTAAGTTTTGGTCAAATTTAATTTTGCAAGTTAACATGCTACAATGTGCGTGTATGATTCAATGTTTTTATGCGTAGTTTTTCTGTTTAACACCCTGTCGCAGCGCGCGGTTCAAGAACAACTTAGTTATTGTTTTCTATGTTTTATATTTAGAGTGTGTGGTTCAACATTGTTTCATCGTCTACTTTTCGTTCAGTTTTATATTTCGTTTTTTATTTCTTTTTTTACACGAACCTTTTTGGTGTTGATGGTCGTTCACGGTGATATAAAATTGGAGCTACTTAGCACGGTTTTACGCCCCACCATAACATGGGGGTATATAATTTGCAACATATCTATGCATTATGATTTGTCAAATAATGCTTAGTGGGTTGTATCCACTAAAGACAAATTTGTATTTCATTTAAATACTATAAATAATTTTGTGAGTTAACACGGCGTAACGTACGTGTGTGGTTAAACGATTTTACGTCGTCTATTTTTTCCGTTTGACAGGTTAATCGTACGCTCGGGGTCCTAGATCGACTTAGTTATTTTTTTATATGTTTTACGTTTTGGTTTAATTTCTTCGTATTAACACGCTGCAACTTCATTGTTGGTGGTCGCTGATAGTAGTGTGGCATTGATGTTCATCCCCGCCGCAACGCGGGGATGGTTAATACTAGTTAAAATAAAGAAGGATTAACAGTAAACATTTTTTTTATTATTTTCTTTTTTTCTTTTTTAAGTTTTTAGGTATTTTATTATTATAATTATTATTTTATAATTAATTAATTTTAAAGATGCTTATTTTTCTTTAACTAGAATTAAGCACCCCGCGTTGCGGTAAGGGTGTAAAAGCATGTCAAATAGCACCAATCCCACACAACTGTCAGCGACCACCAACGCTGAAATTGTGCGTGTTAAAGCGAAGAAATAGACCGAAACGTAGAACATTTTAAAAAAAATAACTAAGTCGATCTAGGACTCATACGTTACGACGAATCTGTCATCTGAGAAAAAATAGACATAAAAACATTGAACAACACATGGACATTGCGCTGAGTTAACTCGGAAAATTATGAACAAAACGTAAAATCATTAAATCACACACGCACGTTGCCCTTTTTAACTCGTAAAATTTAGTACGAAACGTAAAACAAAAATTTGAGAATGATGAAAAGTATAGGGGACCAAAGTTGAAAGTAGAAAAACTGTGAAGTTAAATTACAAAAGATAAAAAATTGGGTTAAAAGTAAAAAAGAAATCATTTTTTGTGAGGTTAAAATTGTAAGAACCTGAAAGATAGAGCATATAAAAAAATAATAAAGCCAATCAATGACTCACGCGTTGCGACTTGCGACGAACCTATGAAATGAAAAACAATAGACGTAAAATCTTGAACTACACATGGACCCTGCGTCGTATTACCTCGCAAAATTATGAACGAAACGTAAAACGTTCAGCCACACACACACGTTGATTCGTGGTAACTCACAAATTTTAGTACGAAACGTAAAACGAAAATCTGCGAAAGATGAAAAGCATAGGAGATCAAAGTTAAATATAAAAAAAAACTGAGGTTAAATTGTTAAAGATGAAAAGTTTTGGCTTTCAAGTAAAAAAATCAATTTTGTAAAGTTAAAATTGCAAAAGATTTAAAGATTTATGTTAAAAGTAAAATTTTAATTTTTTTTTTTTTTTTGAAAATCACCCAAAACATAAGTTACATCGCATACAAAAACTTGCTTATTTATATATAGTATATAAATATAAATCACATTTATTGATATGTAGTGTTTTCAAAGTGGGGGGCGACCCACATACATTTTTTTTTGTCAAATTTTGTTCTAGTATCAAATAATAACTTATGAATATGAGGTGAAAATTTATTAAATTATTATAAGAATTGATTATGTACAAAATTATTGAACCATTTGTATATGAAAGAAAAATATATTTTTATGTAAAAATATGTATATGTATATGAAATAATGTATGTGTAGTTGTTTTAACTCCATCAATTATAAATTATTTACGTTGTTATAGTCGGTACAAATATAGATAAAAGAAAGATTTGTAATGCTAAATTATTATATAATAAATGTTTAAAATCAATATTTTGCTTAAGACTGGCGTTTTATAAGCATATATAAAACATATTGAGATTGACTTTAGTTTCCTTATACTTGTATAAGTGTTCTTAGAACTGGACGTAATGATCAAACGGGTCTAGTTATTAAAACATTAGTTTTCTATGATTCTCTTGACCATAGGATTGGTTTCGACCGAGGTTGATTTATCTTTGATACAAACTTTAGGTCGCTTTCAGTGAATTAGATTCGTGATGGATGTTAGAGCATGTATGTCGTAATATGATACGTGGTGCTTGAGCAGTCAACAATAACAACTCGTAATGTAACCGGATCCTTGTGCACAATCTACAGCCTATCATAGTGACATGTGGTGTTTATATATGTTATGATGAGTTTTTCTATTATGACATCGCAGTATAAGCCAAATTTTAGATGTCATGAATGAACAGAATTGACAAATGTTTCATTTATATTTAGGAAAAAAGAATATTATAACAATATAATTTGAAATGTAATTTAATTAATCCACATTAAAGAGGGTGTTGGAAATGGTGGAGTGGGGTTTAAGGGTCAAAGAGAGATCACTTTGAGTATATGTGTTTACCATGTGGTGGGTGGAGTCATTTTCAAGAAAGATTATCAAGATGGAGTGCATTTAACTTTTTAATAATTAAAACAGCTGAATAATAAAAATAATTAGGGATAAATATAATTATGCTATATATCTATACTTCTATATCTATATCTATATCTATATCTACTAGTGGGAATGCCCGCGCGTTGCGGCGGGTGTTCCGACTTATATCAAATTTAAATATGACGTCTATTACAAATGACAACCAATTCCGGGTTTCTAATGTTTTATCTCATTCAACGAAAAATAGTCATAGAACCTATAAGGTCACAAACATGCAGAGAAAGTCTAGCAGACTGCTTTAATGTTACAAGTATAAGGTCACAAACATGCATGCCATCGTCGTGTGCTTGTTCCAAGTGGATAAAGTCTCGTAAATTCCTCAAGCTAGTGGTGGGGTTGTACTCAACTGATACTACCACACGTGGAAAGTATAGATCCAAATTTCTCAGCATCATACTTGAGATGCACATCCTCGGATGATTCAGAAAACTCGACACTAAATGGAGGTGATAATTTGCGCCCTATCGCTTGAACACGAGCCACACTGTAAACACGAGTAACTTTATGAACGCTCTACAAGAATTTATGGTTTATATTATTAGAAATATTTTACTCACCATACATAATATTTGTCATGGCATATCCTTTAGCAACCAGGCCCAACAACTCAATTTGCAGATAGCCACCAATACATACTACGGGCGTAGGCAAGTTGAACGTTTGTAAGCAATGTTCCTGTTGCCATGAAGTTTTTGATGAAATACATTACCAAAAGATACACGAGTGCAATAGTGAACATTAAACAGGTTAGATGAGTGACATGTTAAAATGGGTTCAGGTCGAAACAAATGTTATAATGCTCTAAAAATGATTTTTACATGTATCAATTCATTTATTGGGAATAATAATAAATGAAACAGGAACTCACCTGTGCCACAGGGAACATTGGTGAGGTATATGTCCAAATAAACTTGTCATCTGCACATTCTTGTGCCTTAGCGAAATCATACTTTAACTATTTCCAAGATTTTGGATGACCCATACGGAATCGCACAAATCCAGATGAGTATATCGGGTAACCAAACCACCCTATATATATAAATGTCAGTTAGATGGGTATGGACATAACGTAAAAAAGATGGCAAGGAAAAAACAAAACTTGCCGTAGATGCAATTTAATTTCTGTTATAACACAAAAATTAGCACATAAATTATATATGAGTGTCTCAAGTGTTTCTAGATAATAGAAAGCACAATGTACCTAGATTATAAACAATGGACCAGTCTCATAATACTCGTGGCAAAACTTGAGATTTCTGACCCAGGGGGGGTAGCGAAAACGTATATACCTAAAAAATCTATACGAAAACTACATACCGGGCAATACTAAGCGAAAAGTTCGGGGGTCGGGCGCCCCTGGCGTCTACAAAGCTGTGCCCCTGCTCATCCATCTCAAACACATCATCATCGACCCATTCATATTCATATTGTACTCGACTGATACTACCACACAAGGAAAGAATAGACCCAAAAGATACATGAGTGCAACAGTGATTAAACGGGTTAGATGAGTAACAGGTTATAATTGGTTCAGGTTGAAAAAAATAATATAATGCTCGAAAATGAGTTTTACATATATCAGTTTATTGCTCGAGAGTAATAATAAATGAAACACGAACTCACCTGTGCCACAAGAAACATTGGTGACGTGTATGTCCAGATAAACTTGTCATCTGCACATTCATGTGCCTCAATGAAATCAAAATTTAACTGTGAACAAAGATTTTGCATGCCCCATTCGGAATCGCACAAATCCAGATGAGTATAGCGGGTAACCGAACCACCCTGTATAAATTAGCAGCCAATTTATATATGAGTGTCTGAGGTGTTTCTGGATCATCACTTCCTTTACTTGACCAATAAAAACCCTGACGTAAAGTATTCCAGATGCTTTCTGCAGGGTAGGCACCGGTGCTCGAGGCACTCACGGGATTAGCAATGCAATTAGTCAGTGGAAGTGTTGTGATGGCCCGCAAAAGAGGACCATAGGCTCAGTGTTCACTGTTGCCCGAGTTGTCATGACTCGGTTCAACTACACAAGTAATGATAGCCAGCTGAGGAAATGTTCTCATACAGAGACCACTGCAGCAAACAAACATTTTTCATATATGAAAGTTCACTGATTAATACATTATTAAAGGGATTAATATATAAAGTGTATTACACACCAACTTTTGCCAGTATCGAGAAACAGCAGATGCATGAACGAGGTTAGCTGAATCATCAAGGTACGTAAGTATTTTGAGTGCCAAGTCAGGTTCAAGCCTTTCCATATATAGTGTACAGTCACCTGAAATGAAAAATGCATCAGCTTTATCAGGATTTCGATTTACTTCTCTGCCCCTTGAGATCCCGTCTGGAATACACCCACATTGTCTTGGGCTGGTCTTGAACAGATCTAACAAAAACCTACATGTAATGAAATCAATATAGCTTGATCAAAGTACACCTAAAAAAACCTTAGTCTGAACCAGCCAAAAAACATTCAAAACTCAAAGGCAGCGGAAAAAAGTCTTAAACAGCTAAAAATGGCCTGGACCAGATGTGCACCTTGCTTGTCTTAGGTGCACACTCACCCTTTGCGCCTTGAGCCTTTAACAACTTTGACTACATAATAAATGCAAGTTGCTACCTATTAAAAATTAAAAATTATGAAAGAATGTTAACAAATCAAGCTGATAATTTGCTACCAAAGAACCAAACCCATTGATATGTTCATTGAGACATTTTATCAAACAGTTGGTGGGTATTATTAAATCAATCAATGAGATAACATGGTGATGGTCAATTTAACCCAAACTTAAGTCTTAGGTTCCTACCATCTAATAACATACTATTAGAACAAAGCACAAAACAAAAAAACAAACCTCTATTAACAAGAAAGCATGAAACAAAATTATTGCTAAAAATTTCATAACCGATGGAAGCATCAAAAACCGAATTTACATAAACAACAAGAGTCTAGAAGGTGCATCTGAAATATAAGGAATCGAGCAGCTACGGGATACTACTGATTGATAATCGAACCTGTATGAAATCAAAATAAAAGAACCCAAATTACACCAAAAAATTACAGGGATGAATGGTAGAACAGAGCAAAAAATGTGGATTTAAATACTTTTAACTTTTATAAACTACATTATTCTGTACAAAAGATTATACAAAAAACGAAGTCTCACCTTACAAAGTATAGATCCGGCAGCTTCTGTATGCTCCTGCTTGACAATCCAAGAGGTATGCACATAAGATTGAAGAATAGTTACATCTGGGATGAAATTCAGAAACAAACACCCCTAAAACCATGAAATCCGCAAGTGTAACAATGAAACAGTAATCTTGTTACATGAAAGAAATTGAATCTGGGAATTTATAGAGATCGTACCTCGGGATGAGTTGCATATACGGATCCTACCAACAACACCATACGATACACACATTCATAAACCTTCAAGTAGCACAAAACAAAAGCACCACAAAATCATCAGATAAAAGCAATTATATTAGATATACTACAAAAGTAAGAAATTCATTCTAAGTAAACATCTTTCAAAGCAAAAATAAACTGCATTTTGCATCTCAAGATCTGACAATTTGAAATTACAACAAAACATACACATACAAACATAGCTGTAGATATATCAAAAAAATCAAGCATACATTTAAACGATGTTGCAATCAAACAACAGCAAGATGAAAGCAAGTCATACCTTGGCGTAACAATCCTTCCAGACTCTACGAGCAATCTGATGACCTCCTAAATCAAACGCTTTGAACTTAATCTTCCCTATACTCAATTCTTCCGACGTCGGATGTTCAGTCGGTTGATGTTGAACTAATCTCTAAACAAATCAATCAAATCAAACACATCTAGGTCAAAATCAAACCAAAACAACACAAATTGACATCAAATCACACACATCTAGGTCAAAATCAAACCAAAAACAACTCAATCAACAACATCAAACACAAATCAAACAAAAACAAACCTCATCTTTCAACATATGAAGCAACGTGGTTTTACAGGCGTTATCGAGGCCAAGGATTGAACCTTTGATTAGGGTTGATGGACTGAGTGGTTGATCGTCTGAGCATTCGTGACGGGGAAGCATGGATTGAAATGATCGGTCGGAGGTTTGAGGCGATATATTAGGGTTTTTTTAGAATTCCCTGTGAAATCCCAAGTGTAACCCTGTAGCGTCTTAAAATTTGGAGAACACCCCCTCTCAAATGGCTTTAAGCATCTTGTACATGTTGCTTTAGAATTGATACGCGTGGTAAAATTACCATTTTGTACGTCACTTCTCCTTTTTATAATAGTATAGATACTTAATATATATATTAGAGGGATAAATTAAAATTTGACATCAATCTAATAAACATCATTTAATAAATTTTATTTAACAAACTTTTCGTAACTAAGATATTATTTAATAAACTGCATTTAAGTAGTTTTATTTAATAAAAGTTCACATATATTATTTACAATTTTTTATATATTTTTCATTTAACTTTTTTTTATAAAATATCAGAAGCAACTCTATGTATGTCTCAAAATCAAGTTCATTGTTATGTTTTTATCAAAAGGTTTTGTCGGAAAAAAACCTTACTGACTTTGAGTTTGTTAAATAGTAAATATGCAGATTACGGTCTTTATGTTAGAATGGTAATCCTATATGTTCATGTGTTTTTTATAACCATGAGAATGCCATCGTTTTTTTTTTCTCAAGCCGGTTCGGGTGCTTTTAAGAAGGATTAGAACTGCTTTTGGCCAAATTGGTTTAGACCAAAAATAAACCAAACCTCTTAGAACCAATTGGGGTTGGGGGCTACTGCAACATTTTTTTTTATAATATTTAGTTTTAGGTTTTTTTTATTAGTGTTATTTTTACAATTTCGTCTACATTTCTATGTAAGTATTGTTCAAAATCGGTTTATCCCCGTTGCGAAACGCGGCGGGCCACCTCTAGTGTGTGTGTGTATACTCAAAAGCAAACTAATCACTCCAAAGAGGGGCGGACCACTCAATCCCCTGCCTACAAGTACCAAACATCGCCGCCGGTCATGCGGCTAAGACCCGACGGGTAGGTTCTGGGTTGGATGGTTGCCGCTACAATTGAATGGGTGTGAATGCTCAATGGTTAAATATTCCGCGTTTCTGTTTTTTTTTCTTCAACGGCTAATTGTAATAAAAAAAAATTGTTTTAATTTTATTTATGAGAAAAACCAAAGAGAAATAGAGATAAACTGGATTATTATTCTTCATTCTATTCAACATTACAATATATAGATAAACATAACTATAAACCCTAAAGCCCATAAGTAATGTGTTGGGCCTAAAATGTCTGGTTTATAACACCCCCCCCCCCCCTCAGACATTTAGAATTATACACAGTTTAACAACATACTTCAGGATGATGTTAAATAGGTACTTCGGGACCTGAATAAATAAACTGATACTACTGGATCAGTTGTACTGCCTCATTAAAAACTTTACTAAGAAAACTCATTGGGACAAAACTTAGTTAAGGGAAAAAAAAAGTACAGTGTGTATAATTCTCCCCCTGAATTCAACAAACATCTTTCAATCTGCGGAGACCGATCTTGTGTGATAGTTGCTCGAAACTGCTTCTTGGTAAAGATTTTGTGAACATGTCAGCTAAATTTTCACTTGACTTGATCTGGTTAACATCAATTTCCCCTTCTTTCTGCAAGTCATATGTTGAGAAGAACTTTGGTGAGATGTGCTTTGTTCGATCACCCTTGATGTAACCTTCTCTGATCTGAGCTATGCAAGCAATATTGTCTTCATAAATAATTGTCGGCTTCTTCTTGATCTGTTCTAATCCACATGTTTCTTGTATGTGATTAATCATTGATCTCAACCACACACATTCTCGACCAGCATCATATAATGCTATCAATTCAGCATAATTTGATGATGTTGCTGTAAGTATTTGCTTAGTTGACTTCCAAGAAATTGTTGTGCCACGGTATGTGAATACATAACCTGTCTGAGATTTTGTTTTGTGGGGATCTGATAGATATCCAGCATCAGCATACCCAACAAGCTGGGACTTTTGATCTTTCTGATAGAAAAGACCTAAGTCTTGTGTCCCGAAAATATATCGGAATATGTGTTTTATTCCATTCCAGTGTCTACGTGTTGGGTTTGAACTATATCTTGCTAGTACATGTACCGAGAATGCAATATCGGGTCTCGTGTTATTTGCAAGATACATAAGAGCACCGATCGCACTTAAGTACGGTACTTCTGGACCAAGTACTTCTTCGCCTTCTTCTTGAGGGCGGTAAGGATCCTTTTGAGGATCTAGCGGTCGGACAACCATGGGTATGCTAAACGGATGAGCTTTGTCCATATTAAATCGTACTAACATCTTCTGGATGTAGTTTGACTGATGTATGAATGTACCGTTGCGCAAATGCTCGAACTGCAGGCTGAGACATAATTTTGTTGTGCCAATGCCTTTCATCTCAAATTCTCTCTTTAATATATTAGCAGTTTTTTCTATCTCTTCAGGAGCTCCGATGATGTTTATATCATCAACGTAGACTGCTACAATAGTGAATTTTGAGAGTGATCTTTTTATAAAAACACATGGACTGATTACATCACACTTGTATCCTTCTTTTTCGAGATATTCACTGAGCCGATTGTACCACATGCGGCCAGATTGTTTAAGACCATATAAAGATCTTTTTAGCTTTATAGCACACATGTCTCGACGTATTGATTTTAATGCTTCGGGCATTTTTAACCCTTTAGGTATTTTCATGTAGATGTCATTTTCAAGTGTCCCATACAAGTATGCAGTGACGACATCCATAAGTCTCATTTGAAGTCCTTCTGAGATTGCAAGGCCAATTAGAAATCTAAGGGTTATCGCATCTACTACAGGGGAATACGTTTCCTCATAATCAACTCCTGGGATTTGGGAAAACCCTTGTGCTACAAGACGTGCCTTGCATCGTACAATCTCATTCTTTTCATTTCTTTTTATAGCAAACACCCATTTATAACCTACTGGTTTGACGTCTATGGGTATTCGGACTACAGGTCCGAAAATATTTCTCTTTTCAAGCGAACCTAACTCAGCCTTTACGGCCTCTTGCCATTTTGGCCAATCAATTATGTGCATGCACTCTTCTAGAGTTTTTGGTATGTAATCATTTTCATTGATTACATCTGTTGCTATAGCATATGCGAATATATCATTAACACATGTTTCATTTCGGTTCCATATTGTACTATTTTGTACATAATTGATAGAGATCTCGTTTTCGTTTGGTACTAATGTGTCTTCTGGATTTTCATTTTCCTCTGGAATTATATTTGTCTCTTCTGTGACATTTACCTCTTCTAGGGTTTCATTTACTAAGTTTTCATCAACTGATTTATTCTGCTCTTTCCGTTTACGTGGCTTCTTATCTTTGGAACCTATTGGTCTCCCACGCTTTCTTTGTATGGTAATCGCTTCTGGGATTGCTTCAATTCGAGCAGGTGCATTTGATGCTGGTATATGTGACTTTGTCACTCTATTCATATCTGTGAATGCATCTGGTAATTCATTCGTTATTCTTTGCAAATGTATAATCTTTTGGACTTCATATTCACATTGACCACTTCGGGGGTCGAGATTTGATAGCGATGATGCATTCCACGTTATTTCTTGTGTTACCAGTATTTCTTTGTCCTTATCTCCCCCTAAGACTGGGAACATTGTTTCATCAAAATGACAGTCAGCATACCGTGCTGTAAACATGTCTCCCGTCATTGGTTCTAAATATTTAATTATGGACATGGAGTTAAAACCAATATAGATACCTAGTCTTCTTTGGGGTCCCATTGTAGTACGTTGTGGTGGCGGTATTGGTACATATACCGCACAACCAAAAAATCTAAGATGGGACAAACTTGGTTCTCGTCCGGAGACCAGTTGCAATGGGGAGTATTCGTGATCAGCAGTTGGTCTCAATCTAATCAGTGCAGCGGCATGCAAAATAGCATGACCCCATGCAGAAGATGGTAATTTACATCTCATTAAGAGTGGTCTAGCGATTATTTGTAATCGTTTAATCAGAGATTCAGCTAAACCGTTTTGTGTGTGAACATGAGGTACTGAATGTTCAACATTGATTCCAATTGACATACAATAGTCATTAAAAGCTTGAGATGTGAACTCTCCCACATTATCCATCCGGATGTTTTTAATTTGATTATCGGGGAAATTGGCTCTCAATTGTATGATTTGAGCTAAAAGTCGGGCAAATGTTACATTTCGAGTAGCTAAAAGGCTCACATGTGACCACCTTAAGGATACGTCTATTAAGACCAAGAAATAGCGAAATGGTCTACACGGAGGATGAATAGGCCCACAAATATCACCTTGGATTCTTTCTAAAAATGATGGGGTTTCATGTATCAATTTAGTTTGTGAGGGTTGAGTTATAAGTTTGCCCAGAGAGCATGCTGCATATGATAAGTCTTGTGGTAGCAAAACTTTTAAGTTTTTGAGAGGATGCCCAGTTACACTTTTGATTATTCGTCTCATCATTATGCTACCAGGGTGACCTAGACGGTCATGCCATATATTGAATGTGTCTTTATCTAACAGTTTTTGGTTACTCACCATGTATGATTCGATAGGATTGATATTAGTACAATATAATCCAGAGGATAAGGCTTCTAATTGTTCAACAATTATTTCTTTGCCATTTTTGTTTGAAGTAATTTGAAGATATTCAATTTTATTTTCAGATATTGTTTTTAGGTGGTAACCGTTTTTTCGAATATCTTTAAAGCTGAGTATTTTTCTTCTGAATTTACTAGAATATAATGCATTATCAATACTTCATTGGGTACCCGAAGATAATGTTATGTGTGCTCTGCCGGAGCCTTCGATAAGGTCACTGACACCAGATATAGTACTAATCGGTGTCTCTGCCGGAGGCAACTCAGAGAAAAAATTCATATCTTTAAGAATAGTGTTAGTACTACCGTTATCTACCAGACATTCATCACCAATAATAGCTCTGCTAGAGCTGGTATACATATTTCTTCCGGATTTGATGAACGGCAGTTTTCTGAATCCAAGCTGGTAAATTCTCTGATGAATAGAGCGATCGTGCTGATAACGTGAGAAAAACCAAAGAGAAATAGAGATAAACTGGATTATTCTTCTTCATTCTATTCAACATTACAATATATAGATAAACATAACTATAAACCCTAAAGCCCATAAGTAATGGGTTGGGTCTAAAATGTCTGGTTTATAAAAATTTATAATATATATATATATATATACACATACACACAACAAACTCTCTACACTATATTTTTATCAAAGAAAAGGAAAGGGTACCACAAAGAAATCTAGTCGTGTGGGTTCTAGTTCGAGGTGTAGTGTGCCACAGGGTAGAGTAGGTGGTTCAAGTGATGACGTGTATAGGCCACAACATCCACGACACCAAATTTTCACACAACCACAAGACCAATTTTATCAATATCATCCATTTGTTGGGTTTGCACAATTTGTGCCTAATATTTTTTTCACAACCACCACCTCAACCACAAAACCTACCACACGACCCTAATCTAGTATTGGGTCAATATGAGTATTCTTAAGAAGACGAGATAAACTTCGATGCTTTTGGAGGTGAAGATAACAAGATTGTGGCCGAAAGCCAATACAAATATATAATTAGGGCGAAAATGAAGAAGGTGAAGATGAAGATTTTGACAATGAAGATGAAGAAAGTGAAGATGTGGTGAACCGAAAGGTAAATTCGACACACGTGCAAAAAGTATGACATGGAAAAACGACCAAGAGATAGCTTTAGCGAAAGCATGGTGTTACGCCTCGGAAAACAAGCGGAAAGGAAATCAACAACCTGAGGGATACTTTTTTGAAATCGATACTAAAAGACTACAAACAACAAGTGGGTGGATTGGATCGTACGACTCACCAACTCAATTCAAAATGGAAAGTTATGAATAAGCAAATGATTTTTTACGGCTATTGAATTCAAGGGGGAATATTTTTTCTTTTTTTAATGACAACGCTTACATACTTTCACTTTTTTTTTAATAATATGTATTTTGTACTTTGAATTTTATTATATATATATATATATATATATAACAAGTACTTTTTTATTAAATATATACTAACAATTATTTCATTTTCATTGATTTTCTTGTAAAGATTTTTTCTTTCATTTTCATAGAACTCAATTTTAGCTTTGTGATCTAAACTTTCTTCTATTAGTAATTGGTTTTCAAGAATGATTTTGTTCATAGTCCTCTGCAACTCATCAGATTTTCTAATATCTGATTGATGTTTTTCTTGCAGATTTAGAAAATCTGACATGAGCTTGTTTAGCTTGTGTTCAAGATCAAGATTGTCTAAATTTACCTTTTGTCCTGAAGTTTCTGGTAGACCATCAGAAAGTGCCATTAGGCAGAAATTTGCCAATTCTTCTTCTTCATCATCAGAAGAATCATCAGATAACCATGTATCTGTTCCTGCAATTAAGCTGACTTGTTGCTGCTTCTTTGCTTCTTCAAGCTTTTTCTCATAGTAAGCAACATCCTTGAGCTTTTTGGTCTTGCATTCTGATGCATAGTGACCTCTCTGCTTGAACTTGTAATACACAACTTCAGCTTTCCCTTTATCCTTAGATCTAACTTCATCTTTAGATCTCCCATCCATCCTTCCTCTGTCACTTCTCTGGTATCTCTGGTATCTCTGGCTTCCTCCCCTCAACCTCTGCTCAAATGTTTTGGTGAGCAGTGCTATTGCTTCAGCAAAAGCAGAAAAATCTGATGAAGTATCAGAAATTTCACAACTTTGGCTGTTTGATGGTTGTGGATCATTAGTGGGTATTGTTCTTTGTGAGTTTGAGATAAGAGCTAAAGATCCCCCTCTTTGAATAGTTTCTTCAAATATTTCTTCCTCTCTGGGGACCAAGATGCTGTATAAGTCATGGAGACTCATGTTTCCTAGTTCTAAGGTTGAGTACAAAGTCATGGTTAGACTTCTCCATTCTCTAGGAAGGGCATCAACAAATTTTATGTTTCTTTCATCATTTGGCTTTGTTATTCCAAATTTCTTTAGCTCGTTTAAAAGTTTTGTAAATCTTTGATATGTATCATTTAGTCTTTCATTTGGCAAACTTTTAAACCTTTCATAAGATGAGACATTGTTTGTTCTCTTGTTTCTTCTCATCCTTTTTCCTCCATCACAAAGATTTTTCAACTGATCCCATATTTCCTTGGCTGATGCACATGCATCAACTTGTGAAAATATGTCATTGGGGATGGCCATAATTAAAAGTGACTTTGCCCTTTCATCCCCAGCCACCTTTTCCTTATCTTCCTCACTCCAAAGTATTTCACTTTTGGGAGCTCGGGAGGCAGGGATAGCAGGTGATTGGTCAGTTGCTGGAATAGTTGGTATTACAGTCATTGGTATATGTGGACCCCTTTCAATGGATTGAAATAGAGCTCGGTCATGACTATTAAGGAAATTGACCATCCTGATTTTCCATTGGGGGTATTCCTCTCTGACCAGAGTCGGAGGTTTAGACATAGAACCAATATTAAAAGCATTATTCCAGGATTGAAAGCTGGCCATATTTAGAGAAAAGAAGATGAGCGATTGATCGTTTGAAAATAATTTATTCAATCTGCTCTGATACCAATTGTTGGACCCAGTATGGCCTTAACAACTTCTTTTCACGTAATATGACAAGTGATTTCAGTAGATGTGAAAAAGATGTGCGGATATGGAAATCAGACTTTCAGAAACAAGACCTACAGAATTATCAAGTTTATATCACTTTGAAACAAAATGGTTTACAAGGTGATTGTAAGATTATTATCTAATACATATGAATCTTGAATTCTGTGGGTGAGAGGGCAATGGAGTTTTGATGTATGTGTGAATGCTAAGCTTCAAACTCAATTGTCTTCTGCTGGTTGGGCCTTCTATTTATAGAAGGCTGGGTGCATGAATAAACAATAGTTTATTCATGCAATAAGTCCTGCAAAAAGTGACCAATTGACATATTCATTGAATCCAACGTTCAAGTTGCTTTTTTCATCATGATATCCAATAATGTCAACTTGCTTCGGTAAGTGTGGCAGGATAGAGCTGATTTCAGACAAGTGGGGTATTTCATCAGAATTTTTGATAAACCACTTCATCAGAAATTCTGGTGAACAAATCATCAGAAAAATCCTGATGATCAGAATCGTCAGAAACTGATGATATTTCATCAGAAATATCACCAGATCCATCAGAAATGACCTTCTCTGATAATCCAATTCAGCTCTTGATCAACTTGTGATTCTTTGAAGTAGATGCTGTGCATTTCAGTTGTCTTATCTGATCTTCTTCTTCTTGTTGTGATCTTCAGGACTGTGATCTCTTCATAGATCCAGTTGATTGTGATTTTCTTCAATACTTACAAATAAAGTTTCCTAACAATAGTTATGTTTGATTTCTTTCCTTGACATTCCGTTATAAGTTTTGTTAAAAACGAAGTTGTACTCAAAATAAAGTATTTATTTGGTATCATAAAACAGTACGATGATAAACTAAATCGTTCTAATGGTTTGACTTTCTAAATAACATGCTTTATTTTTAAATCACGTTTGTTTTACATTATCATTTGTTCGGTTTCGCCGCAACGCGCGATATTTGAAAAACTTGTTCTTTTTATATCTCATTTGGTACATTATCAATATAGACCTAAGGGTGGGGGTATAATGTTCGGTGAGTGGGTGATTGAGTGGGTGTCACCGATCGGTGACCATACCCCCTTGATTGAGTTAGGGTGTTTGAGTAGGAGAGAGGGTGAGAAATCGTGGAGTATTCACCGAAGTGGAGGAGTGATGGAGGAGAGAGAGAGATGAGAGATTAACCAATCAAAAAATTTATAACTCAATCACCCTAGAGTGATTAACCATACCCCCTGATTGAGTGCAAAATGAGGAGTGGAATCGGGAGTTGACATGACATAATATTATTGGGTAAGATTTCACTCAATCACCCTAGAGCGATTAACCATACCCTCCACCCTAAAATGACCCATTTTCAAACGAACAAGATTCATTTTGCCCCTCTATAAACAACTTCTATTTTTTCCGAAATCAAATGAAGTATTGCCTATTGATTTTTGCAGAAAATGATGCCATTTTATCAACTAAGTATAATTCGATGGCATATATATGCATCATTTAAAACCGAAATATAGAAAATTCTTTTAAAATCAGAGAATAAGTGTGTTATCGTCACGTCTTCTCAGGATGTTACATAACACTCGTCACCTGAATTCGATTTCAACCTCTAGAGACCGTGTTCATTGTCTAGTTTCATGAAATTTAATTATATAGACGATCATTGATTGACCTATCAGCTTGAGTCTTGTTTCTGAAAGCATTATACAAAGACAATATATAGACCATATGAAGTATGAACAAATAATGAATAAAATGTTGACCAGGTAATTTCCAGTAGCTTAAAGTTGTAGGGCCCATAAAAATTCCGCACGTTATAAAATGGTAGTTACATATCTGTATGATCACAAGAAAACTAGTCAAAAGTCTCAAATTGTATATTTTTTAACGGCTTAAATTATATAAAATCCGTCTTCAGCGGGGCTCGAACCCTTGGCCTTAAGGGGAGTAACACCTTAACTTCAATGACTTTGCTGCCGATTAAACCCAACCCCACACTGTGTATTTGTATTATTAAAAAAAAGAGAACCAATGAAAGTCTCCCAAAATGTGTATAATTAAAAAAGAAAACAAGTGAAAGTCTCTCAAAGTATATTTTTAATACACACAAGTATAATAGTATACAGCCTTCAAAAACTTCTTGTGAAAAATTGATTATTATGGTTAATGATATAGTGTTTGTCATATTTAAGAGTATGTACCTCACGCTTTGTAGTTAAAGACTTCTAAAGATGATTTTTCAACAATAGGAGCTCCGACAAAACGGTATGTTAGCATTTCCCTCAAACTCTGCAATTTCAAAAGTGGCAAAATGAGTGGGTCGGACAAGATGTGTGAGATGTCAAAATAGGTATATTTCAGTACGCATCAGGTTTGGTTGACCTAAACCATCTTTTTGTCCATGTTTTATAAATAACTAATGAGTTAAAGATGATTAGAAAATATGTACAATTACAATATTAGACCATGTGTAGTGGTAAATTGTTATAATGCCCCCACTATGGGGCATTATCCGACACGTGTCATCCCAGTCAGCATGGGGCATTATAGCAAAAAATGGTGTAGTGAGACATTATTCCAATAACGCCCATATTATTTTTAATGAAAAAAAAAAGCATGTGGGTGTGTCAGAGCATGGGTAATTTGATTGGTGGGTCTTAGAGGTCCAAGCTACCAACATCACATGTGTCAGAAACAATTTTTGCAATTCGGCGTTTTAAACATAACGCCAAAAACATTTTTTTTCCAAAAGTAACGCCCCAAAACGCCTAGTGTAGTGGGGGAGGGGGCGTTTTGGGGCGTTTTTTTTCAATTTTTTTTTTAAAATAACGCCCCACTACGGGTGGTCTTAATGTAACTTTTTGAATAAAGCGATTTAGGATACTATTAAAAGTACATTTGAGACACTTTTAATGTAACTTTTTGAATAAAGCGATTTAGGATACCATTAAAAGTACATTTGAGACAAGTTTCAATCGTTTGACTTGTTTTCCTTTTAGCCTTTTAAATTTATTTTACCGGTTATAAATGAAATAAAGCTCAAATCAACCCATTCATAAGTGATTGGGTTAAACTACCACCTTGGTGCTGCGTGCCAATGACAATTTATATGTTCCAAAAGTTATAAACTTGATTGAATAATGTTAACTTACGGGACCTTATTAGATGCCTAATACATGAGTAAATGACTAGCAATTAGTACTCAAATGCCAGGCGCAAACTTACTAATAACTAATACAAGCCTCACTTTTATTTTTAGTTATGAATTTTTTATCAGCATTACAATGTTCGTCTTGTGATCAGGGGCGGATTTAGAGCTATTTAGGGGGTTCCTAGGAACCTGTTCGGTTTATAATTAATAGTGTTAAGATCTATAGAAAATTCTGAAGGAACCTGTTAATATTTTGTAAGGGAACCTTGTAAACAAATTGATAATCTGGCCTGTTGGTAAGTATGTGCGCTAATTATACTGAGGACTCGCGTTCGAGTCAAGTCCAGCTCCTTTTTTCCTTGTTTTTTTAGCGTTTTCCTTATCTTTCAAATTTTAACTCAAAATCGAATTAGAATTAGGGTTTACTTGCTGCCCTTCCCCCTTTCTTCTTGTTTATTCTCAAACCCAAACACAAACATGCCTGATGTCTCCACTCTCCAGCCACCAGCCCACCACACGGCGTCGGCGGAGCCACTCCAGCCTCCACGACTCAGTCACGCAGCCCCTTCGCCTTCCCTTAGTCACTCTCTTCAGCCCTTAAGGTTCGTTTAAACCCCATATTGTTGATTTCAATGGTAGTATAGTAAGCTTCTTTCTTTTTTAGTTCATGTTAGTTAAACTATGATGGAGTTTAGATTATAAAAATTTATAAATCTAAAACAGAAAAGAACTGCTGCAATTTCATTTGAGGTTCAAAATGGGTAAAAATTTTAACGCCCAGAGAGAAACAAGAACAAGCTTTATTAACACCAGCAAACAATTTGATTGGATTGTTTCCCATTATTGGAGTGATACAATTATAATGTTAAAAGAATAATCAAAGAAATTTCTTAAAATACTAACAGACTTGACTGGGTAACTACATTATGTTTCTTGGGATGTAAAAAAAAACAAGAATTTTGGCCTAGATATTCTTCTCATTCTCCCATTTTGGTATGCCATCCCCTTTAAAGCTGGTTCTTTTTTAACTTTTTATAAACTCAATGTTCTATACATTCCACAATATTAAAAGAAGCTATCAAATTGATAACTAAGACTTAAACCATAATTGTAATTCGTAAAAACCATCTTATTTGTGTTACTTGTTTTTAAATTTATCATGATGATGTTTTTTCCATTATTGTATCGTATTTTTATTACGTGATAAACCTTACCTGACCCGAACCGTCGAACCGACCCGTAATTTTTTATGTTCGGACATATGGTATTAGAACATTTAAAAAAGTGAACCCCTTGGAAAAAATTTCTGGATCCGCCACTGCTTGTGATCATGCTTGCCTCTACGAGCTTCACAAATAGTATTCATCATATGTAAATTAATATTTATCATTAACTCTAATTAACATAAACTTTAAAAAATCCTTATTTGTCAAAAAAAAAAATTATTGTTATAAACAAGTTAATGTTAGATAAATACTACTTTAGAAGTTTTTTTTTTATATATATCGTTTTGAATGGCTTAACTTACACTAGGGACGGAACCTGACATCTTTACTACTCTACATCTTTTCTAATTCATTAAGCACTACTGGTCTTATCCCTTTTTAAATATGAGAAAAATGCCCGGATAGTCCCTGTGGTTTCGCCTTTTTTCACCTATAGTCCCCAACTTTCTAAAACTAACTAAATAGTCCCCAAGTTTTCAATTTTTGTTCCCGGATAGTCCCTGGGTCTAACTTCAGTTTGTTTTCCCTGTTAAGTGGGTGTGAAATGACCAATTTACCCTTAATGTAAAAACAAAACAATTAATATGTTAATTCAGGTGGGCCCCACATGGTTTATTATAAACATATCCCTTCTCTCTCTCTCTCGTTCACTATACCCACCAGCACCCACCACTACCCTCCACCGGAGAACCTTCAACCACCACCACCATCTACCCCCTCCACTTCCCCGTAACCATTAGTTATGATTTTTTTGAATTTTTTTGATTTTTTAACTCTAATTAACATAAACTTTAAAAAATCCTTATTTGTCAAAAACAAAATTATTGTTATAAACAAGTTAATGTTAGATAAATACTACTTTAGAAGTTTTTTTTATATATATATCGTTTTGAATGGCTTAACTTACACTAGGGACGGAATCTGACATCTTTACTACTCTACACCTTTTCTAATTCATTAAGCACTACTGGTCTTATCCCTTTTTAAATATTATTTTTAAATTTGTAGAGTCAACACGTTGGGATGAGCGTATACTTTTGATCGGTTGCCCCACCTATCACATGCCCTCTCCCTTTAACCCGCGTAAACCCACTCACGGCTCGCTCTTGACGTCCCTCCTTAATGCTCATAGTGCGGTGTTTGGCGCCCAAAGGATGTTGATATGGATGAGGGCGTTAACCCACAATTGAAGTTAATGTAACAATAAAATAATAATTAGGTCAAACCAAGTTTTTTTTTGAACGGCAAAAAATCTCACGTGTAAACCCACTCTGCTCGGGGCTATGTCTAAGATCGACTCCTTGACCGCTGTCACACCCCGACTTTCCACGTGTCACCGGTGGGCCCGGTGGGGAGTATCGTGACGTGGTTGGCAACATAATAGTCAAACAACACAATTATATAAATGCACAGCGGAAGCAAAAGATAAATATTATTACATTCCGAATATAAAGTAATATCCAGTATTACAACGGAAAGTAAAGGATCCACAGGCGGATCTTTAAACATATCATTTGTTCAACAGACTTTAGACGCCTAGAACTTGCAAGATTCCTTATTAGCGCCCTGAGCTTCCAGCCAATTTCGTTCAGTACCTGTCACTTAACCTTTTTGGAAAATACGTCAGTTTTCACTGGTAAATACACTCAACCGACTCATTTGAAAAGAGTTTAAGAAAATTGGTTTGAATGCACGTGGCACAAAATATCTTTATAATTTGATTAAAATGCACAGAGGCAAAATTAACCTTTTTAACTTGGGAAAATTATTTGTATATAATCTTGTATACAGTTTTACTTATTTGTCGTCCGTTAGGGCCGGTTTGTAGGGCCGGACTAGATTAACTGACACGCCACAGGTATAATGCCCACGGGCTATCATCCTCTAAGTGGATTACCAGTTCCGGTATAATGCCCACAAGGATGATACCTCGGAGTGGATTACCAGTTTTTACATAATGCAGCTCTCAGGTGTATGCCTACACCCCGTGCTTAGGTTGTGGCCATTTCGTAAAATGATGCCAAGGATATCCGGGACATGGTCATTAACCCCCAAAAGCCATACACCAAATAATACATATTAAACGGGTTATGTAAATACATCAATCACAATCCGATTTAAATGACTACATACACCCGACCAAGCGGTACTTTTATAGCGCCGTATCCCAAGCCCGTATAGGGAAAATAAGTTAAGAGTATTTACCTGAGCTAGCTCCTGTCTTAAACAGTAAGAATTTAATAACTCAGCCGTATTCACTTAAGTAAGCGTAGGTACCATTTACCGGAAGGCTCTAGTCTGGAATGATTGTATAAATAACTTATTAGAATGCTAACGGGTCTTTAATTAAGCCTAAGCTTAGACCGGTTAGTCTTACAGGAAGATACGGTTCGTACGCATGATTAAGCGAAGACCGGTTTAGAATGCGATTTAGACCCGACAATTTCAGAGACTTGCCTAATATGGGTTTATTATTCACATTCTGGATTTTGAGATAAAACCATTAAGGTTTGACCCGTTTCGGCTAATTTATGTAAACTTGTTACATAAACCGAACCGTACGCGTAATAAGCGTGACGGGTATTCATGAGATCCATATACAGGTTTCCTAAGTTAATTATGCCTCAAATATGTTGTGACATCAGTAAGATGTCTTTCATTATGCCCGAACGTATTTAAACACAAACTAGGCCCCGTAGGGGTAGTTTGGTCATTTAAAAGGTTATAAAAGAGTTTAAGTATTTATCTGAGTTACAGGTATGATATAATCAGAAAAAATACTTATTTTGATAAGTTATAACAGTAGGTTAAAGTATATATGTGAATTTACCAAGTATAACCAAACTATGCACCGTAGGGGCATTTTGGTAATTTCACATAAGCCGAAAGGCTCAAAACCGAAGTCTGAGTTAATCAGCCTTTGCTTACTGTTAAAACATTCTAATTTGCCTAAAATATCAGTAGGTATCAACCCGGGTATGTTCAATATAATTTTAATACATACCATGCGTTAAAAACGCTAAATAAGGCGATTAAAGGCCATTTCCGGGTCCGATACTTAAATCTGATATTTTTATATTTCCAGAAGGCTTAAAATAATTTATTTATCATATGTGATCAGTAGCAAAAGGTTTGGAGTCGTTTAGATATGTAAAACTCATTTTATAGCCCGTAAGGGCAAAACTGACAATTACCGGATTAAGCCTACGACTACTAGTTATGCTCAGCCTAAAATTTATTAAAAATCTTTAAAAATCCCAAAATAATATATTACATCAGTGGGTATTAAGTTTGATACCAAAAAGTAGGCTTAACTAGGCTATACGCTAATTACGTCGTTTTATTAACATAACGCATTAAATTTGCGATAATGAGCATAACTCTTAATCTACAAGTCAAACTGATGTCAAACTTTGCATACAAATTTATATATCAGTAATTAAAGTTTCTACTCTTTTACATTTCCAAAAATCACGTTTTGAGATAATAAGGGCATAATGGTCAACATATGAGCAATTAACGGAAACGCGTAAACGAATGGGTCAATCAATGAACCAACCACAGAGGGTTGTGCTAACATGTAACCTGGTCCTAAAGAAGCTCTAAGAAATTTTCAAATCATACTAAAGCGGGTCAGAACTGAAAGTCAAAGTGAAAGTCAAACTATGTGACTTTCGGTTCCGAACCGGGTCTAAACAGGAAATTGTCGGGTTGAACATGTTTAGACATGTTCTTATACTTATTACTAAGTTATAACAATGATCCAACAGGTTGTATATGATCTACAATGTTAATTATGCATAAATGGCATTTTAGACTTCCTGTTGACTTTTTAAATATAAGTTTGACCCGACTTTCGACCTAGTTAGGATGGGAATCAGGGGAAACCCTTTTGAGGTTTTATAACCCACATAATTACCAACTTATAACTACTTTCACTCCGACTAATCACTGGACCATTAGTGATTAATCTTAAAGTCAACCGTTAATTACGACGGTTTGACTTTCAAGCTAAAACTAAGCTAAAACTTAATTAGAAAAGGTTAAGCATACTTACTTGTGTCTAATGGATGATTAGGAAGTCTGGAAATCAGCTTTGGAGTTCCAGAGATGATCAGAAGTGAGTGCAAGAATGTTGGAAACTTGGAGGCCTTATATAGTGTTTGTAAACACCACAAATTGTTGACAACTAAGTCTACAATTGACCACAATCATCCCACAAGTGTCCCTGGGGTCTAGGAACATTTTAGGGGTCGCCCATGAGTGAAAAATACCAACAAGATCGGTCAGAATCGTGCAAAACAGGCTGTAGCAGGTTTTTCTGCATCTGATGCTCCCACGCGGCCCGCCTCAAGTTTACCATACCCGTACGCGGGCCGCCTGGCCCTAATAATCAGATTTTTAAATTTTCTTTGTTTTGCAACTTGTCCTTTGGCTTCTCGAAAGGGCAACCAAGGTTATTTCTTGCATTTTGACCCCCTTATATTTACCCACAAGGGCTTTAGGACTTATACTCGCTTTGCCAAGTCCCTGGACACTTCCGGTTAACCCGAAAAGTCTTAACTTTCAACGTTGACGCTTTAACCCCTTGTAAACGAATTTGGTCACAACTTGCTCATACGATAACGAAACTTTACGAAATTTATATCGTGCATTCTAGTGAGCATAATTAACCGTTACAAAGCTTCGGGTTTGTCAAAAGGTCATTCAGAGGTATATTTTAAACATGTTGACACATTTAACCCCTGTAGTTTGTAATCTCTCACTTTTAGCTTCGTATGATCCATGATTCATTCGTTTGAAGGTATGAGCATCATGTAGGGTTAATGTACAATATATTTATTCACTGTTGACATTTAGAACTCGTATTTTCATATACTTTTCAAGTTTGTCAACCTTAGTCCTTTTATAACATTCTTTCACACGTTCAAACTTTATGACACGTGTCAACACATTATAGGACGTGAATTTTCGAGGTGTTACAACCGCCATGAGACCGTGCCCCCTATCCGTGTGAACCAGATAGAATCCGTAAACCCTCGCCTTCACTCAGATGTCCATCGGAAATGACCCAAACAGAAATTGAACCTACGTCCCACTGGAGAGGGCAGACCAATTAACCAAATTCTGATTTCAGGTCAAACCAAGTTAACCATTGAAGGCCTAATTTTGAAATGAACTCGAATCAAGAAGATCCAAAGGTATAATCCAAAATAACATGGTTGGCTATTATCACTCCTGTTAAGGACCTATGCTTCCTTCACCCAAAACAGAGCTCCAAAAAGTTTGTCCAAACACTGGAGCTCCACACATTGATCAACAAAAATGTCAACACTCGCTACTTCTCTTCATCTCTTCCCCAATAATCCATTTGTACGCACAAAATCAGTTCTCCCAACGTTTTCCACAACGATAACATCTGCTTCATCAAGTTCTTACCCGATTAACAGGTATGTATCTTCGCTAATTGATGAGTCTGTTTCTCTTTGGCATTGATTCGTGAATCTGTTAAGAGGGTTTTCAGAATGCCATCAGTAGTTCATGTATATAGATAGTGAAATCTGATTGCAGCCGTGTTGTTTTTGAGATGATTTTGATCCATATGGGTATGATTTTTAGGGTTTCATCTTTATGTATAGGAAGATGAAAATGATTAGATGAAAGCAATGGACCCCCTGAATTCCTGCTTTCATTTCTGTTGTTTCATTTAGGGCTGTAAACAATCTGCTCAATGTATTAAAAAAAAATTAAAAAATTATCTTTTTACATATATTGATATATATAAAAACAAAAATAATGTTTTTACATACACATAATGCAGAATTTACAAATTACATATATAAACATTGGGTTATAATGCATATATATTAAAATTTTGGCTTTAGTTTAAACGAGCCAAACGAGCAAGCCAACAAGCGAGCCTGCTTTGGGCCTGGCTCGGCTTGTTTATAAACTGGTCAATTTGTGCTAGCCTTGAACTTTTTGAACAAACATAACTTTTGGTAGTTTAGATGCTTAAATCAGTATCATTTCAGTCCCATTTAGAGGTTTCATCATGCATCTATTTTGAAGTTAGATATCAAGATGTTTAACCTTATAAGTCAAGATTTGCGTTGTAAGAATTATAAAATATTAAGATCACTAAATGTGATTCTGAAACTAGTTTTAGCACTAAGTTTATTACATGTATCATGTTAAGGCTAACCGGATTCACCCTACTATCGCTATTGGTCAAAAGGTATTCCATTTAAATCTGCGATTGATTTCTATTAATCTATTTTCTTGCAAATTTAGCACCTTGCGCGCATATGTGCGTACTCTTTGTTATTAATGTTTATGTAGTGGTCAGTTATTTCTCAAAATATACTTAGTTCATATAATTCAATGTTTTGAAATCAATGCATTATTGCATTTGACCTTCAAGTCAACTTTTTGTTCCTTACTAGAAAACATGATTTATTCATGCAGCAATGCTTCATTATCTTCTATTGCTCCTCTTGAAGCAATCCTTTTTGACATTGATGGAACGCTTTGTGACTCGGACCCTCTTCATTACTACACCTTCCGTGATATGCTCCAAGAGGTATTTTCCTCAACCATCTGATTTCTGTTTTTATAATTTTGAATCTTAATATTAAACCATGCGCATATCAAAAAGGAACATACTTAAGAGACCATTTTAATTTCAATTTTATAGATAGGATTTAATGACGGATCACCTATCGATGAGGAGTTCTTCATAAATAACATTAGTGGCAAGCATAATGAAGAGCTTTGCAGTGTGCTTCTTCCTGATTGGGAGTTTGAAAAGGCTATGAAATTCATGGTTGACAAGGAAGCTTTGTTTAGAAGGTAATCATGGCAACTAAAAAGATATGTTCTTTGGCATATGAGTTCTGAGGTGAAACATGATACCCTTTAAATTTACAAGTCATTATGATTTTAAAACTTAACTTTTAACTCGTGCTTATAAATAAACAGATTGGCAGCTGAACAGTTGGAACCTATAAGCGGCTTGAACAATGTATGTAAATGGGTAGAAGATCTTGGCTTGAAACGGGCTGCTGTTACAAATGCTCCGAGATCAAATGCCGAGTTGCTGATTTCAATGCTTAAACTAGAAGATTTCTTTGAAGTGATCGTTCTAGCTGAAAAATGTGCAAGACCAAAACCTTTTCCTGATCCGTACCTCAAGGCTCTAAATGCACTTAAAGTTTCTCCAAATCACACATTTGTGTTTGAGGTATGAACTCAACTAATTAACGCTTCAACTTCTTATAATTTGTAAGAGTCGGAATGGGCTTTGCAAGGTTGTGTTGACCTGCATTTACATTTTTTCTGCACTTATAAAAAATAATTAATATTTTAAATATGATTAGGAAAAAAGTTTTACGTATGATAATAATCTGAATCTTCAGTTAAAATGACGAGGTTGCATGCATTAAACAAAGTTTGGGTGACATTCCACCATTTCGACCCGTTCCCCTTTAGTAATTTTTTTTTTATATTTTGTGGTTCTGTCTAGGATTCTGTTTCTGGAATTAAAGCAGCTAATGGAGCGGGGATGCCAGCTGTTGGAATGGCTACGAGAAACCCTGAACAAATGTTACTAGATGCTGGAGCCTCCCTCGTTATCCAGGATTATAACGACCCTAAACTATGGGAAAATCTACAGGAGATGGTACAACAAAAGTTGCCTATTTCATCCAAGTAGGAAAGTAACTCTCACAACAAAGTCTAAGAAGTTTGTAGATTAGTTGGTTCTTCACATTGAATTCTGAAAATACTACATACATATGATTTTTTATTTTTTGGAAAATATATGCATACGATTGATAACTGTAAGCAAGGGAAATTTCTTCATGTGACTTTTGACGTTAAAAAGTGGATTGATAATTTGTTTAATATCATAAAGACAATATAGAGGTGTTTTGTGGATGCCACTCAACACTTATTGAGGTTGATTCATGTGATCTTCCTTTAAGAAACAAAAGTTAATTCTACATATTTATATGTTGTCGTTTTTGCAACAACCATGTTTAATTTGTGATGGAGAAAACATGTACAAAATTCAAAAAATTGATTCACCAATACTAATTGTTAATCTTTGGAAGAGGAACCTCATGAAACAACAATTTCATGTTGGACTACTCTCTCAAAATGGGTATACTAAATTACTAATTGCCCCCAAGTTGAAATTAAAGCTACAACATGGAATTGTAGAAGTCAAACTTGATGATGATGGTTCTGATTAGAGATGGGCATAATAACCGGTTCCAAACCCGACCCGGTAGCCCGACCAGGAACCGGTTCCAGTTCCAGTTCCTACCCGTTGTGTAGAAGAACCGATTCCGGGTTCAAAAAACCCGTAGGTTCTTACCCGGTTCCACATTTTATAAAAAAAATAGGGTCGTACCTGGTTCCTACCCCGGAACCGGTTCCTCCGTAAACACAAAGAACCGGCAGCATTAAAATAAAACCGATTACATTAAAAGTTAAAACCAAACATTACAACCAAACATTACCTACCATTAAAACATAACATTAACACAAAACCAAACATCATACCTAAACATCATAACTAAACATAAGATTAACATAAAACACACTCAAACCAACATCACATAAACACACTAAACCTTCGAAGAACCGGTTCCGGATGATTCACCGCCTTCACTTTTCTTCGCCGTAGCCTTTGTCACCGGACAATGACGGTCGGTGTGATTTTTAAGCGTCGAGTTCGCCGTAGCCTTCATGAACTTCCCACAACCTTTGCAACGTGCCATTTCATGGCTATCGGACATCAGGCACAGATCAAAGTGCTTCCAAACTTGGGGGTTTCATTTGGTTTCCAAAACCATGACCACTTCATCGTTGCATGCCATAACCGATTTTAGGTGTAACTCTTGAAGGTTGAAACTAAGTTTTGGTGGAAGGTGATATGCTTATATAAATACTTGAAACCGATTTTAAAGTTTTAATGGCAATTAATCGATTCCAACGGATATAAAGCCGTTAGGAATCAATTCCGGCAGTTTTTTTGCAGCTTTTTCTGGAAGATACCCGGAGGACCCGGTTACAATATACCCGGACCGGTTACGAACAGTTCCAGTAATTTTGGTTTGAAATCGGGTACTAACCGGAACCGGGTCCTAGAAGAATCGGTTCCATTCAAACTCAGTCAAGAACCGGGTACGGTTAGGAACGAGTTCCAGGTATAAAAAACCCGATTTGCCCATCTCTAGTTCTGATTGCAAAATCGAATTGGAAATAACACAGGCTAAACATCCGATGGATTTATCATAATATCATAGGCTAAACTATTTTTTAATGGATTCATTAACACTATTGGGCTTATAGCCATTAATTGCTTGCTGGTTTCACCATCTCTAATACCTTTGAGCCCCTTCTCTGTTTGCGTGGGTACTTCCAGCCCTTCAGTGCTTGATATGGGTGGCTTATTGGACAGGCCCATGTATGAATTTAGTCTGGCTTCAGTTCTTTTCCCCCCGCCTGAGCCCATATCATCTGATGTTGGAGGCCCATTGATTCTTAATCCATTTGTGATGTTTTGCACCTGCTGCCTCTGCAGCTCTGCCCAACCCTGTTACCAATCTGGAAAGGATCCAACGGTGTATTCATCATTTCTCTTGGCCCAGCTGATTGTGCCAGTCCATCCGTGGCATGTACCTGTTCATTTACCAGCCCTAGTAGCCTAATAGGATTAATAATTTTCTGCTGATGCATTAGCCAACTGCTTGACTGCTCATACAGTATCCTCCTGGGCTCATCCATCTCTGTTGGTCTGCAGCTAGGTTTAATAAACAGCAACCGTGGAATCCCGATATGCCATTTTCTTTGCCGGACCCACTTAATTACTCCTGAATACCTAGCAGCCCATCCATATACGTCGACGTGATACCCAATGCATCCAACCCTTGTTCATCAGCCAGCCCAGTGGTTATATTATACTCACGCAAGTAGTTTGTTAAGATGACAATATATCATTGTATATGTTGCTACTTAAGATCTTTAAATGGATGATATTTTTTATTTATTTATTATAATTCGAAGTTGTATATATTCATAGAAATAAAATTATTGTGCTTCATTATTCTAGCCCGACTTTGACTTATTAGTATCGGCACTAAATGTGGTCTGGTCTCCGCACTCTGCACTGCAGCATTCGTCTCAGCTTCATGCTTTCGCTGAAACATTTATGATGATGTGTAGTTCACGTACACCATCATTATTCTTCATTTTATGGTCGATATATTGGATTTTGGTTTCCCAAGCGTTTGTGCACGCTGGTGGACATGGTAAATGTAAAGCAAACTAGTGTTTGCCCCGCCCGCGTTACGGGGCACTAAGCTGATTTTTTCTCTCTCATAATATATACGTCTGTGTTTTTGTTACTTGCACATACTACTCATAACACGATCTCAAAAAAAATTACATCGAGTCAACCATTATCATATTTTTGCTAAAAAAAGATGAAAAAACTAAATTTTAAACTGGCAGAAAAATTATAATTTTTCAGGACAAATGAGTGTGTGTCAGGCAGCCGTCTGACACGAATAAAAATTACACCGAGTGAACCAATTAAAACAAAACACTACAACAGTTTTAAAAAAAACTAAAACAATGAGATGCATGACTGTAATTTTATACTGGGGGCAAAATTGTAATTTAACCAGGAAAACAAACAAAAACGATGGAGAAAATGTAAATTTAAGTTGAGGGCAAAATCGTAACTTGGCTGGGAGAAAAAAAACTAATGGCAAAACTGTAAATTTAAACGGGGCAAAATCGTAATTTTCAACCAAGGGCGAAATTGGAGTTTTTAGCTTGGAGCAAAAGCGTAAATTTATTTTTAAGTAGGTGTAAAAACATAATTTTGAACTGATTGCAAAATCGTAATTTTAAAACGGGATAAAATCGTAAATTTGTTGGGCCAATAGGAGAGTGCCAAACAGATGTCTAACACTATATCCTTTGCCACCCATGTAAGCTAGTAATTTAAAAAGGAAAAAAAAAAAAAAAAAAAAAACCAACCGCCTTTTTCCACCATTCTCATCCAACAACTATTCCCCTCATAGTTTTTGTAGATTTAGGTAATGCGCCTTTGAACCTAAAACAAATGAAAGGTCAAGCAAAATTTTAAATCAACTGAAAAATTAGTTAGGAAATGATCTGCATACTACTACTAGTTAGCCAGTAAAAACATCCTAACGGATATACGAAAAAAATGGTGATTAAAGTTTTTAAGTGCATCATGGAGATAAGATATGAGTTTACCAGCCAAGTGCTTAGACTATGTGTTGTGAGTTTAGACAACACGGTGTGGGCGTGGTTTTGTGGTGTTTATGTCTTTTCACGCCGGACACACCACACCGGGCATTGCGTGGACTATCTGTTTGGACAGTAAATGATTCGAGATGGTGCACAACGCGGTGGAAAATGTGAGTGGTGACCTTGTGGAAGACAACATCATACAAGTTGCCCTCATCAACTATAGACACGCCTACAACCGTGACTTCAAACACGGTTTGGCGTGACAGATAATTAGGCTTTTTATTTAATTATGTTTAGGTTTAGCTTTTTATTTTAATTATGTAATGTTTTTTTAGTTTATTTTGTGTGTTTTTTTAGTTATGTAATATTTTTATTTTTTAAAATTATGTAATGTTTTATTATTAATGTTATTTGTTTAATTAGTATTAATGTTTTTTTAAATCAAATAAATTTTATATAATTTTGAATAATAAAATTATAACAAAAAGTGTGCCACGTGTCGAATAACGCACACTTCCACGCCCCGTCCCACTCCTCCCATTTTTGCACTACGTCACTTTTCTGATGCGTGCTGACATGTCGTCCACATGTCACGTAACACCCCATTTTCATGCCCTATCCACACCGTATAGTCTAACTAAACTCATTGCCACGTCACTGCCACATAAGAACTTGACCATTAACTAAATATCTGTTAACAATGTGTTGTGGATTAACTAAACACTCAATACCAATAAAAAACAAAAAATAATAAATAAAGCAAAACATTTGATTGGTTTAGATTGGTGTGAGACCCACCATCATTACCTATTCTTCCCATTAATAAAACCTCCATTCACGACCATGGTTAACTGGGCGGCGCGGTGTAGCGCCGTTAACGGCCTACGTGGCACCATTAAGTTAGCCTTAGTTAACCTACAACAACTAGCCTTAGAAGAACTCTTTGACACCCATGCATCGACATAATTGCGCAGTGATTAATGGCTTAGAAGAACTCTTTGACACCCGTGCCTACATGGCACCATTAATTGTGTAACGTTCCGTAATCTTGAACTTTTCATTTTTAGTAACTTGTAATCATATTTCGTTTCAATCCTTGTAATATCGAGACTTAGATCATAATAGAAATTTGCATCTTATCCATACTTATTTGTTTATGTTTGCACGATACCAAATCAATCACAAAATTCACGTTTTATACGAAGCCAAAACATACATTATACATACACTATCTTTGGATTTGTCAAGCATACATACTCACACGTTATTCATACTCGTAATACACCCTAAATGCATGATAACATATTAAAACATAAGTTTATAACTTACAATAACAACAAACTTACATAAATGCACAACGGCAATTCGCTAACCGGCTTACGGGACGACAACCGACGCGTAGGACAAGTATTTAAGGATGTCCGAAAGAATTGCACAAGAATGTCTATACAAGTTTTGTAAATGTGTGGTGAAGCTGTATAACAAGAAATATTTGCGAAAACCAAACACCAATGACATCCAAAAATTATATCAACTCCACGAAGCAAGGCATGATTTTCCAGGAATGCTCGGAAGCATTGATTGCATGCACTGGCCGTGGCAGAATTGCTCTAACGCATGGTGAGGTCAATTACGCGAGGCGATCATGGACATCCAACAATAATGCTAAAGGCTGTTGCGTCACAAGATCTGTGGATTTGACATGCTTTTTTGGAGTTTTTCGGTTTGAATAATGGCCTTAACGTCCTATATCAATCAGAGGTCTTCAACGATGTGATAAAAGGATCCGGTCCAGATACAAGGTTTACGATTTCGGGGGTGGAATACAGGCGTGGGGTTTATCTTGCTGATTGAATATACCCATCCTACTCTACAATCGTTCAAACTATTTCGCACCCGTCAGATGAAAAAAGAAAGGAATTTGCCAAGTATCAAGAGACGGTGTGAAATGACATTGAACGGTGTTTGGGGTTCTACAACAAAAAAGTTGTGATACTGTATGCATGCTTGTATCTTGTTGCATAACATGATCATCGAAGACGAAGATAGAGCGATTTGTGAGTACGACGAAAATGCGGTTAACGAGAAATATGTTTCGGTAAGAGAAGAACAACAAGATTTAAACACGTTCTCATTACAGAACGCGTACATACATCAAAACCTTCAAACAGACTTGGTGGAATACATTTGGAACTTCGCACACCATGACCCTAATGACGACTAGTATTTTTTTAAGTAATTCTTTTTTAAGTTTAGATTTTATTTTTTAATGTAATGTAAGCGATATTATTAATTTTAGTTTACTTTTATATATATTAAATATTATTTAATAAGTAAAATTTAAAAAAAAGGAAGACTCGTCACTACACCCCACGCCCATCACTTGGGTGAGGTAAGGGCCCCCGATGACGTGGCCGTTTACATGACAGTCCATCACCAAGTAATGGACCACTCCATACAACCTTCATGTGGTTTGGGCACTTGGAATCTCTCCATATCTAACAACACCTCTCCAAAATTAAGGATTCAAGATCATGTCTCCGCCTTAGGCAACCTTTTATCCAGACAAAACAAAATTCCGATCGACTGCTATTTGGTGGCTAATATCAAAATTTTAAGTAAGATTTCTTGTTTTCATGAATTTAATATATGATTTTGGTGGCTAATATCAAAATCTTAAGTAAAATTTCTTGTTTTCATGAATTTAATATATGATTTTTTTAATGCAATTGCACGACTAAGTTACTAAGATTGTTTCTCTGGCCCACTGTGTGCAACTGGAGACAATGACTACCGTAAGTTCCCAGTTAGCTATTTTGGGCCGGCCCAGAGATTGTGGTCCACGTTTCTATTATTGCTAGCCATATATATAAATATAAAGCCACCGGAGTAATTTTTCTTTTCACACACATTTTATTAAATGCAAAATTCAAGTATATTGGATATAATAATTTGAGTTTTAAAATTTTATAACAAATATTATTTAGTCGCTAACTATATTTACAATTTAAAGAATATATGTTTTTTTATTCTTCATGATATTCACACAAGGTGTAGGAAATGCAATGGATCCAACTAAACTAGGGCCGTAAACGAATCGAACGAACACAAACAAGGTCATGTTCGTGTTCGTTCGTTAAGAAAATTAACATGTTTGCGAACTGTTCACGAACACATACCGAACATAAGTTTATGTTCGTGTTCGTTCCTTAAGTAAATTCAGTTGTTCACGAACAGTTCGTGAACACTGGTCTCGAACACAAACGAACGCAAGCAAATATAAATGAACGAAAACGAGCATTTAACTTGAAAATAAAAATAAAAACATTGTTATCCTTACAACCATCAAATGATAAATCAAAACACAAGAAGTCTACTACACCACCAATGAATCAAATTTAACTAACTTAGACATAATTATCCCAAAAAATAGCTTAGAATGTCCAAATTTTAACTAACTTAGAAAAAATAGGGTTTCAAGTTTTCAATATGTTTAGATAAAAAGTTTATTATTTAATATTTTTTTAATATAATCAAACGAACACGGACGAATGTAAACGAACGAACATGAACGAACGTAACCAAACATATTACCAAACATTCATGAACGCAATCGAACGAACGAGACCTATGTTCGTGTTCGTTTGCTAAGCTAACTGAACGGAATTTTTTGTTCGTGTTCATTCGTTAAACTAATCGAACGAACATAAACGAATTTCCCACCAAACAATTCACGAACTGTTCGCTGAACGTTCGATTTGTTTATAGCCTAGATCCAACCAATTCCAAAACTCATTACATTTTGATTCCATTAATGATGAGGAGGAGACCTTTACGACTTAGAAAAGTAAACCGAACATAAAGAGACAGGGCCCATTTAGGATGCAAGTTGTTTGTATGAGTTTGAAAAGTAGACCCAAAATTAAGAGATAGGGCCCATTTCTGGTTCATTTGTAAACCCACAATAAAGAGATAGGGCCTATTTATGATCCAAGTTGTTGCCAGGGGCTTTGGAGGAAGTTACACTGTTATTTACTTTCAAGAATTAGTTTATTTTGTATTTAAAATACCAAAAATATTAAAAATTAAAAGTTATTTTTTTCAGTAAGACCTTATATAGGTTTCACGTGGGAACTAAATAAATATATTAACCGTAAATAACACCAATAGCAACAGTTATTTGTTTTAATCAAGTCTGTATAGTATCAAAACTTTCTAAAACAATCTTATTTATTTTTTAAATTCATTTGCAGTTAAGAGCATCAGATAGTTTAATCCCACAAAGTAAAAGACTGAAAATACATTACGTCTACATTACATTGACTTTAATAGCTCCTTGTATGTGGTTCACATCCTGCCAAGCCTTATCTTAATATACAATCTGTAGTTTAACATATTTCTCATCCAACTTTCTTTGCAACCATCTGGTGACAAAATTCAGAAAAGATTTGATTTTTCCGGATCTGTCAAGCACTCAAGCATACGAATACCTTCAATGGCTTCTTCAAGTTCACACGTTCACAACAAGAATTACGAGTATGATGTGTTTCTTAGCTTCAGTGGTGAAGACACCCGCAAGACCTTCGTTGATCATCTTTATGTTGCTCTTGATCAATATCATATTCGCACGTTCAAGGATGACGAGAGACTCGAGAAAGGAAAAAGGATCAGTGACGAGCTCTTACAATCTATTGAAGACTCCAGATTATATATCATTGTTTTCTCCAAACGCTACGCATCTTCATCATGGTGCTTAAACGAGCTTTTGAAGATCATGGAGTGTCATAACATGAACAAGCAGACGGCTTTCCCCGTGTTCTACGATGTGGATCCCTCTGAAGTCCGAAAACAAACTGGATCAGTCGGAGAGGCCTTTGCCATACATACGGACAAGAATGAATCAGAGGTTGTTGGACAATGGAGAGAGGCTCTTAAAGAAGCAGCCAATTTGTCTGGATGGGATGTGAGGAAGACTGCTAACGGGTAATTACCTTCCTTATATCTCTACTATGGGATCTCATGTTCTAATGTAACACTTGTTTTACCATGTATGTTATGCCTCGCAAATTAAACTAAACGGACTGATCGGGTTGGGTTGGATGTCGGGTCAGAATAAATTTGAGTGAAAATGAGTTGATGTCAGGACATGCTGATATAAAAAAAAAAGTTATCACATTGAAGGAATTACACTTGTTTTCAGTGGCGGACCCAAGATTTTATTTCAATGGGGTCCATTTTCGGGTCGGTCCTAGTTCGGGTCGAGTCAAAGTGAGGTTTGAACTAGATTTTTAAAAAAATAAGAAAAATGGGCTTATCAAGGATTGAACTCACAACCTCTTGGTGGAAAAGAGGGAGATTTACCACTACATCAGCTTTTTTTTTATTTCTATGGTGTCCACCTAATTGTATTTATGGGGTCCATATACAATTTAATATACCGAATCTACTATTTTTTAAAAAAAGATCGGGGTCCGGGGACCCCGATGGCACCAATGTGGGTCCGCCCCTGCTTGTTTTATAGTTTGTGTTTAAGACTTGAAAATTGATTATTCATGCGGGTTTTTGGGCAAACTAATTGAAACTTCTTCTATGATCTACAGGCATGAAGCTAAAGTCATAAAATTAATTGTTGAGAAGGTTTTATTTGAGTTACGTCCCACTGATATTGCCGTTGATATGGACAGGGGCGGACCTAACAGAGAAGGTGGGTGGGCGGGCGCATCCCTTAAGAAAAAAATAATTAGTGTATTTTTTAGGCTAAAATCCCAACCGCACCCCTTGAAAAAGTGCATTCGCCCCCCTTAATTACAAAAACTGATATATATGAAGGGACTTTTTTCTCCGGGAGGTGACGCCGGTCATCGGCAGAAGCAGCGGCAGTACCTGTAAATGAGATGAAGAAGGCGACTATTCATTTGAATTAGTTTTTTTCTGTTTTAATTTTAAAAGTACTAGTGGGAGACCCGCGCGTTGCGGCGGAGTCGATAATATCGGGCATGAATATATGACCAAGTCGAGACGGTGAAGGTTAAAAGGGTTGTGGGAGTTTTACGAAAGTTTCGCATAAGTCACCTGGGTTAGCGAGTTGGCCAGAGACAAGCATGTAATCATCTCCTGTAACTGTTGTATTGAACGCAAGGTATCCTGGTTTAGGCGGTTGTATTTTACAAAGAATGTGGTTAAGAAGATGAATTAGAGGTTGCACAATGGTTTAGTTGGGTAATTGGTGGAATCCCGTTGGCATAGATTAACATAGTTCTTCGTAGGAACCAATGTATTCAAATATTTTTGTGGGGGGTAGCAGGAGTTTTGTGTTTTTATTTTGTTATATATACGAAGTTCGTTTATTTGGTTTATAATTTTTTTAGAATAGTGAAGTTTGGATGTGTAGGTGAAAGACGGCATAGCTTGAAAGTGAAAAGACAATTGTTAAAAAGATAAACCTTATTGAGTTAAACATTATCGAGTAAAAAGACAATTGGTTTATATTTTTTTAGAACAGTGAAGTTTTACCATTTTACCGCTGCAGATATTAATTAACCTCTGGCCTTTTAAATCCTAATCTTGGGGCTTCAACCAAGTCACAAAAACACAACCCAGACACAGCAGCACATCCTTGTATTTCAGCACTTTACAGCTAGTTATATCAACCGTGACCTGCAAATATTAAAAAATATCCATCAAATGAAAATATTGAAATAAAACATGAAATGATAGTATTGAAGTAAATAATATGTGTTACATATGATTACAGAACAATATTATTATTTATTACCATGAAAATGTCTAGCTTTTTCTTATATAGCAATATGGAAGACATTTCGGATAAATGTCAACTCGTTCAACCTGCTTAATCCACTGACTCCTTCCCTGTTTATTTAATTATTTAGCTGAACCCGTTTGACCCATTAGAGATAAAAAGATAACCAGTATTGACGTATTTCTATATAGCTAAATTAAGCAAAAAATGAAGGGTCAATATCATTAAAAAAAAGACGTACTTACTTGTTTTGCACGAATAGTCCCCCAACCCAATTTTGGTATATTAAAGCCCCATGGCACGTTTAAACTACACGTACTTGTGAACAAAAAAATAAGAAATTAAAGCGACATTTTACCCCTTAAACGGATCAGTATTTGATGAAGTGATGTTCCAAGTGTTCAAAAATACTTACGTGGATATTTTCTTTTATTATATAAGACGATATGAATTTGTGTTTAAAGCGATTAAAATTAATTAAATGATGGTCCGTGTCACCAAAAGAGTCTACATGGCATCCACGTCAACAAAAGGTTGCCTACATAGCCTCCAAATAGGTGATGATTGTGCTAGCAACGGAAATGTATTGTCGATTTCATAAATACTGAAATACATGTATTTAAACAAGTTGAAGGACTTTATTATACCAAAATTGGGTTGGAGGACTTTTTCATGCAAATGAAAACGCATGACAGATTCTATGGTATTAACTATTAACTCAAATATTAAAGCAGTGAATATATACATACATTAACATCAACTACCAGAACTGACTCCTTGCACTCTTGAAAGCATGTTTGTTATTTCCTAATATTCTAGCCATTGTTATTCTGGCTGCTTTTAGAACCCCAACTTCTTCACTGCACTTGAAAAATATTAGGGTCATATAATAAAATATAAAATCAACATGTAGTGACTATAATATAAAACCAAATAAGACGATTCATATTTCATACCTTCCAGCACCAGCACCAGCAACAACAATATTTTGTTTCGGGAAATCAATCATCATCTTGTCTTGTGCTCTTACCGCTCCTAGAAAACCAGCAACTGCGACTCCTACCGTTCCCTAAACATTAATAAATGATATTACTATTATTAAATTAGTATAATAATAAAGCTATATTAGTAATAATACTTCAATGAAAATCATCTCCAGCTTGATATATGGATGTGAAACATTTAAACTATTGATTATAAGCGTCGCCATATACCTCGGATCTTGCTTATTCCACCCAAGCCGAACCAACGGCGTATCCGGCTCATAACTCTTGTAAATAACCGTCGAATGCTCCTTATCCCGTAAATCGACCACCCTCACCGACCCATCAGCCGAAACCGATGCGGACACACCCACATCGCCCCACACAATATTGTAAACCTCCTTATCATGAGCTATGAGATGTGTATCCACCATTTCCCTTTCGATATCCCAAATCGTACATGTCGTGTCGATACTCGACGTCCCGATTCGCCTCGGTTCTGCTTCGTTCCAGTCAAACGACGTAACCGGCCCGCAAAACTCACTGTTACGAGAGCCCATACCCTTTCAAGTCCAAAATTCAAAGTGTTTTCTAATTTGCACCAGAAAACAAAAAAAGCTAAGCAATAATTAAGCAACCATTTATATGTAATTTAGGGTGAAATCAAACCTGATGATCTGGAATCGGAAGAGTCGCCGGTGACTCCTTTTCTCCTTACCGCCGCTGTTGATTACCAGTGGAATCGCCTCAACCTAGGGTCTCAATCAGAACACCCGCCGAACAAGAGCCGGCGCTTTTTGGTTTGACATCACATCCCATATCTCATCACACGCAATGATCATAAACTCATCATTATCCGTCAACACCATTTGTCTCACATCCGGTTCAGCAATCACCAACTTCTCCTTCTTCATGTGCCAGTCTCCAAACGCACGGGTCACACTTAGTTGACCGTTCAGGTACCCGTCTTCATCAAAGTAACCACCTAACAGCTTGCATCTTTCCTTTTCTTGTAAACAAGTACTTGTGGTCTTGAGTCATCTGTGTTGCAGACCCGTTCTTACATAGGACCCCTGTCAGAGATAAAATAGAATTACTTACATTGTTGCATTTCATCATCTTCTATCTCTTTTAAAATTCATCTCTCTCAATTTCGAGTAACTCCCTTTTTCTCTTGGTGCAATCTGAAGACGTGGTTAGGAGACAATTGGCCTGAGAAGAAATCCTGCTTTTTGCATATTACCCAACTCGCCTCCAAACGGAAGACATCCCCATTTTGACGGGTTAAACAACAAACTAAAATGAAGTGTAAACTGCATATTATTTCAACAAACTATTTAGAATATAAAGATATGATTATGAGAAGTAAATAACCGCAAAAACAAGTCTTTTTTTGTCACCTATTAGGCAAACAAAACTCAATCTTGAGATCAAGCCTACCAGGGAGAACAATCAGATCCAAAGTATCAACACGGTTAGTTGCCGTAATAACCTTAACATTTACTGTCTGGTCAAACCCGTCCATCTGCAGAAAACCCAAATCGATGGTTTTGTGAGTCGAAGAACAATCGTATATCATCACGCACAACAGAACCCGGAAGTATACATAACTTATTTCAATATATAAACTAATAAATGGTTAATTTTAACATTTATTGAGCTATATTATTCACCTGATTCACAACAGAACAATCGAAGTTGAAAAGTATACAGTTTGACCTTAAAAAAGTCAAACTGTACCATTCATAATCACACTTCAAATGTTATTGAAAGTTAGAAACAGTACATACCTTAGATCCACTATGCCCATGATAGACCCCAAAGAAATGGGTGGTCAAATGGGTCAAACTTTTGCTCAACCGGTCAACAACATCGCGGTCACCGGTCAACATTTGAATAGGAACCTTCAAGAATCTAGGCACGATCGCAACCGCATCTTCCATCTCGGGTCTCCTTCCACAGATAGAAGTGAAACCCCACAACGGTACACAATCCACTTCAAACACGCTTCGCGCTACCGTCCCAGCAGCACTCGACATTTTCTCCGAAATTACAATACCACCCTCCACCGCCGAAAGGCCCGAAACACCCTTCTCCCCATCATGTGATCCCAATGCACTCATCTCTGACGTTACAGACTCAAACGCTATCAAATCCTCACCACATAAACCAGTCGAATTACTCACCAACGCGGTTTCAAATACCCGATCACCCTCTAACGACATTACCTCATCTTCACTTTCTTGAAATCCATCATCTTGAACAACATGATTACAGTCATGATTGTTAACAGGATCTTGAACCGAATTAACCGAACTCGTGTTCTCCGCCATAATTTGTTGTATCCCAGTAATTATCACAAGAGTCTCCTCCAAACTCAGGGTTTTACGCAGCGAATTACCTAAATCCAATGGCACTATCTTGAAACAAATTACATTCACATACCACCCCCTCAAAAGTCACACTAACTGTCATTGTTTGACTAATTCATCAAAGAAGTACGTAACTCCATGCCTATTAATCAAATCACACCAAACCAAACTTGATTAAACTATAACATAAAGGGGGAGGGTCAGATCTAGCAAACAAACAAGAACCCAATAACCCGGTGATGCACCAACATATATCCTGACCCGTTGCCCTATAATGTGCGATATAAGAAGTATGTATACATATATGTCAACAGAATGCCAGAAGCACACCCATTTATTTAATCAGTCTCACTTCCATTGATTGATTACACATACTTATCTTTCTGCGCAACATAAAAACTTACAAATTATAATACTAAAAGAAAAGAATCGAAGTATAGAAAGATGCCTCACATTCGAATCGGCTTACAACACTAAATCCCCCAAAACCCCATTGAAAATGCTACCGAATCTTGATATAGCGATACTTCAAATCACACTGAAAGCATACAGTTAAAACACACTTATCATGCATCCCTAGCTACATAAACAACGTATTGATGAAATTAAAATTGAGTGGAAGGGCTATGTAGAACAACAGGAAGGGTTATGTACAAAAAAAGTAGAAATTCAAACCTGAGTGTAGGCAAATCAACCTGCGAATGAGTACCCAATTCCATGATTGATTCGATGTTAAATAGTTGCAGGTATGAAACGTATGGCGTAATTGATTTCACTTGGCAAATTCATCCAATTCGTTATGCGTCTGTACAGATTCAATCATAAATGCTAATTGATTATACATCTAATTCGTTGGACTCTTTAGCAGGTGAGAATGAAATGAGGGCAAAATTGGGAGAAGAAGATGAAGCTTAGGGTGAGAACCCCCGATCTTTCAGTTGCCGTCTTAAAATTTGTGGGGGAAATGACCATTAGACTATTGGGTATGGACTATCCTCCCCCTAAGACTAAGGGGCTGTTTGTTAGCCTCTGAATGGTCATTAAAAGGCTACCTCTTAATGAAACCATTAAGAATTTTACCAATAAGAAGGTAGAAGAATGTGACATGTGATGATTTACCATTCAGAGGTTACCTCTTAACCATTCAGACTTGAGGTTACCTCTTATTCATTCAGAGGTTTTAAACCATTAAGAGGTAGCTTCTGAATGGTCATTAAGAGGCTACCAAACAGCCCCTAAGACTAAAGGGTATGGAGAGGATGGGCTCGGATGGGTTGAGCCGCCACGTAGGCGCCACGTAGGAGTGGCTTGGATGGGATGAACCTAGAGGGGTGGAGAGGGATGGAGGATGAGGCCCCACAACAATAAAAAAATATAAAATTTTAGAGAGAGATAGAGAGAGAGGAGAGACAAAGATAGAGAGAGAGAAGAAAGGAGGCTCGTCTGAATCGGCGTGGGGGAGACGAATGAGCCGGGCCGGGGCTAAGGGGGGCGGTGTGGGGGCTCGGCGCCGGACCTAGCCGGGGCTAGCCGACCCCCATACCCATTAGTCTAAGCGCCACGTAGGCAAAGGAAAAGGACCCTCCCATTGGAGACTATCCAAGGGTGTGGGAATGCTCCTCCTTTATTTTTTATTATTATTATTTATTTGATTTAATTAATAAAAAATAAAAAAAAAGTTACATTTAAATAAAACCTAAAAAAACAACAACCTAAAGTTACATTTAAATAAAAAAAACACACCTAAAAAAAAACCTAAAGTTACATTTAAATAAAAAAAACACACTTAAAAAAAACCTAAAGTTACATTTAAAAAAAAAAACACACTTATTGGTTGAACGGGTATTGGTTGAAAGCGTTTGGCATTTGTTGGTAACCCGCAAAAGCGTTGTCCATTACGGGTGTGTAGCCGGATGACAAAAACGGGTGTGAACTTGAGTTGGGATTATTTGGGTTGTAGGGATCCATAATTTTTTTAAGGTTGGGAGAGGTTTTTTATAAAAATGAGAGAAAAGTGGGAGTAGTTTGGTAAAAAAATGGGGTGAAAAGGGGTTTAATATATAGTGGTGGGGTGAAATATATATATATATTTTTTAAATTGTTGCAGGTTACCGTTAGAGGGGCCCACCCCATTCATTTTCAGCCCCGTCTTGAACGTCCGAAATCCGACGCCAAAGCCGAGCCGGGCCCCTTGGGGGCGGTGTTGGACGAGCCCAAAAGAGGGGACGGGCCTTTGACGATGCCCATACCCAACCGCCTTATAGGACAATGAAATGCTTATTATAGGTTTATAGATATGTTATTTTATTATTATTTTTTGTGTTGCCTTTCGCCTTTTCCAAGGCATGTGTGATAAAAGCCTACAACCATCATAGACTTAGCTTCATTTAATTATGTTCAAAGATAAATAGAGAAAATAATGAATTAATTTTGTTTACCTGTGTAATTTTAATTTTTTTGTGGAATCTTTATTTTTTTAACGGTAAATTTGGATCACTGACGGACCACTAGAATCTTTATTTGATTTGGTTTTTAAGATAGTTCGGTATGTTATATTATATATTAAAATATATTATATATGGTTGTAAATTTATTACATTCTTTGTATTAAAAAAATAAATAAAACACAAAAAAATCTTAGTACATATATCATATTCAAAAATGTATTTTTATTGCGATCAATTTGACCCGACTTGAACTATTAAACTGACCCAAAAATTTCTATATCCGTTTTTGTGAAACTGAGACATCTGAAAATAGTGACTCCACTGGAATAAATTCTTGGATCCCCCCCCCCCTTGTCAGAGGTTTTTTTAGCCACGTTTAAGAGATATGCAAATAGATTTTTCCAAACCGACCTGAACCGAATCAGACTAAAAAAATTTATTATGTAGCGATAGATAAAAGACGCAAAAAAATTTCCGCACCCCATTAAAAGAATTTCTGGGTCCGCCACTGGGCATGGAACAAAGGATGCAAGATCTCGTTTCGTATTTAGAGCTTGGTACAAATGATGTCCGCATGATAGGCATTAAGGGCGAGGGAGGTGCTGGGAAGACAACATTGGCTTGGGCTATTTTTAATAAAATATCCTTTAATTTCGAAGGTAAAAGCTTTGTTGAGAATGTAAGGGAAAAAGCCTCTCAGATTGGTGGCTTGGAGAAGCTGCAAGAACAAATACTTAGAAATGTATTAAAGGATAAGAGCATTACTGTAAGTGGTGTTCATGAAGGGAAAAACTTAACGAGTATGAACTTGCATGGTAAAAAAGTTCTTATGGTTCTCGATGACGTGGATCATAAATACCAACTTGAGATGTTAGCTGGTGATATTACTTGGTTCAAGGCAGGAAGTAGAATTATTATTACAACTAGAGATGGGCAGGTGCTCGAAGAACATAAAGTGAAATGGATACGAGATGCCAATCTTTTACTCGAAGAGGAAGCAATTCGCCTTTTCAGTAGACATGCATTTGGCAAAGACATTCCGACTCAAGGGTATGAAAAGTATTCACGCGAAGTTGTGAGTTACGCTGGTGGTCTTCCCTTAACAATCAAAGTTTTGGGTTCAAAACTCTATGGTAAAGATAATAGCGAATGGGCATATACACAAGAAAGACTCAAAGCAATTCACTTGAAGGAAACTCTTAGAAAACTGGAACTAGGTTATGAAAGCCTAGATGATCATCACAAGGATATATTCCTAGATGTGGCATGTTTTCTTAGGGGTTGGAACAAAGAAGATGCAATAAGGATGCTTGAAAGTTGCGGATTTCATGCTAAATATGGTTTAAGATTTCTTGAGCAAATGTCTCTAATTGTAACTTCAAAAAGAGGCGATGATGTAATCATAGACATGCATGACCATCTTGTAGAGATGGGCAAGAATATTGTACGCCGTGATCATCTGAATGTGCCCAACAAACATACCCGATTATGGATTCAAAAGGAAATCAAACATGTCTTGGCTCTCAACTCGGTAAGAATCCATTTTATTAGTAAGGTGGAGATGAAACTCTATAATTTTTCATCGGTTATAACACAACTATGATCGTTGTTCTTGAATTGCAGGGTAGTGAAGTAATAGGATGTATCACTCATAGTAATTTTTTGGAAGGTCTTGGAAATATGAAGAAACTTAGATGCCTTATCGTGAACCCTGGAGAAGACAATATTTCTGTTGACGACCATCCATGGTATTCTTTTGGAAAGTTTTGGAAACATGACAAAGCTCGCATGTATTTTCCAAACTCGTTACAATATCTATATTGGTGCAATTACCCTCATCGGTGTTTACCGAAAACATTTGATGCAGATAATCTTGTTGCACTTGAAATGCCTGGCAGCAAAATCAAACAACTTTGGAAAGGTGAAAAGGTAATATGGTTGATCAGTTGTTTTGTATTATTTGTTAGGGTAAATTACTTTTTGAGTCCCTGTGTTTTATGGGTTTTTACTAGTTGAGTCCAAAAGCAAAAAGTTTAACGACCTGAGTCCCTATAAGCATTTTCTTTAACCATTTTAGGCCAAATTTCTAACACTGTTAGAATTTTTTGGTTAAGTATTGTTAAATGACCAAAATACCTTTATAATTAAAAAATTAAAAAAAAAATGTGTCTCTCTTATACCCCTTCTCTTTCTCTCTCTAAATTCTCACCTTGTCTCTCCCTCTCATCTTTCTTTCTCTCTCTAGACCACCATCAACACCACCACCGTCACCACCACAGCTACAACCACAACCACCTTCGTCTCCAACCACCACCTCAACCACAAACCTCCAGACTACCATCAACACCACCGTTGTAACCTCAAATACTGATGATGATGATCATGTGAGCTATTGGGAATTAAGACGAAATGATTTGGGGGAAATGGTTTTGTGGGTTAATGAAGTTCATCTGTGAAGCCATCAATCATTATCCATGGGACTGAAGAACTTATTCCACCGGTTTGGTAACCCCCATTGTCAAACTAATCACAGAAACAGAGAAAAAGTCAAACTTGAAGAAAACCCAAATCATGAAATCAAAATTAGATAAAACCCAAATGTTAATTCAACAAAAGTTGAACTTTAGCATCTGAATTTCACCAAAATGAACAAACAAGTACCTGAATTACACGATGATCCTCATGAAGATGGAGACAAACAGAACACAGAGTACCATTAACACAATCCAAACAATACATATTACACTCTGATTTATGTGAATCAGCATGTAACTTGCATTGCACAAAGAAGCTTTCACGAAGCAGAGGCTTTAACCATGGTGGCCATTTTTGTTCATCTTCAACCTGCATTATCATCATCATCATAAACCCAAATATTCAAAACCAAAAATAATAGTTTCCTGATTATGAATCGCTAGTTTGAGGAGGGGGGGGGGGGGTAGGAAGTGGGAGCGGTAGGGGTGTTCAGAAAAAAACCGTAACCAAATAAAAACCGTAAACCGAACCGTAACCGTAACCAAATAAACCGATCCGAATAACGAATTCGGTTTTTGGTTTGGTTTCTAACCGAAACCGAATTGTGAATATGGTTTTTGGTTCGGTTTATGGATCCACATTTTATTTTATTTGGTTTATTTGAATAACCGAATAAACCATTTAAGTTAATTAATTATTAAATAAAAATAATGATATTTTATAAGTCATATACAATTTATTTGTAACGCCCGGCTCTTTTGTACTTTCCATTTATAGAAAGTTTTGTTCGTATTTCTATTTTTGGAAACGTTGTATTCTTGTAATCGTTCCTTCTTTGTAATCGTTGTAAAACCGAGACTTGGATCATTAATTATGCAATCATCTTTAAACTAAACTAAACATACTCAATCCTTGTACAAACATGAAACTAATGTGCTTTACTTATGATTCTTGTATGCTCTATTTGAACGAATTGGAACGTATATGCTCATTAACTTTGCTAGCCCACCTTAACAAATATAGCGCTATAGGATTTACGCACCGCCCTTGAGACTTGGGGGTATTGTTAAGTTAAACATTTGCTATCCCGCTATCAATTGGGATTAGACTATTTTTTTTTGCGTTGGATTCTTGGGTTTGATCATAGTGTACGCCAAAATTGCATACTAGTAATTCACATATTATGAATCATGTTGGATTTGAGCTTTTATTCTATTATGCTATGTAAACAAACTTGTATACTCGCTCATTGCCTTTGCATTGAAACTCTATTTTAATACATGTTGCAGGTTGATTTATGAAGTATGGATGATTGATGAAACAAGTGTAGGGTGGACTAGATACACACCTTAAATCTATTTATCTTTTGTTGATTGAAGTTGAACAATGTTGTTATTTCCATTTTTAATGTTGTATGACAATTTAGTCCTTGAAATGAAATTTGAATTCAATTGATTATTGTCACATAGTGTTATGATGTTTTGAGCAATTTGTTCATCTCATCCCGATGTTTCCGCCATCGGTTGGGGTGTGACATTATTAGTCCAAAATAGTTATTTTTTATGTAGTCCAAAATTACAAATGTAAATCTAAAAGCCCAACTCAAACCCACTCATTTCTAAATAACAGAAGTTCTTTACACCTTTAGTATAAAAACTAGGGTTACTACATGTTTAAAGATTAATTATATTTTGTGTCATTAGACTTGCTAACTATTTATAGTTTCTATGATCTATGTTTTGAAGCTTTAACTTTGTGGTTGTGTCAACGACTACTTGTTTTTTTCGCAATGAAACTTTCTTGTATTCATATGTTGTTAGGGGTAAATTAGTTGCGATGTTCAAAAGTTGGAACACAAACATAACTATAAATTAGGAAAAAAAAGTACTTAGGTACAATTTGGTTAGATTTGGTTTATTTGGTTTCTAACCGAAACCAAACCGAATTGAATTTGGTTTGGTTTGGATCGGTTTGCATATTCCTTATTTGGTTTGGTTTGGTTTTTGGCTTGGGGTAAAAAATTTTGAAAACCGAATAAACCGAACCGAATAAACCATAAACCGAACCGATGAACACCCCTAGGGAGCGGTGATGAAAGAGTAGGGTGGTTGGCTTTTATGATCTAGAGAGAGAAAGAAAGATGAGAGGGGGAGATAAGGTGAGAATTTTGAGAGAGAAAAAGATGGGATATAAGGGGAGGGGGTGGTCACTAGTGATAGAATTCTATCACTCACAAGCACCAATCAAGTTCGCCATGTCATCAACCATTTTTCCATCACTCACAACCTTTTTTGGTGACAATGGTCATCACTCGCCACCACACCCAACAATTTCCCCCAACCAACAATTACCCTCACAAAAAAAAACCATCACGCCGTTAAAAAAATAACGAAATCGTGTTTTCGTTATTCTATCACGCGTTAATTTTATGGTGGCGGTGGGAAAATCAATTGTTCCACGCGTTGAAGTTGCTTCTCGTGATTATATCACGCACCGCCCCCGGTGCTCTAAGAGAGACAGTGATTTTTTATTTTATTTTTTAATTATAAGGGTATTTTGGTCATTTAATAATACTTAACCAAAAAAATCTAACAGTGTTAGAAATTTGGACTCAAATGGTTAAAGAAAATGCTTATGGGGACTCAGGTCGTTAAACTCTTTGCTTTTGGACTCAAGTGGTTAAAACTCATAAAACACAGGGACTCAAAAAGCAATTTACCCTAACATTTGTTATAATGATATATGTATATGGTATACCTATTGGCTAGTCATCGTAAGGTACCAACATATTTTTTAATTTTTTTTGTTCTCTTTACATTTTGTAATAGGTTATGAAGAATCTCAAATTCCTTAATTTGAGTAATTCAAAGTTAAGGAGGCTTGACCTTGGGCTAACACCCAATCTTGAGAGGTTAAATCTTCAAAGGTGCATGAAATTGGTAGCACTTGACGTGCACGGTGGATGTCTAAGAAGCCTAGTCTATCTACACCTTTCTTCCACTGGCATAGAGGAATTGCCAGAGGACCTTGGTCGACTGGAATGTTTAGAAGAGCTACATTTAAGTGTTAGAAAAGTTAAACATCTCCCTGGTAGCATTTGTAGTTTACAACATTTGACAACTCTTGAACTTTACTATCGTATAGAGAAATTGCCAAAGGACCTTGGCCAACTGAAATGTTTAGAACACCCTGATTTATTCTGGACAAAAGTTAAACATCTCCCTGATAGCATTTGTATGTTGAAACATCTCAAAACCCTATTTCTTCGATTTTGTGATCTTCTTGAGAAGTTACCTGAGGATGTTGGCCAATTAGAATCTTTGGAGGAATTAGATCTACAATCTTGCACTGATTTAAGAGAAATTCCCAACAGCATTTGTGAGTTGAAATGTCTCAAAGTGTTGGTGCTCAGAAGATGTTTGACGGTTGAAAAACTGCCAGAGGAACTAGGAAACTTAAAATGTTTACAATTACTAGATGTTCAGAGAGAACTGGCATAACTCACCTTCCACAGAGCATTTATTCAGTGAAAGGTTTGGAAATCGACAAACCCGATGAATTGTTGTGATGAGGTTTACACAGAGTGAAGGAAGGAAGTAGGGTTTTTTAGATGGGGCTTAGAAGAAATGTCGGAGGCCCTTCTACAATTTTATCCCACAAAATCTAATTTCCCAAAGTTTTCCACAACAATCCCAACAACTTCTTTCCCAATTAACAGGATGTATGTTTCTTCACTCGTTACTCCCATATCTCAATTCTTGATTCTGTTTGTTTTTTTACAAATGTAAATAGTGAAATTTGATTGTAGCTGTGTTGTTTTTTAGATAATTTTGTTCCATTGGACCCCTGAATTCCTAATTATTATGTTGTTTTATTAGTTTTAGATGCTTATTTCAGTCCTAATTTTAGGGTTTCATCATGTATCAATTTTTAATTGGGAAATTAAGATGTTTGACTTTATATGTCAAGATTTATGTTCTTCCATTGTAGCAAAATATACATAAATCACATAATTCAATGTTTTGAATCTGACCTTTAAGTCAACTTTTTGTTCTTTACTAGAAAATGTGATTTGTTCAAGTAGCAATCCTTTTCGATACTGACGGAACTCTTTGTGACTCAGATCCTCTCCATCACAATGCCTTATCTGATATGCCCCAAGAGGTAAGAGGTAATTTCTTCAGCCATGTGATTTCTATTTTATCATTTTTGAATCTTATTAAAACATAGAGAGCATTTGATTTTCATTTTTATAGATAGGGTTTAATAGCAGCAGGCAGTTCAAATACGCAAAAGAACCATTAAAAAGGTACTTCCTCTCTCAGCATTTAATTAGCTCACTGATCTATGAGTGACGCAGCAGCTCGATCAAGAATCCAAAAGTTTGACCAAAGGTCAGCTGTCGATACATATTAGCCTAAGTCAGTTTAGACTATTTGTTAATTATTATTATTGTCTAGGGTATTAAAGTGTAAATAGTTGTTCTTTATATTTGGATGTAATCCTTCATTATTTTTAAGTTTCAATAATACGATACCAATTCTGATTTGGTATCAGAGCTTCCTTTTTTTTCTCTAACCCTAAATTTCAACTACGGGCAAAAAAAAAAACCCGCTCTTTTCTAGCTGGAAAACCAGTTCCGACTGCAACAACAGCATCAGTTTCTATTTCAGCAACAACAGTAGCAGTTCGATTTCAATTTCAACAGCAGCAGTTTCGATTTCAACAACAGTAGCAGTTCGATTCAGCAATAGCAATTTCAACAACAGAAGTCTCTGATTCAACAACAGCAGTGGTTCGATTCCTACAGCAGTTTTTTTTTTTAAATAGTAGCAGTCCCTAATGGCAGCAATCATCCAGTTCTCACATCAGGAGAAAACTATTCACAACTCTCACAAGTTCTCCTTCTCTCTCAAACCTACCAACTATGGTTATTGGAGATCTATGATCGAATCCTTTCTCACATCTCATAATCTTTTTGGTTATGTTGACGGAACCATACCATGTCCCGAACAGAAAGTTACAAATGAGTCTGCAACTACCAATAATCCAAGCTACACCCCGTGGATCTGCAATGATGCTCACATCCGTATGCTGATCATCTCAACAGTTTCTGAAGATTCCTATCAACACATTCAAGGAAAAACATCACGTGAGGTATGGTTGTCTCTTGAACGGGCTTATGCCCCTGTTACATTGTCCCATGAATTTACGCTTAAAAGTCAACTTCTGAGAATCACCATGAAAGGTGATGAAAAACCGGCATAATATCTCAGCAGGGCTCAAGAGTATGCCACTGCCCTTGCTAACATCGGAGAACCGGTTAAAGACAAGGATCTTGTCATGCTCACTCTTACAGGACTTAGAGAGGAATACAATGGCCTCAAGGCCAACTTATTAGCCCGTGTTCCTCCCGTTTCCTTCCATGAATTACATGGTCTTCTGTGTGACCATGATTATGTCTTTACAAAAATGATGACAACTACCCCCATGCTTTCATGGCAAATGCTCCTTCGATTCAATAATCATCATCGACTGCTGCCCCTTCGGTTCAACAACCGAATATTGATCAACTTCAACAATAACTACATAACCTTCAACTAATGGCTACTCAATTGGGTTATCAGCTAAACCCCATTCAATCTCCACGGCCTCAAGCTTACTTTGGTTCTCGGTCCTTCAATAACAATCGAGGCGGTCGTGGATCTCGTGGATCTTCTCGTGGCAATTCACGTGGTTGTTTTAACAACCGCCCTTGGGCTTCCACCCAAAACACTGTTTATGGTCATTGCAAGAGGTGTGGTATAGGACATTTACCATCTCAATGTCCAACCCAATCGAACCAGTCTCAACCTGCTCCACAGGCCAACTTTACAACGCGCTCAGAGGCCGGCCTATCTTCTGGACCTACTTGGAAGCCCGACACTGGTGCAACTCATCATGCCACTCCAGACCTGGCTAGCTCTGAGGCTTACTATGGTAATGATTCTTTACTTGTTGGTAACGGTAACTCAGTACCCATTTTTCACATTGGTTCATCCAAAATTTACTCACCAAACAAAACCTTTACCCTATCTGATATCCTTCATGTTCCTCAACTAAAACAAAATCTTTTATCTGTTCAAAAATTTTGTCTTGACAACAATGTTTTCTTTGAATTTCACTCTTCTTATTTTGTTGTGAAAGACGAGTCTACACGCACTACCCTCCTTTCGAGCCCCAGTGAGTAGGGATTGTACTCCATTCGTCTTCCACAACTCAAGCCTTTGCCCAAGGTTGCTTTCACTGCTGTCAAAGCCTCTTCAAACATTTGGCATCAACGCTTAGGACATCCTCATGCTCAAGTTTTTCGTTCTATTGTTTCTTATTGTTCTTTACCTGTTTTGGACAAATTATCAAATAATTCATGTTCATCTTGTCAATGTGGAAAATCCTCCAAGTTATCTTTACCTGATTCTACTTTTCATAGCAATAATATTTTAGATCTTGTTTATTGTGATGTTTGGGGCCCTTCTCCCGAACCATCCTTTGATGGTCATCGCTACTTTCTTTTGTGTGTTGATCATTGTACTCGTTATATGTGGATTTATCCCTTAAATAAAAAATCAGATGTTTACACCATCCTCACTAATTTTATCACCATGACTGAACGTCAATTTAACACCAAGCTTAAATGTATTCAATCTGACTGGGGGGGGGGGGGGATTTCGACCTCTCACCAATCTTTGTTGCAACCTTGGCATTATCCACCGACGGTCTTTTCCTCACACCAATGAGCAAAATGGATTTGTTGAACGTTGTCATCGTCATGTTTGGAAACTGGACTCACCCTCTTGGCTCAATCCAGTCTTCCTCAACGCTTCTGGAACTTTGCTTTTGAAACAACTGTATACCTCATATATCGCCTCCCCTCTCGTGTTTCATCTAACAAATCTCCGTTTGAACATGTCTTCAAACGAAAATCGGATTACTCATTCTTAAGAGTCTTTGGCTGTCAGTTTTTTCCTTACCTTCGTCCGTACAATCGTCACAAAATTGAATTCCGGTCTACTCCTTGTGTTTTCCTAGGTTACAGTCCTACTCACCATGGTTATCGCTGCCTTGACCCTTCCACTGATCGGATCTACATTGCTCGACATGTTCGCTTCAACGCACATGTTTTTCCGTATCAGCCTTCACCAATACCACCACCACCCTCTACACCTCCTTACATCTCTATTTTTCCCGACCCACCACCCGGCTTTCCAGCCGAACCACCACAATCACCAACCCACCCATCACCACCTCCTCAATCTCCTCCACAATCTCCTCCACAATCTCCCCCCTATCACCTGCTTCGGCCGCTAATACCAACATACCATCACCACCACCGCCTCCTCGGCTTCGACCATCAAACCTACATCCTAATCCTAAACAACCAGATCGATACAACCCCGCTGCCTACACTGCCACCACCTCCACATCTCCTCCCATTGAACCCACTAGCTTTACCGTTGCTAACAAGTCTTTAGAATGGCGCCAAGCAATGGCCGAACAGCTATCTGCGCTTCATAGGAATGGCACGTGGACACTTGTGCCCCCTGTTTCCAATGCTAATGTTGTTGATTGTAAATGGGTTTACAGGTTAAAGACTGATGAACATGGAAAGATTACCAGGCACAAAGCCCGACTCGTGGCAAAAGGCTTCAATCAACAGCATGGCGTGGACTATCATGAGACCTTTAGTCCGGTCATTAAGCCTGCCACTATTCGTACCGTCCTATCTCTAGCTGTCAGCAACAAATGGCCTCTCCGACAGTTAGACATTCAAACGACCTTTCTCTATGGAGATCTTGAGGAAACGGTGTACATGCGCCAACCTTCGGGCTTTATTGATCAAACTAAACCTGATCACATCTGCTTGTTGCACAAGTCATTGTATGGCCTCAAACAGGCTCCTCGTGCATGGTTCACAAAGCTATCTACTGCACTTCATCAGTTGGGATTTTATGGGTCCAAAACAGATCCCTCACTTTTTATACAGAACTCCTCGGGCTGCCTTGTCTATCTTCTAGTTTATGTGGATAACATTATCATCACCGGCAACAACTCCACTGTAGTTGCATCAATCATTCAGCAACTCAACTCTCTATTTGCACTTAAGGATATGGGTCAATTACATTATTTTTTGGGGGTCAAAGTTGTTCACAAAGGTTCTGACTTGGTTCTTTCCCAAAGGAAATATGTTTGTGAGATATTACACCGTGCTGGTCTTGCCGATTGCAAGGCGATATCAACTCCCATGAGCACCTCTCATGTGCTGTTACCCGATGATAGTCCCTTACTCGATGACCCCTCTCGCTATAGGCAGACAGTCGGAGCTCTTTAGTACGCTACGCTTTCTCACCCATACATTGCATTTGCAGTTAATAAAGTCTGCCAGTTCATGCACGCTCCTACTGAGAATCACTAGGCTGGTGTCAAGCGCATCCTACGTTATCTTAAGGGCACCATCGATTTGGGATTATGGATTCGACATAATACAGGCTATCACCTTCAAGCCTTTTCGGACTCTAATTGGAACTCCAATCTTCATGCATTCTCGGACTCTGACTGGGCTGGTTGCCCAGTTGATCGTCGATCCACGGGGGGATTTGCTATCTATTTAGGCTCGAATCTCATTTCTTGGTCTGCTCGCAAACAGAAAACTGTATCTCGATCCTCCACAGAGTTTGAGTACAAGGCTATTGCATACACTGTTGCTGAACTGATTTGGTTGAAGTCCTTGCTTCGGGAACTTGGATTGGATAGCATGGCACCTACACTTTGGTGTGATAATCTTGGCGCTACATACCTCACGGCTAATCCAGTATTTCACGCTCGTACCAAGCATGTTGAAGTTGACTACCACTTTGTTCGTGAACAAGTAACTCAAGGAAAGTTAAATGTCAAGTTCATCTCTACTGACGATCAAATCGCTGATATCTTTACAAAGCCCTTGTCATCCCAGAAGTTTGAGTTTTTGCGTTCCAAGTTGCAGATTCCTAACCGCCCTGAACTTGCGGGGGAATATTAGCCTAAGTCAGTTTAGACTATTTGTTAATTATTATTATTGTCTAGGGTATTAAAGTGTAAATAGTTGTTCTTTATATTTGGATGTAATCCTTCATTATTTTTAAGTTTCAATAATACGATACCAATTCTGATTATACATGAACATGTAACCCTTGAAATCAAACCATACTTATGTGTTTTCAAAGCTTCTTCATCATCCATATACTCTAAAATATCTGGGACTAATAAGATCAGAATCACCTCCTTTTATACATATAAATTCTGTTCCATTGAAGCTTGTGAGCACAGTTTGACTCTTACTGAAAGTCAACTGCTGTGATTTTCTATGAATTGAATATACTTCCAACGTTATATTATACTAATTTCCAACTTACACCTGTTTACCCTTGTCTTTTTCAAACTACAACAACAACAACCATACCCAGTAAATCCCACAAATAGCAAAGCTACTTATAGGGTCTGGGGAGGGTGGGATGTAGACAGACCTTGCCTCTATTCCTTGGGATAGAGAAGCTGCTTCCAGGGAGACCCTCGGCTCCAAAACGAACAGCATACCAACACCAAGTCAAAGAAAATAGAAAATAGAAAAAGGAAGTCACCAATACCAAGAAATTGATCAAAGCACTACTAGAAAATGAAACTTTTCAACATGTTTTTCCGTCACAAATGTGTCGCAAATCTGAATTTGCAACGCATTTGTAACAAAAACCTAATGTTGGAAAAAGCCCCGTGGAAAACTTTTTGCAACGCATTTACTACGCAAATTTCAACTTATTTGCAACGGAAATATTGTGTTGGAAATTTGTAACGCATTTCCTACGATTCTTTAATTACTCTTGCATAAGATTTGTGACGTGTTTGCAACGGAAATATGCGTTGGAAATTTATTTGTAACGCATTTCCTACGCCATTTCTTAAAGAATTTGCAACGCATTTGTAACGAAATATTTATAAAAAAATTAAACAAAAACTGGAAAATTTAATTTTCTGTATAAATTTGTTTTTTTTTTCTTTTTGCTGAAAATTGCATGAAAAATCACCAAAAAAATATATAGAAAAGAGTAAAAAACCTGCTTTAAATTGACCGTACTTTGAAAATAATACACAACGCAAGTTCTAGTGTTTTTAAACCACAAACTAACATGCGTATATGCCTAAAAAGACAAACATATGATAAATCACAAAACAAACGTCTCGCAAAGGTTACAGAGTGTTTCATACTTCCAGTCTTCTTTCTCCACATTCAAATAGAACTTTTTAATACCTTCCAAAGTGAGTTCATCACGCTTCACAAGAATCCTAACTGGTTTGTTACAGAGAAAAACCACTTGTTAGGCACTGATTATTCCTATTAAAATGTAATTTGACCATATATAATCAGCCTCATCAAGAGCAAACGTCTTGATGTAATCAGAACGAAGGGACTATCTACGTACCAGAGCTCCGAGACTGTCGCCTACAAGTGAAAGTTCTTAGGATGACAAATCATGCAAATAAATAATTAGAGCCCAGAAGAATTAATGCCATAAACAAATGAAAAGAAAAGTAACTTGAACAAAAATAATTATGAAATGTGAAATGACAAAATATACCACCTTAGTTCCAACGATGCGACTGTTCAAACGAGCTACTAATTCATGAAAGTGTTTCAGTTCTGAATCGACATTCGTTTCCTAAATAGTAACAATCACAAGTCAAATGGTTAAATATGAGTTTTAAAGCAACCATATGAACGAACGGGTTAACCAACCTTGGATGAATTTTTAGGGTGACCAAAAATCCTTGCAAGTGATGTATGAAGTATGGCAGGAGCATACTACAACATTTAACCTACGTAACAACGTCATCAAACACTAAAAAAACCTAAAACCGAATAAAACTATATAGTATATACAGACTGGACCTGCTAGCAACCCAAAAGCACACCAGTTGAAGTCAAAACGACCCGATCTAACAAAATTGTCACCGGACAGAGTTGATTTACGACTGAGTTTACAGCATCCACTTCCGCCTCGACCTGTCGAAGTTACGTTTAGTAAAGAAATAATCATTTATTTTATTAAATAGAATGAAGGTGCAATAGAAAGATGCTTACTTCCTCTTCTGAAGCAGGAACGGGTGAAATGTGTTGTGTAGCTTGAAACATACTAAAATGGCATTGCTCGGAATTCTGAAACCAAATTACTAACCCACAAATGATTAAGCTTTACAAGAAAGATAATAAAGATAACAATGGAAGTCTTTTGCAGACTATAGTGTTAAATAGAGCATTAAACTTACCTTCACTAAGAGTCGGTGAAAATACATCCCTCACTGCTTTCCTGCATCAAGAAACAACATGCTAAATTTATAAAAACATGAAAACAACTAAACGTCGAGAAAAAATATAATTCCCGTACGAGATAGGAAGTGAGTACTCAGTGCTCAAATGTTGGACATTAGCTCGAACAGGAGGAATAGCAGCATGCAGAAGTAACAACATAAATTATCAAATTATAAGATTATCAAACGAAAATATGAATATATAAACATATGATTATTACATAATCACCTGAACCCGTTTAGGCTACTTGTTCTTTTCTACTATCTGCCTCCTACGCAATTTTTCTGACTTGAGGTTAATGCTTAGGTCCCTGCTACCAATATTCCTACTCATGATCTTCCTACTCTGGTCCTCGAAAGTCCTATTCCAAACCACCTAGCTGTCTTAAAGATTGTGTGGGCTCTTAGCACACGCTGGTCCTATTTGTTTCAAAGAGGCCGTTCAAGATTCTGGATGGTATAAGGCTATGGATGAAGGACTTGGTGCTTTAGAGCCTAAAAAATGTTAGGAGGTTACTGTTGTTCTAATCTGTATTGATGATATGCTTCTTAAGTGAAACTTCACATGAAAGACACTGAAGTTCTATGTAGTCAAAAACAAATTAACTTATAAGTTGAAATAATATAATTTTCGGGTAAATTACTTGTACAAAAGTTGAAATTTGGACTGGAACAGGCCAACAAGGACCAGTTTTTAGCAACTTTTAACATCCACCTGCTGAAGCATATTAGTCTAAAAACTTGTGTATGTGTGTATATATTCATCAACCTGAGATGGCGATCAAAAACTTGATAGTGAGGATAAGGAAGCCAGGTTGTTGATACTGCAGTCATTATGGTTCAGTGACTTTTCTAGTTACTATTCCAACTGTTTCCTCAACTCAGAAAGCGCTGTCCATGAATGCCCACACGAGCCAGTGATGTGAAGACAAAACATCCTTACCATCCTCTGAGCTATATACACTGAACTCTTCTTTGTACATTTCAACCATTAGTTTCCAAAGGCGTACACAAGCATTCGTTTATAAACCAGTCTGCAATCTGATACGCACATTAAATATGATTTATAAGATGATAAACATAAATCTTTAAAGAATATATAAAACTCGATTATCAACATACCTGGCTTCTAGCGAGACCAGTTTGATGAAAATACGTAACTGTGATTGATGAAAGTGCACGCCACGAACGGGGCCATCATGTTCCTCAAACCGATCAATGAGAGTACCCATCCGGTAGTCCCATAGCTGGATAACACCACTGTGAAGACTCGCTAAAATCCATGGCCTCTTACTGTGAAAACTCAGACCTTTCACTCTGTTACTCTTCGTCTCAAACGTCGTTAACATTTTCGCTACTTCCCGCCCCGACCTAATCAATCAATCAATCAACAAACCAGATCATGTAACGCGTAATTCAATCATTTCTTAAATTTGTAATAAACATGTGATGTAGTTAACTTAGATCTGAGAATGAAATTAATGCCCTAACCGACCTAATCAAACAATCAATCAACGAACCAAATCATCTAACTCGCAATTCTTATCACATTGTGAATTTGTAATAAACAAAAACCTAAATGTGATAATTACCTTAGATCTGATGATGAAAAGACCTAAATTGGAGAACTGAGTCGGTCGGTGGATCGATCAAGTAAAGATTAATACCGTCCCCGACCTAATCAATCAAATAAGCAGATCATGTAACTTGCAATTCAATCATTTCATGAATTCGTAATAAACAGAAACCTAAATGCGACGGTTACCTTAGATCTGAGGATGAAATGACCTCAAATCAAAATCTGAATCAGTCGATCGATCAGGTGACCTAATTAATCAATCAATTAACTAGATCATGTAACTCGCAATTCAATCATATCATATTATAAACTTACGATGAACGAAAACCTAAATGTGACGGTTACCTTAGATCTGAGAATGAATGACCTAAATTCGAGAACTGAATAGGTCGATCGATCGATCGTGTGAAGATTAATACCGTTGCAAACCTAATCAATCAATCAATAAGATAATCTATCGATTAACTGGATTACACAGAAGAATGCTGGATTACACATAAGAATGCTAGCATAAATGTGTGTGAACCTGCAGTAACCACAATGAAATCTAAATATAACAACAAACATTTTCAAATACAGAGGATCAGAAACTCATCGGAACAAGATCTCAAAAAACTAAACAACCAGAAGCAGTTAAACTTTCAATTTCAATTACAAAAACCGTACCTCATCAATTTTCACTACGATTTCCTCAAAATTCTGCCCTAATTTTTCCACAAGCGCTGGTTCCGATTTGTTTCGAACTACCGGAACCGATGAGTGCAGAGACGGTCATGAGGAGACGATCGGACCTCCGGTGAGTATGTTGTCGGAGATGCCGATGGATTAGAGTGAGTGTGTGTCGTCGTTAAACTTGAATGTGACGATCTCCTCTGATTTTTGGTGAATTGATGGATGAATTTGGGGATTTAGAACTGGCGTGGTGAAATTTGGGGATTTAGGGTTTTGAATTTCAATCTTGCAAACCTGTTGAGATGGGTGTGGCTTATTTTGGGGGTTTGAAAGTTTTAAACGTGATGGCAGAAGTGTAATTAGTTTGGCTATGGGGGTTACATATATAATTGATTGAAAATTACACAAGTCAAAAAAAAAAAAGTGGTGATTAGCTCGCTCGTAATGCAGGTTTGTTTGATAATAATAAATGATAGATTTCCGTTACAAATGCGTAGCGTTACAAATGCGTAGCAGATTGTAACACATTTTTGACGCACTATTTGATAACAATATTATTTAAATGTTTAAATATACTTCAAATATAATATCTGATAATACTAAATAAGTTAATTATGTTTTCATTGAATATGTGTAGCAAAATAGTGAAATTGTATTTAGTAGTAGTAAATCAATTAAGTGAATTGTTTTAACTATATATTTCCGTCACATTTGTGACAAAACTGTGACAAAATTAGACTTCTTTTGGTTTGTGTCGCTATTGTGTTGCAAATGTGTCTCAATAATTAGGGTATTTTCTTCCGTTGAAATTGCGTTGCAAATGTGTCGGAATTTGTGACACAATTTTTTGCGTTGCAAATTGCCGTAGCAAAGTGACCATTTTCTAGTAGTGAAGTGACACAATTTAATGTAAATCATGTATAATAGCACACAACATCATTTGGGCATAAACACAAGAAGACAATCACCGGTAAGGTCACTTAAAGAATAAGAAAAACCTACGTCCCTAGAATACACCCAAGACCTTACTACAAGATCTTCTAGAAGTCCTTAACCCTAATCCTACTCCTCCACGAAGTCCTATCCTGGACCATATCCTCAGAGAGATGCAACTCTAGTAAATCATGCCTAATATGCTCATCCCATGTCAGTTTGGGTCTGCCTCTTCCTCTCTTCCCCTCCACAGTAAGAGTTTCCACTACTCTAATTGGTGCCGTCGTTTGCCTCCGCTTCACATGCCCAAACCATCTCAATCTCCCCTCCTTTATCTTATCCGATATACTAGCCACTCCTAATCTTTCCCGAAAAACCTCATTTTTTATCCGATCTAACCTCGTGTGTCCACACATCCACCTCAGCATCCTCATCTCTGCTACCTCAGCATCCTCATCTATTTCAAACTAAACTAAAGAAATTAACTGGATCAATAACTTAAAGACTTGACAATGATCTAGTACTTGAACATTCTGAGTTAGTCTTATAGCTTCTGATTTATTTGCTAGAAGCTCAATGATTTTAAGTTTTAACCATGTTTCTGTTTGTTTCCCCTTTTAGGATCTTTATCAGTGCAAAGAAACAGTGGAACCTAATGTGGCTATACTCAATGTCGCACACAAGGGTCTGGTCGATCAGCTTAGGCATAAAAGAGGTTAAAAATGATATATCAAACACGTTCTTGGGAATGAAGCATGTACTTGCTCATATGCTAAGAGGGTCCAACGGCATACGCCATATGTATGCATGCCCAAACCGATCAAGAATTCAATAGTTGACCTTTGGTCAACTGTAGATACATGAACATGTAAACCTTAAATTAAACCATATTTAGGTGTTCACAGAGCGTATACATATACTCCCTAAAATCTCTAGGGACTAACGAAATCAAATCATCTCCTTGTATTTTTAGTACTGAATATAGATCATTAGATCCTGCAAGAGGTCTAAATATTATCATTTTTATGTTTTCTAGTTCCAACCTTACAAAACATAATGTTGCAAATCTTAACATAAAAAAGTAAAAGTATTTAGACGATTTTGACGCCGTTCTTTTCATCAAGGAGGTCTAAGCTTTTATCTCTTTTTATGTGTTCTAATTCCACCTTTACAAAACATTATGTCCATGCAAAGTGTTTCTTCACATGATGCATTGCCCAAAAGGAGATGACTGAACATAGAAGGATGCGTGATTTGTAACTGAAATACGTTATATGGAATCCTCGGGGATACAAACATATACATATATCATAAATACACATTTTACATAGAATACATATTACGATAAATATTGATAAAAAAAATAGAATATTTGGGGACCAAACATGAACACGAACTAGACATGAAAGCATAACGAAAAAACATGGTAAACGAATTCAACAACCAGAAAGAACCTGGTATGTGGCGTTATATATAATTTATTACCAAAGAAACATCGCTATCACACCCATGCAACTGCATCAATCTCATCTCGTGCTGCCTTGTACAGTTCAAGTCATCTGTTTGACATTAATGATGGATCTTCATCTAGCAACCCCGCCAGCAGCTGTTTACCCTGAAAACATACCTCTTTTACTGATAGGGTTTGTGAAATTAGGGCAATACAATCACGAAAGTAGAACAGTTTATTGAATGATTCAAAGGCAGATTACAAGTTGATGACATACGAAAAGATAAAAGAAGAACGAAACAGAGATAATCCAGGGCTACGCCCTCTCTCCACGCACAATTGCAGGAGCCTTAACAAACTAAACAAACTCAATCCTACCTCTAACACGCCTTATTCTCTATTACTTATACTACCCCCTATATTTCACTTTAGCCCCTGAAGAATACTTATAACTCACTTCCCTCTCATAGTTAATTCCCATCATTTACACATCAGGTTTAGTTTGACTTTCAGTAGTCAAATGTTTCAAGTTGGATTGACGTTCACTATTAGTTATATGAAACAAAACAAAAACGTAAACTTAACAGATTTTGCTTAGCCTCTTTAACTTGACAATAAACAACTGCTTTCGGAATTGTGCTCCTGAGTGTATCTGATATCATACCAATATAAGTTGAAACGTTTGACCTGATTCTTCTAAAATGTGCCTCTGCATATCGATCCACTAATGGATCAAACGGGTTCACCCGGTCTGGACCAAGGATTCCACGGTCTGAACCAGGTGGGTTTCTGCGGTCAGCAGATGAGGTTCTACGGTCTCTAGGTGAAGGAGTGGGCCCCATTTGCAGGGTTGGAAACCGCCTTAATTGCTGTTCTAAAAAATCTACTAAAAACGGATCATGTTGAAAGTGGACTAGCATACAATCTCCTTAATCAATTGTATTAAAAAACCGGGTAGTTGTAAAGTATGCTTCACAAAAGTCTGACCTCAGTTTCTCCAATTGACTTCCTCACGAGTTCTTTTAGGACGAAATGCACCTGTGAAGAGTGATTTCCATGTTAGGTACACATAATAAGATACAAACACTTACTATTGATATAAAAACCTATGGAAACCAGTAGTAAATAATTCAGTGATCCCTCAATAAGCCGTCTATAACCCTGTTCGGGAGCAATCAAATGAGGCTGATAACCATCTGCCTCTCTGAAACAAGTTTCGTCACATTCTGTAGAGAAAGATGCTTATCAAATGGAAGCTTCCTTAAAGCACCAGGATGAGTAACTTAAAGACTTGAAGATTCTGGAAGATATTTGCTTGTCTTTCTCAAACTGAACCAAAAAATAATAGAATGAATAACTTAAAGACGTGAAGATTTTGCGCTAATTTTATACCTGCCATTTTTTTGTTAAAAGGTCACTGATTTTAACTATGTCTCTGTTTGTTTCCCCCTTCTAGGATCTGTATCAACACAAAGAAACAATGGAACCAAATGCGGTCCAATATGAGATGAAGCAGGCGCTTGCTGGTATGCTAAGAGGGTCCACCTCTGATATGTATGCAGTACACATGCACCTGCAGCTACGGCTTATATTTATGTTTAGGATGCTGTTGATGTACAAACATGACTCATTTGAGCTAGATTGAAATATTCATTCGTTTGTGCTACTCATTTGCATATACATATTACTCTTGTTACATCAGGAATATCAAAATTGACCCATTTGCACACATGTTACTCAAATTTTGATCAAGGTAACCACTATGCAGCAACGTGAAATCTGTTACATGATTTAACTGCAGTGCAGCTGTTCTTTACTTACATATGATAAAATATACTGATAGCCATGTGAAGGAGAATTCGAATCCAGTAGCCGTTGGAAGCACCCCGGGATCGCTCCATGGGTTAACTTAATCCATTTGGATGCTCCATGATCACTATCCACAACTACCCACGTTATCTATTTCCACATGTTTATTTTTACACGTCTTCTTTATTTTCATTACCTAAATTATGGTAGTGATGTACCCATGTTATAGTCTCATGATTTCTTTCCATATGTATATTTTCTCTTGTTTAGAGAATGGCACCATTGCATCGGGATTCAAGTTGGACTATCGTATCCGTTGCCAACCCTTTGTCAATTTCCTTTCAAAACGGTCAGAATTTATGTCTCTGATTATCACATACACTACTGCATCATCAAATCTAAGTTGCTTGAATTCAGTAACAGCAAAACATTTCTAATATTAAAAAGCAACTCATTTATTTCATGTCTACAGGGGTCATTATATCATTGTCACAACTCATTAGGCATAAGCTTAACAAAAATGTTCACAGTGAAAAAAGGATCTACATAATCTTTAATTATTCTTTGGAAGCATAACAACTTTCACATTAAAGTTAACAACATGATTTAGATAGTTCCGCAATAATAAGTAGTGCCCTGATAAGATCAACTCAATTTGTAAAATAGCGAGTTAACAACACTCTTTCTGCATTTCAGGTCGAACAGCAATACAGCATCATTATGTTTCAAGAATGGCCAGTTAGAGAAATGTGTTCAAATGTAATTTTTTTAATTTTTAACCTTTTAAATTTTTTATTTTTTAGATTTTTATTTTCTTATTTTTAAAATTTTTGATTTTTGATTTTTGATTTTGGATTTTTTAAAATTTTTAAGTTTTTTCAAAATTTTTATTTTTAAAATATTTTAGATTTTTTATTTTTTTAGAATTTTTTTTATTTTTTAAAAAATTTAAGATTTCAAAAATTTTTAACTATTTTTATTTTTTTTTTAATTTTGATCCTTTTTTAAATTTATTGATTTTTTTTTATTTTTGTACGCGAAGTATGAAGGGTCGAAGTATGAAGTCTGTTACTCTGTGTTATGCTCTTTTAAAGTTACCCATATATGTTTGGTTAAAACTTAAATACCCATTCTGACCCATCACTAATTTTAAATGGAAATTTTAAAACTTATCCTTAGTTATTTCCAAGGCCCATTCTTATTTGTTTCATTTCTTTGATGACCCAAAATAACCCAGATGGGTTTTTGTTGTCAGGCCTAATCACAAGTAACTACGAGTAATTTAATAACAAACAAGTGAGAAACTAATTTGATTTACTGTATAAAATGATAAATAGGTCGAATTTTACACGAAAATTGACCAATGTAAGGGTGACACTCACATAGACATTTTATCAAACAGGTGATGTGGATCTTACTTTCGGTCACATGTTATACGACTAACCAAAACCTGTAACAACGCACATCATAGGCACGGTCATTGGTTTCAATTTTGATGCCTTCCTGGGTTTCGGGTTGGTTCGGTTTGTACCAAGTGCTCAGCAATGTGGGTCCGTTTGGTTGATTTTAATGAGCCAGAAACCCATAACTAAATTTTTTTTTTTCAAATACTTTTATATATATTGTTAGAGCAAATTACAAATCATGGGTTGGTAGACGGGCAACAAGCTAGTTAACTTTAACACGTGAAAACACATAAACATAATCTGGCTAAATATGAGAATTGTCGACCTAGTACCTACCGACTTGCTTTTGTTGGGTCGACCGGACTAGCTAAAACGGTCCGGTTTAATTGGTTTGGTGGTTTGTACATGTTTTTTTAAACTTTTTTCAAGATTGTTATTTTGCATTACATACAACCATACAACCATACCTAGTATATCCCACAAATAACAAAGCTATTTATAGGGTCTGGGAAGGGTGAGATGTAGACAGACATTGCCTCCATCCCTAAGGATAGAGAGGTTGCTTTCAGAGAGACCCCCGACTTCAAAACCATCAACATACCAACACACCAAGTCCAAAAAAAAATTATTTTGCATTAAAACTTTAAAATTGATAAAGATGATTTGTGAATTTATAAATATTATAATATTGATAATAAATTTTTATTATATATGTAATATAATACATACTTGATAAGGCTCTTTGACAACATCTGAATGGTTAAGTGCTGAACCAGTAAAAAGGTCTGAACCATTAAGTGCTGAACCATTAACAGGTCTGAACCATTAAGAGCCTGTATAATGCTTAACCGTTCAGAGGCAAATGTCTGACCATTCGGACTCTGTATAAATCTTAACCATTCAGAGGCAAATGTCTGAACCATTCAGACATCTACTCGTGAAACAAACAACCCCTAAGTTTCTTATTACGCAGTGAACATAATGTATTATACCCGTTTACCCGACCCAAATACCCGATAAAGTGTACAGCTTGTTTACCTTTTGTGTACCCTAGCAACAAGAAATTAAAGCTTTCATGAATCGGTCGAGAATATCTTCTTGAAGTCTCAAAATCTTTCTCAACTTGAAGTCTCAAAATCTTTCTTAACTTGAAGGTTGCTAGCACAGTTATGATTATCAGAACTCGGAAACAGAGCAATATTTTGAAACTTCATCATGAGGAATGTGTGTCAAATCATCTTTGTTTAATGTCATATCTTACATTAATGAAGGTATGTTGCTACTTTAGTCAACATTATATGCATCTAATTACCCAACTAACTGCAACTATAAATCTTATTTGAGTTGAAATTTGAACTTGAAGGATTTCTGATCTGAAATCGTAGTTAGGAGGCTACATTAGAACGAACAAGAGGCTGAGATGTCTCGATTTTTCTCATAATCGAAAAAAGGATGAAGGGTTGCGACGAACTGGTTCCGATTGGAATTTCAAGGGTAAGTTTTTGAGTTTTCTTTTACCATCAATGATTCCAGATTCAGTATCGGTTGGACTTATATTGGTTCTAACAGGTTCTTTTACAATTGCAGTCACTCAACCTATTCCGCGCTGCAGTAACACCTCAAAGTAGGCATCTTTAGTATGTGTTTTGTGTGTGTGTGCAGTGTGTATTGTAGATCTGAGATAGGTTGTGTGTTTCTTGATGAGCATCTGTTTAGACTGTTGTAGTTTAATGTGATTTGCTAAATTCAAAATTTCATTTTAAGGTTGAAATTAGGGTTAGTGATCTTGGAGTTAACAAGATATTGACTTTGTGAATATTTTAAAAGAAATAATATCAAGAAAGTTATGATTAATTACATTTTTGGTCTTTATTGACATGTAAGTAAGTTTTTAAAGCAAGTTTTGTGTTATATATATATATATATATATATATATATAGGAATAAGTTAAAATGAGAACCACCTCGAGTTGTAAGAACCCGCGAGAACCACCCCCGCGGGGGGCCGTTGACCACGATTTTTTTTTTACAACTAGATGTGTATATTTTAACACCCTACGCAAAGTTTGGGTTCAAACGGCGCGCCCGAGGGGGTAGTTTTTTACGCCCAAAGTTTGGTTAAAAAAAAGAAAAATTAAAAGAAATTAAAAAAACCCAAACTTTGGGCGTAAAAAACTACCCCCTTGGGCTCGCCGTTTAAACTCAAACTTTACGTAGGGTGTTAAAATATACACATCTAGTTGTAAAAAAAAATCGTGGTCAACGGCCCCCCGCGGGGGTGGTTCTCGCGGGTTCTTACAACTCGAGGTGGTTCTCATTTTAACCTTCCCCTATATATATATATATATATATATATAGAGAGAGAGAGAGGATCCTGTAAAAAAGGCCTAAAGTGTGAGAAAGGTAAGAAAGAATCTCAGCCATTAGATCTTTGATCTAATGGTTGAGATAATAGGGACCAAATTGTAAAATGTGTTTTTATTTTTTGGACTAATTTGTAAATTGTAGGGGTAATAGAGTCTTTTATATCCACTAGAATTTAGGAAACTGCAAATCATAATCCTACAATTTCGATCCTCTTTCTTCTTTCAGAATTTTACGAACCACCCTCACCGTTAACCACTCTCCATCTCCGGCAGACTCCATCGTTTTTCGTCATCACCACCGTCGCCTTCAGTCAACATCTTCGTTCAACTCCAACATACTGTAACCACCTTCATCATCTCTGTACACCGTCTGTCTTCTTCAATCGCTCCGGTAACCACCGCAACTCCGTAACTCCGATCATCTTTATCTCATCGTCCTCTTCACACCTTCACACCTCCGGCAGCCACCATAACTCCGGTCATCTTCTCCGGCGAACTGCGAGTCACCATTCATTAAATCTGCCGCTCTGAATCATCGACGTCTTCGCCGGCACTGGAACGATGGGTTGTAGTGTTATACAGAGTTAGAAAATGGTAATATGGTGTTATATACCATTCATAGTGTTTTTATAGTCATTTATAGTGTTATAAGTCATTTTTTTTTGTTTCTGAATGGTGTTATTTTGTGTTCTGAATGGTGTTTTTTTGTTTCTGAATGGTGTTATTTTTTGTTTAATGAATGGTGTTATATCTTGTACTGAATGGTGTTATTTTGTGTACTGAATGGTGTTATATTTTTGTTTACTGAATGGTGTTATTTTGTTTCTGAATGGTGTTATTTTTGTTTCTGAGTTGTGTTATTTTTTGTTTACTGAATGGTGTTATATCTTGTACTGAATGGTGTTATTTTGTGTACTGAATGGTGTTATATTTTTGTTTACTGAATTGTGTTATATTATTTTCGTAAAAACACCATGAATTGAACTATGAATTTTTTAAAACACCATGTCATGAACATGGCTATGATTCTGTGAATGATGCAAAAAAAAAATTAAAATGAATAATGTTATGGACGGTTATATTCCTTAAATCAAGGATTTTCTCTCTCCAAATCCTTAAATCAAGGATTACCATATTTGAATTTGTTAATGCATTTACAATCTTACCCTTTTCAATTAATTTAGATCTAATGGTTGAGATTCTTTCTTACCTTTCTCACACTTTTGGTCTTTTTTACAATAACTTCACCCTATATATATATTGTCCCAATTAAGTGTAACCAACTTTGAAATCAATATTGACTATTGGATCTTGCTAAGATTAAATCTCAGCCCTATAAACTCCATTTTTTAACTGCTATTGTGACAGTTCACAGCAGTTTCTTCTACCTTCAACCCACGTCTTACATCCCTCCCCCGGTAGTTATTGATAGGTTTCATTGGTTTATCTGGAAACTCCCCACTCCCCTACTCTTCTCCTGAAACAAGTAACAACCTCGCTCCCCAGATTCCACCGTTGTTACAAATAACCGAAAAAAGAAGGGTCAGTTACGCATAGACTTACAAACCCTGTAACCCCTTCTTCTCTTCTCTCCCCTCTCTCTCTCTCTAGCGACAACATAAGCACTTCCAAAAAAAGATCAATGCAATTCTGATAGTTGCACGGCAACAATCGAACCCTAATCGAACAACCATTGCCCTCGCTTTGACGACTCCAGCAATTCGATTTGTTCTGTTTCACATGACCAGGTAACAGTCTAACCCTCTCTTCAATTTTTCCGATTATGGCTTTGTCAATTTTTTTTTGGTTTATCATCACGATGACTGAAACATAGAATCTAATTTCTCACAGTGATTGATAGATTCTATGGTGGTGGTATGAATGGTTTAAGAGGTGAGAGAACTCCACTGCTTAACAAAAAGGCAAGCTTAAAAAACCATAATTTACAATAGCTGGGTGGTTCTGCTGCAAAACCGAGCTCCAGAACCGGCGTTCGGATGTCGCCGGTGACCACGGCACCAGTAAGTCCTGCTTGATTATCAAAGGTTTTTTTTATCAATGTAACACCTCGTAAAATCATACCCAATAAAATAAAGACACGTGTCATGTAAGGCAAACGTGTCAGGAAACCGGATCAAGTTAAAAGATGTATGGTAGGATTTAAAGGTGTTGACATGTTAATAAATACCTCTGAGCAACCTAGTTATAAATCCCAAGACCCTAATCTATAATATAAACATATGATATATTCAAGTCCGATTATTTTGATAATGTATAATTCAAATTGGCACAAGAAATGGATCCTATGTTTCATACGACAAATTCCTTCAAAAAGCATTCATCAATAATGTCCAAGGATGTGTAAGTGCATGGTAACATTTTCAAGAGCATGCAAAAGTCTGTTTCATGGTCCCTTCCTTCTGATTAAGGCATCAGATTCAAGTTGTAAAGAATGCATGGTCAAAGCCCAAGAGATTACAAAGTTTTGTCTTCTGATGAGGGCTTACGGACCGCAAGAAGACCACCTTACGGTCCGTAAGGTGGCGGAGCTGTGCGAAAATAAATAAAAAGCGGATACGGACCGCAAAGCCAAGGGCTTACGGTCCGCAAGGTTGTAACTGGGCATCTCAGATCAAGGTCGGTTACGGACCGCAAAGCCTTGGGCTTACGGTCCGTAAGATGTGCTTACGGACCGCAAGGCATACTGCTTACGGTCCGTAAGGAGGTCGCTGGCAGCAGAAAATGGCAGTTGCCTATTATAACCGGTTGCACCGCCTTAAAGTGCTGGTTTTCGAAATACTGGAGCATGGCCAATAGTTTTGCATGCATAGGGACACTTGGGTTGATCAGGGAACTTCCATAGACTTGGGTGTAATGATCTTGTTGCATTTAGCTCACTATATAAGAGCTTGAAGTTGCAAACTTGGGACTTGCTCATTTCAAATCAGTTCAAGACTTCTCTGGAGCTCTCTGGTCTTCTCTTAAGCTTCCTTAAAGTTCCAAATCATACTTAGGACCTTTGTAAGTGTCCTTAACTTCCTAATTTCAGTTGTAATTAGTTTAATGAGCATAAGTCAAACTTATCGTAATTAAGGTTTGACTTCGTGATTAATCACTAATGGTCCAGTCATTAGTTAAATTAAAAGTAGTTTTGAGTTGGTAATTATATGGGTAATAAACCCTTAAAAGGGCACCATCTGATTCCCACTCTAACTAGGTCAATTGTCGGGTCAAACTTGATTAGAAAAAGTCAACAGAAAGCAATTTTTCAAATAAATGCATAATTAACAATGTAGAAGCTATGCAACCTGTTTTATCATTAATATAACTTGGTAATTAATGTAAGAACAATTCTAAACATGTTCAACCCGACAATTTTCTGTATAGGCTCGGTTCGGAACCGAAAGTCGCATAATTTGACTTTTGCTTTGACTTTCAGTTCTGACCCAATGTAGCATGTTTTAGAAATGCCTTAGAGCTTTATTAGGACCAGGTTACATATTAGTATAACCCTCTGTGATTATACAACTTGGTTCATTAGTTATCCGATTCATATGCATGTTTCCGTTAAATGCCTAAATGTTGACTATCATGCCCTTTTGACCTTAAAACGTGATTTTTGAAAAAGTAAAAGAATACAAACCTTAGTTACTGATTTATAAACGTGTCCCTAAAATTTGACATCAGTTTGAGGTCTAGATTAGGAGTTATGCTCATTAGCGTAAATAAAAAGCTTTTTATTAATTAAACGGCGTAATTAGCATATAGCCTATCTAAACCCAATTTTTAATACCAAACTTTTTACCTACTGATATAAAATAATATTTTGAGATTTTTGAAGATTTTTATTTATTTTTAGGATGAGCATAACATAGGGTTCTAAGCTTAATTCGGTAGTTGTCGGTTTTGCCCTTTTGGGCTATAAAAATGAGTTTTACAAATCCTTTTGATACCAAACCTTTTTTTCTACTGATCCAATATGATAAATAGAATATTTTAAGCCTTCTGGAAATATAAAAATATCAGCTTTTCTTATAAAACCCGGAAATCTCTTAAAACTACCTTTTTACGCATTTTAAACGCATAGTATGTATTAAAACCATTTTAAATATATAAGACTTGATACCTACTGATATTTTTAGTAAATTTTTATATTCTAACAGTAAGAAAAAGTTTTAAACTCAGATTTCCAGTTTTGACCTTTTAGGCTTAAGTGAAATTACCAAAATGCCCCTACGGTGCATAGTTTAGTTATAAAAGATAAATTTCACATATTTACAATACCCTACTGTTATGACTTATAAAAATAAATATTTTTACTGATTATATCAGACCTGTAACTCAGATTAATATTTAAACTCTTTTTATAACCTTTAAAATTGTTGGTGCATACGTCTGTCGACTTCGTCTTCGTTCGAGTCTTGTATTAGATCAGGGCACGGAAAATGAGAAATATGGTTTTATAGGTAATTTCGCTTGAAATGACACAAGGTCATTTCAAACGAAATCAAGCTGTTAATTCCGCTTGAGCATGTTCAAGCGAAATCACTCAGCCTATAAATACCCTTGTTCTGATTTCGTTTGTAATGCTTCTTGGTTCCGACGCCGAAGTGCTGTCGAAGTGTCTCTAGCCTGTAAACCGTTATGTGATCAATAAACAAGACAGATTAATGATATTCTAGTGTATACAAGCTAAACGAAGACTGAATCAATGAATTCCGCCTCTGGTTTAGTCTAAGAACTCTTCTGATCGACTCGTTTGGGTCAGAAAACGATCCTACAAGTGGTATCAGAGCTCAGGAGGAAGAGTTCTTACCATTTAGCTTGTTTTCGCTGGAAAATTCTGATTTCTACACCTTCTTTTCAAATTTAATCAAGTTTTGACGGTTAAAATGGACTGATCTTTTGATATTGTGTTTAAATACAATTTTAACAAACCCTTGAAAGAATCAGACCTAAATTCAAACTAAAAGTGACAAAAATGGGCCAAAGACTTGATTTCGTTTGAACGAGCCAACTAATTCCGTTTGAAAAATTGAGGTAATTTCACACGAAATTACTAATTTCGTTTGAGTTACATCTGACTCCGTTTGAAAAATTAATTCCGTTTGAAATGGTATTTGATTTCGCTTGAAAGTGCTATTTCATTTGAGAGTAATTCCGTTTGAACAGGTAATTTCGTGTGAGTTGGTATTTTGTTTGAAATTGTACTGCTGTGATTTCGCTTCAACTGTGATTCCGTTTGAGAGTGCTATTTCGTTCCAAAAGGTTATTTTGCTTGAAAAGGAATTTTTGTTTGAAAGTGATTCATTTTGTGAAACCTGTTACTGAAACATGGAAACTGAAGAAGCAATTGCATTGTATTACTATGCATCTCAACAAGAAAGTTATATTGAGATTGAAAAAGAACCAGTTTTCAAAGAATCAATCTCAAGAGAACCAGTTTCAATAAAAGAGGAGTCAGAAATTGTTTTAGATAAGACTAAAAATGGTTCAGAAGTTGATTCAGAAAAATCTGAAAAAGATTCAGAAATTATTTTAGAAAAAGTTGAAAAGGGTTTAGATGATGTTTCAGAAAAGAATGAAAAAGATTCAGAAGTTGTTTCAGAAAGAGCTCCAGTTTTTTATCATTCATACTCATCTGATGAAGAGTATGATGACGATAGTAGAGAACTTGAAAAACTTGAATTTTATAAGAGGTTATTTTCATCTGAAATGTTTAATGAATCCTTTGCAGAACAAATTGGAAAACTCAAGAATAAACTAGCTGTGAAAAAGAAGAATCATGAAGCAGCAAATGTGGGAGATAGTGTAATCTCAGAAAAGAAACAGGTTGACAGTGTTCATCAAGAAACATCTGAACAAGATGAGACAATTGTGTTATCACAGAATGATGAAGTCAAATCTGAGGAAGAAGTTCAAATGGTAGAAGAACAGGTTCAAGAAATTCCAGCTATCACAATTGAGAAGAAAGCTGATGTTGAGAAGATTCATGTGATGTGCTCAAACTGTGAAAAATCTAAATCTAAAAATGTTAAACTCATGAAGGATTTGGAGATTTTGACATTGGAAAATAAAATTTTAAAAGAAAATGAAAAAGTTTTTGAAAATGAAAAATTAAAAATTGAAAAAGATTTCAAAAATCAAATAAAGATTTTAGAAGATGAAAAGTCTGTTTTTAGTAAGAATAATATTGAAAAATAGATTGCAATAAATTCTCATCTCCAGAAAATCATTCGGCTTGAAAATGAATCTGAAATTGCTAGAAATAAAATCAAGGAGTTAGAGAATAAATTGAAAGGTTTTGAGACTTTTTCATCAGAACCAGACTATATTTGTCCAAAACTGATCAATTCAGTTCCAATAAGTGACAATGTCACAAATTTTGACAAAGTCAAAATTGAAGATTGTGATGAAAGATCTGATGATGAAACTGAAAGAAAGAAAATGTTTCTGAAATTAAAAGAAAAATTTCAAGAAACTGTTTTGCAATCTACAGAACAAGGTGAATGCTTAACACAGAAACCTTTGAAGAAGATTGCAGAACAAAAACAAAGTGTTAAAAATTCAAAAAGTTTTCAAAAAGAAAATAAAAGGTCATCAGTTCAATCATCCAATCGTGATAAAAAACCACAAAAATCTGAAAATCAAAACTCAAAAACAGTTGGTAATAAGTGGTGCAGGTTTGACCACAGTGCTCAAAGGACAAATCTAGCTTTCAAGAGGAATGAGGATTACCACAGAGCCAAACAATGTTATGATCTTAGTGTATGGTGTGAAAGTGGTGAATGGTACGATAACAGATTGTGTTACACATGTGGTGTTCAAGGACACATTGATGTTAACTGCCAAAGTTGGAGGTTTGAGACGAGAAGATGTTTTGAATGTCAAATCAAAGGCCACATTGCAAGAGATTGTCCAATGAGATCAAAGGGAAGATCGAGAGCTGAATCTCAGAAAATGACAAAGAAGAAATCAGTCAAAGTCGAAGAAAAGCACAAAGAACAAAAAGTTCTAGAAAAGAAAGTAAAACTTTCACAAGGGCAGAAAGACAGACTGAGAAAGAAAAGGAAGAAAGCACGAGAGTATCTCGAAAGGATTTTGTCCTCGGATACAACAGGAAAATCAGATAGCAGTTCTGATAAGTCGTCTTGCTCGCCAAAGAATGACAAATCAAGCAAAACGAATTCATCAGATACAAATCTGAGGACGAAAGGGATATTAAAGAAAGAAAATACAGTTAATCAAGAGATTAACAACCGAAGAAAGTGAAATTTTCACTTTCTGGCGATGAATCTGACTTATCAAAGTCAGACAAGTCACGGTCAGGCAATGATTTTGACTCATCAAAGTCAAAGGAGCCACAGTCAGGCAATGAATCTGGTTTGTCAAAGCCAGAAGAGTCATTTGTTGAGGTAAAATGTGATAATTCCGTTTAAGACAATGGATGATGCAAATTTTCCATCATTGTCAAACGGAAATTTAAAACAAAAGTTTGAAAAGAACCGAGTGATGATCACTCAAAAACACCCAAGGTTTGTCAGGCTTGGGTGGACCTGTTTAAATGTAAAACCTGACTTGCCGGAGCTTCCAGGTTGGTAAGAGTGGAGCAGGAATCGGCATCTTTCTTGAGAAATTCACTTTATGTGATATTTCGACTTACAAGTGGTAAATCAGGGACATTAAGTTGTACTTGATTTTATACAAGTTGTGTTTGTTGATTAATCTTAAAATTGTTAAATATTTCAAGTGGTTGAGTAAACAAAGTGATGAATGAATCCCTAACCTGCAAGTGTTTTTATGAAATCAACAAAACTTATTTTCCGGAAAAACCATTTGATTAAAACAAACTTAAGTGTTTTGAAATCATAATGGGGAAATAGTTTGTTGTAAGGGGGAGTTCTGATTGTTTATGCCAAGTGGATGGCGAATTGAAGCAATTTGATATCAGTTGTCAGTTTCTTGTACAGTTTGTTTTCAAATTTCTTTAAATGATTTTGAATTTTAGGGGGAGTAAGTATTTCAGGAAAATCCATAAACATTAGAAAATTTGAAAAAGTTAAAAACATGATAAAATCAAAAATGAGTTTTGTTGTGAATAAGAGGAAATGATAGAAAATCAGTGGACTATCACAGCATGCTAAAGAAATGAAATGTCAAATGTGATAAACGGTCTCACTAAAGATGTGACGATAGGCTCAGCTAGACTAGTAGATTTGCGATAACGATACAAACTTAAATGAAAAAGCCTAGTTCTAGTGGGAAACACGGTTGAAAGCATAGTACTTAGTTTTGTCCTTCTTGATTGTGTGCCTACTCAGTAATCGCTGAATGCTAAAAAGCATAAAAACCGGCCAGTTTGTGAACTTTCACAACTTGCTGAAAAAGTCACTGTGATTGTGTTTTTCTTTTTGCAAAGATTTAAATTTGTTTTATTTCTTTATTTTGTTTAAGCATTGGACATCCTCTGCGTATACGTGAGTATCGACCTGGATGTTAGTGCCTAAACATTCTGCTTTTTTTTCTTTGGTGTTTCGTTTAAGCTTTGGATCACCTCTGCGTATACGGGAGTATCGAACTGGTGGTTAAAGCCTAAACAATTTCAACTTGTTTTTATTTCTTTATTTTGTTTAAACATTGGACTTTCTCTACGTATCGAAAGATCGACCTGATTGTTAATGTTTAAACATTCTGATTTATTTTTGCACATATCACAGTTGATGAAAGTTTAAAAGCATTATTTGAGTCAGTGTATTGCATGATGAGGGGATATGCTGAGAACGTGGGGTCCATAATAATTTAGTGCAAAATTAATATACCTTAACGTATCGGAAAGTATTTTGAAAGTTTTTAGATTGAGCTTAAGAGGACAAATATATCGTCAATCAATGTGAATCGTTTAGAACTGAAAATGTTAAAAGCTTAACGGTGCTAGTGACTGGTCACATAAACTGATATGATCTTCTTACACAAACTCACAAAAATATTGTCTGAAAATATTTCTTTACTACATTGCATTTTTATAAAATTCCAAAAAGATTTTTAGTGTGTTTTAGCATAAATTTTGAAAAATGCAAAAAGATTTTCGACAACTGATGTTGAAGAGCTGATTTTCAAAATTTCAAGTGCTAAACATGATGAACAGGGTTGGGAGTATGTGTTTAAATGAAGAAATTTGTTTTGAGAAAGAAAGTGTGATTAGTTATTCAAGGTCATTAATTTGAACTTGATATAACAATTGTAAAAACTTATGTGGTTATGAGAATGTTTGTGCAGGAAATGTTGAACAAAGCAAAGTTTCGATTCCTGATGTTGAATTCCAGGCTTTTGTTACTATGCTACAAGATAAAGAATTCCAGACTGCGATCCCCGCTGAGTGAAAGGGGGAGTCTGAAGACAAAGAAGCTAGGTTCCTGATCCTGTTGCTATGGAAAGCCAGGAGAAGTTCTTGAAGTTTGAGAAGATCAATCAAGACCGAAGAGTTGTCATGCTGAAGACTCGCACTGAAGAATCGTCAACATCCGAGGGGGAGTCTGTTGGTGCATACGTCTGTCGACTTCATCTTCATTCGAGTCTTGTATTAGATCAGGGCACGGAAAACGAGAAATATGGTTTTATAGGTAATTTCGCTTGAAATGACACAAGGTCATTTCAAACGAAATCAAGCTGTTAATTTCGTTTGAGTGATTCTGCTTGAAAGTAATTCTGCTTGAGCATGTTCAAGCGAAATCACTCAGCCTATAAATACCCTTGATCTGATTTCGTTTGTAATGCTTCTTGGTTCCGACGCCGAAGTGTTGTCGAAGTGTCTCTAGCCTGTAAACTGTTATGTGATCAATAAACAAGACATATTAATGATATTCTAGTGTATACAAGCTAAACGAAGACTGAATCAATGAATTCCGCCTCTGGTTTAATCTAAGAACTCTTCTGATCGACTCGTTTGGGTCAGAAAACGATCCTACAAAAATGACCAAAATACCCCTACGGGGCGTAATTTGAGTTTAAATCCGTTTTGGGCATAATAGAAGATATCTTACTGATGTCACAACGTATTTAAGGCATATTAACTTAGGAAACTTGTATATGACTCATTTGGTTACCCGTTACGCACTTTTCGCGTTCGGATCGGCTTATGTAACTAGTTTGTATATATTAGCCGAAACGGGTCAAACCATATCATTTTCATCTAAAAATCCATAATATGTTTAGTTTACCCATATTGAACAAGTATCCAAGCTTGTCGGGTCTAAACCATATTTTAATCCGGTCTTCGCTTAATCATGCGTTTTTGGACCGTATCATCTTTTAAAACTAACCGGTCTAAGTTTAGGCTTAATTAAAGACCCGTTAGGATTCTAATAGGTTATTAAAAACCTTCGTTCCAGATTAGGAGCCCAGTAAAAGCTACGTGCACTTCCTGTTTTTGATTTATACTTTGCTCAGGTAAATACTCTTAACTTATTTTCCCTATATGGGCTTGGGATACGGTATTATAATAATACCGCTTGGTCGGGTATGTAGTCATTTAAATCGGATTGTGATTAATGTATTTACATAACTCGTTTTATTCTGTATTATCTGGTGTATGGCCTTTGGGGGTTAAATGACCATGTCCCGAATATCCTTGGCATCATTCAAAGAAATGGCCACGACCTAAGCACGGGGTGTAGGCGTACACCTGACAGTTGCATTATGTAAAAACTGGTAATCCACTTAAAGGAATCAACCTTGTGGGCATTATACCTGTGGCGTGTCAGTTAATCTTGACCGGCTCTACCAACCGGCCCTGACGGACGACAAATAAGTAAAACTGTATACAAGATTATTTTTAATAATTGTCCCAAGTTATAAAAGAATTTTTGTGCCATGTGCATTCAAATCAATTTTCTAAAAACATTTTCAAAATGAGTCAGTTAATTGTATTTACCAGTGTAAACTGACGTATTTTCCAAAAAGGTTAAGTGCAGGTACTAGACGAAATAGGCTGGCTACTCCTGGCATCATTAATTATGTCTCGCAAGCTCTATATGCTAAAGTCTGTTGAACAATGATCTTATTTATCTTTTGATCCGCCTGTGGATCCTTTACAGTCCGTTGTAATACTTTGATATTACTATTTATTCGGTTTGTAATGTGATTCATCTCTTTTGCTTCCGCTGTGCATTTAAAATTGTGTTGTTTGACTATGATGATATCAACTACGTCACGATACTCCCCACCGGGCCCACCGGTAATACGTGGAAATATCGGGGTGTGACAGGTTGGTATCAGAGCCAACACTGAGTGAATTAAACACTAGCCTTTTGTGTTTAATCTCAGTTACACAGTTGCACATTCCTCAATTTTCGAGTCTAGACAAAGAACTTAGGACAAATCCTGATTTGTTTTATTTTGTCCTTTATATATTTCCTTTTTGTTATCTTTGTTTATGTTGACAGGTTCAATCATGCCACCAAGGTTCATAAGGGGAAGAGGAAAGGCACCAATCACAGGCCACGACCATGAGGCCGGGCCATCACGAACCCCACCGGCCTCTATGAGTACAAGTCCACAGGAGCATTGGAGGACATATATAGAGCCAGCGAGGCGATCCGTCTCGCTAAGTTCGTCACCATCCTATCACCATTCCTTCGGGCCTCAATCCGAAAATGAGCCCCACGACCCGCAGCCATCTTTCATCCCCCTCCAGAGATCCAACCCTCACTATTCATTCGATGACCCGACACCTGTCTTCCAAAGCCGGTTCAACCCGGCAAACTACATTGAAGAACCAGTGGGTTTTAACCCACTAGGACCTGAAGACCACTTCTCGGGCGACCATGCGATGGACATGGACGAAGATACGGATCCCGCCGAGCCTCTAACCGGGACCCCTAACCACCCCATCGAGGTCTCTGATGGGTCATCATTCCATGGATCACCATACCGTGGTCCAGACAGTTACGAGGCAAGATTCGCCCAGTATGATTGGGTGTTTACCCCTTCGTACCACTCCTCGCCTCACCAGCAGCAGCAGCAACAACAGTATCCCTCCGAGGATTCTCGTTTTGTGGCAGTCACTCCACCGCCACCACCACCAGTTCAGCAGTCGCCTCCGGAGCCACCAAGGTGACGAAGATCAAACGCACGGATGTCCGTGCGAGGAGGAGTGCGTATCAGCACCCCTCAACCTTCGAGTGGCAGCCACTACCCGCCACTCCATGAAGACCCGCGGATGGGTGGGCCTTCAAACCCCGTCTCGGAAGTAAACTCTGCGCCTGTCGCGCCACCACCGTTGGGTTTTGGTAACCCAATTCCTACATATGTCGGCTCCGCAGCGTATAATCCCTTTGAGCAGCCGGCCCACACCAATTACAACTATGCCGAGGCTGACCCATACCTGGTAGCGACAAACTACAATGCCTTGAATCCGGAAGGACCCTTTGGAGTCCCATATCAAGCTGGATATCCACACTATGGGTACTCAGCTTATGGGTACCAACAACCGCCACCTCCTCAACCTCCACATCGGCAGCCGCCGCAGCCGCATTTGATACCACCAGAGCAACAACAGGAAGTGCTCGAAAGGTTGAGCCTGGTAGAGCGGGAAGTTCAAGCAGAGCGCCAGAACAACCGTGGATTCTTCAATGGTTTGGCAAGCCTAATCAAGGGGAAGACCAAGGGAAAGGATTTTTGAAGATCCTTGTTTATTTGTTTATGTTGTAATCAATTCCTGCGTGGACATTTGTCACTGTATTCCGCCCCTGCGTGGGCATGCCTTTCTGTTTAACCCCTGCGTGGGTATGTTATATGTTTGTTTGACCCCTGCGTGGGTATGTTATTTCTGTTAGAAGTCCCGTTTAGGGCAAACTTGTACTTTCTAATTTGATAGTGGAATGATTAGATTTAAATTTTAATTTTCAATTATATGCATAAACATAAAATATGAAATAAATGAAAAAAAATAGCATTCCTTTTATAAGATCTACCATTATAATAAAATGATAAAATCTAAAAAGGACAAAACCTAGCCACGTGTCATTTTAAGACAAGGCCAAGATGGTAGTTCCTCAAATTAGATTCAAATCCTTAGGGTAAACGGGGCGCTTTGCGGGGAGGGGTGCGGGGAGTGGTTTCCCCGCTCGGGAACACCGCCGCCGACCCCTCGGGGAGGCTAAGCGGGGAGTGGGGAGCAGCATTGATTCACCGCACATGTTTTTGATTTTTTGAACGTTGGGCAACGGTTAGAACGATAAAATAAAATAAAAATCAAATTTTAACCTATAAATACCCCATTAAATCTAATTTTCTACCACACAAATTTTCAATCTTATTCCTCTAAAATTCTTTCAAATACAACACAAAGCCAAACCGAGCAATGGAGAACCAACCCCGCGAAGCCAAGAAAAAGTCCGTTGGCTCTAACACTAAGGGACGCGGCTCGCAACCGTCTCGTGGTGGTTCGAGCGGTGCAAGTGCACAACCACAACCACCTTTCGGATATACTACACAACCCCCATTTTTTTACCCACAACCTTCACACCCCTCCTTTTACAACACCCAACCACAACCCCCTTTCGGCTATTTCCAAAATTTGTTATCAATGGATCCTCCAGCCCCCGCCTTCGACCCGTTTGGTTTTCGTTCCCTACAAGTTCCATCTCCACAAGAAAATGTTGAACGTCCTCTACCTATTTACGAGGACGAGGACGAGGAAGTAGTGCCCGAAACTCAAAATTTGGGCGACTATGAAGATAACACCGGCAACGATGAATATAATGTGAATGAAGACGCTGGCAACGAAGAAGATGACGCTCGGGGTAAAAAGGCAAAAATGGAGCGCCAATCTTGGTCAAAATATCAAGAAGAGGCGTTGGCGAAGGCGTGGGTACATTGCTCTACCGACAAATAGAAGGGCAATAAACAAACCCACGATGGTTTTTGGCGTAAGATTTTAGATCATTATAACGCCACCGTTGGTGGAAGTAACCGGACCGTGCATCAAGTACGGTCTAAATGGATACCGATGATGACGAAAATAAACTATTTAAACGGCCTATACCAACAAGCGGTAAAAATTATATTTTTTAACGTTGTATATTTTTTAAATTTGTTTACTAAGTTCATATGTTTTTAACACTTGTTATTTTATAATATGTAGGATCGCACACGAGATAGCGGGTGTAACGATCTCAACGTGATGAAAATCGCTTTAAAGGATTTTCAAAATAAATATCCGAGCGGTTTTCAACATGTCAAGGCATGGGAGGTCATTCGAACACACGACAAATGGGCCCAGGTCCCATTGTTGGGTGAGAAAGGGGAAGGTTCGGCACAAAAAAGAAAGTCCGTTGACGTGGACCCTTCCATACCCGATATGAACGAAGACCCCTCGCCACAAAGAACACAACGGCGAGACAAGCATCAAGCGACATCGTCCGAGGGCTCGGCTGAGTTGGCGGCACAATTCAAAGAGTACACCGCCAAGAAAGAAGCGAAGCACGCGATTGAATTGGAGGCGATTGAATTGAGGAAGAAAAGAGAGTCGGAGGCTCGCGATCTCATAACGGAACAACGCGAGACGATGAGAAACTACGCGCACGATCGAGATATGAAAACATTCCACAAGCCGCACGACGATGCTCCGCCAGAAATGTTGCCGTTCATCCTCTCCCGAAAGCGCGAGATCGCTAACAAGTACGGGTGGCCGTGCAATTTCTAAAATTTTTATGTAGTATTGCGATGTAATTTTTATTTTATTAAATGAAATGTAATTTTTTATTTTATGTAAATTATGTTTTACTTTTTATAAAAACATTTTCTTAATTAAAAAAATAAAAAAAACAAGTCCCCCAAGAAAGGAGTGCCGCCATCAAATTGAGGGTGTGGGGGGAGTTAAGTGGGGAGTTGACGTGGCGCGTGCTGATTGGCTGTGGGTAAGAGAGGTCACTCCCCACTTAGAGGAGTGCCCCTTACACCCTTATTAACATATCAATTTAGGATTTTCTGCGTTAAATATTAAAAATAATCTTAAAGGCAAAACCTAGCCACATGTCATTCTAGATATGGCCAAGACGGTAAAACCTATTTAAAAGATTCAAACACTTGTTAACATCTGTAAACACCTTAACACTCCTGGCAACATGTGATTCGATAAAATCGCATAAGTCATCTTTATATTGGATTCTTCCAATTTCTTTTATTATATTGAACGTCCAATAGGGATGTAATCCCTACGGGCTATATTCATTGTCATATAAGACAAAAGACAGTTGTGGTCTTCGATCCCCTGTTAAGAAGAGGTAATGAATTAGAAATTAAAACCTCAATACCTTGATCCTATATGATCATGAATAAAAATTAAAAAAAAAAAACTGTCCATGTGACTTGGCCTTTTTGCCATTAATATATTTTAAATTATAACTAAGGATTATTATAATAAAGATCCTGAATATATGCATGCTTAACAAATTAACTAAAATAGTTATTAAAGACCATGGTTAATAAATCGTCAAGAACGATAGTACTGTATAGGCTTCTAAATAAACCTTGTCATTAATTTTCTTTTATGTAGCACTTAAAGCAACATGGCTAGGTCGGAAGAAGTAAACAGTCATCCCCTGGAAAATAATGAGAACACTAGGATTAATATAACCAGGGAAGAACTCCGTACACTGATTGATACAGCTGTATCTAAAGCTGTGGATAGGCAACTCAGGGAGTCTAGTGGGACGCACAGTAGAACCTCATCAGTACCCCACTCCAACTCTGTCCCTAAGACTCATTCAGAGGCTCATAGCAAGCCACCCTCTAAGAAAGATGAACCAAAGAAGGAGGATGTTCAACACTCCTCAAATCAACACAGTGTTCCATCTAAGAGAATAGTATTTGACAGGGAACCACATACCAAGTCCTGTACATATAAATATTTTGTCTCCTGCAAACCCTGGGATTTCACTGGGGAGAAAGGAGCGATTGATTGTATGACCTGGTTGGATGAGATGGACACCGTGGTTGATATCAGCGGTTGTGCTGAAAGGGATGTAGGGAAGTATGTATCCCAATCATTCAAAGGAGAGGCACTAGCATGGTGGAAGTCTCTCATTCAAGCTGCTGGAAAGGTCCCACTATACAATTTGACATAGGATCAGTTTGTTGCTCTCATTAAAGAGAACTACTGCCCTCAACACGAGGTTGAGAGGACTGAGTCAGATTTCTTATCGTTGGTAATGAAGAATTTAGATTGCCAAGTTTACCTCACCAGTTTCAATACCCTGTCTAGGCTGGTTCCGTATCTGGTAACCCCGGAACCCAAAAGGATTGCTCGCTTCATTGGGGGTTTAGCACCAGAAATCAAAGCCAGTGTTAAGGCATCCAGACCTGCTACTTTTAGATCAGCAGCTGATCTATCTCTGTCTCTTACCTTGGACGCGGTCAGGCTAAGATCGCTCAAGAATTCGGAAGAAGGCAAGAGAAAACGTGAGGATGATAACTCATGAAGATCTGAAAAGAAGCATAAAGGTAGCACTGACTTCAAGAAGAAGTCTGGATCCAACAAGGGTAGCCATCAAGCTCAGGAAAAGCCAAAGTGCAAGACTTGCCAAAAACGTCACTTTGGAAAATGCAGACTTGAGTCCAAGTCTCAGTCAGGACCAGCTGCATGTGGGTTATGCAAGTCTAAATAGCACAAGACTGTAGATTGCAAGAAGATTAAGGATGCCACATGCTACAACTGCCATGAGAAAGGGCACATCAAAACCAACTGCCCTAAATACGCCAAGAAGCCTGAAGAGGTCAAGAAGACCAATGCAAGGGTCTTCCGGATGGATGCAAAGGAAGCTGTTCAGGACGATAATGTGATAATAGGTACCTTCCTCATAAATGATGTTTATGCAAGGGTGTTATTTGATTCAGGAGCTGATAAATCATTTGTAGATAATAAGTTTTGTAAGTTGCTGAATTTACCTGTTAAAACCTTAAGTGTGAAATATGAGGTAGAATTAGCCGATGGAACCATAGAAACCACATCAACTATGTTAGATGGATGTTCCATATCCATTAGGAACCACTCTTTTCCATTAACCTTACTTCCCTTAAAGCTAGCTGGTTTCGATATAGTTATAGGCATGGATTGGTTATCCCATAACCAAGCTCAGATTGTGTGCAACAAGAAGCAAGTGGTGATCAAGACTCCGTCTGGTGAGTCACTCACCATTCAGGGAGATACCCAGTATGGACTGCCTGAGCAAGTGTCTATGCTCAAGGCATCTAGGTGCATGAAAAAGGGTTGTGTCATTTACATGGCACAAGTGACTATTGATGAGCAGAAACCCAAGGTTGAGGACATTCCCGTCATTTCTGAATACCCTGAAGTTTTCCCTGTAGAACTACCTGGTTTACCACCAGATAGGCAAGTAGAATTCAGAATTGACATCATCCCTGGAGCAGCGCCTGTTGCGAGAGCACCTTATAGGTTGGCACCAACGGAAATGAAAGAGCTAAGAACACAATTGGATGATTTGTTAGCCAAAGGTTTTATTAGGCCTAGTTCGTCTCCTTGGGGAGCACCTATTCTGTTTGTCAAGAAGAAGGATGGATCGATGCGTCTATGCATCGATTATCGCGAGCTTAACAAGGTCACTATCAAGAATGGATACCCATTACCCAGGATCGACGATCTGTTCGATCAACTGCAAGGAGCGAGTTACTTCTCAAAAATCGATTTAAGGTCAGGCTACCATCAATTGAAGGTTAGAGATGAAGATGTGCACAAGACTGCATTTAGGACTCGCTATGGTCATTACGAGTTCCTAGTGATGCCTTTTGGGCTTACTAATGCTCCAGCAGCGTTCATGGATCTCATGAATCGTGTCTGCAAGCCATACTTGGACAAATTTGTTATCGTCTTCATTGACGACATTCTGATTTATTCAAAGAACCAAGCTGACCATGAGAAGCATCTTCGATGTATTCTGGAACTGCTTCAGCAGGAGAAGCTCTATGCCAAATTTTCAAAATCTGAATTCTGGCTTCGTGAAGTCCAATTCCTTGGACATATGGTTAGTGAGCGTGGTATCCAATTAGATCCCGCTAAGGTTGAAGCTATCATGAATTGGCAAGAGCCAAAGACGCCTACTGAGATTCGTAGCTTTCTAGGTTTAGCAGGATACTACAGGCGATTTATTGAAAACTTCTCAAGAATTGCAGCACCCATGACTCTACTAACTCGAAAGAATAGCAAGTTTGACTGGGGGCTAAGCAGCAAGAATCTTTCGATATTTTGAAGCAGAAGTTGAGTAACGCTCCAGTACTGACGTTGCCAGATGGAATTGACGAATTTGTGGCATATTGTGATGCATCACACACCGGTATGGGTTGTGTGCTTATGCAGAAAGGCAAGGTCATTACCTATGCTTCACGTCAGTTAAAGGTGCATGAAAAGAACTACACCACCCATGACTTGGAGTTGGGTGCCGTTGTATTTGTACTAAAACTGTGGAGACATTATTTGTATGGAACTAAGTGTGTGATCTATTCTGATCACAAGAGCCTTCAACATCTGTTTAATCAGAAGGATTTAAACATGAGGCAGCGACGTTGGATGGAAACCTTGAATGATTATGACTGCGAGATAAGATACCATCCTGGCAAGGCAAATGTAGTCGCCGATGCCTTAAGTAGAAAGGAAAGAGTGAAGCCTATAAGAATCAATGCCAAGAGCATTGAATTAAAGAATAGTTTGAATGAAAGGTTGTTAGCTGCACAAAAGGGAGCTGTATTAGAAGCTAACTATCCTGATGAAAAGCTAGGAGTAACTGAAGAGCAGTTATCCTATGGCAAGGACGGAATCCTGAGATTAAATGGACGAATATGGGTTCCAGTGTATGGAGGACTTCGGGATGTTATCCTCCAGGAAGCCCATAGTTCTAAATACTCCGTTCATCCTGGAGCTGACAAGATGTACCAGGATCTGAAGGCAAATTATTGGTGGATAGGCTTGAAGAAGTCTATAGCTACCTATGTAGCCAAATGTTTGACGTGCGCTCAAGTCAAAGCTGAACATCAAAAGCCGTCAGGTTTGCTACAACAGCCTGAACTTCCCACCTGGAAGTGGGAAATGGTGACAATGGATTTTATCACCAAGTTGCCAAAGACAAAGAAATGAAATGATACTATATGGGTCATAGTAGATAGACTGACTAAGTCAGCACATTTCCTACCCATCAAGGAGACTCATAGCTCCGACATATTAGCCCAGTTGTACGTGGATAAGATTGTATCTCTTCATGGCGTACCAGTGTCTATTATCTCTGACAGGGATACTAGATACACATCACATTTTTGGAAAAGTTTCCAACAATCTTTGGGCACGCGCTTAAATTTTAGTATGGCTTACCATCCTCAGACGGACGGGCAAAGTGAGCGTACTATCCAAACTTTGGAAGACATGCTTCGTGCATGTGTGATTGACTTAGGTGGTAGTTGGGATAACCACCTGCCATTGATCGAGTTCTCCTATAACAATAGCTACCATACAAGCATTCAGGCTGCGCCTTTTGAGGCGTTATATGGTAGGAAATGCAGAACGCCTATTTGTTGGGCAGAAGTAGGAGAAGCTCAGTTATCAGGACCTAATATAGTCCTTGAAACGATGGACAAGATTGTCCAAATTCGTGACCGCCTGAAAGCTGCCAGGGATAGGCAGAAAAGTTATGCTGATAAAAGGCAAAAACCTCTAAAGTTTGAGGTTGGTGATAAGGTTTTGCTTAAAGTATCACCCTGGAAGGGAGTGATGCGATTTGGTAAGAAAGGCAAGTTAAGCCCGAGGTATATAGGACCATTCGAGATCATCGAATGTGTCGGATCAGTGGCTTATAAGTTAAACCTGCCTGAAGAGCTCAGTGGTATTCATAATGTATTCCACATCTGCAATCTGAAGAAATGTCTAGCTGATGAATCACTAGTCATACCACATACGGATGTGCACATAGATGAGAGCTTGAAGTTTGTTGAAAAACCATTGTCGATTGAGGATCGACAGGTTAAGAAGCTTCGAAAGAAGCATGTACCGATTGTAAAGGTTAAATGGGATGCCCGCAGAGGTCACGAGTATACGTGGGAGGTAGAGTCCACAATGAAAGAAAAGTACCCTCGTTTGTTTCAGTAAATCTCGAGGTCGAGATTTCTTTTAAGGAGGTGAGGATGTAACACCTCGTAAAATCATACCCAATAAAATAAAGACACGTGTCATGTAAGGCAAACGTGTCAGGAAACCGGATCAAGTTAAAAGATGTATGGTAGGATTTAAAGGTGTTGACATGTTAATAAATACCTCTGAGCAACCTAGTTATAAATCCCAAGACCCTAATCTATAATATAAACATCTGATATATTCAAGTCTGATTATTTTGATAATGTATAATTCAAATTGGCACAAGAAATGGATCCTATGTTTCATACGACAAATTCCTTCAAAAAGCATTCATCAATAATGTCCAAGGATGTGTAAGTGCATGGTAACATTTTCAAGAGCATGCAAAAGTCTGTTTCATGGTCCCCTCCTGCTGATTAAGGCATAAGATTCGAAGTTGTAAAGAATGCATGGTCAAAGCCCAAGAGATTACAAAGTTTTGTCTTCTGATGAGGGCTTACGGACCGCAAGAAGACCACCTTACGGTCCGTAAGGTGGCGGAGCTGGGCAAAAATAAATAAAAAGCGGATACGGACCGCAAAGCCAAGGGCTTACGGTCCGCAAGGTTGTAACTGGGCATCTCAGATCAAGGTCGGTTACGGACCGCAAAGCCTTGGGCTTACGGTCCGTAAGATGTGCTTACGGACCGCAAGGCATACTGCTTACGGTCTGTAAGGAGGTCGCTGGCAGCAGAAAATGGCAGTTACCTGTTATAACCGGTTGCACCGCCTTAAAGTGCTGGTTTTCGAAATACTGGAGCATGGCCAATAGTTTTGCATGCATAGGGACACTTGGGTTGATCAGGGAACTTCCATAGACTTGGGTGTAATGATCTTGTTGCATTTAGCTCACTATATAAGAGCTTGAAGTTGCAAACTTGGGACTTGCTCATTTCAAATCAGTTTAAGACTTCTCTGGAGCTCTTTGGTCTTCTTTTAAGCTTCCTTAAAGTTCCAAATCGTACTTAGGACCTTTGTAAGTGTCCTTAACTTCCTCATTTCAGTTGTAATTAGTTTAATGACCATAAGTCAAACTTATCGTAATTAAGGTTTGACTTCGTGATTAATCACTAATGGTCCAATCATTAGTTAAATTAAAAGTAGTTTCGAGTTGGTAATTATATGGGTAACAAACCCTTAAAAGGGCACCCTCTGATTCCCACTCTAACTAGGTCAATTGTCGGGTCAAACTTGATTAGAAAAAGTCAACAGAAAGCAATTTTTCAAATAAATGCATAATTAACAATGTAGAAGCTATGCAACCTGTTTTATCACTAATATAACTTGGTAATTAATGTAAGAACATGTCTAAACATGTTCAACCCGACAATTTTCTGTATAGACTCGGTTCGGAACCGAAAGTCGCATAATTTGACTTTTGCTTTGACTTTCAGTTCTGACCCAATGTAGCATGTTTTAGAAATGCCTTAGAGCTTTATTAGGACCAGGTTACATGTTAGTATAACCCTCTTTGGTTATACAACTTGGTTCATTAGTTATCCGATTCATATGCATGTTTCCGTTATATGCCTAAATGTTGACTATCATGCCCTTTTGACCTTAAAACGTGATTTTTGAAAAAGTAAAAGAATAGAAACCTTAGTTACTGATTTATAAACTTGTCCCTAAAATTTGACATCGGTTTGAGGTTTAGATTAGGAGTTATGCTCATTAGCGTAAATAAAAAGCTTTTTATTAATTAAACGGCGTAATTAGCATATAGCCTATCTAAACCCAATTTTTAATACCCAATGTTTTAAAAACCGGACCGGGCCGGCCGGTCGGACCGGTCCGGCCGGGATCCGTCACCTCCTCCGGGCCGGTTCATACCCAAAACCGCTTTCAACATCGGGCCGCCGATCGGGCCGGGAGCCGGTGGTCGGGCCGGCGGGTCTACGCTTTCAATCGGGCCGGTTGTTGTTAAAGATGCTCAGATCTGTGTATATGCTGAACTTTGACCGACGATGAGTATGGAAATGCTAAATCGGAGGCTGCTAGTGTTTTTCGTCTTGATAAACAATGGGTATGTTCTGAAATCGGATGATCAAATCTTGTGTTGGGGTTTTTATGTCGATCGGAGGTGAATGGTTATGGCTGACAATGGATTTTAGATTTTAGAGTTTTAATGGAAGGTTTATATGGAGGTTTGGTGAAGGTGAAACTAAAGTCTGGTATTGGGAATGATGAATTTGAAAAGTGAAAAGTTTATATTGAATTAAAGTCAAGTGTATGACTGCTCAACTTGGAAATGCTGTCAATTCCGATTACATTTAAATAAAGAACTTGAATTAAATAATGGTGATTTTTTATTAAGGCCATTAAATCATATTTTTGCATTTACTTAAATCCTATACATTTTTATAATATTTGTAAAACCATCCGGTTCTTACATACGGTCGAACCGGTTGAACCGGTCCGACCAATAGACCGGTAAGGAGACCGGTTCGACGTCCGGTCCGGTTCTGAAAACATTGTTAATACCAAACTTTTTACCTACTGATATAAAATAATATTTTGAAATTTTTAAAGATTTTTATTTATTTTTAGGATAAGCATAACATAGGGTTCTAAGCTTAATTCGGTAGTTGTCAATTTTGCCCTTTTGGGCTATAAAAACGAGTTTTACAAATCCTTTTGATACCAAACTTTTTTTTCTACTGATCCAATATGATAAATAGAATATTTTAAGCCTTCTGGAAATATAAAAATATCAGCTTTTCTTATAAAACCCGGAAATCGCTTAAAACTACCTTTTACGCATTTTAAACGCATAGTATGTATTAAAACCATTTTTAATATAAGACTTGATACCTACTGATATTTTTAGTAAATTTTTATATTCTAACAGTAAGCATGTCACACCCCAACCAATGGCGGAAACATCGGGATGAGACGAAGTGTGAAGATTGCTAGAGACATCATAACGCTATTTGTGACAATATTTAAATAATTCTCATTTCATTCCATAACTTCAAATTGTCAACATTACATAATCTCAAATAACAACAAGTTCAAAAGAAATACGAACAACATGATCAAAATTGATACAACATATTAAACCTAAACGTTTATATGTGTATCTAGGCATCAATGCTACTTCTTTTCATATCATCGTCATCATCAACCTGTAACATGTTTAAAATACAATTCAATGCAAAGCAATGGCAAGTATACAAGTTTGGTACGTACATAGCAAAAGATAAGTTTTGAACAATTCCTCATAGCAAGCATGTGATTCAAGATAAACATAAAAACATGGTATGTGTCTAACATATCAAACCAAGAAAACGCAATATGCTCATGACATAACCACAAGATAAGGGCGGCGGGTCGTTAATCCTATAGAAATACACATGTCACGGTTTGGCTCGTACAAGTTAATGATAAGTTCAACACATAAGATTAATCCAAGTTTAAAGTATCAAGCCATCACGTATACAAGCATGTTAATAAGAATGTTCATGTGTTTAAGCAAAAAGTTCATGTGTAAGTTGTTGATAGATAAACATGTTACACCCCAAAAGTGGTAAAAGTAAAGAGGGGAAAATACGAGTATACTCACATAATTGCTAAGTCTTCCGATTATCCAAGTGTTGACGAGCGTAAAAGATTTGGAGGATGGAACACCGGGGTCACCCTATATGGGCAAACGATGGTGCATGAGTAAACGGGAGTCCAAGAGAACGAACGAGAATGTTATCCTAGACGTTTAAAATAACACCTAACGATTCGTTAATATTTATAGGTTAATTATAATTCCTAATATATATAGTTTATGAATTAAATTAGTTAGATATTAAATTGATCACATTATTAGTTTTTTCTTTATAAGAGGAAACAAAACAAATCGATGTTATCACATAATTTATTTTAAGTTATGATCTAAAGGTAAACAAGTAAAAATGAAGGGTTATAAATGATATTAATTACTTAAATTTTTCCTTTTTACAAAAATCAAAATTTCTATTCTATTAGTTTGGTAGAATGCAAACATATATTTCTAAGAACCCATAAAAGATTTTTTTTATAACTTCCCAGATTATTAGTAAATGAAAAAAATCACATTTAGCAATTGTTAAAAGAAACTGGGTTCTAGTTTTTTTTTATCAAACAATAGTTGGTTTTTAAACTTTCAATTCCATTGAAAACATGCTCCTTTCATTTTCATAAAAACGAATAGAAATGATCAAGATTTTGGAGTGTAAGACTTTTTCATTGATTAAGTTTCTATTTCTTTTAAACAACAGTAACATTGTCATCTTCTACAAAATAACCAAGAGGCAAAGCATGGCAGCTCATATTTCTTTTATACATAGCATACAGTCAACCCCCCAGGCCATATAGATTCAATTGAAAGGGATTTGCTTTTATTTTATTGATCAAACCACAATATTTATCTACTTCCTTGGAAAGAACAACCGAACAAAGCTCACTGTTATCAAACTTCTAAATTTAAGATGATTATCAATATGATACTAAATAACATTTCAAAAGATAAACGAGGAAACGAAGGATAAAAAGAGTTATACCGATCGATAAAGGTGTTCGGCATCTGGAACGAGTGCACCAGGCTGAACCGAATTAACCCGAACAATTATAACTCGAGACTGAACAAAGAGCAACCAATCGAACCGAATCTGAACCGTGCCGCGTGAGTCGAAACAACCGAAACTCGAACCAAAACTGACCCGTATAACCCAAGGATTACCCGAATCAACTGTTGACCCGAGACGAGCACCCGAGCTAACCCGAAAACTTGAACCGCATACTTGAACTCAAAACAAAAGGTAACCAGGCCGTCGCCACTGTCGCCACTCCGCCGCTTCCGACATTTCACCTGTCGCTGAACGCGACCACCACCATCAACGTAAAGTCGCCGGTGCCGCCGCTGAAGCGGCTTCTATTGCCGGAGATAGGACCTGCCACGTTCACTCTCATCGCACCTCTCTCTCTCACTTTCCTGCGTCTCTCTCTTCGCACCGTCGCCGCCACCACCAGACGGTAGTGGTGGTGGTCGGCCGTTCACCGAGTTGCAGGGAGGAGGTAGGTGAGGTTGCAAGGTGTGGGAGGTGTGAGTGAAGAAGGAAGGTGTTGCATTTTCTTTTGTGTGCAGTGTACATCGAGAGAGGGAGAGTAGATGCAAGTTTTGTGGGTGTCGGCTGGTTCAAGTGAAAGGGATTAGGGTTTGGTTTGAGGTCTCAAAGAAGGTGTAGAAGTTAGGGAGTTTATATAGTTAGGTTAAGTTATTATATAAAAAAGGGGTAACTTTACAAAATAGTAACCAAGTTTTCATTTTGTTCTACTAAAGTCACTCAAACTTTTTTTGTCATTCTAAAGTCACTCAAGTATTATATGTTGTTTCAATGTTGTGTAATTTGTGGGTTACCAGGTAAGCTTAATGACGTGTCAGGTCATATTTTTTTATGCTTGGATTAACTAACAATGACGTTTTTTATTTTATATTCAGAAATATAATATATGTTTTTTGTTTCCTTAATCGTTAAAAATAGTAATTTTTATATTATTAAAAACCCATTATAAATTAATGAAATTCCCAAACCTATTTTTTATTTTATTCATCAAATTCAATTATCGATTTTATTCATCAAACCGCCAAACCTTTTTTCGTTAATCGTAAAAAATTATTCCAAACAACCATGGCTGGAAGACAACCAACTTGAAGGCTAATAGTTCATCACCATCTTTGTTTACTAAACATAAATCAAACTGTAAAAGATATTAAACCATTGTCTGACTCGTTTTAAACCCTAAATATTTTCAAACAACTTACACACCAAATCCAACAGAAATACTATGTGAACCTCGTATCCAAATGTCATTCTTAGAATATATATATATATATATATATATATATATATATATATATATATATATATCAGTTTGCAAGAATCAATTTGCAACAAGAAAAAATATCAGTTTGCAAGAATCAATTTGCAATAGACTTATAGACCAATAGTTTATTTTTATTTGCAAGAATCGGTGTGCTAACAATGGATTTGATTTGGGAAGCGATCCATGAATAGATAAGTGAATTCTGGATTTGAATTTAAGATGAACTGATAGGATTTGCTTTGAGAAACTATTTGATTTTTTAGGGACATAAGATTTGGAACATGCAGTTAATCCATAAATTTAGATCGATGGATTATTAAAAATTGATTTTTCTTTCTAATATAAATAATATTAAGATAAACATTAAAATATAAGAAAAAAATGGTAACCTGATGACCTGGTAATTACACACTATTAGAACTTATAACGAAAGTTTAGTTACTTTAGAGAGACAAATAAAGTTTGGATGATTTAATTAGAACAATAAGCAAACTTGGTTACATTTTTGTGCCATTTTCCCTATAAAAAAAACTAACTTAACAACAAAACTAACTGGGTTAACTTGTATTATCTTAAACTAACTTTGAAATTTAACGAGACTAACTAGATTATTAAAAAAACTTTTTAAATTGTAAAAATTAATTAATTTACTTAATTAAACAATGAAAAACTAACCAATTTTATAACGAATTAAAAATAAAGGTAAAAGATTTTCGACGATGCAACGGATTATAATTTTGAAAGAGGCAAGCTTCTAAAAATAGATTTTTAAGGCTCGATTTCTAAATTAGGAAAGTCATGAAAACGCGGAGCGTTACAAAGCAAAAGTTTTAAACTCAGATTTCCAGTTTTGACCTTTTAGGCTTAAGTGAAATTATCAAAATGCCCATACGGTGCATAGTTTAGTTATAAAAGATAAATTTCACATATTTACAACACCCTACTGTTATCACTTATAAAAATAAATATTTTTACTGATTATATCAGACCTGTAACTCAGATTAATATTTAAACTCTTTTTATAACTTTTAAAATGACCAAAATACCCCTACGGGGCGTAATTTGAGTTTAAATCCGTTTTGGGCATAATAGAAGATATCATACTGATGTCACAACTTATTTAAGGCATATTAACTTAGGAAACTTGTATATGACTCATTTGGTTACCCGTTACGCACTTTTCGCGTTCGGATCGGCTTATGTAACTAGTTTGCATATATTAGCCGAAACGGGTCAAACCATATCATTTTCATCTAAAAATCTAGAATGTGTTTAGTTTACCCATATTGAACAAGTATCCAAGCTTGTCGGGTCTAAACCATATTTTAATCCGGTCTTCGCTTAATCATGCGTTTTTGGACCGTATCATCTTTTAAAACTAACCGGTCTAAGTTTAGGCTTAATTAAAGACCCGTTAGGATTCTAATAGGTTATTAAAAACCTTCGTTCCAGAATAGGAGCCCAGTAAAAGCTACGTGCACTTGTTGTTTTTGATTTATACTTCGCTCAGGTAAATACTCTTAACTTATTTTCCCAATACGGGCTTGGGATACGGTATTATAATAATACCGCTTGGTCGGGTATGTAGTCATTTAAATCGGATTGTGATTAATGTATTTACATAACTTGTTTTATTCTGTATTATTTGGTGTATGGCCTTTGGGGGTTAAATGACCATGTCACGGATATCTTTGGCATCATTCAAAGAAATGGCCACGACCTAAGCACGGGGTGTAGGCGTACACCTGACAGTTGCATTATGTAAAAACTGGTAATCCACTTAAAGGAATCAACCTTGTGGGCATTATACCTGTGGCGTGTTAGTTAATCTTGACCGGCTCTACCAACCGGCCCTGACGGACGACAAATAAGAAAAAATGTATACAAGATTATTTTTAATAATTGTCCCAAGTTATAAAAGAATTTTTGTGCCATGTGCATTCAAATCAATTTTCTAAAAACATTTTCAAAATGAGTCAGTTGATTGTATTTACCAGTGTAAACTGACGTATTTTCCAAAAAGGTTAAGTGCAGGTACTAGACGAAATAGGCTGGCTACTCCTGGCATCATTAATTAAGTCTCGCAAGCTCTAGATGCCAAAGTCTGTTGAACAATGATCTTATTTATCTTTTGATCCTCCTGTGGATCCTTTACAGTCCGTTGTAATACTTTGATATTACTATTTATTCGGTTTGTAATGTGATTCATCTCTTTTGCTTCCGCTGTGCATTTAAAATTGTGTTGTTTGACTATGATGATATCAACTACGTCACGATACTCCCCACCGGGCTCACCGGTAATACGTGAAAATATCAGGGTGTGACAATCAAATGATACGATTCTCTTGTATATTCATCGTAGTTATGGGATTTACCCTGAATCAACGAGGTTTATTGATCAATTTTGTGTTGATTTGCATCTATAGGGTTTTAATTTTGACTTCAATGATATTAATTAGCATTATTCATGTCAGTGCATAACCGTTAAAATGTGGTTTCCGTTCGTAATCATTGTCAGATCACTGAAAATTCATCATCCCTTTCAGGTACATGAGTTTATAGTTTTGTTTCCTCTTATGGTCTATTTTATCAACATATGCATAGATGTAGGTTTATTTTGCATTTTAGTTATTGGGTTGTCTTCATTAGGGAACTGATTTATATCGACATGTGACATGGTTTGCATAGGGATGATTTCTGTTACATTTATGCACATTTCTTAGTGGGGTGGGTTTTTTTTGTGCATTAATAGGCTACCCTTAAAGTGAAAAAGGATTTATGGAGTGTTTCGGAAAGAGAACCAACAGATGGAGAGTTGGTCACGGCAACGAACATGAACGTATCACAGCTGAGGAACCAACCAACCAGGACTTAGAGTGGAGTCCTATTTCGTATGGTTTATCTGATATGGCCTTTTTAAACGATGAGATGAAGTTTGAAAAAAAAAACATTAATATTTATTAATAACTAAAATGTTATTAACCACTGCATGCTTTCTGTTATTTTTGTCGCTGTTTTATTGATTGAATTGATTATTGGCACAAGATGTTCCATAGGGTACATGGTTCTCACAAGTATACCACGACCGGAGCATTAGGTAGCTCGGACAGAAGAATGAGTCTATTTCCACATAGGGTACTCACAATTGACATTAAGAAGCAAGGTACCATCAATGTTGACTCAACCGGCCGTAATAGCAGCCAATTAGTTGGAGACCATTTAATTTCTTTCACATTTTTGTACTATACATTACACAATGTATGTTACATATTGAAATTTGTGAAAATTTAACATTTTCCACTTGCTTCTATCAACATTTACGTCATATTTATCTATTAGCATGTATATGGTGCTGCTGAGAATGAATTTATATACATATTGGAATCCACGCAAACTCATCAGCTGATTTTGAAAAGGACACAATGGTTGTTTTTCTATTAGTGTGCTTCTTTTTTTCTTTGGTGTTATAAAAGTCACCAGGTTGCTTTATAAATTTTAGGTCCAGTGTTTCGTATATGCATAATGACGTGTCATATATCCATTGCCCTCATCTTCCTCCTTCGCTGTGAGTCTTTCTAAATCTTTCTATGAGTATCTTTATAAATTCTTTTCCTGTTATAAAGATTCATAATCCAAAGTTTCTAATCTTTATAGAATGTATCATGGATTCCCTATGCCACACAAGGAAGCTATCATGGCTTCCTGCAGCCTTGTAAAACATTCATTTCCATTGTTTTCACTATATTATATGTGTTCCTTTTCTGTAGGACATTTGTTCTTTAACCAGTTAGCTCCATGACACCACTGTTAAATCCCAACATCAAGTTATAGATATTTCTCTACTCGTGTTGCATGTTTATTATTTAATTGGTTATAGTTAATAAATAGAAACTTGAAAATTAAAGAACAACCAATCTTTATAGAATCTCAGCAATATCCAATGGTCAATATTGATTTCAAATTTGTTAGTAAGAAATTGTTTCTTTTTCAATGAGATTAAATCTCAGCCACTTAAACTCCCAAAAATAACTGTTGTGGTGGCAGTTTAGGGGAGTTGTGTACGTTCCCATGGTTTGCGGCCCATCTTCTCCACTAGGCACGGTTGCTATGAAACTAGGACGTGAGTAGAATGCAGTTGCCCAGTGGTCTTATATAATATAAACCCTTGCATCCAAATATTCGCCTTCATACATCTTTCCTTTTGTAGCAGATATGATATATGCACAGAAATAAACACACCGATGGCAACGCGATCTCAAACCTACATTCAAGCTTTCTTCATTCAAGATCTGGTAAGCATCTAGATTTTAGTTAGGGTTTCTTATGATTATATTTTTTTTTTGTTTGAAATCGGATAAAATTGGGTAAAATTAATAATAGCTATTGTAATTTGTTCGAAGTCGATACCTAAATTTCCCACTGTTGCTAATTCTGCATCCCAATTTCTCTCGGTCACCAGCTTCACATACCTTTTCTTCTTCAACACTAGAGTTTCGTGGTCGGTGGTCAATTTGTGTGTAATTTTGTTTGTGGTCTTATCCCGTTGTTTACCGGATATGTGGCTTCGAATCTCGAGTGATACTCTCAGAAACTTGCTAAGCATCAGTTATTGTAGAACAAAGTGGCAAGTCTCTTTCAGACAAAGATATATATTATTATGCTTCTTGAAATTAGTTCATGATTTCGTGCTTTTATGGAACTATAATCCTGATTTCATGTTGATGATAATATTGAAATAATAGGGTGGAATTATATATATATGTATCTACTGATCATGATTAGAGATTTATGCTTGTCTTTTTGTCTTTTGGTGTTAATTAATTGTTCAATGTACTAACTATAATTAGTTTTTTGGTTAGGATGATGAAGAAGAATCTTTGGGAACTAAAAGAACAGGTGCTTCTCGAAATGCTACAGGCTCTAAGAGAAGTCGAGCTGCTGAACTTTATAATTTGTCTAAAAGGGTGAGAAAATTATTCAAATTTATGCATTGGGTATTCTGTTAATTTGTGTTTACATATAGCATTTTGTTAGTTTGTATAGAATAGGCCTTCTTTGTCCAATTTAGATTTACTTTTGAGGTATCTTTGGTTGGACAATGGGTGAGCTACCTAGCTTTTGGATAATACTTTTCAGGTATCTTTCAGCATCTTTTGCCATTTAATGCTTGTAGTATATGACCGAACGATCACAAGCCGGCATGACTGAGAATGAAAGTTGGAAAACTACAGTGAGGATGTTGCCAATCAGCATAGAATTCTAAGTAAAATTTATAGTATTTAGCATGCTTATGTGTGGAAAGGCCTACATTATGGTAGTATAAAAGGTTTGTCGCCTCTGTATGTCAGGCATACAATGCCATAATTGTAATATTGTTTATAGAGATGGACAGCAGATTCAGATGTTATTTCACAATCACTAGATGAAAAGTTCCCTGACACGCCATTGGTGACTCCACCAGGGAGCTTTTGTGTACACTCATGCTCTTTGTGCCCCTAAGAAAGTTTGTTTTGCCGTATTATCATGCATCGATTCTTCACTTTTCTATTTGGGCTAAATCTATTTACCGTACGCCCTTTTTTAAGTTAATATTATCTTCAAAATACGATAATTGAATTGTGGTTGTCTATAGGTGTAAACTTTGAAATTTCTACCTGAGATAGAGGTGAGATTTGATGTATTATGTTACAAATTTGATGAATTTTGAGTTTAACCCATTTTAGGAGGCGCGCCATTGTGATTGCAGGGTTAATGGATTTTCAAGGTTGCTATTGGGTACAATAGGTTTTATATCAGCTGTCTCTGCATTGACAAGAAAGTCAACGGAGTTAACATGATTTTGGAAATGGGAATCGAGTATTGTAACTAAATGGTTTCAAGGCAGTTTATCTAATTTCAAATCTTTCCCATATTCATCTTTATTCTTACCGAGTTTTTTTATTCTGATTACAGTGTATATATTTTGCCAGTGGTTCAGTTCATGTCGTCTGAGAACAATAGGAAAATGTCGGACTGTGAGGCGAAATCGTCGGCCGGAAAAGAGATTCTGGTGTACCTCAATGAGACTGGCGAGTAAGAATCGGAAGTCATCTTCTTCTCCAATGGCAAATCGGGTGGATTTCTGTTATTAATATAGATTGGGGTTCTTTTATGTGTTATTACCAGTTTCTTTCCAAACCCCAAAGTGTTGCTTCTTCATATTTCCGACGTTCGTTACACTTTGCGCAGGTATACCTTTTTCTTTTTATCTTCCTTTGATTTCGTCTTCGCCACAAACTTTGATGTCTTCTTCGTGATGAAGATGACGAGGCATTGGTGGATTATGAAGACGAATGTCAAGCCAATCACGGTGAAGATAACAACAATCATCATTCGGAAGTCATCCATGATGATTTCAACGGCAATTATCATTCTCGGCGATTATGAATGTGGTAATCGTCAATCAGAAAACTATTTGGTACCTGCTATTATTCTTCCATGATTTTTTCTTGAACCAAGCCTCTCAGTTTGATATTATTTTTCATGATCCATATAAAAGAAGTGTAACACCCCGTGCTTTCATGAGTGAAAGTCAAAGTCAAGGTCAAAGTCAACGACCGATTTCGCGTAACTTGACTTGTAGAACTGTCTTTATTTTATTTATATTATGTGGAGTAAGTGTTGTTACTTGCAACAATCGATGTGTATTAATCGTATTTCAATCGACCCGCAACTGTGAATTATAGGCAGTAACAATGCGATAAAGTTAATCAGTTAATAATCAAGCTATGCTAATCGAATCGACATCAAATCGCAACTCGAACTATGTATTTTTACTTATTGTTCATACGTGTGTGTGTGTGCCTTACGTGTTACCTGTGCATGTTTACTTATGTTATGTTGTGGAAATCAAGCGAACTCAATCGAAACTCGAAATCTAACTCGGATGTAATCGAACTCGAACTCGAATCACGATCGAACTAAGATAGATAGTGGAAAATTGATTACGCGAGATACGAAGTAGTTGGGACTAAAAGTAATTTGACTAGGAAACCCTATCGAATCGCTCACAATCGGAACCGAAACGTCAAAATATCGTCGCACCAAACACACCACCCCGGCGCCATCCGCACGGACAGTCCATCCGCACGGACAGACCATCCGCACGGACAGACCATCCGCACGGATAGTCGCCAGGGGAGTGTTGAGGGCATCCGGACCAGGATTGCCATCCGCACGGATAAGCAATCCGGGTGAGGTGCAATCCGCACGGACGACCCTTTCCTCTTTTGGCATCCTATAAATACACGGGTCACTCTCCAAACTTTCCACTTTTGGCAAGTGACGTCCGACCTGCACACTTTCTTCACCTTTTCTTCGATTTCTCTCAATCCAGGTAAGATCTCGCCCTAAATCTTGTACATTCTTGATCCATACGCACTTCTACACCTTTCTATCTTTCGAATATTAACTTTTAACCGTGAAATCCTCAGGATTTGAGGTATTATAGGGTGACGTCATCATGAAGTTCTCATGAACTTCAAGTTTGACCTCATTCCACCGAGAATAACTCAGATCTGAACGGTTTCCACAAGATTTCACAACAACTTCACCTAAATCTGAACTTTCTAAAGGATAAAAGAGTTGAAAGAAATAAACACAAGTTTTCTCCTTCTTTTACCCTCAAAAACGGTTAGAATCTGGTCAGTTCTAGTCTTCTACTCAATATTAGTGATGCACTAGTCCTAGATCCGGATCCTACCTACAAGACACCTGATTTCGGGTTAAACCAGAATGACCATTCTGAGCCGCTAACCGGTCAAGCTAGGGTGATTCCTGGCCGGCTTAGTCATGCGAGTAAGAATACAGTTCCAAATGGTTGCCACGTAATCGGAACGTCTCGATAGAACGACAAAACCGACCAAGAGTAGACGAACGGAACAACCAGAACGAGATGCTATCCGCACGGAGATGTTATCCGCATGAACAATCTGTCCGTACGGATAGACTATCCGGACGGGTTGTCATCCGGACGAACTACACTTGGGACCCACAACCAAACAAGGTTTGAGTATCGACGAATGAATAATCCGCACGGACAACGCTCTGAATGGATTACTCTTCGGATCATGAGATACTAAGACCTTAAACAATTTCCAACATGTTCATCCGCACGGACAGGTTATCCGGACGGATTGTCGTTTTCCGCACGGACAGACTATCCGGACGGATTGTCGTTGTCCGCACGGACTATCATCCGGACGGACTGTCGTCCGCACGACTGGCTTGAAGGGTAGAGATACTTAAATGTTTTCTAAATACTATAACGAAAATTTCAAAGGACAAACCATCATACACAAACACATCCTTACCTTAGGAAGAAACAATCCACTCGGATGGTTATCCGCACGGACATGTTGCCCGCACGAATGACTAATCCGGACGGATTACCATTCGCACGGATTACTAATCCGTACGGATTGCAAATCCGCACGGATGACTAACTCGCATGGATAACTAGTCCGCACGGATGACTAATCCGCACGATCAGTCATCCTACCCACTCTCACTCTGTACTGTTTTACGCGCCACTTATCGTTACGCTTTCGAATCTATTCAGGCTAACCGTACTCGCTAAGCGCTCCCTTCAATCCATTAATCGCTGTGAGTATACTCGATCCCTTTTTGCTTTTAGCACTTTTGGGCGTTACATACGTTACAAATATTCAAACTATAATTATCACACTACTCAAACTATTTGAACGCTAACCGTTAATGCATGTTATACGTGGCTTATGAATGATTGTTTGTTATGTTTACACATGGAATGTTGTCTACCTGCCTTAGCAACGATAGTACTATAGTTTGGACTCAGCACCCGTTCACACGGGGGTTGTTAAGGATCTTTTACTTGCATGGATTACGGTGGTAATCATGTATTACGAACTGCCTCGGGCAGTCAACCCGCAGTAATTGGTATCGATGGATCTATGTCGATAACTAACGTGCTTCATTTCACTATGTGTACGTGCTGGTTATACGTAAACGAATTCGAACTCTATATGCTATTATCAAACTTGTATGCTCACCTTTAAATTTTATGTATTGACTTTATTTTGACGTATGTGACAGGTGCTTAGGTTGCTTGTATGCTCTCTATGCTGTGATGAAATTGAAGCTAGGAGCAGGAGTCCTAGAAACCAACAAATAAATTAGTTATGTCTAAATCTGAGTTGTCGGAGCAGAATATTTGTCTTGATGTTTATCTGTAACAATTGTTTAACTGTTTGAGATACGGTATGCGATGTATTATTTAAATTGAATGGTAATGATAGTTGTTATGGAAACTTCTGGACAATCTGTTTCGCTCAGTGTTATGCCCCGATGATTCCGCCATCGGTTGGGGTGTGACAGATTGGTATCAGAGCCATAACTATAGGGAATTAGGCAAGACTCGACCTAGTCTGGGTCGAAGTCTTAGATACCTAGTCTATAGTTAACAACCAACAGACTGACTTATGCATGATCATTAGAGATTTTGTATAAGTTGCTACTATAATTCCTCGTATTTCTCACGCACGCTATACTATCACCGCACTCGAATTTTCAACTGTGAATGAGCAATTTAGCCGAGAATAGGTGTGAAAACTGTAAACTCTCGACTAAAATTGCTCAATCAACCCGTACCTTTATCTACAACTTAGGAGAATTATGCCAAATTAGGAGTGAAATCCATATTTTGATGAATAATCTCCTCAATTTTATTAAAACAGGGACATGAATGTCAAGCCAGGGGTGAAACCCTAACCTTGACTACTTGTTCCGTCCATTTTACAAACTCTCACCAAAGACTCAACAGACTCCAACGATCTGAAGTCACCATGCTACCAACAGGATGTGCGCCAAACGCCCAGGAAGCGAGGCAAAGGCAAAGTCCTGAAGGTTAAAGGTGCAAGACAGGGTCTGGGGAATAGTTGAGTACCTTGGTTAGTCAACGTCTAGTAGCCGCAGACGATCTAATTCTCAATTTATGTGTTTGGAGTCGGCAATTGTCACTCTGATGTTTCGCCGATTTTATGTGCTTATTTATATGCTTTCCTGTTTATGTGTTTAAACTTTGGGATTCACTCGATTTTTGCTTCTGCTTCGATCGACACGCACGACTCGCACTGCATTTCTATCTCAAAACGCTGACAAATCGCTGAGACTTAGACGACCTTAGGGTAGCTATACGCTTATACTACGCCACTCGATATGCTAAACGCGACTACTATAACGAGCAATCGCAGACTTTGAATGGTGGATTTCTATTTTCTGAATGCCTCTAGTGACAAAAGACGTATGTGCTTTCTTGCTACTGTGCTTTACGTGTCTAGGTGTTAAAAGATTTTGTGTTCTACATGTTTATGTGATTATGTGATTCGTGCCTTATGTGTTAAGAAGTTCCGTAAATATACGTGTTACTGAGCTTTAGTAAGTAGTAAACGTGTGAGGTGAGATTCGAATACATGTGTTGAGTTCCGTGGCGATGTCTATTGCAGACAATGTCGTCTGGATCTCGTCATGCTCTCTCTCGTCAGGAAAAGAGGGACAAACGCCTTGCTTCCATCATCGCGAAGAGTGTAGCAAAGGCCGTGAGTGATGTTTATGAGAATGCCAGCAAATCATCCGAGGAATCGAGAACCGAAGCTCCCAAAGCTAACGCAAGGCCTTTCAGTTTCAAGCAATTCAAGTCGCGTGGGCCAAAATAATTCACTGGAGAAGGAGGTCCTACTGCACTATTTCACTGGTTTGATTCCATTGAGGTTACTCTGCGACAAAGTGGTTGCCCTGATGACCTTCGAACTCTGAACGCTACCGGCGTTTTCCAGTCCCGTGCTCTAGACTGGTGGATGGCCGAGGGAACAAGCGAGGGAATGATGCGGCTTACGGTCTGTCGTGGGACAAGCTCAAAGAAGTCGTGCTAGAGGAATTCTGCCCTCCTCACGAACGTCAAAAGCTAGAAGATTAATTTTGGCACATACAGCAGAAGGATGGAGACAATGCTGGTCTCACTGCTCGCTTCAAACAGCTCAGCATTATCTGTCCTGACCAAGTCAAGACTCCTGAAATCACCATCAAGAAGTACATCCGAGCTTTGCCCGACTGCGTTGCTGATTTCGTGCAAGCGGCTAAGACTACAACGATCGAGGAAACCTACCTGCTAGCCGCTGAGATCAATGACAAAAGGGTTAAAGCTGGTGTCTGGGATAAGACTTCCAAGCATCTGCACCAAGCTACCGCTACCGCACCAACTGTTGAACCCACCTCATCGAGCAACAAGAAGAAGAACAAGAGAAAGAACAGCTCCAGCAACAAGAACTGTGCGATCACTGCTGCACCGATTCAAGCTGTACCTGACCAACAGCGTCAAGTAGCGGCGCCTGTGGCAAATGCACCACCTGCAAAGCGTGCATACACTGGGCCACACCCGCTCTGCCCTACTTGCACCTACCACCACCGACTGCTATTCAATGCCGCTTTTGTGCTCATTGCAATGTTTACGACCACTTTACTGCCAACTGCCGTATTCGTCAAGCTCCTGCCAATCAAGCTCTACTCACTTCCCCACAGGGTCAACAAGCTCCTCCGACACCCGCAGTCAAAGCCAGAGCCTGCTTTGCATGTGGCGACCCGAACCACTTCGCCAACATGTGCCCAAACAGGGTCGTGAAACAAGAGCCTCAGCAACAGCAGCAGCAACAACAACAACATCAACAACAGGCCGCACGTGCCAGAACTTTCAACCTCAACGTGCGTTAAGCCCAGGCCGACAACAACGTGGTCAATGGTACGTTCCTTGTGAATGGTATTTATGCTTCATGTTTGTTTGATACTGGAGCCGATAACTGCTTTGTGTCGCTCGAATTTGAGAAACTCCTTAGTCGTAAACGTTCCCAACTCTCCACTGCATTCGATGTTGAAGTCGCTACCGGAAGAACCGTCGCTGTCAATTCCGTTATCCGTGATTGTACTCTTGAGCTCAACAATCACATCTTTCCAATTGACCTTATTCCGATGCAACTCGGAAGCTTTGATGTCATAGTAGGCATGGACTTTCTTCGAGAAAACCATGCTGAAGTTGTATGCTTCGATAAGATGATTCGATTTTCGCTCGCGAATGGTGACTTATTGTGTGTGTATGGCGATACTACTTCAAAGGGGCTCAAGCTTATGTCCTGTGTCCAAGCTAGCAAGTATCTCCACAAGGAATACAGAGCTTTCTTGGCTAACGTTGTAGCAGCGGAGAAGGAAAAGAAAGAGAAGAAGGAAGTGAAAGACGTTTCTGTGGTTCGAGAATTCCCTCAAGTTTTTCCAGAGGACCTTCCCGGACTACCTCCAAGTCGTGACATCGACTTCCGCATTGACCTCATTCCTGGAGCTAATCCTATCGCCAAAGCTCCTTATCGACTCGCGCCGTCCGAAATGCGCGAACTCTCAACCTAACTCCAGGAATTACTTAAAAAAGTCTTCATTCGCCTGGGCACCTCTCCTTGGGGCGCGCCAGTCCTTTTCGTCAAAAAGAAGGACGGATCGTTCCGGATGTGCATCGACTATCGGGAATTGAATAAGTTGACTATCAAGAACCGCTATCCTCTACCTCGTATCGACGATTTGTTTGATCAGCTACAAGGCGCTACGTGTTTCTCGAAAATCGACCTGCGCTCAGGTTACCATCAGCTACGTATTCAAGAGGAGGATATACCCAAAACCGTGTTTCGTACTCGTTACGGCCACTACGAATTCGTTGTTATGGCTTTTGGTCTAACCAACACACCAGCGGTTTTCATGGATCTGATGAATCGCGTGTGTAAACCATATCTCGACCGTTTCGTCATCGTATTCATCGACGATGTCTTGATCTATTCCAAATCGAAAGCCGAACACACGCAACATCTACGTTTGGTTCTCGAGTTACTCCAGGGGAACCAACTCTATGCCAAGTTCTCCAAGTGCGAATTTTGGTTAGGGGAAGTTCAATTTCTGGGTCACATTGTTAATAATCAGGGTATTCACGTCGATCCTGCGAAGATTGAAGCTGTCAAGAGTTGGGTTACGCCTAAGAACCCATCTGAAGTCCGTTCTTTTCTCGGGCTAGCGGGCTATTATCGACGATTTATCGAAGGATTCTCGAAGATTGCTGTACCACTTACCTCTCTTACGCATAAGGACCAGTCTTTTGTCTGGGGAACCCAACAAGAGTCTGCCTTTCAAACCCTCAAACACATGCTTTGCAATGCTCCCGTTCTCACGTTGCCAGACGGAAACGATGATTTCATTGTCTACTGTGATGCTTCCAACCTTGGTCTTGGTTGTGTTCTCATGCAACGGGACAAGGTCAAAGCTTACGCTTCTCGACAGCTCAAAATCCACGAGAAGAACTATATAACCCATGATCTAGAGCTAGGCGCGGTTGTTTTTGCATTAAAGATTTGGCGACACTACCTGTATGGTACCAAGTGTACGATCTTCACCGATCATAGGAGCCTACAACACATCTTTAATCAGAAGGAACTTAATATGTGTCAACGCTGATGGGTAGAACTTCTCAACGATTACGACTGTGAGATTCGTTATCACCCAGGCAAGGCGAACGTTGTTGCCGACGCACTTAGCAGACGGAGCTATCTGCTTAGCACTCGTAATGTTCAAGCCCAGCACAACCTCGAAACCCTCATCCGCGACGCACAACATGCATGTTTTAACGAACGCACCTTAAAGAGAGAAAGAATCTACCACGATGGAGCCCAGCTTGTGAGCAAATCGAACGGGATATTCCACTTTTTAGACCGAATTTGGATTCCCAAGCGAAACAACTTACGACAGATTCTGATGGACGAAGCCCACAAATCCCGGTATTCTATTCATCCCGGTGCTGACAAGATGTACCAGGACCTTCGTTATAAGTACTTGTGGCCGGGTATGAAAAGAGATATCGCTCTCTATGTCGGAAAATGCCTAACCTGTGCTAGGATCAAGGCCGAACACCAAAGACCCTCTGGCTTACTCGAACAACCACCAATTCCCATGTGGAAGTGGGAGAGTATAGCTATGGATTTCGTAACCAAGCTTCCAGCCACGTCATCAGGTCACGACAGCATTTGGGTTGTTGTTGACCGTTTGACTAAATCAGCCCACTTTTTGCCCATACGAGAAGACTACAAGGTAGAACGATTAGCCCGAATCTACACCGACGAGATCATTTGTAATCATGGGACGCCTCGTGACATCATCTCTGATCGTGACGCTCGGTTTACTTCACGACTGTGGGAAACATTTCAAACGGCACTCGGTACAACGCTTAATCTAAGTACCGCTTTCCACCCACAAACCGACGGTCAGACTGAAAGAACGATTCGTACTCTTGAAGACATGCTCCGTTCGTGTGTTCTAGACTTCGGAGGTAATTGGGATAAATACATGCCGTTAGTCGAGTTCTCGTATAATAACAGCTATCACTCCAGCATCGAGATGGCACCTTTCGAGGCATTATACGGAAGAAGATGTCGATCGCCTATTGTGTGGCACGAGATCGGTCACTCGCAACTAACCGGTCCGGAGCTACTACAAGAAACGACAGACAAAAATTTCCAAATTCGGGACAACCTAGCGAAAGCTCGGGATCGACAGAAAGTTTACGCCGATAAAAAGCGCAAGCCCCGTGAATTTGACGTTGGTGACCACGTACTCCTCAAAGTATCACCTTGGAAGGGTGTGGTCCGATTCGGCAAGAAAGGGAAACTCGCGCCTCGATATGTTGGACCTTTTAAGATTCTGGAAAGGATCGGAAAAGTCGCCTACAGACTCGAATTACCGGAGGAACTTAGCAACGTCCAAACGACTTTCCACGTGTCAAACCTCCGAAAGTGCATCGCCGACCACGATTTACATGTCTCTCAAGACGATCTACAAGTGAACGAAACATTACACTTCATGGAAAAGCATGTCGAAATCATGGATCGCCAAACCAAGCAGCTCAGGCGCTCACGCATTCCTATCGTGAAGGTCCGATGGGAAGGCAAACGAGGCGCAGAGTTCACTTGGGAACTCGAAAGCGATATGAAGGCTAAGTACCCGAAGTTGTTTAAAGAGTGAAGCTAGAGAGAGAAAGTAGTATTGTGATTCTAGTGCTTTGTACGATTTCATATCAATCTATAGAATCACCGATTATATTACGTCTCGTGTGTTTGGTCACGTTCGTGTACGGATTCTGCACGTCACACGTTTGGTTCGTAATCGTTTCGGAGTCAAAATCGGTCCAAACAAAAGTTCTCACACGTGATTCACGACATTGTTACGGCTTTCATCTTAATTTCGGGACGAAATTCCCTAAACAAGGGGAGGCTGTAACACCCTGTGTTTTCACGAGTGAAAGTCAAAGTCAAGGTCAAAGTCAACGACCGATTTCGCGCAACTTGACTTGTAGAACTGTCTTTATTTTATTTATATTATGTGGAGTAAGTGTTGTTACTTGCAACAATCGATGTGTATTAATCGTATTTCAATCGACCCGCAACTGTGAATTATAGGCAGTAACAATGCGATAAAGTTAATCAGTTAATAATCAAGCTATGCTAATCGAATCGACATCAAATCTCTACTCGAACTATGTATTTTTACTTATTGTTCATACGTGTGTGTGTCCCTTACGTGTTACCTGTGCATGTTTACTTATGTTATGTTGTGGAAATCAAGCGAACTCAATCGAAACTCGAAATCTAACTCGGATGTAATCGAACTCGAACTCGAATCACGATCGAACTAAGATAGATAGTGGAGAAATGATTACGCGAGATACGAAGTAGTTGGGACTAAAAGTAATTTGACTAGGAAACCGTATCGAATCGCTCACAATCGGAACCGAAACGTCAAAAGATCGTCGCACCAAACACACCACCCCGGCGCCATCCGCACGGACAATCCATCCGCACGGACAGACCATCCGCACGGATAGTCGCCAGGGGAGTGTTGAGGGCATCCGGACCAGGATTGCCATCCGCACGGATAAGCAATCCGGGTGAGGTGCAATCCGCACGGACGACCCTTTCCTCTTTTGGCATCCTATAAATACACAGGTCACTCTCCAAACTTTCCACGTTTTGCAAGTGACGTCCGACCTGCATACTTTCTTCACCTTTTCTTCGATTTCTCTCAATCCAGGTAAGATCTCGCCCTAAATCTTGTACATTCTTGATCCATACGCACTTCTACACCTTTCTATCTTTCGAATATTAACTTTTAACCGTGAAATCCTCGGGATTTGAGGTATTATAGGGTGACGTCATCATGAAGTTCTCATGAACTTCAAGTTTGACCTCATTCCACCGAGAATAACTCAGATCTGAACGGTTTCCACAAGATTTCACAACAACTTCACCGAAATCTGAACTTTCTAAAGGATAAAAGAGTTGAAAGAAATAAACACAAGTTTTCTCCTTCTTTTACCCTCAAAAACGGTTAGAATTGGGTCAGTTCTAGTCTTCTACTCAATATTAGTGATGCACTAGTCCTAGATCCGGATCCTACCTACAAGACACCTGATTTCGGGTTAAACCAGAATGACCATTCTGAGCCGCTGACCGGTCAAGCTAGGGTGATTCCTGGCCGGCTTAGTCATGCGGGTAAGAATACAGTTCCAAATGGTTGCCACGTAATCAGAACGTCTCGATAGAACGACAAAAGCGACCAAGAGTAGACAAACGGAACAACCAGAACGAGATGCTATCCGCACGGAGATGTTATCCGCACGAACAATCTGTCCGTACGGATAGACTATCCGGACGGGTTGTCATCCGGACAAACTACACTTGGGACCCACAACCAAACAAGGTTTGAGTATCGACGAATGAATAATCCGCACGGACAACGCTCTGAATGGATTACTCTTCAGATCATGAGATACTAAGACCTTAAACAATTTCTAACATGTTCATCCGCACGGACAGGTTATCCGGACGGATTGTCGTTGTCCGCACGGTCAGACTATCCGGACGGATTGTCGTTGTCCGCACGACCGGCTTGAAGGGTAGAGATACTTAAATGTTTTCTAAATACTACAACGAAAATTTCAAAGGACAAACCATCATACACAAACACATCCTTACCTTAGGAAGAAACAATCCACTCGGATGGTTATCCGCACGGACATGTTGCCCGCACGAATGACTAATCCGGACGGATTACCATTCGCACGGATTACTAATCCGCACGGACATGTTGCCCGCACGAATGACTAATCCGGACGGATTACCATTCGCACGGATTACTAATCCGCACGGATTGCAAATCCGCACGGATGACTAACTCGCACGGATAACTAGTCCGCACGGATGACTAATCCGCACGATCAGTCATCCTACCCACTCTCACTCTGTACTGTTTTACGCGCCACTTATCGTTACGCTATCGAATCTATTCAGGCTAACCGTACTCGCTAAGCGCTCCATTCAATCCATTAATCGCTGTGAGTATACTCGATCCCTTTTTGCTTTTAGCACTTTTAGGCGTTACATACGTTACAAATATTCAAACTACAATTATCACACTACTCAAACTATTTGAACGCTAACCGTTAATGCATGTTATACGTGGCTTACGAATGCTTGTTTGTTATGTTTACACATGGAATGCTGTCTACCTGCCTTAGCAACGATAGTACTATAGTTTGGACTCAGCACCCGTTCACACGGGGGTTGTTAAGGCTCTTTTACTTGCATGGATTACGGTGGTAATCATGTATTGCGAACTGCCTCGGGCAGTTAACCCGTAGTCATTGGTATCGATGGATCTATATCGATAACTAACGTGCTTCATTTCACTATGTGTACGTGCTGGTTATGCCTAAACGAATTCGAACTCTATTTGCTATTATCAAACTTGTATGCTCACCTTTATATTTTATGTATTGACTTTATTTTAATGTATGTGACAGGTGCTTAGGTTGCTTGTATGCTCTCTATGCTGTGATGAAATTGAAGCTAGGAGCAGGAGTCCTAGAAACCAACAAATAAATTAGTTATGTCTAAATCTGAGTTGTCGGAACAGAATATTTGTCTTGATGTTTGTCTGTAACAATTGTTTAACTGTTTGAGATACGGTATGGGACGTATTATTTAAATTGAATGGTAATGATAGTTGTTATGGAAACTTCTGGACAATCTGTTTCGCTCAGTGCCATGCCCCGATGATTTCGCCATCGGTTGGGGTGTGACAAGAAGGTTTTGAGAAGTGTTTGTTTTTGTTGATAATATAGTAGTTAATGTGAAGAAAAGGGGAAAAAGGGCATAGGAGAAAACATGAAGTGGCTGCAGTAAATATGTTGGGAAGTATAACCACAACGAAGTATGATGAATACTCCCCATATTGAGGTGTCATCTTTTTCCAATTCTCTACTTTGGTTTTCACATCATTATGAAAATGGACATATATACCTTTATTGGTTGCAGATCGATTTCCATGACACTGGAAGTGGGCCCCAAGTTCCTGCAATGAAGATCCCTTTGGTTTCACTATGACTTTCTTGAATGAAAATGGAAGTGTCTTTGCATATCAATGCAAAGGGAAGAAAAATGTGAGCACCCTCATGTTATGTACCTTCCATTTAAAATATTGGTAAATGACAGCTAGGTTTGTGCTTTTTGTAGATTTTTCAGTATAGTTTAAGAGTTTAAAAATATACAACTTATGTTACTTTATATACATTTTCAGTGGTATATGCGATTTAAAGAAGTAAGAGCTGACACGAGGTTCTTCATCTTCTGAAGGTGCAGTTGGGTTCATTCATTTTGAAGCAATAAGCGGCCAAGTTACTGCCAATGAGGTAGTGGTGGAGTGGTTGGGGAAGGACTTGGTGTTCCTTGTGACCCATGATCGACTCTTACTCTCCCCATTATTTTCTGCGGCATCCAGGTGAAGGGGCGAATACGGGCGGCGCCGGTTCGTCTTGGATGGGAGGCGAGGTTTTACCGATTATTTCACTGTCGTGCCTTCGGGCGGGTCGAGGTCGGGTTTTCGCGTATCTTGGAGAGCCAAGGGGCTGGCGGCAGCCGAGTTGTCGACCTTGGCCACAACGCCCGGTGTCACAGTGGTTGACATTTTTTTCTCCGTGGACATAATTCACGCGTGAAAGAATGCGAAACACCACCCCCATTGTTTCTTGATCACTCATGCATTTCATAACGCGTAGAGAATATTACGCGTGAAGAATGGAATATTGTGAGGGAATGTGAGGGTTTATTGTTGGGTGTTGTGAGTGATGGGAATTTCCACTAAAAAAAGTTGTGAGTGATGGAATAATGGTTGATGACATGGCGGAACTTGATTGGATGTTGTGAGTGATGAAATTTTTGCAAGTGATAACCACCCCCTCCCCCCATCATCCCCTGCTTCTTTGTCCTGTGTTTATTATTGAAACACAAATTAATATGGTGAGAAATATGGGAATATTGTTAACAAGACGAGACCAACATGAAGTTCGGTATGCCTTTGAGGTTGATGTATAATATTAACTCATGGTGTTAAACCAACAATTTTATTATTACTTTTATTGTTTGTTAATATTATTTGTGTATTTTTATAGAATTATTACTTTGCATTTGTTTGAAGAATCTAACCCGACCTGTTTGACTTGGTTTGTAAAGTGCTATTTTGAATTTAATAGTCAAAATATGGGTGGTTTCGAAAGGAATAACAATGAAATTATATTAGTATCTGGTCTTGGGGTGTTGCACCAAATCGCTTAACGGCTTTAACTTCTCATTAACATATACATTAATAGTTACATAATATAATAGATAAACGGCTTTAACTTCGCATTAACATATGTGTGTGTCTGTCATGATGACTTTAAAATACCCGTCCACCAGACGGGTCATGGTTGGTCAAAATGGGTAATGGTCAGGGTGGATCGTTTAAAAAATGATCATTTTGGTTTGTGTAAGAACGGGGTTGTCAAATTGGACGGTCGAAATGGGTTGTTTAAAAAAAATTATCAAATAACTAAATAATAATTATAACTATGTTTATTATATGGAATTAGCGACAGTGGTTGGGTTGAATGGCAGGTTGAAACGGTCGGGTTACACACTGGTATACTACACCAAACATTTTGTTTCTTTATATAAGTTTTAAAAAACTAAAATATTTTTAAACATACTGTTATATTTAACTCTGTAGTTTGGGACTCATGTCTTTCGCTCCTCCAACAAGTGTATGTCTCTGCGCAAACTCAGATGTACGGGAATGGACTGTATCTAATTTAATTTTATGTACACTTAATATAGATTAGCTTTGTTGTTCATAGGTTCATTCATGTTGTTACTATAATACATCAACGTAACCCGTCCACCGGATGGGTATTAAACTAGTTTGTTTATGTTCTTCTTAGCTACTTTTCACATATCATAATCTACTCTTCACATATCATAATCTAATTGTTTTGATTGGTGCACAAGTTTGACGATACTAAATGTATGAATAAAGAGACTGTTTCCAGTAAGACCCTCGACTTGATAGTAGGTTTGTATCAAGCCATTAACCTAAGGCACATATCACTCAGCAATCAGGATACACCAATTGGTGTATGTACCCTCGTGTCTTTCTACTATCAACGCCATCACATGACGCATGATAACCGTCTCCGCTTTTAACGTTATTTTCACGATAGTAGTAAAATAACATTAAAGTTAGTGCAATTTTACTTTTGCCCTCGAGCGTCCACACATATATACATTATATGCGCATACTGCAAGCAGAACATTTTTAAATTAAGCTTCATAGAACTTAAATAAATATCTCATCGATAAAACGAGAAGCATACCAGAAGGAAAAGAAGGCGATCTGAATTGAACAAAAAATGATCTAAAACTATACAGTCGATTAAAGGCGATAAAAAAAACAAACATAAGACTATTTACCTCCTATCTAGGTAAACAATATAGTATTAGAATAAAAAATTTTATGAGTGACCAGATTAGAACATTTCTAAAAGTTGGTTACAATTCTATTAAATATTCCGTAACAGGATAATATTTAATGAATTTGTAAATTATTTTTTAGATAGCTAAAATTGAATATATTTTTTCAATAACAATCTAATTTTGCTCCTAATTTACATTTATGATATCATTCCAAGGGTAAAGTTATACTACAAAATCTCTTAAATCTACGAAGTGTACAAAGACATAATGTATTGTAAAATATAACATAACATATCACAAAATATAACATATTGACTCGGAAAAAAGACACAATGAGTCGAAAAAAAACACAATGGCGAAAATAAAAATAAAATACAATGCCAGATAAAAAGACACAACAATCTAAACAAAAGCTATAAAATCTACAAGCTAAAAATTCAAAATCCAAAAGCAATTTGGTCATTTTATATGTAATTATATGAACTAAAAGGGTAATTCGGCCATATAAAATGACAGAATTGTCTTTCTCATTAACAGAAATAATGGATGAAGTTAATCTAGTGGACTAAAATGACAACAGTGTAACCTTTTTGGACCCACAGACAAAAAATAAAACATTTAGGGGCTGTTTGGTAGCCTCTGAATGGTCATTAAGAGGCTATCTCTTAATGGAACCATTAAGAATTTTACCAGTGAGAAGGTAGAAGAATTTGACATGTGATGATTTATCATTCAGAGGTTACCTCTTAACCATTCAGACTTGAGGTTACCTCTTATTCATTCAGAGGTTTTAAACCATTAAGAGGTAGCATCTGAATGGTCATTGTCACACCCCAATTTTCCACGTGTCACCGGTGGGCCCGGTGGGGGAGTATCGTGACGTGGTTGGCAACATCATGGTCAAACAACACAATATAATTATGCACAGCGGAAGCAAAAGATAAATATATTACATTCCGAATATAAGTAATGTCAAAGTATTACAACGGAAGGTAAAAGATTCACAGGCGGATCAATAAAAGAAAACTGTTCAACAGACTTTAGGCATCTAGAACTGGCAAGATTCCCTAGTGACGCCCTGAGCTCCCAGCCAATTACGCATAGTACCTGTCACTTAACCTTTTTGGAAAATACGTCAGTTTACACTGGTAAATACAATTAACTGACTCATTTTGGAAAAAGAGTTTGAAAAGTGATTTGAGTGCAAACGGCACAAAATATCTTGACACATTGATTAAAATGCACAGAGGCAAAATTAATCTTTTATACTTGGGACAATTCTATTAATAAAAATCTTGTATCCGATTTACATGGTTGTCCAACATTTAGGGCCGGTGATTATACAATACAAGCCGGACTAGATTAATCGACACACCACAAATATAATCTCACAAGAAGATACCCTTACGAGTGAGTATACGTTATACATATGCAACAGGAGGTGTTATGTCTACACCTTGTGCTTACGTCGTGGCCATTCACTTTTTAAAATGAGCCAATGATATCCAGGACACGGTCATTAACCCCCAATGTTATTTGTTATCAATCAATACAGATTAAAACGGGATTATGCAATTTAATCATCTCCGATTAAAAGGTTTCTACACCCGACCAAGCGGTATTTTTATAATACCGTATCCCAAGCCCGTATAAGGGAAAATAAGTTAAAAGTATTTACCTGAGCTAGCAATGCAATTTACACTCAGCCGTATATCTTAATCAGCAAGCACAAGTACTTCTACTGGGGCTCTCAATCTAGAACGAAGGTTTTATTAACCTATTAAATTCCTAACGGGTCTTATTTAAGTCGTAACTTAGACCGGTTAGTTTTAAGGAAAGGTTTACGGTTCAAAACGCATGATTAAGCGAAGACCGGAATAGAATGTGATTTAGACCCGACAAGTTTGAAGACTTGTATAATATGGGTAAACTAAACACATTCTGGATTTTGAGATAAAACGGATAAGGTTTGACCCGTTTCGGCTAATTTATGCAAACTAGTTACATAAACCGAACCGAACGCGCCAGAGGCGTAACGGGTAACCATATGGGTCCTAAACAGGTTTCCTAAGTTAATTATGCTTCCAATATGTTGTGACATCAGTAGGATGTTTTTCATTATGCCCCGAACTAATTTAAACACAAACTATGCCCCGTAGGGGTAGTTTGGTCATTTTAAAGGTTGTAAAAGAGTTTAAGTGTTTAACTGAGTTACAGGTCTGATGTAATCAGTAAACATACTCAAATTAATGAGTTATAACAGTAGGATAAAGTACATATGTGAAATTTATCTATTATAACCAAACTATGCCCCGTAAGGGTATTTTGGTAATTTCACATAAGCCGAAAAGCTCAAAAACTGAAGTCTGAGTTAATCAACCTTTGCTTACTGTTAAAATATTATAATTTGCCTCTTATATCAGTAGGTATCAACCCGGGTATGTCCAATATGATTTGAAAACATATTATGCGTTAAAAACGCTAATTAAGGCGATTAAAGGCCATTACCGGGTTCGATACTGAAATCTGACATTTTTATATTTCCAGAAGGCTCAAAATAATTTACTTATCATAACAAATCAGTAGCAAAAGGTTTGGAGTCGTTTAGATGTGTAAAACTCATTTTATGGCCCGTAAGGGCAAAACCGACAATTTCCTAATTAAGCCTGCGACTACGAGTTATGCTCAGCCTAAAATTAATTAAAAATCTTTAAAAATCTTAAAATAATATTTTTTAACAGTGGGTAATTCGTTTGATACCAAAAAGTATGTTTAACTAGGCTATACGCTAATTACGCCATTATGTTAACATAAAGCATTAGTTTTGCGATAATGAGCATAACTCTTAATCTACAAGTCAAACTGATGTCAAATTTTGCATGCAAGTCTATATATCAATATTTAAGGTTTCTACACTTTTACATTTTCATAAATCACGTTTTAAGGTAATAAGGGCATAATGGTCAACATATGAGCGATTAACGGAAACTTGCATATTAATTGGATAATCAACGAAACAAGTACAGAGACTTATACTATCATGCAACCCTACTCTAATGAAGCACTAAGTCATTTCTGAATCAAACTAAAACGGGTCAGAACCGAAGTCAAAGCAAAAGTCAAGGTTTTGCGCCTTTCGGTTCCGAACCGGGTTTAAACAGAAATTTGTCGAGTCGGGCAAGCGTAGACAAGTTTTTATACTTATTACCATGTTATATTAAGGTTAAAATAGGTTACACGCCTCTCGGATTGCTAATCTTGCATTAAATCGCATTTTGTAATTCTGTTGACTTTTTCGGTCAACGTTTGACCCGACAAACGACCTAGTTAGGTCTGGATTCGGTACGTGCCCTTATAAGGGTTTAATACCCACATAATTACCTATCTAACGGTACTTTTAATTTGCGATACGACTGAGCTAACATTAATCAATCGCGAAGTCAAACCGAAGTTACGTCGGTTTGACTTTTAAGCTAATTACTAAGCTAGAATTAATTTAGAAGGGATTAGCAACTTACTAAAATGATTAATGATGATTAGGGAGCTTGTGATTCAGCTTGGAAGTCCCACAATTGATCAGAAGATGAATGGTGAAAGTTTGCAAGTTTGTGGGTCTTATATAGTGCCTCTAATCACCACTAAGTGTTGACACCAAGGTCTATGATCAACCACAAATGTTAAACACATGTCCCTAATGTTCTAGATCAGTTTAGGGGGAATGCACATGCAAGAAAAACCGGCCAAGAGGGTTAAAATCGCGCAGAACTGGCTGCTGTGGGTTTTCTGTTGCTGGCACCTGCTTTACGGACCGTAAGGTCCCCATGCTTACGGTCCGTAAGCTTGACATCAGGGACCAGAATTGCTTGTTTGCTGGTGTATCGAAAGGGCAACCTTATTTCTGACTTTAGGGACCTCAACTATCAACTAAGGACCTCCAAGAAGTGCTCTTAACAGTTACATACCCCACCATTTAGATATGTTTCTTTGATTTCAAATTAAAGTCCCGAAAACAAGGTCTATCATTCATTTCTTCGCGATATCCTATCATGCTTTACGTATTAACACGTATTAGCAATGATTCACTGATTTTAGGGAAACATAGATGTGTAACATATTAAATCGGGTCTTGGGATTTATAATGGAGGTGTTCAGAGGTAACAATTAACATGACGCCTCTTTTCAAATCTTCCCGACACATCTTTATTAATCCGGTTTTATGACGACACGTGTCATTTATGACACGTGTTATTTATTTTATTACACGCGAATTTTCGAGGTGTTACATCCTCACCCCCTTAAAAGAAATCTCGGCCCGAGATTTACCGAAATTAAGGAAATAGTCTCTGCCTAATGATGGCAACTTACAGTTGGTTAGGAATTTGTATGATCTTATTTGTTGTTTCCAATGCAACCTTCAGATCCTTAATATTGGACTTACCAATCTATTGTCCTAATCAATAGATTGTTTAATATTTCATTTATACAAGGTCTCCCAAGGAGCAGCCTTGATACTTATTTATCAACTTTTATAGAAAAGCTTATCTTAAGGTGAGATGGTTATTTCAACCACTGCTTAACAAAGCTTAGGGAATAGCTAATCCTTGCCGTTAGTCGAACAATTCGACTATTCTGGGCAGCTGATGGCAAATTCTTAATCGTTGTCTAAGTAGGGTTGCGGTAACAATGCATAAGCAAAAATGAACCGTCTTTCTTACCCAACCATGTCAAACTCTTAGAATATCGAGTTAGGATATATGAATCTATATCTTAAAATTTTCTTAATCAGGTTTTCGGTTGTTCCATATTAAACATGGAGTTCTTACAACACTCTAACCCAAAGCGGGATGTTAATCGTAACTCTACCTGCCTCTAGAGAGGTAAACAGGGTAAACTTAGAAGAAGATAATCAAGGTACAAGGAGGTTACAGAGATTTCCATATCTCAGGCTCCAGTTCACTCATCAACGCTTGTGTCTAATAAGTGACACATTCATGTTATGAGTCCACATATTCCTTTACCGCGGAATATTTATTTGGATAGTTCTATTCCGGATATCTCCTTTGAATACTATTAGTCGACTGAAGTACAATACGATCATTGGGATATCTTAGGGGTTCCATGTATTAAACCTCCATGCTGATCAGACATGGAAATAATCTATGGGACACACTAGGATACGCCAATCCTCATATGACACTTTTATCAAACATAGTTTGGCATTCGCAGGCGATAGAAAACAATGAGAAAATAATTAAAATGATATACGTTGTCGTACTCTATGCAAAGAAAGAGTGCTCTCAGATTTTCGGGAAGATTCCTTGCCGATCTATAAGAATCGGTTACTATGGTCTCCTTGGTAGTTATACCTTGTGAATGAAAATTTTTTTTTTGCTAAGTTTATGGTTCATGAAGATTTATTATTGATAAATGATAAGGAAGTTTATTGTATAAGTGCTTATAATTAATTGGAATGGAGATTTTCACAAACTAGGCACCTAGCTCAGTTGGCTAGGCGCGCGAAAGGGTGCGGCCGGCCTAGACCCGGGTTCGATTCCGGGGACGGTCAGTTCCACCCTTTTTTTTTTTTTTTTTATGTTTAATATCAATTAATCGTACGGACACGTGTAATTACGAGGGTTGTCTCATAAGGAGTCTTGATAATTAATTGCTTCTTATCACTCACAATATGGACTTGATTTTTAAGGCAACCAATCGATTTTTATCACTATATTGAGTCCTTAAGTATGCAACCAAAAGTTTGCTATAAGGATATTAGAAAAATGATTTCTAATAGATGTTAATATCAATATAGGATTTGTTGGAGCACTTTCGACGTAACATCGTCAATTCTACCGGGCATTAAATGACCGGAGTCTTAATCAGGTGGAGACAACAGTTCTCAACCTTTATCATTCATAATATATTTATACGTGCCAGTATTAAACAAGTTTCTACATAGAGTGCCTGATAACGAAAGGTACATATTATACTATTATTATTCTGCCCTATCTCTTGGACGTTCATCCTGACAACTCGTGCGGTTGTTATCTTGGTCTACTCGGGCTTCTTCTGTTTCCTAGGGCAGTTAGTCTTGATATGCCCCTTCTCGTTGCAACCATAACAGGTTGCATCTTTCAACTTCTTGCAATCCAGGGTTTTATGTTCCTTAGATTTGCAAATTCCACACGCTCTGGGCTGCGATTTGGATTTTGGTTCGAACCTGCATTTCCCATAATGGCGCTTCTTGCAGGTCTCACATACTGGTTTCCGGTCGGACTTTTGTTTGTTCTTTTTCTTAGAACTCTGGGAGTTATCTACCTCCCTTTTCCTTTTTAGTTCATCCTTTGCATCAGAGGCATGAACGAGATCCTTCTTATGAGTAAGGAAATGTGGTCCTAGATAAAATTTGGACTGAACAGCATGGGTCTCCTTTAACTTTTTCACAGCTCTCTTCACAGCTTTTCCAACGGCTGCGTCTATCATAGTTTGAAGAACATCTTTGGAAATTCTAAGGTTTACAATTTCAGCATCATTAGAATGCGTCGCGTCATCAATGGCGCGATCGACGGTTGTCTTATCCGAGTTTGCCATTACTTTCTATTGGTTCCTAACACCAATAAAAACAATTTCTTAGTTGAAATCCAACAACTACTATATTTTTATTCTGATGGCCTTAATATATACTAGCCATGGTGTCAATAATCTATACAGGCTATTATAACACTAACATTATTCCTATTTAGATATAAAATATCCATCTAAGGTTTGTTGGAGCATTTTCTCTAAAGTATTATCGGTCAATTTATATCTCGTATTAAATGACCGAAGTCCTACTAAGACGGAGACAACGGTTCTCACCAGTGATCGTTCATTATTGAATCACATGTGTCAGCATCAAATGAATTTCTGCATAAACTGCTTGATAAGGAAAAGTACCTGTTATATAGTTATCCTTCTGCACCATCTCCTGGCGTTCCTCCAGAAGACTCATGCGTTTGTTTTCCTGTTCTCTCCAGGCTTCTTTATAAGCTTTGGACAGTTGGTTTTGATGTGCCCTTCCTCGTTACAATTGTAACATGTGGCATTTTTCATCCCCTTGCAATCTAAGGTTTTGTGACCCTTGGTCTTGCAAATTCCACATAGTTTAGCGCGTGGGTCTATTGTACATTTTCCAAAATGCTGCTTTTTGCAGTTATTGCATTTGGGTCTGTTATCAGACTGACTCGAGTTCTTCCTAAACTCGGAATCCTTCCCGCGCTCCGAGCTTCCCTTCTTCTTCTTGTTAGTTTGATGAGAGTTTTCCTCCTCTCTTTCACTTCTTCTCTCGTCAGAAGCCTTAACAGACTTAATTCTGATTGCGTCTAAGGTTAGAGATAAGGATAAGTCCACCGCGGACCTATATGTGGTTGGCCTAGATGCTTTAACATTCCCTTTTATCTCTGGTGCTAGGCCTCCAATGAAACGCGCTATGCGTTTAGGTTCAGGGGTGACTAGATAAGGAACCAGGCGGGACATAGTGTTGAAACTTGTCACATATGCCTGACAATCCAAATTCTCCATGACCAGAGTCAAGAAGTCTGATTCTATCTTTTCTACTTCGTGCTGGGGGCAATAGTTTTCCTTGACTAATGCAACGAATTGCTCCCAAGATAAGTTGTAGAGTAGGACCTTTCCCGTGGCTTGGAGCAGTGATCTCCACCATGCCAACGCTTCTCCTTTAAATGATTGTGAAACAAATTTCACAATATCTTGCTCCGCACAACCGCTGATGTCAACAACAGCGTCCATCTCATCGAGCCATGTCATGCAATCGATGGCTCCTTTTTCTCCTGTAAAGTCTCTGGGCTTGCAGGAGACAAAATATTTATATGAACAGGTCTTAACCGGTGCCTCTTGATGAAACACAGCTTGTCTAGACAGAATACTCCTTTGATTTGACAAGTCATGAACATCGTCCTCCCTTGACTCATGTGTTTTAAGAGGGGGCTTACAGCTAGCCGCAGATAGAGTCTTAGAGTGGGTATCATTTGACTCATCATCCTGCCGATCAAGAGCTCGAGTAACAGCATAATCTATTATTGCCTGTAGTTCTGCTCCAGTTACATTAATTCTGGTAGTATCATTGCTCTCCTTCAAGTGACTGTTAACTTCATTTAATCCAGCCATGTAGCTCGATTGCTACATAAATATTAACAATGATTTATTCAGAGATTAATAATGAATCATCATCTTTGACGATTTATCAACCATGGTAATATAAACCATATTGGTTAACTTGTTAGTTATATTAAATTAGTATTTTCCATTATAATTTATCCTAGTTATAAAACATTAAGGATATTAAAGTGGCGCAAAAAGGCCTAGTCACAAGGACAGTTTTAAATTTTTATAAGCCATGATTTCAGAGAATCTAGGCATTAAGGTTTGAATTACGTTCATTACCTTGACAGGGAGTTGTAGACTTCAACTGTCTTTTGTCTTTTAGGACAATAGATATAGCCCGTGGGCATTTCCCTTCTGAGGGATGGTTATAATATAATCATCTTCTCAGATGCTATTAGTCGAGATCGTATGGATCATACCGACTATTATGTTTGGACCTAGTCCAACATTTTTTGATAGGAGGTCAAAGACCACCACTGTCGTTGCCTTATCGGACAACAAGTTTAGCCCGTAGGCACTTCATCACTACTGGATGTTTATAATGTGATCATCTTATAGGATGGCACAAGCCATGATTTCTAAATCAATAGACTAGATAAGGAAAATTGGAAGAATCTAATATAAGGATGACTGTTGTGATTTTATCGAATCACATTTGTCAGGAGTGCTAACACGTTCTTAGGTGTTAACAAGGATTTGAATCTCTTGGGTAGGTTTCACCATCTTGGCCGCATAGGCTAGATTTTACCTTTAAGATTCTTTTTAAAATGCCTACTGGCAGGGAAGGAAGGATATTTATTTTATTCAGGATTTTTATCATAAATCCAAATTTATAATTTAATAATAGCACAATGGCTTAGTCGCGTAGACAAGTTTAATTTATAAGCCAAGATTTCAGAGAATCAGGGCAATTCATGAATTAGTAATGGCACAAAAGGCCTAGTCACGTGGACAAGTTTAATTTATAAGCCATGATCGTCTGGGATCGAGGCATTTAGTAATAGCACAAAAGGCTTAGTCACGTGGACAAGTTTAATTTATAAGCCATGATCGTCTGGGATCGAGGCATTTTAGGTGTGAATCAATGTTCATTACCTTTTCTTGACAGGGAGCTGTAGGCTACCACCGTCTTTAGTCTCAGAGGACGTTAATTATAGCCCGTAGGCACTTCCCTTCTAAGGGATGTTATTTTCCATTTATTTCATATTTCATGTTTAGAATGAAAACTTAATTTAATCAATCCATTATATGAAAATAGAAGTACAGAGTTTCCCTAAGCGGGTCTTTGAAGGGATAATGTGTCCTCAAGGGACTGAAAGATAAATATGTCCTTATAAGGACTAATAAGGAAACGATCTTCAGTAAAAGGAGTTTCTTCTTCATTTTATTTCTGAATGCTTTCTCCTTGGATGCTCGTTTCATTCTAGTCGTGGTACGAAGCTCAGCATTCTCAGGGCTCCGGGTGTGGAGAACTCCTATTACGGCTTCTTCGCTTGGCGACGTATCCAATAAAAATTTGGAAGTAAAAATTTCCAGATTAGGATTGAAAGTATTCCTACGTTAAGTCTAGACTAAGAAGATTTAGGAATGTGCAATTGTGTCATTGAGATTAAACACAAAAATTAGTGTTTAATTCACTCAATGTTGGCTCTGATACCAACCTGTCACACCCCAATTTTCCACGTGTCACCGGTGGGCCCGGTGGGGGAGTATCGTGACGTGGTTGGCAACATCATGGTCAAACAACACAATATAATTATGCACAGCGGAAGCAAAAGATAAATATATTACATTCCGAATATAAGTAATGTCAAAGTATTACAACGAAAGGTAAAAGATTCACAGGCGGATCAATAAAAGAAAACTGTTCAACAGACTTTAGGCATCTAGAACTGGCAAGATTCCCTAGTGACGCCCTGAGCTCCCAGCCAATTACGCATAGTACCTGTCACTTAACCTTTTTGGAAAATACGTCAGTTTACACTGGTAAATACAATTAACTGACTCATTTTGGAAAAAGAGTTTGAAAAGTGATTTGAGTGCAAACGGCACAAAATATCTTGACACATTGATTAAAATGCACAGAGGCAAAATTAATCTTTTATACTTGGGACAATTCTATTAATAAAAATCTTGTATCCGATTTACATGGCTGTCCAACATTTAGGGCCGGTGATTATACAATACAAGCCGGACTAGATTAATCGACACACCACAAATATAATCTCACAAGAAGATACCCTTACGAGTGAGTATACGTTATACATATGCAACAGGAGGTGTTATGTCTACACCTTGTGCTTACGTCGTGGCCATTCACTTTTTAAAATGAGCCAAGGATATCCAGGACACGGTCATTAACCCCCAATGTTATTTGTTATCAATCAATACAGATTAAAACGGGATTATGCAATTTAATCATCTCCGATTAAAAGGTTTCTACACCCGACCAAGCGGTATTTTTATAATACCGTATCCCAAGCCCGTATAAGGGAAAATAAGTTAAAAGTATTTACCTGAGCTAGCAATGCAATTTACACTCAGCCGTATATCTTAATCAGCAAGCACAAGTACTTCTACTGGGGCTCTCAATCTGGAACGAAGGTTTTATTAACCTATTAAATTCCTAACGGGTCTTATTTAAGTCGTAACTTAGACCGGTTAGTTTTAAGGAAAGGTTTACGGTTCAAAACGCATGATTAAGCGAAGACCGGAATAGAATGTGATTTAGACCCGACAAGTTTGAAGACTTGTATAATATGGGTAAACTAAACACATTCTGGATTTTGAGATAAAACGGATAAGGTTTGACCCGTTTCGGCTAATTTATGCAAACTAGTTACATAAACCGAACCGAACGCGCCAGAGGCGTAACGGGTAACCATATGGGCCCTAAACAGGTTTCCTAAGTTAATTATGCTTCCAATATGTTGTGACATCAGTAGGATGTTTTTCATTATGCCCCGAACTAATTTAAACACAAACTATGCCCCGTAGGGGTAGTTTGGTCATTTTAAAGGTTGTAAAAGAGTTTAAGTGTTTAACTGAGTTACAGGTCTGATGTAATCAGTAAACATACTCAAATTAATGAGTTATAACAGTAGGATAAAGTACATATGTGAAATTTATCTATTATAACCAAACTATGCCCCGTAAGGGTATTTTGGTAATTTCACATAAGCCGAAAAGCTCAAAAACTGAAGTCTGAGTTAATCAACCTTTGCTTACTGTTAAAATATTATAATTTGCCTCTTATATCAGTAGGTATCAACCCGGGTATGTCCAATATGATTTGAAAACATATTATGCGTTAAAAACGCTAATTAAGGCGATTAAAGGCCATTACCGGGTTCGATACTGAAATCTGACATTTTTATATTTCCAGAAGGCTCAAAATAATTTACTTATCATAACAAATCAGTAGCAAAAGGTTTGGAGTCGTTTAGATGTGTAAAACTCATTTTATGGCCCGTAAGGGCAAAACCGACAATTTCCTAATTAAGCCTGCGACTACGAGTTATGCTCAGCCTAAAATTAATTAAAAATCTTTAAAAATCTTAAAATAATATTTTTTAACAGTGGGTAATTCGTTTGATACCAAAAAGTATGTTTAACTAGGCTATACGCTAATTACGCCATTATGTTAACATAAAGCATTAGTTTTGCGATAATGAGCATAACTCTTAATCTACAAGTCAAACTGATGTCAAATTTTGCATGCAAGTCTATATATCAATATTTAAGGTTTCTACACTTTTACATTTTCATAAATCACGTTTTAAGGTAATAAGGGCATAATGGTCAACATATGAGCGATTAACGGAAACTTGCATATTAATTGGATAATCAACGAAACAAGTACAGAGACTTATACTATCATGCAACCCTACTCTAATGAAGCACTAAGTCATTTCTGAATCAAACTAAAACGGGTCAGAACCGAAGTCAAAGCAAAAGTCAAGGTTTTGCGCCTTTCGGTTCCGAACCGGGTTTAAACAGAAATTTGTCGAGTCGGGCAAGCGTAGACAAGTTTTTATACTTATTACCATGTTATATTAAGGTTAAAATAGGTTACACGCCTCTCGGATTGCTAATCTTGCATTAAATCGCATTTTGTAATTCTGTTGACTTTTTCGGTCAACGTTTGACCCGACAAACGACCTAGTTAGGTCTGGATTTGGTACGTGCCCTTATAAGGGTTTAATACCCACATAATTACCTATCTAACGGTACTTTTAATTTGCGATACGACTGAGCTAACATTAATCAATCGCGAAGTCAAACCGAAGTTACGTCGGTTTGACTTTTAAGCTAATTACTAAGCTAGAATTAATTTAGAAGGGATTAGCAACTTACTAAAATGATTAATGATGATTAGGGAGCTTGTGATTCAGCTTGGAAGTCCCACAATTGATCAGAAGATGAATGGTGAAAGTTTGCAAGTTTGTGGGTCTTATATAGTGCCTCTAATCACCACTAAGTGTTGACACCAAGGTCTATGATCAACCACAAATATTAAACACATGTCCCTAATGTTCTAGATCAGTTTAGGGGGAATGCACATGCAAGAAAAACCGGCCAAGAGGGTTAAAATCGCGCAGAACTGGCTGCTGTGGGTTTTCTGTTGCTGGCACCTGCTTTACGGACCGTAAGGTCCCCATGCTTACGGTCCGTAAGCTTGACATCAGGGACCAGAATTGCTTGTTTGCTGGTGTATCGAAAGGGCAACCTTATTTCTGACTTTAGGGACCTCAACTATCAACTAAGGACCTCCAAGAAGTGCTCTTAACAGTTACATACCCCACCATTTAGATATGTTTCTTTGATTTCAAATTAAAGTCCCGAAAACAAGGTCTATCATTCATTTCTTCGCGATATCCTATCATGCTTTACGTATTAACACGTATTAGCAATGATTCACTGATTTTAGGGAAACATAGATGTGTAACATATTAAATCGGGTCTTGGGATTTATAATGGAGGTGTTCAGAGGTAACAATTAACATGACGCCTCTTTTCAAATCTTCCCGACACATCTTTATTAATCCGGTTTTATGACGACACGTGTCATTTATGACACGTGTTATTTATTTTATTACACACGAATTTTCGAGGTGTTACAGTCATTAAGAGGCTACCAAACAGCCCCTTAGAGTAAACTGCCTAAATAGCCAAACCATCCGAATTACATGAATTATCAATTCATAATGAAGATATGAATGTAAACATTTCAAAAGTGAGCTAGGCAAAAGTTATAATTTATTTCATATGGTAAAATATTATTATGATTTTGTTTACGTGTAGTTTATAATGTATTTGCGTAAGGTAAGTTTGTAAAAAATACATGATGTCAGACAATACATTGACTTTTTATCAGGTCTCCTCCTTATCCTTTGGTGTGTGGTTCACATCTCGCCTCCCATCTTTAATATACATTTTGCAGATTAAAACATTCATCTATCACTACTCTTTTTGCATCCATCTCGTGGAAAATTCTTCAAAAAACGATTTGATTCCATTTTGATCTGTGAAGAGCAAACCTTCAATGGCTTCTTCTTCTTCTGCAACTTCCAGCGATCACAACAAGAAGAGGTATCAGTACGATGTATTCTTAAGCTTCAGCGGTGAAGACACCCGTAGAAGCTTCGTCGATCATCTAAACAATGCTCTTCAGGGGTACGGTATTCGCACTTTCAAAGACGACGAGAGACTCGAAAAAGGAAAAGAGATCAAAGACGAGCTCTTGAAGTCTATTGAAGACTCCAGGATCTGCATTATTGTTTTCTCTAAGAAGTACGCATCTTCATCCTGGTGTTTGGATGAGCTCGTAAAGATTATGGAGTGCCAGAAGACACCCGATCAAATTGCGATCCCTGTGTTCTATGATGTAGAACCCACTGAAGTTCGCAAACAAAGCGGGTCAGTTGGAGAAGCATTTGCCAAGCATACGAATAAGGTGGTCGTTTGGAAACCCCTTACCAAGAACGTTTTAAAAAAATCACTTGCTAGACATACCAATAAAAAGTTGGGGAAATGGAGAAAGGCTTTGAAAGATGCAGCCAATTTGTCTGGATGGGAGTTGAAGAACACTGCTGATGGGTATATATCATCTCTCTCATATTCTTCGGTTTTCTTTCTTTAATTGTAACATGCGTAATATGTTTGTACGAAATGGACATGAAAGCTAACTGTTTGTATATTCTTCTTTGATCCACAGACATGAAGCAAAAGTCATCAAATTAATTGTTGAGAGGGTGTCACTCGAGCTGCGATCCGTTAATATGGGTGGTGATGAGAACTTAGTAGGCATGGAACAAAGGATGCAAGATCTGGATCCATATTTAGAGATCGGTTCGAATGATGTTCGCATGGTAGGGATCAAGGGCATGGGAGGTGCTGGGAAGACAACTTTGGCACGAGCTATTTTTGATAAACTATCCATTGATTTCGAGGGTAGAAGCTTTGTTGAAAATGTGAGGGAAAAAGCCTCTCATTCAGGTTTGGAGAAGTTGCAAAAACAAGTCCTTCGAGATGTATTAAAGGATAAAGGCCTTACTGTAAGTAGTGTTCATCAAGGGAGAAACTTGATAAAAACAATGTTATGTGGGAAAAAAGCTCTAGTTGTTCTTGATGACGTGGATCATAGAGACCAACTTGAGGCATTAGCTGGTAATCCTAATTGGTTCAAGTTGGGAAGTAGAGTTATAGTTACAACTAGAGACGAGCAGGTGCTCATAGCACACGGAGTGAAATGTATCCATGATGTCACTCTGTTGTCGAATGAGGAAGCAATTCGCCTGTTCCGTATGCATGCATTTCGAGAAGATAGTCCAACTGAGGAGTATGAAATGCAATCATTTGAAGTTGTACATTATGCTGACGGTCTCCCCTTAACAATCAAAGTTTTAGGTTCATTGCTGTATGGTAAAACCAAGCTTGAGTGGATAGAAGCATTACGAAGACTCAAAAAAATTCCTTTACAGGAAACATTAAAAAAATTGGAACTAAGCTATGAAAGCCTGGAGGATGATTACAAGCAAATATTCCTAGAAGTGGCATGCTTCCTTAAAGACTGGGAAGAAGATGATGCAATAAGAATGCTTGAGAGCTGTGGATTTCACGCTACAAATGGTTTACAAGTTCTTGAGAAAAAATCTCTCTTAACTTTAAATAAAAGTTATGATTCATTTATACAAATGCATGACCACTTAGTAGAACTGGGCAAGTATATTGTATGTCGTAAGCATCCGGATAAGCCCAACAAACATAGCCGATTATGGGTTCAAGAGGAAATTGAAAATGTCTTGTCTGATAACTCGGTAAGAATCCATTTTATTTGTAATTAGATAGATACGAAACTCACAAATTTTTCTTCGGTTATAGCACAACTTTTATGATCGTTGTTCTTGAATTACAGGGTAGCGTTGCAGCAAGATGTATACAACTAAATATCACTCCTAGTACTTTTCTTGAAGGTTTGGGAAACATGAAAAATCTTAGATGCCTTATTGTGAACCTAAGAGAGTACGAAAAAGATTTTACCCAGAAAGATTTTTCCGGTTATGTGAAGATGGACGAAGCTTGCGTATGCATTCCAAATTTGTTACGATACATATGTTGGTTCCACTACCCTCTCTGGCATTTACCCAAAACATTTGAAGGAAACAATCTTGTTGCACTTAAAATGCCTAACAGTGAAATCAAACAACTTTGGGAAGGGCGAAAGGTAATATGGTTGATTGGTTGTTCTTTAATTTTCTAATGGCATGTGTACATCTGTTGCTAGTTATCGTAACAACATATTTTTACTATTTTTTATTCTCTTTTGTCTTTTCATCTTATAATAGGTTATGAAGAAGCTCAAATTTCTTGATTTGAGTTTTTCAGACTTAAAGAGCCTTGACCTTGGGCTGACACCCAATCTTGAGTGGTTACATCTTGAAGGTTGTATTGGTTTGGAAAAAATTGACGTGGAAGGTGGATGTCTAAAAAGGCTTGTCTATTTAAACCTAACTAACTGCTCGAATTTGAAATGTATTTTGTTTATAGAGCAGTTGGAATCTCTTGAGGTTCTTTATATAGGTAAATTAAATCTGAAGGAATTCCCGGATTATATAATCACAGGGCACTCCCGCAATACTTTGCTAGAGCTTCATCTTTCACATAATACCTATATAGAAGTACCCTCATCAGTTGGAAATCTTCATAAGCTTGTCTCTCTACATCTCGATGGTTGCTTTAATCTCAAGAGTCTTCCAGGAAGCATTTGTAGTTTACAACAATTGAGGTCTCTTAATCTTTCTTTCACTGGCATAGAGGACTTGCCAGAGGACCTTGGTCAACTGGAATGTTTAGAAGAGCTAAATTTAACTGATACAGAAGTTAAGCATCTTCCTGATAGCATCTGTATGTTGAAACACCTCAAAACTTTACTTCTTCGATGGTGTAGTTCTCTTGAGAAGTTACCTGAGGATGTTGGCCATTTAGAATCTTTGGAGATATTACATCTACAATCTTGCCCTAAGTTAAGAGAAGTTCCGAACAGCATTTGTAAGTTGAAATGTCTCAAAGAGTTGGAGCTTAGAGGATGTAGCAGGGTTGAAAAACTGCCTAATGAACTTGAAAATTTAAAATGTCTACAATTATTAGATGTTCAGGGCACCGGCATAATTCACCTTCCACATAGCATTTATTCATTTAAAGGTTTGAAAATTGAAAGATCCAAATTGAAAGATCAAATATTAGAGGATTATATTCAGTTATGTGCCAAATATGATTCTGAGAAGCGTCAAACACAGGGTTTTCAACATCTAAGAACCCTTGACCTTGGAAGATGTGGCATAGAAGAAGTGCCTGAGGCCATTGGGCAATTGGAATGTTTAGAAGAGCTACATTTAAATTGTAGAAATGTTGAATATCTACCTGATACAATTTGTATGCTGAAACATTTGAAAAAACTCTTTCTCATAAGTTGTTTTTATCTTAAAGAGTTACCTGATGATGTTGGCCAATTAGAATCTTTAGAAGAAGTATATCTATCACAGTGCTATAATTTAAGTAATTTTCCAAACAGCATTTATATGTTGAAACATCTGAAAATGATAGTCCTTGAAAGTTGTGGTAGCATAGAAGAATTGCCTGAGGCCCTTGCGCCCTTGGAATGTTTAGAAGGGCTACATTTACGTGATACAGATGTTAGACATCTCCCTGATAGCATTTGTATGCTGAAACACTTGAAAAAACTCATTCTTCAACACTGTGTACTTCTTGAGAAGTTGCCTGACGATGTTGGCCAATTAGAATCTTTGGAGGAACTAAATCTATCACTTTGCTCTAATTTAAGAGAAATTCCCAACAACATTTGTAAGTTGAAACAACTGAAAAGACTGGACCTTAATCATTGTTTCTATCTTGAGAAGTTACCGGAGGATATTGGCCAGATAGAATCTTTGGAGGATTTATATCTAATAAAGTGCTATAATATAACAGAGATTCCAAACAGCATTTGTAGTTTACAGCATTTGACAACTCTTAACCTTTCTTACACTCACATAGAGGAATTGCCAGAGGACCTTGGCCAACTAGAGTGTTTAGAGCACCTTGAGTTAAGTTATACAAAAGTTAAACATCTCTCTGGTAGCATTTGTATGTTGAAACATCTCAAAACCCTATCTCTTTTCAATTGTCAGCTTCTTGAGAAGTTACCTGAGGATGTTGGCCAATTAGAATCTTTGGAGGAATTAAATCTTTCACTTTGCTCTTGTTTAAGAGAAATTCCCAACAGCATCTGTAAGTTGAATTGTCTCAAAAAGTTGTTGCTTAAAGGATGTAGGAGGGTTGAAAAACTGCCAGAGGAACTAGGAAACTTAAAATGTTTACAATTATTAGATGTTTGGGGTAGTGGCATAATTCACCTTCCACAGAGCATTTATTCAGTGAAAGGTTTGGAAATCAACAAACCCGATGATGAATGGTTGATTCTGTCTCTGAAACGTCGGAGGCCGCAATCCAATTTTACCCACAAAATCTAATTTTCCAATGTTTTCCACAACTTTTTTCCCAATTAACAGGAGGTATGTTTCTTCACTCATTACTCCAATATCTCAATTCTTTATTCTGTTTGTTTTTTTACAAATGTAAATATTGAAATTTGATTGTAGCTGCGTTGTTTTTTAGATAATTTTTTGTTCCATTGGACCCTGAAAACTGCCAGACGAACTAGAAAACTTAAAATGTTTACAATATTTAGATGTTCGGGCTACTTGCATAACTCGCCTTCCACAGAGCATTTATTCAGTGAAGGGTTTGAAAATAAAAAAACCCGATGATGAATTGTTGTGATGTTTTACACAGAGTGAAGGAAGGTGGTAGGGTTTTTATAGATGGGGGCTTAGAAGAAATTGTAGGAGGCCCTTGGGCAATTGATGAGCCAAGATTTACAGATTGATCAACAAAAATGTCATCAATCCAATTTACCCACAAAACCTAATTTCCCAACGTTTTGCACAACAATCCCACAGTTTCATCAAGTTCTTACCCAATTAACAGGTACGTTTCTACTCTAATTACTCCAAATTCACAATTGTTGAATCTGTTTTCTTTTTTTACATTGATTAGTGAAACTGTTGAGGGTTTTATGAATGTAAATAGTGTAATTTGATTGTAGCTGTGTTGTTTTTGAGATAAGTTTGTTCCATTTGAGCACAATTTTCAGGGTTTCATCTTTATGTAAACCAAGTCATAGGAGATAATATTAATTCAATGAATGGTTGTTGGACCCCTGTATTTCTAATTATTAGGTTGTTTTATTAGTTTTTAGATGCTTATTTCACTATAATGTATATATGTGTGGGCCCTCGGGGGCAAAAGTGAAAGTGCACTAATTTTAACGTTATTTTACTAATTTCGTGAAAATAACGTTAAAAAGCGAAGGACGGTTAATCATGCATCATGTGGTGGCGTTGATAGCCAAAAGACAAGGGGGTACATGCACTAATCAGCTTTTGTCCCAATTGCGGAATGTTATGTGCCTTGTGTCCAAGGCTTATGCAAAACTACTATCGAGCCGGGGGTCTCACTGGAAGCAGCCTCTCTATTCCTATAGGATAGAGGTAAGGTTGTCTACATCTTACCCTCCTCAGACCCTACCTTAGCTTTGCTATTGGTGGGATTTACTGAGTATGATGATGATGATGATGCTTATTTCAGTATGATGTCAGTCCCAATTTGAGGGTTTCATCATGTATCAGTTTTTAATTTGGACATCAAGATGTTTGACCCTATAATAAGTCAGGATTTATATTGATGGAACTCTTTGTGACTCAGATCCTCTCCATTACTATGCCTTCTGTGATATGCTTCAAGAGGTATTTTCTTCAACCATTTGATTTCTGTTTTATCATTTTGATCTTACTAAAACATACAAATATCTTGAACAATCATATACTTAGTGAGCATTGATTTTCATTATTATATATAGGATTTAATGGCAAGCATAATGAAGAGCTTTGCAGACTGCAGGGTTCTTCCTAATTGGGAGTTTGAAAAGGTTATGAAATTTATGGTTGACAAGGAAGCCTTGTTTAGAAGGTAATTTCTATCATGATATAAACAAAAGTTTGACATAAACGCTAATTTATAACATCTTTGACTTTTGAGGTCAAACCTTACTCTCTAAATCTGGAATCCATATGGATCAAGTATATGACTAATGTAACAATGGGAATTGTCTTCAATGTATATAGTATTTATGTCAAATTTGAGTTCTGAGGGCAAACATTAAATTTAAAACTTTTATGGTTTTTGTTAGGGGCGAGTAACATCCAATTCGGCCCGATAAACTGACCCGACAAACACTTACGCAGTTCGAACCTAAGAAAAACCCGAGACCGAGCGAGAAACCCGAGACTTGAATTAATTAAAAATATTTTAACCTGATAATCTAATGTTATGTTTGTACTACTGGGTAATCATAACCGCAGCAATAGGCTTAGAAGAAAAAGCAACCGATATTTTGATTGCTGAGGCTGCAATAAAGGCTGATCTGTTCTATGTTCTTCCTATACAAGATTTCCAGATTTGGAATTGGGCTGCTGGAAATGTTATGCATAAGTTATGTGGTGTCAAAGTCAACGGTGGTCAAAGATGGGTTCATTTTATTTTTGCTTATAAATGTTGATATGTATTAAAGTCATAAACAGGTTACTTGTGGATTTATGGGCTAACCTAATGACCAGCGTAGGGGTCAAGTGGCAGCTAATCCAACATACACATGTCCAAATCTGTCCTTGTCCAACCGAGCCGCCCATCACAACAAAACTGAGACCGACCCACCCTTTAATAGTCTGGTCCTCGAGTTAAGTTGTCTTGAAATTTGGTTTTGGGTTTGGGTTGGTCCGGTCCAGTCCAGTTTCGACCTGTGTCACCCGACACACACCCCTAGTTCTTGCTACATCAATATCATTAAAATGTTCAGATTAGGGGTCACCTTGAAGCTTATTCAAGTCATTTTGACCTTAAATTTCAACTTTTAATTCCTGTCTATAAATAAACAGATTGATAGCCGAACAATTAGCCTATAAGCGCCTTGAACGATATATGCAAATGGCTATAAGATTTTGGCTTCAAGCGGGCTGCTGTTACAAATGCTCGGAGATCAAATGCTGAGTTGCTGATTACAGTGTTCAAACGACAAGATTTCTTCGAAGTCATTGTGTAAGCTGAAGAATTTGCAAGACCAAAACCTGTTCATGATATATACCTGAAGGCTCTTTATGCACTTAACGGTATCCCCAAATCGCACATTTGTGTTTGAGGTATGAACTCAACTCAACCTTCTCTCAAAATAGCCAAGTTTTTTAATACGTATGTGTGGAGGCTTAAATGGGTCATCTTTAGTATGAGTTGATATGTGGCAAGCTTGTGTTGAATACATTTGGTGATTCATAACCATTTAGACCCGTTTGGCCTATTTGACATGTTTCCCTTTTCGGTATTTATTTTTTGACCCATCTAAACATGTTTCCCTTTTAGGTAACACATCACCAATTGATCCAAGTAAATCTTACTACAAAGTTTGTACATTAGTTGGTTGGTCATTGAATAACTATTTCTTTCATTAAAGTGCATTATTTCTTCAACTATTTTATAAATGTGATATCTTTTATTGGAAAATATATACATAATGATCGACTTTGGATTTGATAATGCCTTTAAAAAAGTTGATTGATAATTTTCCATAATGACAAGAATTGTGTGGATACCACTCAACATTGTCGATCCATGTGATATTGCTTTTTAAGAAAAAAGAAACACTTTTATAATAAGACGGTATGTAACTTAATACAAAGGAAGTTACAAAAAAAAATAAAAAATGGGGAAAATATTGATCCTGTAGTTTATTTGACACGTAATTTGTTTGTTTGAGACAATAATAAATTGTTTTCTGAAACTGAATTCAGAAAAGTATGCTAGAAAATTTATTTTTATTGAAAAAGCGGGTTTGAGTTTAAACAACTTGTTAACTTTATAGTTTTCACTATTGATTATGAGTGAACAATGCATAAGCAAGTCACACTGGATGTCTGGACATCAGTTGAGAGTTGCGAGTTGTGACTAAAAATGCTCCCAAACTCGATAAAGGGGAGGTTGATAGGCAAGCTATGAGTACAATAGATGTAAGGGTATTCGGATTTATTGCTAATATAGAATAGCATATGACTGATAGAAAAATGAAAGCAATGTTAACCTGTCCTGACTAACAAGAGAAACAAACTTTTAATAGTAACATTATTTCATCAACATGGAGCTAGCCCAATTGATTGAGACTCTTGCCTCTTACTATGAGCTTTTAGGTTCAATCCCAAGTAAGGAGTTGATTAGAATTTATTTAATGTAATTTAGAAGTATGTAAGCGTTGTCATTAAAAAAAATAACATTATTCTCTTCAATTAAAAAGGTAACATTATTCTCGTAAAAAATATTAAACATAAGTATTTTTAATCTTCAGATTTTACTATAATATTTATTTAAGGTATGATCTTATTTGAGGTTTCTAATTTTATCATGTTTATTTATTTATTTATCCTTTTTTTTGTTTTTGAAAATATAAATTCATGTGTTTTTCTATTAAATTAAGTATACACATAAATAAAATATACATCTAGGGTTATTGTATACAATTTTAAAAGACAAAGTCGGTGGGTTTCCCACCGGCTTGCCTCCCTACTCCCGTACTTTCATGATGTTGCAATTTTAGCCCCTTGAGTTTGGTACCTTCAAAGTTTTATAAAATGACAAATTTAATCCCTAAGCCTTCTACTTTGAATTTCCAAAACCACTATCTCATCTTTCAAACTTTGCCAACACCAACCCTCTACACAGTTACGCCACCAACCCTCTTCTTTTACATTTCCACCAATACCCTATCATCTTTTACACATTTCCGCCACCACCTCTATACTTTTACACTTTGTCTTTTTTAGACTTTGTTTTTTTACCTCTTGCACTATTACTCCATTTTTACACCCGCCCAACTTTAAAAAAAATTGTAATTGTAACCCCTAGACTACAACTCCTACTTTTGCAAATGCCAATGCATTCTGTTTTACGAAATGTCTTAGGCATTGTGTTTTACATTTTGTGTCTACCTTTGTGTTTTACATTTTTTTTTTGTAATTGTCTTTTACGCACTGCGTTTTACGAATCGTGTTTTATCTTACTATATGTTTCCACCCGTCACGCGCCGCCGCAAAGCGCGGCAGGCAAAATACTAGTATATCTTAAAGATCAATGTCGGTGGCATTATGCCATCGACCCCTCAACTTTGTAGAAACTCACTTTAATCCCTTTAGCTATTACTTTAAGAAATATCATTTTCATGTAAACTTATAACACAATGTTGCGACTTGCGAGGGTTTGTTGTGCATGAAGCTGCCATCTTTCAAAATATGGAAGCCATCTCGCTGCACAACAGCCACACTAAACCTCTCCTCCTTACACCTGATCCTACAATGCCCCACCACCACGTCGCAGCTGTAGACCTCCTGGACCCCCACTGGCTCCTCCACGTCGCCGCCGTAGACCTCCTGGACCCTCACCGGCTCCTCCTTTGACCTGATTACTTCACTTCATTCGCCGACTCGGCGTCCTCAAACCACAACAACTTCGTAACCGTTAGCAATACTGAATTCAATGATCGTTGAATTAATGATCATGTAGGTGTTGACTTATTAGTACTGTATGTTATCGTCGTAATGTTTGGCTGTTTGGTGTAATTGTTAAGTTTTTACGTTTTTGTGATTGAAATAGCGTTCAATTTACAAGTTTTGTCCTTTATCTTTATACCACTTTTCAGGCAGTGTCCTTTCTAACGAATGTTGACAGGCGGTGTCCTTTACTAGGTATTTTGTTGCAAGTTTAGTCATTTACACCCAACCCAGTTAAAAAACCCGCCCAACTTTAAAAAATTTGTAATTGTAACCCCTAGACTACAACTCCTACTTTTGCAAATGCCAATGCATTCTGTTATACGAAATGTCTTAGGCATTGTGTTTTACATTTTGTGTCTACCTTTGTGTTTTACATTAGAAATATTAGAAATGCACATGTGCATCTATATGTATGAACTTGTTATAACATTAACAACACTAGAAATGCACATGTGCATCTATATATATGAACATGTTATAACGTGTTTTGGTACACCACTTTGAATACATCTTCCCTTTCATCTATCATACCATCCATAATACACTATCATTACCTCCTACCATATGTAATACAATATCATTGCCTCCTACCATCCATAATACAATACTATTACCAATTTTTCACTTTATTACATGTACATAAACACCCTTTATACCATCAAAATAACATATTACATCATAAAGTGACAAATATAATCAAACCATCAACCACTAGATATAACTAACCAAAACTCATGTATCAGGGCTTACTTCATCATTTAAAATCACAAACTTTTTGTACCAAAATACGTTATATGATGGTTATATATAATGATGCACATGTGCATTCTTAATATTGGTAATGTAAAAATTAGTGTATTGCGGATTGTAATGTAAATGAAAGTGTATTTTTCTACTACTGGTAATATATTACAGAATTTGTCCAATAAATGATACATATGCACATGTGCATCCATAACTGTTACTCGAAATTTTTTTTTGTTGGTAACGAAATATAGCGATTTTTATTAGAAAAATATTTTAAAAAAATTTGTGTGTTTTTTGGATTTTTTAGGTATTTTTTTGTGTTCACATTGGTTTTCGCGGTTCTCGCAATAAGGGTGGTTCTCAAATGAACCTTACCCTATATATATATATATATATATATGGTCAGGATCTAGAGAAAACGGTAGAAAGTGTGAGAACGCTTATGGGTCGTCCAATCAAAACAATCCATGGACTAGATTGCGCGGTGGCGTTTTCGTAAATAACATCAATTTTATTATGTGAGACGCGCTTCATTAAGGGTAAAGGGTCTTTTACCGCTCGTATTCAAAACGCCATCAAATAATAAAACGCCTTTAAAAACATAAAACGCCATTAAAAACAAAACGCCAAAAATTAGTGATAAAACGCGTTGGATATTACAGGAAGATGAAACAACACAGTAACTGAATTTCAGTTATTAACATTTATTAGAAGAAATTCCCTCCTAAATTACGTGCCAAAAACATCATTATATAAACGAGGTAAAAACATAGCTTCCATAATCACTTCAATCTATCCATTTCTGCAAAATAACATCTCTAACCAAAACGCCAACTTAACCAAAACGCCAAAAATGGCAACAATCGTTTCCTGTAGATACACTCTGGCATTCAGGCGATTCGTCCTCCGTTTTGACAACAGAAGGAGGGTGTATGTTAGGACGGTCAGGGAAATTCTGAAGATGGAAGAAGAGATACAGAGGGGAATCTTATCCCCTTGCATCGCTCAAGACAACGAATGCCATGAAACACATACGCTTATGAAAGCATTAACCAGGAAATTTGGACCAATCAAAGCAGATGTGAAGTCGGACCCTGTCATGACATCATGACGTTTTGAGGATGAAACAGACATGGTGACGGTTACATACGACAGCGGAGTGCGGGAAGTATACTGGCTAGAAAACATCATGACAAAGCAGCGTCTGGGTTTCATGGAAGAATTGCATAACGCCACTTGTACCAACACAGAAATAGACTCAAAATTGGAGTTAATGCAAGACATGTTCAAGTGGAGGCTTCAGAATCTTCAGGAACAAGAAGCTGAGGTAAAGGTGATGACATGGATGAAGATCCAGATGAAGACTCCGAGGAGGAAGAAGATGACGCAAGTGATGGATACTTTTCGGATAAAGTACCTTCTGACGAAGGCTTTTAATTTTTTTTTCCTCTTTTTTTTTCTATGTAATCTTTTTTTTAAGATAATTAAATGATATATTTCTCTCTTTATTAGCAAAACGCCAAAAAATACTAAAAATGGTTAATCCTTACAAAACACCAAAAATAACAAAAAATATTTTTCCTGCTTAATATTTTATTTACTCCGTTATTGTATTTTGTCATCTTGGTCTGCATAACACCATTTAAAAAAACGCCAAACTTAGAAGATGGGACGTTTATAACCTATAAAACTGATAAAAGCTGATAAACACAGTAAATACAAAAACAGTAACTGAAAAGACAGTTACTTTATTACTATCATTTATTACAATAAAAAGTCTCACCTAATCTACGTGCCAAAAAACTCCTATAAGAGAGGGGTCTATACACAATGAAATTGATCACACCCAGAAAACACAAACGCCATATCCTCTAGAAACCACTCACTTTAAAACGCCAAAAAATGTTAGTTAAAAAAACCACAGATGACAAAGCTTTCACTGAAATGGATTCTTCTTCTGAGGGGGTTATCTCAATAATATTTTGCTAAATGAGATGGACAAATATTCAAGAAAGAGAGACTGATGACAGTGATATGTCATCATGTGAGCTTTGTTCTTGATGAATATCGGCATGGATTAAAGGGATCAACACAAGTGTAAAAATGCTATTTTGGACTACATTATTATAAATAGCATCAAGCAAGAGTTGATCTTCAATGACATGCCACTAAACAAAAATATCACACCAAAACACAGGATGCCACTAAGCAGCTTCTTCTGAAAAAGACGGGGTTTATGTAGGAAAGTTGTCATCTAGCTAAAGTATTCAAAAAAGGTTCAAAACGCCAAAAACAAATTCAAGAAGAAAGAGGTTGATGACAGTGAAGATTCGGAAGAAAAATTAGATTACCATTTTTTATTATTTTTGTTTTCATTTTATATTGTTTTGATATCAAGTTATATGTTGTTTTTTTATCTAATTCTCTATAAATAAAATACATTATTATATAAAACGCCAAAAACTACAAACACCAAAACGCTAGAAGTATGAAAACTGGGAGAACGGGTGCTAGCAAAGCACCTTGTAAAAGGTATTAAACGCCAAACAATTCACTAAACGCCAAAAAAATGGTCTTATTGTAATCTTATGCAAATATTAATGACTCATAGTGAATTATTATACAAAACGCCACAAACGCCAAAAAAAATTAACCAGAAAATGCTATAACGCAAAAAAATTATACATGTGACACAAAAACAATTAATTCAACGCCAAAAAGTTTAATAAATACAATTAACACCAAAAAAAACTTAGACGCCAGAAAATATTATACCGCGTTGGGAAAATAAAAGAAGATTGAAAAGACAAAAAAACCCCTAGGACCCTGATCATGTCCCGCGCCACGTGTTGGGCCAGGATGCGTTTTCACACTTTTGAGCGTTTTCTCCTTACCCTGTTTCTCTCTCTCTCTATCTCTCTCTCTCTCTATATATATATATATATATATGGTAAGGTTCATGCGAGGACCACTCTTATTGCGAGAACTGCGAGAACCAGTGTGAACAGGGGGTATTATTGTAATTAAATATTGAATGTTAATAACACGGTGTCTACAATCTCTGCAATTCGAGTTCCATTGCCAACATCACCGTATCATCGTACAAATCAGGGCACGATTCAGGGCACAAATTGAACAAAATCATTCATCATCGGTTACTGATTGTTATTACATTCAGTAATTGATTACAAAATCATCTATTACCATTGCTTGACATGCCCTAGAAATCAGAAATCGTGTCGATTCAGGGCACAAATTGAACAAAATCATTCATCATCAGTTACTGATTGTTATTACATTCAGTAATTGATTACAAAATCATCGATTACCATTGCTCGACATGCCCTAGAAATCAGAAATCGTGTCCGTTTATTGATCATTGATCGGCTATCCCTGCCAAATCTCAATTAGTCGCCAATCACGCCATCTAACACTCGGTAAGAATCTGATTATTACTAGTAGATATATATATTGTTCTTTAGGTATCTGTTTTTTATCAGTAATTTTGATTTCCATCAATGATTTATATGAATGTGATTCAACTCATTGATCTGTTAACTGTGCTTGTTATGTTATCGCACAGATCTTATAAAGTGCCATAGCCGACCTAGTATGTATATGTGAACCAAATAAAGTTAATAATATCATTCATGTGCATAGTGAATTTGAGCAGGTTTGTTTAGGATACGTGTATATGATTTTGGGTAATTAGAAAATGTTGGTGTTGTTGTTTTAGGTAATGCACATGTGCATAGTGAACTTGTGAAGTTTTGTGTAAGATACATGGTTTTGTGTAATTAGGATATGATGGTGTTATTGTGATTTTGTGTAATTAGGATATGATGGTGTTATTGTTTCATGTGATTCACATGTGCATAGCAAACATGAGCAGCTTTGTTTAATATACGTGTACATGATTCTGTGTAATTAGATTTTGTTGATGTTGTTTAAATTGATGCATATGTGCATATTGAATTTGAGCACATAACATTAAACTTTACGTATGGATTGATTATAAGCATCATTATAAGAATATGTGATGCACATGTGCATATAGATGCACAAATTCATATCGTTACAGTGATGAAAAAGTTTGTTTAATGCACATACTAATTGAAATTGCATGTTTGATTATATTATGTTTCAATTATTATTGTAGGAAAAAAAATTGAAAAAAGCGAAGAAAATAACACTTTTGTTGAGATCGAATGACGAAGGGGCAACAAAACTGCCAGATGATAAGGAAGGTGAATACAAAAGTGTTAAGTGAAAAGCCAAAAAAGGTTGGTTATTAGTCGATTATGCAGTTGGTAATGTATGCACATGTGCATCCAATTGTTACTTTCTGTTGAATGATATTCTTTGATGTCACGTGCAGTTATGTTATCGCACCTCAAATATAGTAAATGTAATAATTCAAAAGCAACATAAGCACTTCAAATCTGTTAACTGTGCTTGTTATGTTATCGCACAGATCTTATAAAGTGCCATAGCCGACCTAGTATGTATATGTGAACCAAATAAAGTTAATAATATCATTCATGTGCATAGTGAATTTGAGCAGGTTTGTTTAGGATACGTGTATATGATTTTGGGTAATTAGAAAATGCTGGTGTTGTTGTTTTAGGTAATGCACATGTGCATAGTGAACTTGTGAAGTTTTGTGTAAGATACGTGGTTTTGTGTAATTAGGATATGATAGTGTTATTGTGATTTTGTGTAATTAGGATATGATGGTGTTATTGTTTCATGTGATTCACATGTGCATAGCAAACATGAGCAGCTTTGTTTAATATACGTGTATATGATTCTGTGTAATTAGATTTTGTTGATGTTGTTGTTTAAATTGATGCATATGTGCATATTGAATTTGAGCACATAACATTAAACTTTACGTATGGATTGATTATAAGCATCATTATAAGAATATGTGATGCACATGTGCATATAGATGCACAAATTCATATCGTTACAGTGATGAAAAAGTTTGTTTAATGCACATACTAATTGAAATTGCATGTTTGATTATATTATGTTTCAATTATTATTGTAGGAAAAAAATGGAAAAAAGCGAAGAAAATAACACTTTTGTTGAGATCGAATGACGAAGGGGCAACAAAACTGCCAGATGATAAGGAAGGTGAATACAAAAGTGTTAAGTGAAAAGCCAAAAAAGGTTGGTTATTAGTCGATTATGCAGTTGGTAATATATGCACATGTGCATCCAATTGTTACTTTCTGTTGAACGATATTCTTTGATGTCACGTGCAGTTACGGCAGGATAAAGAAATACAAGGAATAGGACAAGTAGACGAATGCACGATGTGATGGATCTTATCTGATGGATGATAAGGGCGACAAGACAGTGGAAAACATTAATGAAAGAAAGTTGGATTGAACGATGTTATATTGAAAATTATGGTTGTTTGTTGTATGATGGTTTATATGTTAGTTATTTTCTTTTAACGATAATTTATATTTGTTTATTGGACTTGTTTATTGGACGATGACAACTATGTGATTGTTAATTCCATAATTTGATGTAATATGGTATAGTATATGTTGGAAATGCACATGTGCATAAGGTGAATTAGTATGCATAGTGGTGATATATGATGTGTTACCGGATGATTATATTCAGTTTACAACGTTTTCAAATGTTATATGGTGGTTGGTATAGTTGTTAGAAATACGCAAGTGTGTAATATTGTGACGTAAATGATTGTGTTGCCTATGCACATGTGCATATTTATATATTATGATGCATAGTGGTAATTCATGATGGTGTTTGGTATAGGACATGTAGTTTACAATGTTGTATGGTGTCTGGTATAATATATGTTGGAATTGCCCAGGCACATATTGATGTGATATAATGTGTGGCATAAATTATGTTGGCAATGCACATGTGCATAACGTAAAGGTAGTAATGTTTAATGTTGTTTGACATAGTATATGGTGGCAATGCACATGTGCATAATGTATACGTTGCAATGTATAATAGGTGGATTGAAAATTGAGTACATGCACTTAAAACATGACAATAGAAACAGTGAATCGACAAGTTTAGATGCTAAATGTTGTATGGTGTCTGGTATAATATATGTTGGAAATGCCCAGGCACATATTGATGTGATATAATGTGTGGCATAAATTATGTTGGTAATGCACATGTGCATAACGTAAAGGTAGTACTGTTTAATGTTGTTTGACATAGTATATGGTGGCAATGGACATGTTCATAATGTATACGTTGCAATGTATAATAGGTGGATTGGAAATTGAGTACATGCACTTAAAACATAATGACATTAGAAACAGTGAATCGACAAGTTTAGATGCTACGGTTTCAATGTTGAAAATGCACGCGTTGGGTAATGCACATGTGCATGTGTTGAAATAGTGGACATATTGGTAATTTATGTTAAATGGACATGAATAAAACAATGAATATTACACCGTTAAGTAGATAAACAATAAGTATAAACAATGAATGTAAACAAAAAACAAGTGATAATCAATATATAAGTAGTTGCGTGTGGAAAATCCAGTTGTTGTATCATAAGTGTTATACATCATCACAATGTCCTCCTAGTGATTAAACGTTCTATTTAGAGTAGGGAATTCAGCATCAACATCAGTGCCAACCCCACCCATCTTGACCCGTCTTCACTCTGGTGTTTCTCAGCACACCATAAGATGCATAAACTCCACCCATGCCTCCCCTGTTGTCGGCTTGTTCTTCCATTTTTTTTGTAGTTGTCCGCCACCCAAGACCCTATGTTTAATGCCATTCTGTACATAATTGGATAGTCATCCATAAGGCACCTGTTCAGAATTCATACATAAACAGGATCAATACATCAACGACATGGTATAATTTTCAACATAATGCACATGTGCATATAAGTTAATACAATATCATTTACAATCAACGTGATGCACATGTGCATAGAATTTAATACAACATCATTTACAGTCAATATAATGCACATGTGCACATCAGTTAATACAATATCATCTACAAAAGTATAAACATCGTTTACAGTCAACATAATACCTTTAGTCACAAATCGAATGAATTGCAAGTCTTGATGATCTGTATTTGTAGGTGTTGTCAAAGTGATGTAGACATAGAGTCAAGAGCCTGAATTTCAAACCTATGAAGGGTATGTCGACTTTCAACAGTTTTAGACATAATTATGTGACTATCAACGGGATTGACAACAGATGGACCACCAAAGTCGGCATCAGATGTTGTATGATGATGATATTCAGACAATATATGAGGAGGTTCATCGGATATACGAGGATCGACACGAAGACGCCATATGCCATTGTAAACATCGTGCCGACTGCAACCGCCATGAAGTACATGAACACGACTATCTATATGCCATGAAAACCACCGTGCACGGCTCTCCGCCGCCGTGAATCGCCGTGAATGCCTCTCGGCCGAGTGAGAAGACCATGAACTGGTGAACTACTGAAACCCCAAAGTGGAGATAATATATGTGCATATAATATTTTGTAAATAAGAAATAAAAGTTGTTTAAAATTTTGTAATTATTACAGGGTGTGGTAATGGGATGCACATGTGCATGATAAGTAATATACGTTAGAAAACAATAAGTTAGTTGTTTGATGTTTATTAATGATAAATAGGTGGTATTAGTGATGTTTAAACATATGTATAGTTATGTACCGTTTGGTTGGCTATAAGTTTATATGTGATGATTAATTTGTGAGGGTTACGGATTGTCGTTAAATGTCTACATAGTTTAATTGTCAAAATAATGCACATGTTCACAATGTAGTTGTCAACATAATAATGTCTACATAATGCACACGTGCATAATGTAATTGTCACATAATGCACATGTGCATTATCATTTAATATATAACGACATAATGTATTTGTCAACATAATGCACATTTACATATCATTCAATGCAGTATAATTTATTGCTTATCATTTTAATGCAGTAGTATAATTCACAAGTATAGATAATTTACAAGTATAGATGTATAATACCTTTTAGTCTCAAACCGTATAAACTGCAATGCACATGTGCATATCAGTCACAAAAAACTTATAAAGATGAGAAACACTGAATTATGCCAATCAGAGCAATCTCATCTCCTCTTGATGTCATTTTTATTCACTTTTACATAAGCACTTCAAATATAGTAAATGTAATAATTCAAAAGCAACATAAGAACAGAAAAAAAAAGCTTAAAATTAACACCTATTTAAACAATAATAAACACTTACAAATGTCCAATCCGCAGTGACCCATCCGGGATGGTCCGGTGGTGTAGTTGTGACCGCGATGTTGGATTGACGGTGGTGAACCTACAGTCACTGCCCATCTCCTTCACGCTCGCCCACTAACTACACGATGAACCAATCTGTATAAAAATGGAGAGATGCAGACGAAAAGAGATTACCTGAATTCTCGCTGGAACACCGATTCAATTCTCTGATTCAAGTCTCTGACTTTAAGATCACCTTCAAGTGTCCCATTCTGTATCTAGATCGGTCGATTCAAGTCAATGACGTTGCGGTTGTTCAAGATAACATTCAAGTGTCCCATTCTGTATCTAGATCGGTCGATGAGAGACACTATGAGAGACACTGGTACGCTCGCTGGAACCCTAGACACACAGTTGTCATGGTCACCACCACCAGACCATCACCACCGCCGACTTATGCCCCGCCGTGGAACCCATGAACGCCGACTGCCGCTCCACCGTGAAATCCGTGAACGGCCGATGAGATACGAACGAACCCGTGAAATTTGTGGGATCGACCGTTGTTTACTGCCGTGAGAACCACCGTGCACTCTTGTGCGCCGCCTGTACGCCGCCGTGAACAGCCGTGATCCCTCAATGTGTCGTTGCTGATGATGCAGATTGTGGTTTGGGAATGAATGAATTGAACTTGAGAAACCCTAAAATAGGGGACGTGTCTTATGTTACAGTTCAATATATTTACAATATATACCACCGCGTGTTTTATGTTGTAGTTCAATATATTTACAATAATGCCATGTGTTCACATTGGTTCTCGCGGTTCTCGCAATAAGGGGTGGTTCCTAACGGATCTTTGTCCTATATATATATATATATGCTAGGAGTTGGCCAGAAAGTCTAAATTTCCTAAAAAGTGTAAAAACTCATAAAACACCATAATGTCAACCATAAAACACACCAAAAACCCACAAATAATATGATGAAGATTACTAAAACATCATGTATGTGGGTTTTGTGTTGTGTTTTAGATGTTAAGGCTCTGATTGTGGAATGACAAATATTATTGTGTTTTATGTTGTTTAGCATTGTGTGTTTTATATTCATAGTTCTACGATGGTGCGTTTGAAGTTTTTTATGGACTATTAGAGTTTGAATATAGTGTTTTAGTAATATTCATTCTATTATTTGTGAGTTTTAGGTGTGTTTTATGCCTGAAATTATTGTGTTTTATGACTTTTTACACTTTTTAGGAAAAACACACTTTCCGTAGGATCCCCACTCTATATATATATAGGGTCAGGATTTAGAGAAAACGAGGGAAAGTGTGAGAACGGTTATGGATCATCCGATCAAAACAATCTATGGACTAGATTGGCGTGGTGGCATTTTTGTAAATAACTTAAATTTTATTACGTGGACGCGCTTCATTAAGGGTAAAAAAAAGGTAAAACATCCTATCTCACATAAAACGTCGTTGAAATATAAAACGCCAAGTAAATACAAAACGCCAATTTTATCATTGCGTAGTTTTTTCTGTGTTTTTATTTAAGCTCTTAGGCTACAAAAACGCCATAATATATAAATGCCAAGCCTTAAATCCGGATAAATGTTAATTGCATTTATTGTTATAAAATAATATCTCGCCTAAACTACGCGCAAAAAAATCCTATAAATACAAACATCTCACCACCTTCCGTTTATCACACCAAAAAAACACACAAAAAACACAATGGTTCCTAAAAATACAACTCAATGTAAAACGCCAAAAAGTTGAGAGAAATCAACGATGGCAAACATCTGAAAACAGATGAATCTGAAAACAAAACAAGGTAACTGCAAACAAAACACGGTAACTGCAAACAGTAAAATGAAACGACGGAAACATAATTACTAACTTTTATTATATTGAAAGCCAAATACTTGGGGAATTGAATTTATTTATCTTTTTCAAAACGTCATAATTACCTGTCATGCGCGGGAAAAAAAAGTCATTATACAAGTAGACCATGAGAACACAAACTCAAACACGCCAAAAACATTGCCTAAAACGCCACATATTGTCCAGAGCGCTAAAAACTTAAAAAAATGGCTAAGGTTATTGCATGGAGGTTTGAAGGGTCGGAGAGACGATTCATCATAAAGTTATCTAATAGGAGAAGGGTGAAGGTAAGGACAATCAAAGCCATACTTGGTATGGATGAAGGGGTTCATAGGGAAATTCTGGCCCTTGGGGTTCCAATGGTCAACGATTTTGAAAGAACTCGAACTGTAATAAGAAGATTGAAGAGAAAAATTTTTGGCAGAAGATGATGATGATGATATTGACGATACTACTCTACCAACACTTAGCAGTTGGGTGGTGTATGAAGAAGCAGGAACGGTTGAAGTGACTTATCAACACGGGGTGCAATATTCATTGCCAATGGAGGAAATGTTGAAGACAGGGAAGCTATTTCTCATTGAACAACTCTGTGATTTAGCACATTCGAACGATGCAAAATCCAGGGTTGCAATGATATCCAAGAATAGGTTGTAGCAAAGAAGAGACAAGCTAATGGCGTTATACGCCAATCTAAAATTTGATGATGATGAATCTGAAGAAAGTGATGAACAAAGCGATGGGTACATCTCTGATGTAATCCCATCCACAAAAGACTATTAGTTTATTTTGATTTCGTATTATTGTAATCTTATAAAATATTAATCTATGGTAATCAATTATTAACAAAGACCCCGAACGCCAAAAAAAATGACCTGGAAAACACCATAACGCCAAAAAAATAACTATTAGACGCAAAAAAAATTAATTCAACGAGACGAAATCGGGAAAAAATAGTAAAACGCCAAGTAATTAATGATTCTAGTTAACGCCAAAATTATCTTGTACGCCAAAAATGAAGCAGCATGTCACACACGACAATCGGGAAAAAGAAAGAATATTGAAAAGACAAAATAACCCCTCAGACCCTGATCATGTCCCGCGCCACGTGTTGGCCCATGATGCGTTCTCACCGTTCTCACACTTTGGGGCGTTTTCTCCTGATCCCGTACCTATATATATAGGGTTGGGTTCATGCGAGAACCACCTTTATTGCAAGAACCGCGAGAACCAATGTGAACAAGGGGCATTACTGTAAATACATAATAAAATTTTAATCAGCTGCCTCCTTATCCTCCTGGACTTCAAACATCAGATTAAACCATCCTTTATATTCGGTTCACATCCAGATCCAGTCTCTATACAATTCGTCATCTTAGTTCACGTCACACTCCAAATCCCCAAAATTCGTCATCTCGATCTTATAATTCATCATGTATTCGTCACATATTCAAATTAGGGCTATAAAAAAGAGTGATCGATCATATATTCATCATATATCCGAAATTAGGGCAATAATAACAGAATCATTGAAGATTATGGCACAAATCAGCTGCCTCCTCATCCTCCTGGACTTCAAACATTAGATTAAACCATCGTAACATGATGCTACACAGTTCTGTGAATTTGTAAGTTTATACAATTTGTTTTTGCACTTTCATATGTTAACATGATTCTTAATTGTCGATTTAGATCTTTTAAATCGTAGTTTCATATCTGAATTAGCGAAAATGGTTTGATGTATATGATGTTTAAGGGATTTGAGGTGATTGTTGTGATACACCGACTTGTAGTGTGGTAGGTATGTGTGTGTGTGTGTGTGTGTGTGTGTGTTTTTGTATGTAGGTTTTGTTACTAAATAGCTTTAAATATATTTGGTGGTAATACAGAATTTAAGTTGGTAATGGTTAGGTTGTTCGATTGAAACAAACATTACATGTTGATACTGTCAGTCATGTTAATGCACATGTGCACATAGTTATGCACATGTGCATAGTTAATATGGTGATGATAAAGTTGATGCATATATTGTTAACAAGGTCATTTATGTTTATGCACATGTGCATAGTGTATATGGTAATGATAAAGTTAATGTTGATGCACATATTCATTGATAATTTATGTTTATTGACCTTGTTTTTTTATTATTTTTTATTTTTTGTTGGTGTTTTAGTTCATTGTGGAAGAAATTGTGTTTTTTGATCATTGATGATTTGTTGTATGTGTGAGTTGTTGATTTGAGAAATTGTGTTTTTGATCATTGATGATTTGTTGTATGTATGAGTTGTTGATTTTGATGATTTGTTGTATGTATGAGTTGTTGATTTGATGTTGTTTCATAAGTTAGGGCTTGGATTAGAGTTAGGAAACGATGAGTCGGTTCAAAGAGGAAGAGAGAAATGAGAAAGCCATAAGGAATTTGCTTAAACTTCCAGAGAATATGAGGTGTATTAACTGCAACTGTTTAGTAATTTTCCACTTGTTTTGTTGCCTTTTTGTTGAGTATTATTGTACTAGATCGCCATTTATAGAGAATTTTGTTACCAATATTCCTAATATATCTCATGTTGTTTACTAAACAGGGACCACAATATGTATGCACGAACTTCTGGACATTCGTTTGCACTACTTGCAGTGAAATCCAGTAAGTACTTACATGTTATTTTAGAAACCAAGTGCATTAATGTGAAATTTCAGTTTGTATGTTAAGTATGTGTTTAAAATTTTAGCTTATATTGCTTATAGAATTATGTTAACTATTTCGCTTATATTGCTTATAGAATTATGTTAACTATTTCGGTAACTGTTACGTCGGCCGAAAGAAACTTTTCTCAAATTATTTTCTTTTTCTTTTTTGGAAAAAGGCCACAAGCTTTTAATTCGCCTTAGTCCACCAAAATGGTTGAGCCGAAACTGGTAATATGTTTACTGCACATGTGCATACATGAAACAATTGATGTAATATATGTAATGTATGCAGGAAAAAAATATTCGAAACTGCTCATGGATTAACAACAAGGACGTATTTGATTAATAGGTTGACCGATGAAAAATATCAGGGAAATGATAGACGAATAGGCATTGAAACAGGAGGAATGTTGGAAGATAGTTAGTAAATGGAAAGAAGATCAGAAGGTGTGAGGTTGTGAACTAATGTGAATGTTATATGTAGGTAGTCTGTGGATATGCAATTCATAAAGACAATTTTTTTGTTGTCTTTATGTCTTTTGATGGTAATATGTGGGTAATTTTTACGATAACGGTTGATATAAGAATTTTGACGTATACGATGATTTATATGGTGGTTGATGGGTTAAAAATATATTTGATTGTTCAGGTATATTGGTAATGTATAACGTATTACAGGTGATCGTGTTTGTTAATATATGATGTATTATGTTATTTGGTAGAGGAAATGTTGGTATTGCACATGTGCGAAGTTTGATATAACATATCATATTACGTATGTGGTACCGTATTACATATGTGGTACCACATTGCATATGATGTTGTATATGTAAAGGAAAATGTATTATATGCAGTTCAGATATTCATGTATGCACATGTGCATTGGTTGAAACAATAACAATATGTAGTGAAACATTAAACATGTATGCACATGTGCATTGTTCGAAACAATAACAATATGGAGTGAAACATTAAACATCTATGCACATGTGCATTGTTCGAAACAATAACCATGTGGAGTGAAACAGTAAACATGTATGCACATGTGCATTTTTTAAAACAATAACCATGTTGGTAATTTATGTTAGGTGGTCAATAATGAAATTACATACGCTTAGTAATTGATATCAAAATATCATGATCGCAATCATAACCTATGAATACGTATACAGACAGTGCAAAATGATTGTAAACAAAAAGAATAATGCTTAGAAATTGTTTATCATTATATATAGGATAATCAAGAATCGTTAATGATTTATGACGCCTGGATGAACGTCTACAAGGTTGCTCAGGTTCATATATATATATATGCAGGGCCTTTAGCATCATCATCAACATCTTCGTCAGTATCATTGGAATCAACGTCCTACAAACTGTTAAACGTAATGTTTATAATACAGATGTATTCGGCATCAACATCGGGTATCCAAAATGGTGTGCCATTAGGTGTATAAGTCGTAATTGTTCCTGTATAAAGAAAAAGAAAAGCATATAATATTGTGATTAATATGGTATATGGTGTGTCTACGCACAATGTATAAATGTTTAACATTTTTTTGGTGATGAGTATGGGGTGTTGGTAATGTGATGCACATGTGCATAATTATGTACTGATGGTTAACAGCTCATTTGTGATGATTATGGATTGTTGGCAACATAATGCACACGTGGAGAATTATGCAATGTATAGAAATAGAAGTAATGCATGTAAAAAAACAGTGAATTGTTTAATGCTTATTAATGATGAATAGGGGGTGTTGGTAATGTGATACACATGTATATGTTGGCAATGCAAATGTGCATAATGTATATGTTGCAATGTATAACAGGTGTGTTGAAAATGGAGTACATGTAGTTAAAACATAATGACATTAAAAACTATGCATCGATAGTTTTAGATGGTATGGTTTCAAAGGTGAAAATGGTGCGAACATTATGCAAACAAACAAGAATTGACGAAGATAAAGAACGGTGCGGACTTACCAATTGGGTTGACGTTACCCCAATAGGTCCCAGGTAGAGGATGCACAAGAGGATCACCGTATACCTCTGAGGTTGAGGTAAGCAAAATCCTATAAAGAAAAAGTTTAACGTCGTATTTAAACATGAATCTGAAATACCAAGATAATCCAAAGTTCCAAAATTACATAACAATCTTTGAACCTTGCGCCAACTCTCTTTGCAAGACCAGGCATATTTAGCGTGCCAATCACGTTCATCTTTATTGTCTGTCAAGAATTACACATTCATTAAGGTTCCGTTATAATCATTTTTTGGAGGCATTAAGTGAAAGGTACATAACAAATTGTTGTATTTGCTAGATGCAATGAGGATGAGGACGGATACACACCTTTACAGTATAACACCCCAACCGATGGCGGAAACATCGGGGCATGGCACTGAGCGAAACAGATTGTACAGGAGAAATTCCATAACAACTAAATTACCAGATAGTTAATATTATGTCTCATACCATAACCCATCAAATAATTCAATCATTATAGTCATCGATATCTCTAAGACAAATAACATGTTCCGACAACTCAGATTTAAATAAGTAAATAAATTGTCTTTGTTTCTAGACTCTCATTCCTACTTGATTCCACAAAGCAGATAAAGCACAGCATCCTAAGCACCTGTCACATACGTTAAAATAGAGGTCAATACACATAGTGTAAAGGTGAGCATACAAGTTTAATAGTATAGTAGAGTTCGAAATCGTTTACACATAACCAGCATGTAACATTTACAAAGTGAAGGCAAGTAGGTTATCGACAGAGAAATATGCACAGACGTGACTGCGAGTTGTAGAATGCGCAACACATATCCCCACTGGGACACATGAAGTAAAGCCCTTAACAACCCATGTCCATGACAGGTGCTGAGTCCAAACTATAGTACTATCGTTGCTAAGGTGTCAGGCAACAATCACTGTGTTAACATAACATACAAGCATTCATCGAATAACACGTAGCATGCAATAATGGTCAGCGTATAAATAGTGTTTGCGTTGTGTGTCGATTGTGATTTAGAATAAGTAACGTATGTAACACCCAAAAGTGCGTAAAGCGAAAAGGGTTCGAGTATACTCACAGATGCATTTAAGTTAATAAACACTGCCTTGGATTGAAGGGAGCGCTGAGAAATTAGCCTGAACAGTTAACAATAGCATAAGCGATGAACGATGCGTAAAGTGGTGAAGAGTGACTAAGTGTCGGATGGTAATCCTATAGGATGGCTATCCGATCGGTTGACCATTCGATTGGATGTCAATCCATTCGGATGGTCATCCGATCGGATGGCCATTCGATTGGATTGACATTCGTTTAGTAAGGATGTGTTTGTGTATGATGGCTTTGAAGTTTTTGTTGTAGCATTTTGAAAACAGAGAAGTATCCCTACCTTTTCAGGTCGATCGATCGAACAGTCATTCGATCGGATAGCGATCCGATTGGCAGGACACTTAGTGAGAACAAGTTTACAGCATGATTGTCACTCAATTGGATGGTCTACCGATTGGATGGTAATCCGTTAGAACTGACTATGCATTGATCATGTTGAAAATTGTTTAAGTGTTGAAGACTAAGTTGCAATCTGATCGGATTGCGGTTCGATCGGATGGCAATCCGATCGGACGACAATCCGTCCCGCGAATCTGATCATTCTGCAACTTGAAGGTTCGTTAAGTTTGAAAATTCTTGCAGTTAATCGAGACGGTACGACAGCGCGCTAAACAACGAGAACTCCACCAGACCCAATTCATCTGATCAGATAGGAATCACCCTAGTCCAATCAGTTAACTGGTCGTGACGGTTGTTCATGTTTAACCCGTAATCAGTTGTCTCTTAGATAGAAATCGGATATTGGACCAACACATCACTAAGAAAGAGTAGAAGATCAGAACGAGCTCTGATTCTATCGGTTTTGGGTGCATTGAGTGTAAAAGAGTTGAAAGAAAATTAGAAAACCATCTTTAAATCCTTTTAACCATGAATATGTGTAGATCTATGCGAAAACATTGTTTAATCATGTGGAAATCCTTCAGATCTGGGTTGTTGTTAGTGGAATGAGGCCAAAACTTGAAGTTCATAAGAACTCCATGATGACATCATCCTTGAACACCTCAATTCCACTGATTTCATGGTCAAAAGTTAAGATTCAAAAGAGAAAATGATGAAGAAGTGTGTGTAGATCATAGAAGTACAAGATTTAGGTTGAAAACTTACAAAAATCGTGAGAAATCGAGAGAAAGAAGGCATGGAACTCTGCTGGTCGAATGGGGAAGCTGTCACATCAAGTGATGTGACAGGAGGGGTATTTATAGGTTGCCAAAAAGGGAAAGTGAAAAGGAGACGGATAGGCCACCGATCGGATGGTAATCCGATCGGATGGCCATTCGATCGATCGGCCCTTCGACCGCGGTGGTCCGGCGAGTTGGGTTTCGGCGTTTCATTTCGCGTGTTGGGTTTTGTGATGCGTTTAAGCGAGTATCGATTATGCGATGCGATAGATTAATAATTGAACACACAAATACTATATCTAACATACAATCATTATAAATAACTTGCGTTTAGCGTTTGCGATTAAATTGCGTTGCGATAGTGTTGCGATTGCGTTTCGATTAATCACCACAAACATAAAGTAAACATGCACAAGTAACAGGCAAGTAACACACACACGTAAAACAATATTCAGAATCTATCAATCAAAGCGCGAATGCGATTGCGATGCGATTAGCGATAAAACATGCGATAAATATCGATTAAATCTCGATTATTAATAGATACTTCACATAATACAACTAAAGCGATTAAATAAAAAGATTCGATTACAAGTCAAAGAAGTTGATGAAACAATGGTTAACCGAGGTGGTTAACACACTGATCTCGTCAAGTAGGGTTAATCCATTCTCTCCGAGGATCGCTGGCTGGATCGTCCGCTGGTTGATCTCCTGCACAAGGAAACAAACCGTGACTCGTAACAAGGAGAATGGGGTGGGGGGTGCTCCTTGTGACCACTCTCCGGCGTGAGAATCAGTAATTTGCTTGGGAAGCAAAGTGTGATAGTAGTAGTAGTGAGAGAGTTGTGAAGAGATACCTCAAACCTGGTTTGGGATGGGTTTTTATAGCCGAGGAGTGAAGGAGGGTAGTTGAGTAGCTAGTCTGACATCGCACAGCCTTCTGTAGGTGTGTCAGGCCTGTCGATTACGGTGGTGATGCCACATCCTGCTGTGGTGTCAGACTGTTGCATACATGTGGGCTGACAGGTGACTGTTCTCAGTGCCACTTGCACTGTGGTGTCAGACCTATTTGCCTTGTAGGCAGGATGCGGTGCCGGACGGCATCGCTGCTTGCGGTAACTGATGTTATTCCCGCGTTTTTGTTCTGGCCAAGATGTATGCGGGATGCGGTGCCATGCCGCATCGCCGTTTGGTGACTGTTACTGTTGTCCAGATCCCTTTTCGTGACGAAAATGTTCCTAGGATGCGGTGCCAGGCCGCATCGCTATGTGTAACATCCGTTCTCGTACTTAAGGTAAGTCTTCTTATCAATTGACAGATTGGTTCCAACCGCTGTGTTCGCGCGTCCCCGCATGGACACAGATAAGTTCTTGCTGGTGGGGGTTTTTGATAAGGGTAATGGTCACTCACGGTTGTGCTGACGCGAGATCTGGGACCATACCCCTCCATGTCCCCCCAGTCTAGTGTTTCTTCCTTATGCAAGTTGCATGTGGGAGGGATACTGGACTATGGTGTCTAGAAGGTAGAATATGGGCCATGTAGATGGCTCCTACTTTCAGTAAATCAAGCTGCTGGTCCAGTGACGTCTCTTCTGTACCGGTGAGCAGGTTCCGTCTGATGCGGAATTCTCAGCCAAGGATTTGATCCGGTGATATGGTCTACCTTTTTCTGATGTCATCAGCCACCTGTTGGTGTTTCGAACCAGCCTTTGAGACGGTGACTGAAGATGTTGGCAGGGTTCGAACCAACCTTTGAGATGGTGACGGAAGATGTTCGTGATCGCCACTCTAGTTGTAACCTCTGCGTCAGCTGATGCAATGTTTCTAAGTACTTTTCTTAAGCTCTATGTTTATCAACTGGACATTCAACGATGATCCCTGCTTTGTGGGGTGTTCGTGTTCTTCCAGGTTAACTCTCAAGTAACCGCACGTCTTTTGCGGTTTAGCTCTCTAGTAACCGCACGTCCTTTGCGGTTACCTCGTTGCTGCACATTATTGGCCATGTGTGGTCGAGCTACGTGGGGTACTTGCGTCATTGTTAGCCGTGTTTGGTCGAACAATGTGAATCTGGACTATGGGCAAATAAACATGGTCATAGGCATGGTAGTGCCCACCATTGTTTATTCGATGTGGTCCATAGGTGGGCAAACAGAGTCATAAGCAGACTTGTTACCACTGTTCCTTAGCTACTTTCCTTCACGCTTTGGTGGAAAGTAGTTTTCCTTTAAGTAGTGTTGCCGAAGGAGATCACCTTAGATACTTGGGAATCTGGGTGAAACTCGTCCGCATTCGTTCTGTAACCACTTTCCTTCACGCTTAGTTGGAAAGCAGTTTTCCTGGAAGTAGCTTTGATCAACCGCGTGGCGGTTTAGTCGTGGCTCTTCCGTAGCTACCGCCTGCGTACTTGTATTTCGCCGCAGCTACTCGTGAGTGTCTGTGGTTTGCAGCAAAGAACTCGCTTCTAAAGGGTTTGAAGCTTGTATGTGGCTCTTGAAGGATCAGGAGTCAGGGTAGCTGATGTGCGGTTGCTCAGCATACTTGTCCTTTATCCTAAGGAGAAGCCGTTTGTGTCCCCTCCGTGGTTGTGAACCGGATACGAGGGATTTGAAACTTGAAGAAACTTGCATGGAATGCGGTTTGCCGCATCCTGAGAAGCGGTTTTCTCAGTCCAAAGAACCATGCTGGTTCTGAGTATCTGACACACCTGTACGGGCTCGTGTGTGTCATCTCCGCATATTCCACGTGTGCTCGTAGGTATATACGGATATTGGTGATACCCCTCTACATAATGTAGAGAGATTTATTTTTGCCTTTTTTGAGGGGTATGTAAAAAACGACATGCGGTATGGGTTATGGTGCGGTAAACCAGAGAAACCGCATGCCGCTTATGTTTAGATATTGTTGTCGCTTTTGTGCAGCATACGTGGCTGAACGCACGTGTGAGTTGGTGAAAGTTGGTAGGATTTTATGTCATGTGCTGAAATGAAAGGGTGTTTGCACTGCCCGAGGTCATAAATGCACTGTAGCAATGAGTGTAAAAGTCTCTTTTGTCAGGCGCGTGGACGGCCACTCGCGAGTGGTAACCGTCAGCGAAACCCTCGCTGAACACGTGGCGTCGCATAACTCGTTCTTTTCAAATGTGATGATTCGGTTATCCCCTCACATTAATTGCGATGGGTATATAAGGGGAAACCGTTTGATTTCTCCTCACTTGTTCAAAATTTGAAAAATTTTCCGGTGAGGGAAAGAGAGCATTTTTCATCTTCTCCGATAGACTTTGTTGAAACTCCGGTGAGGTGTGAGTTTTTTAACTCATTTTCTGTTTTCTTCACTACATTCCCTGATGGCTGAACCATTAAATCCACACCATGCTGAGGGTGAAAACCCTGATCGCTCGTCGCCGGCGGCGGCGGAAGAAGATGAAGATGGTGGTGGTGCCCCCGGCGGGGGTTTACCAGTGTTGAAGTGGACAAAAGGTCAGTTTGACATCCTGATGACCAGTATTTAAATGCCCAAGGAGTATGGGTTTATATTTCCACGGGAAGGTGACACCGGTGCCGATGCTCCGGCCGGTTACGTCACCATGTGGGCCGATTTCTTCATTGATGGTAATCTCCGGTTACCATTGACTGTGTTTGTTGCTGATATTTTGGAGTTTTACAAACTTCATATCTCCCAATTGAGCCCGTTCGGGATGATTCGAATCAGACATTTTGAGTACACTTTTCGTGCTCTTGGTTTGGAGATTACCGTTGAAAATTCCCGGCGGTTCTACCAGTTGACGGTGAACATCGGGTTCTTTTCTTTTGGCCAACGGTATGGGAGCCCCAAGCTGATGACCCCTCCGAAGAGTATTACAAAATGGAAGACCAAGTTCTTCTACATTAAGGCTGCCGCGGTTGTTGCCAACATGACCTTGCGGAATGTGAATGAGACCATCCCTGCAGAGGATATTGCTCTTCCTAGCGCGGAGACGGTGGAGTGGTTCCCAAGGTTGAAAACCATTGAGTTCAAGAAGCTGGACAACTCGCAGTTGTGGGTGTTGCGGATGATGTTGACCAGGCCTGATAGGAAGTCAAGGCCCGTTGTGCGGGAGAAGAGTGGTGGTAAGCATTTTTACTCTTGTGTGGTTTCCTTACTTCCTTGTTTGCTACTGATTTTGTAAGTGTACTATCAGAGGACGCTGCCCTGTGGAGGATATTTGACCCGACTTTCCTGGGCAAGGTTGAGTTACTTCCGTGTGCGGAAGGTGAATGTTTTAACTTGACCATTGTTAACAACTTTCGCGTTCCTAACCGCGAGGCGCTGAATGCACCCCTGCCGCAAGGCAAAGGTATAATCCCTAATCTTCTTACTTGCCTTGTAAAGAAGTTATCCTTTCTTATTTGTTTGTTTGATGATTTAAACGCATGTAATCTTGGGGTTTTGGGAGAGTTTGAGGCGAAGGCCGCTTCCAAGAAGCATGCGGAGAAAAAGCATGTGGAGAAACCTGTGCGGGGTCGCGGCAAGAAAAAACCTGAGGCTGTTGTTGTTCCTCCTTTGGTGCCGCAGGCGACTGGTATCTCTCGTTCTCGTTTCCGCAGATATACCGATTACGTGGTAGTGTCTGACACCCTTGAGGGTTTGGGTGTTCCAGGTGGTGGTGCGGCGGCAGGTGGATCCTCTGCGGGTTCCAAACCTGCTGATGAGAAGAGGAAGAGAAAGATAGATGATAAGGCTATTGGTGCCAGTGAGAAGAAACGTCTGAGGATACAGATCAAATGGACAACTACTGTTTCTCAGGCGAAGCCTGCGGTTACGTCTGGTAAGTGATTCATAACCTTCACAAGTGTTTTGTTATTGTAACTTGTATTTGATGGTTATTGTTGCTTTGTCTGCAGAACCGCAAGATGAAGGGTTCTCTTTGTTTGATGCCCCTCATTCTCCCCCGCGTGACACGGCTGCGGATGCGGGGGTTCATAAGGATTTTACCAGAAGCCCTTCCATGGAAGTGGTGAATGAGCCTTCTGCGCGAGCAGAGGATACTGGAAAGAAAACTGCGGCTCAGATCTTTGATACGGTGGTTTCCCATGATAATCTGATATCCACGCAGGATACTGATGATCTGAACCTGAAGTTTTCTGATGCTGAAGAGAAAAAATCTCCTGCTGCCGAGAAGGCTTCCGGTTCCGCTTCTGGGGGTGCGGATTTTAAAGGGCTTCCTATTCAGCCTGAAGAGTCTGAATTGGAGTTCTACTACCGCACCTATACTGAAGACCGGGCTGTGAACTATCACCGTCCCCCTTGGAATGTGATGCAAGGGGATGATATTTCCGCTGATCCCTCTGCGTGTAGGGATATTTCCACTCTCGGGTTTGTCGGAAAACAGGGAATAGAGGTTACTCGATCCTCCGGGTGGACCTACAATTGGTATCAGAGCATTGGCTCGATTCCTTGTTAAAACCAAGTTGATTTTCATGAGTTTTTCTTGAGTTTGAAGTTTATATTTTCTGGAAAAACAGTTTAAAATCTTGAAAATCTTGATGTTTTGCTGATTAGTTCATACAAAACCTTGTTAGATCTCTGTTATACATGTTATGTTGAGGTTTTTATTGAAGTTTTCTTGCGAAATTGTGTTCGAAAAATTTTCCGGTGGCCGGTAAACTCGTATATTTCACCGGTAAACTCATAAACTCATCTGAGTTCATAAGTTGTTCTTCATTGTTCATCATATAATCTGGGTATTTGAGTTAAAGTCTGCATTGTTGATTTAGTTGAATTATTAATATTGATTATAATATTAATTGTTTGAAAATGATGTACACAAATGCATGATGGATAGTTGTTGAACGAAGTGAAAGGGTAAGGTGGGCTTGACTTATTTGACAAAAGTAGCCTTGTGTCAGTATATAAAATATAAGATTTGATAAAGGAATTCAGTTTCGTCGTTCAGATATATCAATCAATTTCGTCGCAATACAATATCAATTTTGTTTCGTCGCCACCTTATACATTTTGTTTCGTCGCTGAGATCATACATTCTGTTTCGTCGCTGAGATCATACATCCTGTTTCGTCGCTGAGATCATACTTTCTGTTTCGTCGCCAAGCAATCATTCTGTTTTGTCGGACCTTCAATCAACTTCAGTTTCGTCGGATCATATCTTTCAGTTTCGTCGAACAAGATCATCATCCTGTTTCGTCGCACAAGATATCTTGTTTCGTCATACTTGTTTATCATCTGTTTCGTCGAACTTGTTTAAAATTTTAACAGTAGCTTTGCAATTCATATTTAACGGTTTAATTTGAGTGATTTTTTCAGGTATTAGTCTTTAAACATCAAAAATGAATCCGAACTGGTGGGGTAATCCGTCAACTGCAGAGAGCAAGTATACAAACACACGTTTATTTCCTTCATGGGCTGAATCACCTGTTCCCACATCTAATACAGAAAGCAAATATCAAAGCACCGGTTTGTCACCATCATGGGCTGAATCTCCCGCACCCGCATCTTCGCAAGCAAATCAAATGTCGACCGGTCAATGGGCGTTTGTTACAAATCAAACTCCAAGTATTCAAAGTATACTCCGAAGCGAAAGCGAGACCGGAAGTCTAAATCGTCCACCGAAACTGATGCACATAAACGAATATCCTGGTTGGGTAGATAGATTTCAGACATATGTCAATGGGCAAAACACGGAATTGTGGCTATGTTTTACTACAGATTTCGATCAAGCTCTTGAGGTTGCCGCTTCAACTGCCGCTACATTTGCAGATCTTTCGGAAGACCAGAAAAAGACATATGATTTAGAAAAGAAAGCATATGCTATTCTGACTCAGGCGATGAGCAAGGAAATATATCATCAGTTCGCCAGCTTCAAGACGTCAAAGCGATTGTGGGATGCATTGAAGACAAGGGGTCTAGGAAATGAAAAGTCACGCCAATTGAGACATGACTTACTCAAAAAGGAGTTTGATGGGTTCACATGTATGGAAAGTGAATCTTTGGGAGATATGACAAGTCGATTCTATCATCTGCTGACTGAATTGGGTAATTATGGGGTAGTAACAACTCCAGCAGAGGTAGTCACAAAGTTTGTCGATGCATTGCCACCTTAATGGAATAGTTTCTTGGAAATTCTGAAATACAATGGCGCATTGACTACGACAAACATCAATGATTTCGTTCAGCTCTTGGAGAACAAAGATCAGGAAGAAACCCTAAAGGCGAAAAGGGTGCCAGTGCGACAAAATCCTGATATGTATTATGGAACTTCTAGCACTCCTACAAGACCAGTTTCACATGCTCCACTTCAGACGGCGTTTGTCACAAGCACGGATTTATATGGCAATACGATACAAGTTCCTGTGAAGCCAGCTCCAACCACAGACTTGTATGGAAATCCATTACCACCAACTCCACAACAGCAAGCTTGTTATGGAAGCACATCATCTGCTGGTCAGCCATCAAAGTCAAATAAAGTACGGCTTGACACGTCAAACTTCTCCAAAGTTAGCGTTGAAGTAGCTAAAGATCATATGGAGATACTAAACACATTGGTGAGCTCGTATTGTGGGTTGATTGCAGGGCAGATCGGAAACATCAGTCTAACTCAAGAAGATTATCAGCAGATCGATAAAGAAGAGATGGATATGATGTACATCAAATGGGCTTTCGCCAGTGCTATAAGGCGAGCTAAAGACTTCATGGAACGGACGGGTCGAACCAGCTTGGAAAGCAAGAAAGACACCAAGTATGGGTTCGATAAGCAGTCTGTTAAGTGCTTTAACTATGGTGAACGTGGTCATTTCAAGCGTGAATGCACAAAGCCAGCTCAGCATGGGAACCAGAATCCTTTCAGAGGTCAAGGCAACCAGGCGAATCAGAATCAAGCCAGGAATGATGATCGCGCCTTGGTCCCTGCAAACAATCAAACAGGACCATCGAACACCAATCAAGCTCTTGTGGTGCAAATAGATGAAGGTTGCGACTGGTCAATGCAATTAGGCATTGGTGATCAAGGAGGAGCAGCTTGTTTTGCTGAAGCCGCTAAGGATTTGAAGCACGCCAGTGGTGGAGAATCTTCCGCCAGTGGTGGTGAATCTTCAGATGAAGAGAGTTCTGGTGATTCAAGGAGTTCAGATGAGGAAGTCTCAACCTCAGGCGAAGATTATTCTGATGATGTATCTAGTGGGAGAATCGATGAAGATATCGATGAATTGTTAGGAGAAGCTGCAGCAAGGAATGATAGAAGATCTATTCTGGTGGATCAAGCTGCTTATTCTTCTTCTTCTCTTCTTTCAGCCTTTATGGCTAATGGCGGCAGTTCATCAAGCCAGGTATGTGTCGATGAACCAACTGTTGTTAATTGTGATAATTGTGCTAGCTTAAGAGTTAAATGTGCTGATTTTGATGCTAATATGTCTGAGTTGCAAAGCAAACATGATGCTTTAAATGCTGAATTGTTTGACTTGCAAAACAAACATGTTTCTTTAGATGCTAAGTGGTGTGATTTGCAAAGCAAACATGAGGCTTTGCAAAAAAAATATGAAGTGACAAATATCCACAATCAAAAGTTGATAGTGGATCTCTCGAAATGCAAAGAGGCTAACATGTTTTATGAAAACCATGAAAAGGAATTTAAAACAGTGGTTGAAAATTTAAGAAAAGATAAAACCGAATTGACAAAAATGGTTTCAAGAAAACAAACTGACATAAACTGTTATATCAATCGTCTTGAGATCATGCAAAAAGAGTTAGCCTGTACAAAGTGTGAAAGTGAGGCGATCCGGCTTAAGCTAGACAGTTATTCAAACTCTAGATATGTGATGGATCACATCATTGGCACACAAAAAGAGAAAAAGGATGTCACGTGCATTGGATATAAGAAATGTCCACCACCTGTTAGACAAAATTATGATGCCATGCCTGATGAGAAGTATAGAACTCATTATGAAGAATCTGTTCCTTTAGACATTGAGGAATTTGCAACGGGACTTGGATACAAACCGGAAGTATCATCAGATTCGGATGTGTCAGCAGATACATGTGTGTCTTCTGCTGAACAGAATCAGGATCCTCCAGCTATTGTTGAGGATGCTGATTCTTCTGATGATGAATCCGATGATACTGACTCAGCACAGTCTGATGCGGTAATCAAAGAAGAGGACATACCTCTTGAGAATCATATTCTATGTGATCCTCCCGCAAAACCTGCTAAGACTGCTCTGGTCGAGTCCACGTCTGCAAAAGAGTCTGAGAGTGTGAATTTGTTGTACACTCTTGTTGGTGATGATAAAATCTACTCTGACAAATATTTTCCTATTAAGAATGTTAATCAATCTTTAATAAGTAAATTTTTTTAGGATTCAACAAGTAAGTTTTTGGGAAAGACAGGGTCACACATTGTGGTAACACAGTGTCCTCCTATCCCAAAGGCTGAAGTTCAAAAACAATGTGGCAATCAGAAATTACCAACAGTGAAAAAGCAGCAAAATCGCACCAAACCAAAAGGTAACTCACCGACTCAATGGCAAAAGAAACAGACCCAAAAGAAGGACAAGAAAATGAACTTTGTGAAATCGAAGGGAACATATAAACTTGAAACATTTTCAAATAAATCTAACTTAGATTATGTCATTCAAGTTAATTCTTTGAAAAGAAACGAACCAAACAGTTCAAAACCTAGTACCTCGGGATCACAAAGTTCATCGACAAGACAATCACATGATACTACGGGGTTTGTAGAACGTAGATCATGTTTTTCATGTGGCACAATTGGACATATCATTCGAAATTGTCCATATCTTCATAAACAAAAAGCCAAAGTTGATGATCCTCGTGACCAAATTGACCGCAAGCGATCTGTTTCATCAAAACCAGATCCCCGTCTTGTAAAAGAAAGGGAAAAGAAACAGAAACGCCAACAGGTCAAGAAAATTGAAAAAGCAATCAAAACCGATGTGGTTAACAAAACATCTGTTTCTGTCAAACCAGACAATTCAAAAACTTCAGACAATCATGAAGTTAAGATTTTAAAGAATAACACTGGTAAAACAAAACAGACCTGGAAACCAAAAACGGTTAATGAATCAGGGGGAACATCATAATTTCCACAACATCGAGAAGTTCAAGTAACTTACGTTGATGAAAATGGAAGACCCAAGACCACAAAGGCTTGGGTCCCCATCTCCAACTAATCATGTGAGTACATGTGCAGGGTGTTCCAGGAGGAACTTTCAGCAGTCATTGGATTGTTGATAGTGGGGCATCCAGGCACATGACAGGTGACATGAAACTTCTCTACGACGTTAAATCTATTAGAGGAGGTTATGTTGCTTTTGCTGGAGATAAAGGCGGATATATTACAGGAGAAGGAATGGTATCCAACGGGGTTGTAAGTTTTGACAAGATCAACTTTGTACAACAACTTGATCACAATCTTCTCAGCGTTTCACAAATTTGTGATAAACAGTTTTCTGTACACTTTGATGCAAATGGATGTTATGTGCTGAAACCCGACTTCAAGATTCCAAAAGAATGGATTCTCTTATCTGCTCCAAGGATAAATGATTTGTATGTCCTTGATATGAGCCAAGCAATAACAACTACTGCACAAGCAACTTGTTTCATTTCAAAATCCACTGAAAAAGACTCTATCTCTTGGCACAGACGTATGGGCCACATTCACTTATGCAAAATGAATCATTTGGTGACAAATGAATTAGTGAATGGTGTTCTTCTTAAAAATTTCCATCTTCAAGACGTCTGTGTTTCATGCCAAAAAGGAAAGCAGACAAAGAAGCGACATCCGATGAAGAAGATCAACACGGTGGCAGTTCCTCTTGAACGTTTGCACATGGATTTGTTCGGTCCTATCAAGCACAAAAGCATCAGGAATGATCAATACTGCCTCGTGAAAACTGATGATTATTCAAGAATTTCTTGGGTGGCGTTTATGGCTCACAAGAGTGAAACTTTCGGTATTATCAAAAACTTGATCATTCAGATTGAGAATTTGTATAAGTTGAAGGTTAGACGGATACGCAGCGACAATGGTACTGAATTTAAAAATCATGCCATGGCGGAGTTTTGCACATCAAAAGGTATTCTTCACGAATTTAGTGCGGCTTATACTCCTCAACAGAACGGCGTCGCTGAACGTAAAAACCGTACATTGATCGAGACTGCTAGGACTATGTTGGTAGAGTCGCAGTTGCCCATTCCATTCTGGAGTGAAGCTGTGGCCTTCGCATGTTACACAATGAATCGAGTCCTTACAGTCAAAAGGCACAACAAGACCTGCTTTGAGCTTCTTCACAAACGGAAACCAGATTTGTCATATCTTGAACCGTTTGGAGCTCCTTGCACAATGATCGATCCTAAAGGAAAGTTTAGGGCAAAAGCTATTGAAGGTCACTTTCTTGGTTATGCCACCCCGAACTTAAGAGTCTGGAATCTAGAGACTAAAAGGGTTGAAGAATGGTCTGAGGTCAGAGTACAAAGGCACACATTGCCAGTCAGATGTCCTGGTCAACCATGGATGTTTGAGTACGATGACTTTTTCAATTCGATCAATGTTGAAGCAGTTGAAGAAACTGTTGCGGCAAGGATGTTTTTCGAGAGTGACAACGCAACAGATTCACCGTTGGTTCGTCCAATTATTTTCAATCAAGAACCATCTTCAGTGAACAATAATGCTCTCGACAATGAGGATTTTCATGATGCAACCGAACTGAACGAATCTTCAGAGGATGAAGAATTTCTAGATGCGGATCAAGAAGCTCCTACATCAGCTGTTCATGGTACTTCAGAGGCTACACCTCCAGTGGACGCCCCTAAAACATCTGAAGCTTCTGCATCATCCTCTTCGTCAGTTCCGGGTATTGAATTAGTTGTTGATCTCAATTTCAACAATCTGGGTACAAACATTTCAGTTCCAGATAATCCTGAAACAAGGATTCACAATACCCATCCTCAACAAAACATCATAGGCAATGTACAAAGTGGCATTCAAACAAGAAACATGTTGCGAAACAACAACAACGCAGGCTTGTATGCGGCAATTCGAGAATATGGTCAACAAAACGATTGGTCTTTTGCGTGTTATGTCTCACAGGAAGAACCAAGAACTTGGAAAGACGCTTTGAAAGATAATTCTTGGGTTGAAGCTATGCAGGAAGAATTGCAACAATTCCAGAAACTTGGTGTCTGGAAGCTCGTAGAGAAACCTGCTGGTTATAAGAAGATTGGTACCCGTTGGGTGTATAAATGCAAAAAGGACGACCGTGGAATCGTTATTCGGAACAAAGCAAGATTGGTCATTCAAGGTTTTCGTCAGATTGAAGGTATATACTACAACGAAGTGTATGCACCTGTTGCACGTCTGGAAGCGATTCGGATCTTTTTGGCTTATGCCTCATTCAAAGGATTCAAGGTTTACCAGATGGATGTCAAAAGTGCATTCTTACATGGTCTAGTGGAAGAAGAGGTGTATGTTGAACAGCCTCCAGGTTTTGAAGATCCTATTCATCCCGATCGGGTTTGGTTGCTGAACAAAGCTCTCTATGGTCTACATCAAGCACCACGAGCTTGGTATGCAACCTTATCTAATTATCTGCTGGAGAATGGATTTCCCAGAGGTCTTATCGATTGCACTCTCTTCATAAAAGAACAAGATGGAGACCTTCTACTGGTTCAGGTATATGTGGATGATATTATATTTGGTTCAAGTAACAATGTTATGTGTAGGGATTTCGAGCGTGTAATGCAGGATAAATTCGAGATGAGCGCTATGGGGGAGATGACTTTCTTTTTGGGCTTGCAAGTGCAACAAACGAAGTCTAGGATTTTCATCCATCAGACTAAGTATGTTCAAGACATCTTGAGCCGATTCCAGATGTCCGACACATCGCCCATTGGTACCCCACTGCAGCAAAATCACGGAATCAATCCAGACTTGAAGGGTGAAGTTGTTAGCTCTTCATACTACCGCGCGATGATTGGATCCCTTATGTACCTCACAGCATCAAGACCAGATATAATGTATCCAACATGCCTGCTAGCCAGATATCAAGTGAACCCGAAGGCCTCACATCTTGCAGCTGTAAAAAGGATTTTTCGTTATTTGAAGGGTTTCCCAGACACCGGTCTATGGTACCCTAAGGATGATAACTTTGACTTAGTCGCTTTCAGTGGTTCTGATTTTGGCGGATGCAAAATCGACGGCAAATCCACAACGGCTGGATGCCAGTTTTTAGGAAATCGCCTCGTAACATGGCAATGCAAGAAGCAGACTTGTGTCGCCACATCAACTTGTGAAGTTGAATACATTGCTGCTTCAAGTTGTTGCTCCCAAGTCCTGTGGATACAACAGAAAATGCGCGATTACGGTTTTGAATTCCTAACTACTCCTATTTTAGTCGATAATTCTGCTGCCTTATCTATCACTAGAAATCATGTGCAGCATTCAAAGACCAAACACATCGAAATCAAGTGTCACTTCATACGTGATTGCTTTGATAAAAGGCTAATCGATGTTGTTAAGGTCCACACTGATGACCAACGTGCCGACCTTTTTACCAAAGCATTTGATAAATCAAGATTTGACTTTTTATTATTGGTAAACGGCATTAAGGTCAAGCAAGAGTAATCCACATCGGAAAATCGTTTTTGTAAATATCTTTGTGTTTTTAAAATTATTGTAAGTTTGTTGATTTTAGGGGGAGTAATTCCAAATTTGAAAATTCAAAAACATCGAAAAATTTCAAAAACTCAAAAACAATAGAAAAACAAAAATGAGTTTCCTGGCGAGCAAAAGAGAAAATGATAGTACATTAGTGGTGTGTCCAAACCTCTTTAAACTGAAAAGAAAAATGAAAAACGATAAGCAGCTCTATATAAGATGTATCGGTAGGCTCACAATCATCTTAAAGTGTGCAGGGTGATATAAACTTAAATCGACTGAAGACCAGGTGGGAACCACTCATTGGCATATGGTCTTAGTACCAAAATTTCGTTTGAGAGATTGCCAAGGTTCTGAGATATGTGGTCTTTATGCTGTTTATCATCTGGGTATCATGGTTGTTTCTTTTACCGAAACAAACGGAGACGAAGTCTAGATCTTCCATGATATCATACATACGTGTACATACTGCATACGACCTCAATAAGTGATCAACAATCACATGTCCCACAAAACAAGTGATAATATATCACATTTATCCGGGAGTCAAGTTCGTCTCTTTGCTGTACGAAAGTGCTGACCTGTTCACGGACTTGCTCTTGTGCCCTTCATGCATCTGAAAATCAAGTTCCTCATCAATAAGTGATTCTATCACATAGGGCTTGTTTTCATCAAAATAAGTGAGTTTCTCACATTTTCATATACGTCAAAACAGATGATAAATGGTATACTCACCAGTAAGATGAATCCTCGTGCATACCTTGATACGGGAATGTGTCGTGATGTGGATGAACACCGGTCCGTAAGTATAAATCATACCTTAACGTATCCCCTCGCCATGATTACATATGATAAGTTGAGCTTATGTGGATAACAATACCGATAATCGTTATAGGATGTTTATCTAATTGTTAACAAAAAGAACAACAAGAGTGTTTTGGCATGACCGTACACTAATATGATTCTCTTACCCTCGAAACTCGCAAAAAGAATGTTTGTATATATTTACTTTTTAGTTTCTGCAACTCTGTATATATTTATTTACTGCTTTCAGTCTTTAAGTTTGAAATATTCAAAATGCCAAAAAGATTTTAGGTGTGTTTTAATATAAACTTTATAAAAGTCAAAATGATTGTATTTCTGCTTTAGTTTTGATTACCCGATGTTGGAACTCAAGTCTTCGTTTGCCTGAAACCTGAACGAAAACCAAAACGACTGAATCTTCATAAACGGTCAGAGTTTGCAAGTTTTGAAAGTTAATAATCAAAATTGAAAAATCTGTTAACTTTTCAAACTAAACTGGCGGGCGGTAGTTGAAAACATGGTCACATGTGTCGTTTGTTTATGTTAACTATATTCCAAGCAGTTGTTCTCATTACGCGTTTAGCTTTCTTGCATGTGCAGATGCTAAAGGTAAAGAGAACATGTTCGATGACAAGCTTCGGAATGAAGACACGACATGGAGGCACTCAAAAGATAAAGATGATCGAGTTGCTGTTGACCTATCATCAACACCACAAGGATCTAAAGCATTGAAGATCAAAAGATTCACGAGCATAATCAAAGGGGGAGTTTATTGATACACTTCCTAAATACAAGCGGGAGTTTATTGATACACTTTCTACTTACAACACGTGAAGACTTTGAAGATCCTCCGACATGGAAGATATGGAAGATGAACCTTACGAGTAGCGTCCAAGGGGGAGTTTGTTGGTACACTTTATGTGGACGCGACTCGACTCGACTCGGTTCGACTCGGTTCGGTTCAACTCGGATAGGTTCGGCTCAAGCCCGACGTCACGACATTCCTCCATCGTGCGTCCCAAAGTTCGACACGCGAAGCACGGAGAGCCGCGGCCTTTCCCGCCGCCACATCATCATGATGATGTCATGATGATGTCACATGGTTGACTAACTCTTACAATCAGAATGTTTGAGAGTTCATATACGTGCATGTGCTTTGTGACTGGGCCAATCCACTTTCAATGGGCCGAAACCTCCTTCACTTGGGCCATTTGTTTGATTTTGGCATGTACAACATGTAGGTCGACGAAACAAGTGTGTTTCGTCGACTTTGATGTATGTTAAATGTGTTTCGTCGACGAAACAGTTGTTTCGTCGACTCTCAAGTGTTTCGTCGTCATGGTTCAGTATATACACACAGATAACAGACAGAACACAGTTAGACAAGTCTGAATAGATTTGAGAGCGAACACTGTAAACACACACACACACTGAGAGTTTATGAGAGCATCTTGTAAACATTGTATTGTAACCGTTTTCTAGATTAAATCAATGGAGTGTTAATCGTGAATCTTGTGTTTTACGTGTTCGAACTTGGTTTAACTTACCCGTTAGGATTCCGCACTCTCGGGTTTGTCGGAAAACAGGGAATAGAGGTTACTCGATCCTCCGGGTGGACCTACAACAAGACTGTTAGGGACCTCCAGGTATGAGTTTCTTTTGCTCTTGCATTTGTTTCTCTCTTTCACAAGTATGTTTGATTTTGTATACTTGTGTTTTGTTTGTTGTTGAAAGCCTGAAGTGCAGAGCCGGGTGACCATGCTTGCAGAGGTCACTGCGCGCGCAAGTGAAGCTGAAGCGCGAGCAAGGGAGGCTGCCGAGGCTAGGGACAGCCTTATTTCTTCATTCGATCAGCTCAAGGATGATCGCGATTGGATGCGTGATCATGGTATTGGGCATGTAAGTATCCGGTGCCTTTGCTTTTGTTTAGGTTTGCCTGTGATAACCTCATTGCTTGTGCTTTGCAGATTGTTAAGGCTATCCTCGACGCACCTGAGAATGCAGCTGGTGTAGATCTGATTAGGCTGCGTGCTCGGGAGGCTGGTTTTAAAGCTGGCTACAACCGATGTATCAGTCACATCAACGTTTTATCCCAAGGCAAATACACCGATGAAAGGTCCGGGTTCCATGGCGTGGATACCGAAGCGCGTCTTGCTGCCGCTCTTACAGCATATAATGACATGTCCATTTCCGCCCTTGAGGAACTTGACAAATGCTTGGACGCGGAAGACTATGTGGACCGCTTGCGGTTGTTGTATGGTGATGACGAAGAGGAAGAGACCGCTGATGATGGCAAGGGTGGTGGGGAGACCGGCGGTACAAAGAAGAACTAGGTTGGCCTGCGTGCCCTTTTTTGTTTCCTCGATGTAACTGTTTAGAAACTTTATGTAAATCTCTTGTGCACTGCAAAGGTGTAGAAATTTTTCTGAATATACAGTTTTAACCGTTTTGTTCAAGTTGTACAAGTGTTTTTACTACTTGCATGTTTGAATTTGTATGAGTTAATGTTATTGTAAATAACACTAAGTCTTTATTTGCCTTTTGCATATCTGGTGATATGCAAGTATGAAGAACTCTACCCGCTGTAAAGCGTGGTTAAGTATACTCTATACCTTTGTCGTATGAGCATTAGTCAATTCCTGTTTTTATTCCGTTAGGGTTTGGGAATTGTGTAGGCTTTGTGAAAACCGTATGTGCGTATCCAGCCGGATAGACATTTAACGTTTTGCCTTTGCTGGCCTATTACAATATTTGTTTGTGGTTACCACTTTGTGTGGGTATCGCGAATGAAGATTTTGCCAATATGTTTTTGCAGATACCGCAAAGTGGAAACACGCATTTGTAATAGAAGGAAATAAACAATATTGCATTCAATCGTTCATTTATTTATTTGCAAATGGCATGCGGTCCGATAGGTTACATGTCAAACGTAAAAACATGGCTTACATGTAACAGCGTCGGAGCTGTTGTGCATTCCATGTACGCGCGATAGGTTCGCCTTCGTTTGTAGTTTATACTCGCCTTTGCCCAGGACCTCTTGGATGAGGTAGGGTCCTTCCTACTTGGGGGCAAGTTTCCCTGGGCGTTCTGCATTAGATGCTTCGTTGTCACGAAGGACATAGTTTCCCGGGTTGAAGGTACAAATGCGGACGCGTGCATTGTAGTACTTTTCAAGTTTGGTTTTGTACTTGGCCTCGTTGATTGCTGCATTTTCACGCCTTTCCTCTAGGAGGTCCAAGTCAACCCTGCGTTCCTCACTGTTGTCTATTTTGTCGATAGCCAACATTCGGGGTGAGGGGAGACCTACTTCCGCGGGGATCACCGCTTCTGAGCCGTAGACAAGGCTGAAGGGTGTCTCACCGTGACTTGTCTTTGGGATTGTCCTGTGAGCCCATAGGATACTAGGAAGTTCATCCACCCAGCCTCGTCTGGCTGTTCCCAACCGTGCCTTGATGCCTTCGACTAAACTTTTATTGATACTCTCTACTTGGCCATTCCCTTGCGGATGCGCCACTGAGGAGAATATGTGTTCAATGTGTAGTTCCTTTAGCCATTTTTGAAATTCGTCGGCCACGAAGTTGGTGCCGTTGTCGGTAACTATGCACATCGGTAGACCGAAACGACAGATGATATGTTCCCAGATGAATTTCCTTGTTATCATAGCGGTGGTTGACGTGAGCGGTTTTGCCTCTACCCATTTTGTAAAGTAATCAACAGCCACTATGATAAACTTCACCGCACCTGGTTTGTCTGGAAATGGTCCTACCACATCGATTGCCCATTTTTGAAATGGCCATGCAGTGGTGACGGGAATCAGGTTGTTCTTGGGTCGCAAGGTTTTGGGAGCATGCCGCTGACAATTGAAACACTTGCGCAAGACTTTGACCTCATCCAGATGCATACCTGGCCAGTAGTACCCGGCGTTCATAATTTTGGCCACTACCATACGTGGGCCTGCATGTATGCCACATATTCCCTCATGTATGTCTCTGATAAGGTACGTGGCATCTTGGGGGTCGACGCATCATAGGAGTGGTCCCAGGTATGATTTACGGTATAAAATACCGTCTCCCATTTGATAGTGGAACGCTTTGTATTGTAACTTTCGTGCTTCTGCCTTGTTTTCGGGAGTAACACCTGATTGTAGGTATGCAATGATCAGTGTCATCCAGGATGTTGTCCCACACTAGATGACGTTGACTTGACGCAGGGGTACTGAGGGATTCTGCAGAATCTCAATGCGTACCTCTTTTGCCAGATGTTGGAAGCTAGTGGATGCGAGTTTTGACAGTGCATCCGCGGGCTTGTTTTCACTTCTGTTGATATGGCGGATATTGAAGGAAATGAACTTTGATTTCAGTTGCAGGGCTTGTTCGAGGTAGAGGATCATGATATCCCCTTTTGCGGCATAGTCACCGCGCATCTGCCCTGCAACCAACAGTGAGTCGACGTGTGCTTCCAAATATTAGACGCCGAGTTTGACTGCCAGACGTAGTCCTGCCAGCATGGCCTCATACTCTGCCTCGTTATTTGTGCTTTTGAAATCGAGGCGGATTGCATAGGTAAGCTCTTGGCCATCGGGGCTGACGTGTCGCAGACCCGCACCTGCACCATCCTCGTTGGATGCACCATCGGTATATATTGCCCAGGTTTCTGGGGAGGGTGGTGGTGTAGGATTTTGCTCTTCTTCGCATTCCTGAATGCGATTTTCTGGTACTTTGGCAACGAAATCAGCTAGCACTTGGCCTTTGATTGCAGGGCGCGGCTTATAGGTCAGCGTGTGCGCGCCTAGTTCGATGGCCCATTTTGCTAATCTCCCAGAAATGTCGGGTTTTGATAGGATTGGCCCGATCCTATAGTTGGTTAACACCGTGATGACGTGATTTGCAAAATAACGTCGTAATCGTCTTGATGCGTGTACTAGTGCTAGTACCAATTTCTCCATGATGGAGTATCTTGTCTCTGGATTGTTGAGCATTTTGCTGATATAGTAGATGGGTGTTTGAACCCCCTCTCGCTCCACTATGAGTACCGCGCCTACTGCGTTGTCTGCGGCAGATAGGTATAAAATAAGTGGCTCACCCTTGCGTGGTGCGGTTAGAGTTGGGGGTTGAATCAAACACTCTTCCATCTCCCGGAAAGCGTTTTCGGCCTGTGCGGTCCATTGGAATTGCTCCTTTTTTAAGCAGTTCCGCAGGGTCTTGATGAAAGGATAAGACTTAGCTGCATGGTTAGCTAAGAATCTATTCAGTAAGGCTAGCCTGCCGGCTAGTCGTTGCATTTCTTTCATCGTGGAAGGCGATGGCATGCGCTCGATCGCCTGAACCTTCTCCAGGTTTACCTTGAATCCATCTTTGGTCACGATGAATCCAAGGAACTTGCCTTCTTCTATTCCAAACGAGCATTTCCCTGGATTGAGCTTCATGTTGATGCTTCGCAGAGTTTGGAATGTTCTTTCAATATCGTTGAGCATGGTGTCTTCCTCCATGCTCTTGACGACCAGGTCGTCCATATAGATTTCGACACTTTTGCCGATTTGACCGCGAAAAGTGTCGTTCATCAACTTTTGATAGGTTGCGCCCGCGTTGCGCAACCCGAACGACATTTTTGTGTAACAGTAGTTCCCGGTAGGCACGCGGAATGTCGTTTTATCTTCGTCCTCGATTGCCATCTGTACCTGGTGGTAGCCTTTGTAACAATCGAGGAAACACTTCCATCGGAATGGTGCGAGGTTGTCGACTTTCTCGTCAATCTCTGGAAGTGCGTAACAATCCTTGGGGCAAGCTTTGTTGAGATCTTTATAATCGACGCACATGCGCCAGCCCCTAGTTGGTTTTTCTACCATGACTGGGTTGGACAACCAAGTCTGGTACTTGACTTCCCGCAGGATGCCTGCGGAGAGCATTTCTTTGACCTGCTCATGCATCGCCTCGTTCTTTGCGGATCCAAGGTGGCGTTGGCCTTGGATCACCGACTTAATACCTGGTAAGGTATTCAGAAAATGCTGCGCAATTTCGCGTGGTACCCCTGTCATGTCTGCGGGTGTCCACGCAAAAATATCCTGGTTCCTGAAGAGGAGCTGCTTCAGGTGCGCTCTGATGCTGTGTGACAAGGCATGGCCCAACGTGACCGTTTGCTCTGGGTGTCTTGCGTTAAGAACCCATTTTTCTAGTTGGGTGTTGGGGGTAGGCCTTGCTATCTTGGTCAGACGCAGTTCGTCCGACGACATGACCTCTCTGCGTGCGTAGATTATCGCGACCCCCGTTTCGGTTGGGAAACCGACAGCAGAGTGGGGTACGGACGTAATCATGTTGAAGTCGCCTTGGGACTCCCTCCCGAGAAGCACGTCGTATTTGGAGGTGTGGGGTAAAACCATGAAGTTTACCTCCTCCGTTCGTGTGTGCCTTTCGTTGGTGAGGCGCACAGGAAAGGTGATTTGGCCCAGGGGGAATACGGTTTCCCCCGCAAATCCGGCCAAAGGGTAGTCTGCCGGCTGCAACCGATCTTTGTCTTCTTGATCGAACTGGTTGAAGCATTGCTCGTATATGATGTCAGATGTACTGCCCGGGTCGATGAAGAGTCGCTCGGTGCAGTAGTGAGCCAGGTGGCCTGTGATAACGACGGCGCGCCTGTCGCGTGGTCCGCCACGGACTTTTGGAAAGATAACTTGCTCATCTTTCCAATCATTGTCCGGTCTTCTTGCCGCCTTGCGCGGCTTTCCTCATCCTCCATTGATCATGTGGGTTGAGGACACGTACATGGTCCTCTTACCCGTGGAGGGACCCTCGTTGTGGGGGGTGATGCGCTTGGTTTGTTTTTACGCGGCTGGCAACAGATGTTGCAGCTTCCCCTCTTTTAGGGCTCGCTCAATCTCCAGTCGGAGACTGATGCAGTTGTTTGTTGTGTGGCCCGAGTCCTTGTGATACTTGCAGTAGAGTGCGAGATCCTGGTTCTTCTTGGACTTCATCGGTTGGCCCGGTCGCAGGAATTGCGCGTCCGTAAGGAGGACGTCGCTTGGCGACTGGTTGATCTCGGTCTAGTTACGGTCCCGAGACTCCTTCTTCGACGCCCTGTTTTCACGATGGGCGTTGATTGTTGCCCTTGCGTCGGGCTGGTTGTTACGCGGGACGTATGGCCTGGGATCGCTGTCGCGATTCCATGTGTCCCGGTTGCGCTTGTTGTTGCGCTTGTGCTCTTGGCGGGAGGATTGGCCTTCCGCTTGGGGCTGTGCCGTTGCGACGTGCGGTTTGAGGGACCGCTGGGTCTAGGCGTACGTCTTGACCGAGGCCATGACGTCTTCCCATTTCTTTGGCAAGCCTTCCTTGCCGGAGATGGTCATAACCATTTCTTCGTCTTTGACGGCTCAAATGAAATGGTTGCGTGCCATTTGGTCTGTAACGTCGCCTATCTCTAGGCACTCTTTGTTGAAACGGACAACGAACGCCTCGAGAGATTCGTTGTCTTTGCGCCAGATGTTCATGACGTCCATAGAATCACGTTCGTGACGTCGCTGCTGGCTAAAATGTGCGAGGAACTTTGCTTGCAAGTTCTCGAATGAGGCCAGTGATCCCACTGGCAAAGAATCGAACTAAGCCCTCGCCAGACCCGTGAGGGTCTGGGGGAAAAAAATGACACCAGGTGGGCTCGTCCCACCTGCTGTTGCACCCTGCGCCGGTGAAGATGTTCATGTGATCGTCCGGGTCGGACGAACCATTGTATTTCCCAATGTTTAATGGGAATTTAGTGGTGGTGACATCGGCGTGGGCAATCTCCGGGGCGAACTTGGAGTTTTCGGCCGCTGATTTCGGCCTGTAGGGTTGGCTCTGGTGGCGCTTTGCAGCGCGAAGGTATGTGGTGCGGGGGTGAGTGGGAGGAACATAATTGCGTCCTCCCAGTCTACTGCTAGTAGCATGAGACTCCTCACCGTATGTATGGTCGTCCAGATCGGTACGGCCATATCCTTCATGGTGGGACTGAGGTCCCAGCCGGCTTTGGATGCCGGGGTTGCGGTGGGCTGTGGATTGCCGCCTGTTTTCGCCATGAGGGCCCAGGCGGCTCTGTATTGGGCCCCTGCTGCGGGACCCGTATGAGGAATTATCCTCATTAATTGTGCGGACTTCACAGTAAGAGGAGCCGCGGTCTTCATGCCTACTTCGGGAGGCTGGGTGCGTGGGGGCCCTGCCGTCGTATTGTGAAATACGACCCGCAGGGGTATGTGGTGCCGGGGTAGGCCCGACCGGTACTTGCGCTTCTGCACAAGCTCTGTTGTATGTTGCGGCCAGCAAGGCATGTTGTTGGTCGTACCAGGCATGAAGGTTCATGTCTGGAGGTATCACAACAGCGTACTGTGAAAGATCGTGTCCGAACGTAAGGGATGCGCCCCCTTGCGTTGATGTGCCAATGTGGCCAGGATTTGGGGCTGGAGGAGCGGTCCCCGTGGGCCCTGTGTTTGCGGGGTTTAGATTATCCCCGGCAGTGTTGTTTAGACGATCAGACATACTTTTTGGAGAGAAAAGGATGGTGGAAAAAAGTGCTAAGAGTAGCGGTGGGCGCCAATGATGAAACAATGGTTAACCGAGGTGGTTAACACACTGATCTCGTCAAGTAGGGTTGATCCCTTCTCTCTAAGGATCGATGGCTAGATCATCCTCTGGTTGATCTCCTGCACAAGGAAACAAACCGTGACTCGTAACAAGGAGAATGGGGTGGGGGTGCTCCTTGTTACCACTCTCCGGCGTGAGAATCAGTAATTTGCTTGGGAAACAAAGTGTGATAGTAGTAGTAGTGAGAGAGTTGTGAAGAGATACCTCAAACCTGGTTTGGGATGGGTTTTTATAGCCGAGGAGTGAAGGAGGGTAGTTGAGTAGCTAGTCTGACATCGCACAGCCTTCTATAGGTGTGTCAGGCCTGTCGATTACGGTGGTGATGCCACGTCCTGCTGTGGTGTCAGACTGTTGCATACATGTGGGCTGACAGGTGACTGTTCTCAATGCCACTTACACTGTGGTGTCAGACCTATTTACCTTGTAGGCAGGATGCGGTGTCGGGCCGCATCGCTGCTTGCGGTAACTGATGTTGTTCCCGCATTTTTGTTCTGGCCAAGATGTATGCGGGATGCGGTGTCGTGCCGCATCGCCGTTTGGTGACTATTACTGTTGTCCAGATCCCTTGTCGTGACAAAAAATGTTCATAAGATGCGATGCCAGGCCGCATCGCTATGCGTAACATCCGTTCTCGTACTTAAGGTAAGTCTTCTCATCAATGGACAGATTGGTTCCAACCGCTGTGTTCGCGCGTGCCCACATGGACACAGATAAGTTCTTGCTGGTGGGGGTTTTTTATAAGGGTAATGGTCACTCGCGGTCGTGCTGACGCGAGATCTGGGACCATACCCCTTCAGAAGTCAAATCAGTAATTAAGCAAGGAGTGACAGATCGCAATTAGCAATCTTTTCTTCTTTTGACTTAAATCTTGACTTTGACTTTCGTAACACGGGGTGTTACATACAGCATTGTATTTATAGAAAATCAGTGATCGGGGCATGCAAGATGGTATATCTAATCGACCTCAACCAGCAATGGTTCTGTGACATCTGGAACGGTGTATATAATATGTTTACTTTAAAAGTAATAAAGATATTGTATCAAGACAAGAATCGTATGATTTATGTATATATTTCAGAAACTATGTCATATGAAATACTTAAAACATAATGACCAGAATGGGCAAGAAGAACAATACTACAACATGTAAATAAAAATTTACCTTGACGAATAAGCTCAAATCTTGGATGACCAATCCACTTTCTCAGTTTGTCTTTCTAGCCAGTGAAATAATTATTAGCAACAATCACATGCAATAATAAGACATAGAAATAATGAATGTAAACAAACAGTGATTTGTTTAATGCTTATTAGTGATGAATATGGGGTGTTGGTAATGAGATACACATGTATATGTTGGCAATGCGCATGTTCATGTTAATGATGGTTAACAATTTACGGATGACGAGTATTGATGTTATTAACATAACACACATGTGCATGATCGTTGTATTGATCAAGCAGATAAACAAAGAAAAATGAACAATATATATAAACAATGATACATGAACATAGAGTAACCAAACAAATGTTAAATAAACAATGATATAGTAACATAGAATAAAACATGTAAAAACTATAAAAATAAACAATGCACAATGATAAATAAGCACTGATATAGGAACATAGAGTTATCAAGCATGTAAAAACTATTTTTGTATAATACCTTTAGTCTCATATCGTATAAATTGTAATTGTTGTTGGTCCAGATTTGTGGGTGCTGTAGCATTCAATGTTGAAGTAATGTCACCGGAAATTGAGTATTCAGCGGAAATTGAGTGTTACACAAGCTCTCATCATTATATCTACTCCTGTACTGATATTGTGAACAAATTATTGTTGATGATTATAGGGTAATGGTAACGTGCTGACATGTGCAGTATGTAGATTATTGGTGATGGTTATATGGTAATGGTAAAGTGTTGCAGATGTGCAGGATGGTGTATTTATAGGGTAATGGTAAAGTGATGCACATGTGCATGATGGTGTATTTTTACAAAAATCACATCCAACACTCGAATTTCATCAACAATTCTCAATTCTCAGGCATCATAAGTTCTCAGTAGTTCGTCTTCATCCCGATTACATTATTAACAAAAAAAAAGTAATACAATGATTCACTTGTGCATAAACTCAGATTTATTTACTAAAAAAATAATAATACTAAATAATCAACAGCTTCTAACCTTTTTGTTTAACATTCACATATTCGTCTTCCGTTGCACATGTGCAGAATGGTGTATTTATACAAAAAACATGCCCGACACTCGAATTGCATCAACAATTCTCAGTTCACAGGCATCAGCAGTTCTCAGTAGTTCGTCTTCGTCCCGATTACATCAGTAGTTCGTCTTCGTCATATCGATAGCAACACACCATAAACCGTTCGTCATATCGATTTCACCATCTGATATTCCAAAATTCGTCGTATAATTGAAATTGGTGCTCTAAAATTCGTATTGTAATCGATATTATTGCAGTAAGAATAATCATAGATCATATATTCTTCATCCATTCGTAATCGAGTATTCCATTTGTAATTAGGGCAACACGATCAGAATCATCAGAATCATTGAGGAGTGTGGCGCGATTAGGGTTACATGAGGAACAATGATAGGAGTAACGGTGGTGAGGAAGCACGACGGTGATTCTGGTCGCCGTGACCAGCGTAGACGGTGGTGATTCTGGTCGCTGGTACTAACTTATGGTTACACGACGGGGAGGAAAAGAGTACGCGTGTTATTGGAAAAGTTTAATATAATTACAAAAATGCCATGTGTTCACACTGGTTCTCGCAATAAAGGGTGGTTCCTAACGGATCCTTCTCCTATATATATATATATATATATATAGTGTGAGGTTCATTGGGGAACACTAAAAAAGTGGGGAACAGTGGGGAACCGACTCAAACGAACTCCGATTGGACTCATTCCAGCGGCGTTGGAACCGGCTCGTCGAACCCTAACTAGGATCTCTTAACCCCAAACCCTAAATCATAACCCCTAAACCCTAAATATATTAGGGTTTGGCTTTTAGGGTTTAGCTTTAGGGTTTAGCCTTAGGGTTTAGCTTTAGGGCTTTAGGGTTTAGTTTTAGGGTTTAGGGTTTAGCTTTAGGGTTTATCTATAGGGTTTAGCTTTAGGGTTTAGCTTTTAGGGTTTATAGTTTAGATTTTACGGTTTAGCTTAGGTTTTAGCCTTATTTTTTAGCTTTAGGGTTTAGAGTTTAGGAGTTAGGATTTAGGGTTTAGGGTTAAGAGATCTTAGTTAGGGTTCGACGAGCCGGTTCCAACGTCGCTGGAATGAGTCCAATCGGAGTTCGTTTGAGCCGGTTCCCCGCTGTTCCCCACTTTTTAAGTGTTCCCCAATGAACCTTCCCCTATATATATATATATATATATATATATATATATATATATATATATATATATATATATGTATATATATAATGTTATAAATTTTCATCGAGATAGATGGTAAACGGACAACAAACAGTGTTGTTACCCCTTTTTTAATAGCAAAACTAAGTCTTTTAAAAACTACGTCCACAGATCTCGGGGTCATAACATTATTATGCATGACCCTTTGAACTCGACAGCCTCTGGCGCTAGGAAACCAAAAGTATCAAAAGCAAATGGGATAAACACGTGCTGGTTGTCAAGGCACGCTTTTCTCGTGTTGGGTAACTTTACCCAAAGCAGCCTGACTCACCGTGAGAACACTACCCCCTCAGCCCACAAGCGGGGAAACCTCTGTTAGATCCACACATGCATGTTTTCCTCTTACCCATCCAAAGACCAAAATGTGGGTTGGTCAAAGGGTAGATCTCCCTTCCAATTGGTCGGTTAAGAAATTAACAGGTGTCTCTTTCTTAGCAGAAATACCAGCGCGTCTGAATATGTCAAAAAGCACATCACTAATCAAATCATGTCGGTATTTGAACTTCGGGGGCTATCTATAGTGAATTGCATGATCCTCAAAAGAATCTAGACATGCCTTATGACAAACACGCCTTAGTAAGTTAATACAATATAATTAAAAAATATTAAAATTGATTTGAAATAAAAGGAGTCATTTAAAACGAAAAGATAGAATTAAATACGGAAGTAGTATTATGTTGAAAATTACGAGCACCATAGAATATTTATACGTAATATATTAAAAGTTTAATGTGAGAGTGAAAGACAGTATGCTACTTGATTAGATAATCCTGTTGTTACTAACTTAAACAACACATCAAAAATGGAAGTAGAGTACTTGATTTGGATGGATGTTTGGGAAGAATTGCATAAAAAATCAACCTAAAGTTCTTATTCTTAAATGCATAAAAAATCATTTGGATGATAAAAAACAATTATGACTAATTCTCTTGGAGGATTTTGGCATTTTATTAAAAGGAAAATGTTATAGAAATGTAATCAAGTTTGTTAAGTGTTCCAATTAAGTCATCCAAACATTTTTTGTCTTTTAAAATCCGTATCATTTTTGTGTCTCTAAAGTTACTAATGTTTCATTTTATGTTCCAATGTTATGTAATTATCAGGTTAGCAGGTTACTAATGATGACGTGCCAGGTTTCATAAAAAATACTAATTAAATAACATTGGAACATAAAAGAAACATTCGTAACTTTAAAAAACAAAAATGACTAATTCTGTTGGAGGATTTTGGCATTTTATTAAAAAAAGCAAACAAACTTTGCCAACACTACACCTAATTATTGGTTTCGAAAATAAAGATGCCCCTTAAATGGAGATGTTTATTAAAAGCAGACAAACTGCCAAAAGTTCTACCACCACTTCACTTCTCGGCACTTTGCGTCGGTGTTACTTTCCGAAAGGGGTTTTCTCACCACACCCCGGTCTAATTTCTTTTCACACACTATCTAGAAAATGACTAATAATGCTCATGCCTTTATAGCCTAGTAACATTTTAGGGGTGAGATAAGGCTTTTGGCCGATAGGCCCTGTGTCCGATTCCCACAAAGGGGGTTTTTTCCATATTTATTGGGTTTCCTCCTGAATTGGTATATAGGCATTGCCTAGTGGAGATGGATATGATCGAATGGTTCTGATGGTGACACGATAATACTTCAGTGGTCCATCAGTGATCCAAATTTGCCATTCAAAGAAAAAAAGAAAAAGTAAATGACTAATAATATTTAGTCTCTCTTCTTAAATTAAAATAGTCAAAGATTTAATCAACGTGCAGACCCATAAAATAATAAAGAAGGTGAAATTTTTTATAATTCAACCGCTGAGATTTTCAGTTCTTGGCTTAAGGAAGACGGTCTGGATATATTAGTTCGAAACGCCTACAAAAATGTGGAAATTATATATCCTCCAGATAAAATGATGGTGGCACGGCTAAACGCCATCAAAGCCGCCATTAAACCGTGGTGTGTAGAGGTAAAATCTAGAAATACTGGTCTGATCCAGGATCTAAAACATAAGGTGGAAATCTTGATCTCAAAGCCAAAAGTACGGATTTATCCGAGTTGGAGGTATGTGAAAGAGAATCTTGGTTAAAGGCCATTAACGAGATGGAGGAAACAAACCTGGAAGATATAAAACAAAGAGCAAAGGTCAAATGGATATAAGATGATGAAAATAGGGAAAATTACCAAAATGTAGGTTGACCAAGAGTGTTTTTAAATTTGTCACCCTCCTGCGTCCTTGGAAGGACTACTCAGCCTCGGAAGCGTCCCTATGTTTTTTATTTTGTTTTAGGAGGTCGGGACATTGTACATCAGATCGGCTAGGGAATTAGGGCTTTTGTGAGAGGAATTGGGGAAAAAGAATTTGATAAAAGGATATAGATATAGATATGTGTGTGTGAGGGGAGAGTGAATCGGAGGATAAGTGAGATTTGTTATGTTGTTTGTGGCTGGGGCAGTTGTTGGTGTTGGCTAGGGATGGTTGTTGGTGGTGGCCGGAGAAAGGTAGAGAGTGAGGGAGAGACAGTGGTGGTAGTGGTAGTGGCTGGAGAAATGTAGGTAATTTATTTTTATATATATTAAATATTAAAAGTTAATGCATTAAAGACTTGTTTCTTATACTGATGTGTATATAAGACTTGTATTTTGTGTGTAAATGATGAAATTACCCTCATAGTTAACAGACTGGGTGGATGGTGTTAGAAATTTGGACTCAAATGGTTAAGAAAAAATGGTTATAGAGACTCAGAGCGTTAAACATTTTAATTTTGGACTCAGGTGGTTAGGGCGTAGGGAGTGATTAGACACTTGAAAGTGGTAAACTTCAAAATCAACCAATGAGTGTGCCATGTCATTCAACCTTAAGAGTTTAAACTATACTGAAAAGTGTTGGCAATGGTTAGATACTAGTTTGTAAATTATTTAAAAAAAGGGGAAAAAGGTGTGATTGGTTGAGAAGGCATGGACTCCATCACGCACCCTCTCTCTCTCCCCGGTTCGGTAAACGTTTACCACCTATCCATCTTTACCGATCGGCAAAACCCACCGGCGGCAGTGTTACCGCGCGGTAAACCGGTTTGCCGAGTGAATTTGCCGCCCACTCCGGATACCCTTAAAACCACTAAAATATATAGACTTTTAAAAAGTAATTTACCCTTATACTAATTATAGAGTTGGTGTTACAGAATATAGAAGGGTGTCAAAAGCAACACGCTTTCCGAAATTTTAATCTCCGCGCTCCACTTTTGATCTCCATAAAAACCCTACCTCCTCTCGATTGGTTTCTGTACTTAGCACGCCAAAATTAAGGATTCAAAATCACATCTCCATTTTATATCTATACTCACAGCTCCATTTATCCACCTAAGCTCCCAAAACGAAGTTCCGATCAATTGCGGATTTCACCGCTAATATCAAAATCTCAAGTAAGAATATTCCTTCTTCTCATTTATTATATGATTTCTTGAGATGCACCATATCATATCTAATCTAAATTAACCAAACTAAAGTCACCGAAATCGTTTCTCCGGCCGACTGTGTGAAACCAGAGACGATGGTCTGCTGTTCACGGTTATCTTGGGCCGGCCGGCCTAGAGATCTTGGTCAATGTTTCTGTTACTACTAATCCAATATTTCTTTATAAGACCACATTATAGCTTTCTTTGTACATATTTTATTGAATACACATTTTAATTATATTAGATATAATTATTGAAGTATTAATTAACAATTATAAAATAAATTGGTTGTTATGAATCATTGCAATAGTGGATGATAATTAGATGCACAGTAAAAGCGCACAGTATAGGAAATAATTCATTCGAATTATTGACACAGTAACTTCAATAATTCGTTCGAATTATTGACGCACAGTACAACATAGTTTCTTTCTTCTGTCTATAAAAACTCATGTAATATTATAGTTTTGGTGTACCAAGAAATATATATAAGAAATCCTCTGAAAATTCTCTCTACTTATCTTCTATATTATTCAGCTTTTAGGCTAGTTTTATAACACGTTATCAGCACGAGCGCTGTTAACCAAGCAAATCAACAAAAGCAAAGGAGCTATTACCATACTCAATGTAAGAATTTAATATATTTAAATATATACATATATATAGGTTGAAAGCCTAAGGGTGCACCAGTGAGTTGTAAAACCATACACCTTGAGGATGATCTTTTAGATCCAGTTTCTCCTTTATATATATGTATAGAGTAAATTGTCATTTTAGTCCCTGAGTTTTGTCCAAATTTCCCACTTTGATCCAAATAGTTTTTTTTGTGCCTCTGGGTCCCTGACTTTTACATTTTGTTGCCATTTTGATCATTTTGTCTAACTCCATCCAAAAACCCAGTTTGTAAAAGGGGTATTTTGGGGATTTCCTTAAAAAATGTTTTCAGTTGCCATTTTGATCCAATTCCAAAAAATCAAAAAAATTCCAAAAAAATCTAAAAATAAAAAAAAATTCTAAAAAATCATAAAAATTATAAAAAAATCAAAAAAATCTAAAAATCAAAAAAATTCTAAAAGATAATAAAAATTCTAAAAAATCCAAAAATCATTAAATGTTTCGGCACGAACCGTTTCGACCCGTACCGTTTCGACCCGTACCGTTTCGAACTGAACCGTTTCGACGCGAACCGTTTCGAACCGAACCGTTTCGACCCGTACCGTATCGAACCGAACCGTTTCAACGCGAACCGTTTTGAGCCGAACCGTTTCGACACGAACCGTTTCGACCCGTACCGTTTCGAACCCGAACCGTTTCGACCCGTACCGTTTCGAACCGTACCGTTTCGACGCGAACCGTTTCGAGCCGAACCGTTTCGACGCGAACCGTTTCGAACCGAACGGTTTCGACCCGTACCGTATCGAACCGTACCGTTTCGACCCGTACCGTTTCGACCCCGAACCGTTTCGACGCGAAGCGTTTCAACACGTACCGTTTCGAAACCGTACCGTTTCGACGCGAACCGTTTCGAACCGAACCGTTTTTACGCGAACCGTTTCGAACCATACCGTATCGAACCCGAACCGTTTCGACGCGAACCGTTTCGAACCGTACCGTATCGAAACGGTTCGGCTCGAAACGGTACGGGTCGAAACGGTACGGTTCGATAAGGTACGGGTTCGAAACGGTTCGCGTCGAAACGGTTCGATTCGATACGGTACGGGTCGAAACGGTTCGGTTCGAAACGGTACGGGTCGAAACGGTTCGTGCCGAAACATTTAATGATTTTTGGATTTTTTAGAATTTTTATGATTTTTTAGAATTTTTCTGATTTTTAGATTTTTTAGAATTTTTTTTTATTTTTAGATTTTTTGGAATTTTTTTGATTTTTTAGAATTGTATCAAAATGGCAACTGAAAACATTAGTGATTAAGTACAAACTGGGTTTTTGGATGGAGTTAGCCAAAATAATCAAAATGACAACAAAATGTAAAAGTCAGGGACCCAGAGGCACAAAAAAAACTATTTGGATCAAAGTGGCAAATTTGGACAAAACTCAGGGACTAAAATGACAATTTACTCATATGTATACTTATAATATAGTTCTGTGATAAATTAAAATTAGTACAGGGGGACCTATTGCTCTGGAGATATAATAATTATGGGACTACTAACATTTATTTATTTACCTAATTTTTTTTGTTTATGCATATAATATTTATTTATGCAATATAATATTTACTAGCTACAGTGAACTGTTTCAAAACGTATCATGGAAGCATTAACCAAACGTATGGTGTAAGCTTAAATTTTCTTATCTATATAAGAAACTCACTACTCGAGCTAATCTACACATAAGCTACAACTTCTGATCTAATTCAACACATACCCAAAGTAACCCGTACCCAAACTTTTCTTAGTTTCAACAAAACCATATATTTAAATGGTAAATCTTCCAGTAGCATATGCTGAATCTTCAAATGCAGCAAACATTCATCGATTCCTTCTGTTTACTGATTTACCCAATCGCGAGAGGTATCAAAAACTCAAGAATCTTGAAGTTTTTTCTATTAGCGGTATTGATTGGTATCAAATGGAAATGTTTGATCCAAGTGGTTTACTGGCGAGATTACTACCACGTAATACGCCCTGGCGTCGTTTCTTCGACATCCTAGAACCGTCATACGATGAACTTGTATATGAGTTCTTGTCCACTTTCTATTTCAAATTTGATAAAAGTCTTACTGATGAATCTATTCATTTTCGACTTTGTGGACAATCTCATAATATGTCATTAACAAGATTCGCAGTTCATCTGGGCATATATACAGATGAAGAAGTTAAACAACCTATTTTTACGGAGGCATCAACCTCTTATTCCTCTGAGGAAATGAGAGAATATTGGCTAGGCCATTCATCGAAAGAGTGGTGTAACAATAATAATTCTATGAAATTCACAGACCCTCGTTATCAATACATGCACCGTGTTTTAGCCTACACTATCACGGGGCGCAAGAATAATCAACATAGGGTTAGTGCTACCGACCTTTTCCATCTGCATAGTATTTTTGAGCAAGTTCCTTGTAATATTGCCCACGAGCTTGCTACATATCTTTTAAATCAACAAACATATCCTCTGAGAAGTCTCATGGGAGGGTCTTACATTACAAAAATAGCAAAATCATTAGGTATCTTAAGTAATCAGATTATCCAAAGATTATCCCCACCAAAGGCATCTGGGATTGTAAATTTTAACGCTGTTAGGCTAACCCCTGTTCATAATTATACACTAAATCAACCATTCCAGTCGGAGGAAGCTCAGGTTATCTTAGAAAGTACCTCAACACAAAATTTACAACAATCATTGTTGCAGCTTCCTCAACAGTCTTTTTATCGATTTGATCTGCAACCACAGCTGTCACCCGTACAAGAACATATTACAACTAACCTATCTCAACCACTAGCACCGAACATCTTACAAAACATCTCACCCTTAGTTTTCGAGGAAGATTCAACGATGCAACAAACTTTGTTTGATGAAAACATGATATTCCAAGAGCAGTTAGCATCAGAATCATTTTCGCAATCACCATTACCGCAACAGTTTTTCCAATCACTATTAAACGAAGTAGAACAACCACTGCCACCAATTAATATAACAGAACCATGTACGGTACCTCAAATGAATCTACCTTCAGATTCAATAGGAATCGAAGTGGCTAGGTTAAACGGTCAGATTCGAAATTTGTCTAAACAAATAAAACAGCTGACAGAAAGAAATAAATGGTTGGAAGACATGCTAAAACAAATAGCTAATAGTATGCAACTAACTCTACCGCCTTCACCACCTTATGATTCTGAGTCTGAATTTGATTCATTATATGATTAATTTCAAATGTAAGTTCGTTCACATCATAATAGACTATCAAATTATTATGATTAAATTGATTAATACATGCATTCTATATTATTCAGCTTTTAGGCTAGTTTTATAACAGAAGATAAGTAGAGAGAATTTTCAGAGGATTTCTTATATATATTTCTTGGTACACCAAAACTATAATATTACATGAGTTTATATAGACAGAAGAAAGAAACTATGTTGTACTGTGCGTCAATAATTCGAACGAATTATTGAAGTTACTGTGTCAATAATTCGAATGAATTATTTCCTTTACTGTGCATCTAGTTGTCATCCACTATTGCAATGATTCATAACACTCACCCTTGGATGACACTTTGCAAACTTTGGGGTAATTAAGTACTGGCTCATTAAAAACCTTGCTAAAGAAAAACCCAGTGGGAAAAAAAACCTTAACTAAGGGAAAAAGAGTGAAATTCTCTCTACTTTCTTGTATTACTTGTAGGAAAAACACAAAATAGAATGTATGTATTAAACAATTTAATCATAATAATTTGATAGTCTATTATGATGTGAACGAACTTACATTTGAAATTAATCATATAATAAATCAAATTCAGACTCAGAATCATAAGGTGGTGAAGGTGGTAGAGTTAGTTGCATACTTTTAGCTATTTGTTTTAGCATGTCTTCCAACCATTTATTTCTTTCTGTCAGCCGTTTTATTTGTTTAGACAAATTTCGAATCTGACCGTTTAACCTAGCCACTTCAATTCCTATTGAATCTGAAGGTAGATTCATTTGAGGTACCGTACATGGTTATGTTATATTAATTGGTGACAGTGGTTGTTCTACTTCGTTTAATAGTGATTGAAAAAACTGTTGCGGTAATGGTGATTGCAAAAATGATTCTGATGCTAACTGCTCTTGGAATATCATGTTTTCATCAAACAAAGTTTGTTGCATCATTGAATCTTCCTCGAAAACTAAGGGTGAGATGTTTTGTAAGATGTTCGGTGCTAGTGGTTGAGATAGGTTAGTTGTAATATGTTCTTGTACGGGTGACAGCTGTGGTTGCAGATCAAATCGATAAAAAGACGGTTGAGGAAGCTGTAACAATGATTGTTGTAAATTTTGTGTTGAGGTACTTTCTAAGATAACCTGAGCTTCCTCCGACTGGAATGGTTGATTTAGTGTATAATTATGAACAGGGGTTAGCCTAACAATGTTAAAATTTACAATCCCAGATGCCTTTGGTGGGGATAATCCTTGGATAATCTGATTACTTAAGATACCTAATGATTTTGCTATTTTTGTAATGTAAGACCCTCCCATGAGACTTCTCAGAGGATATGTTTGTTGATTTAAAAGATATGTAGCAAGCTTGTGGGCAATATTACAAGGAACTTGCTCAAAAATACTATGCAGATGGAAAAGGTCGGTAGCACTAACCCTATGTTGATTATTCTTGCGCCCCGTGATAGTGTTGGCTAAAACACGGTGCATATATTGATAACGAGGGTCTGTGAATTTCATAGAATTATTATTGTTACACCACTCTTTTGATGAATGGCCTGGCCAATATTCTCTCATTTCCTCAGAGGAATAAGAGGTTGATGCCTTCGTAAAAATAGGTTGTTTAACTTCTTCAACTGTATATATGCCCAGATGAACTGCGAATCTTGTTAATGACATATTATGAGATTGTCCACAAAGTCGAAAATGAATAGATTCATCGGTAAAACTTTTATCATATTTGAAATAGAAAGTGGACAAGAACTCATATACAAGTTCATCGTATGACGGTTCTAGGATGTCGAAGAAACGACGCCAGGGTGTCACACCCCGATTTTCACGTGTCACCGGTGGGCCCGGTGGGGAGTATCGTGACGTGGTTGGTAACATAATAGTCAAACAACACAATATTTAATATGCACAGAGGAAGCAAAAGAAGATATATTTCAACTGAATATAATTGTAATATCGTGTATCACAAACAGTTTAAAGAATCCACAGACGGATCAAAATAAATAGGAAACAGTAGTTCAACAGACGATAGGCATCTTAAGCTTGCGAGGCTCTTTATTGATGCTAAGGAGAGAATCCAGCCTATTACGCTTAGTACCTGCATTTAATCTTTTTGGGAAAATACGTCAGTTTACACTGGTAAATACAATCAACTGACTCATTTTAAAAATGATTTAAAAATTGATTTGGATGCACGTGACATAAACATTTTATAACTTGGGATAATTATTTAAATATATAATCTCGTAAAAGAATTACATGTTCCTTATGCGTTCAGTAGCCCGGGTCGTGCCGGGTTAAAGATCAATAGACTCACCACATTATTTATTTTGGCAACTGACAGGTGTACACCTACACCCCGTGCTTAGGTCGTGGCCATTTCGTAAAATGATGCCAAAGATATCCGGGACATGGTCATTAACCCCCCAAAGGCTTTAAGTAAACAAAACAATTTAAACGGGCCGATCAAATTTCAATTAACCACCATACGATGGAAGATTTAATGCCCGACCAAACGGTATTTTATATACCGTACCCCAAGCCCGTATAGGGAAAATAAGTTAAAAGTATTTACCTGAGCAAAGTAATAATCACAATAAGCAAATGCAAGTAGCTTTTACTGGTCCTCCTAATCTGAAACGAAGGTTTATAATAACCTATTAGAATCCTAACGGGTCTTTAATTAAGCCTAAGCTTAGACCGGTTAGTTTTAAAGATACGGTTCGTACGCACGATTAAGCGAAGACCGGATAGAATGTGTCACACCCCAGATTTCCACGTATTACCGGTGGGCCCGGTAGGGGAGTATTGTGACGTGGTTGGTAACATATTAGTCAAACAACACAATATTTAAATGCACAGCTTCAACTTTAGCGGGATCTACTTGGATACCACGCTCACTAACAACATGTCCGAGAAATTGGACTTCTCGAAGCCAGAATTCACACTTCGAGAACTTGGCATAGAGCTTTTCTTTATGAAGTAGTTCCAGAATGCATTGAAGGTGCTTCTCATGGTCAGCTTGGTTCTTCGAGTAGATGAGGATGTCATCGATGAAGACGATGACAAATTTATCCATGTAAGGCTTGCAAACGCGATTCATGAGATCCATAAATGCGGCAGGTGCATTTGTGAGCCCAAAAGGCATCACTAGGAACTCGTAATGACCATAACGAGTCCTAAATGCAGTCTTGTGTACGTCTTCATCTCTAACCTTCAGTTGGTGATAGCCTGACCTTAAGTCAATCTTAGAGAAGAAACTTGCCCCTTGAAGTTGATCGAACAGATCATCGATTCTGGGCAAAGGATACCTATTCTTGATAGTGACCTTATTAAGCTCACGGTAGTCGATGCACAGACGCATCGATCCATCCTTCTTCTTGACAAATAAAACTGGTGCTCCCCAAGGAGACGAACTAGGTTTGATGAAACCTTTGGCTAGCAAATCATCTAACTGCGTTCTCAATTCCTTCATCTCTGTTGGTGCCAACCTATAAGGCGCCCTTGCTACTGGTGCGGATCCAGGAATAATGTCAATTCTGAATTCTACTTGCCTATCTGGTGGCAAACCAGGTAGTTCTTCAGGAAAAACTTCAGGGTATTCAGAAATGACGGGGATATCCCCAATCTTGGGCTTCAGCTCATCAATAATCACTTGTGCCATGTAGATGACACAACCCTTCTTCAAACACTTAGAGTCCTTGAGCATAGACATTTGCTCAGGCAGCCCATACTGGGTATCTCCCTGGATAGTAAGTGATTCACCAGACTGAGTCTTGATCACCACTTGCTTCTTATTGCAAATAATCTGGGCCTGGTTATGAGATAACTAGTCCATACCCAAAACTATGTCGAAACCGGCTAGTTTCAAAGGAAGTAGGGACAAATGAAAAGAGTGGTTCTTAATGGATATGAAACATCCATCTAATAACGTTGAGGTGGTTTCTAAAGTGCCATCTGCTAGTTCCACCTCATACTTCACACTTAAGGTCTTAACAGGTAATTTCAACAATTCACAAAACTTATTATCTACGAACGACTTATCAGCGCCTGAATCAAATAACACTCTCGCATAAACATCATTTACGAGGAAGGTACCTGTTATCACATTGTCGTCCTGGACGGCTTCCTTAGCATCCATCCTGAAGACCCTAGCATTGGTCTTCTTTCCTTCTTCAGCTTTCTTTGCAAACTTTGGGCAATTTGTCTTTATGTGCCCCTTTTCGTTGCAACCATAGCAGGTCGCATCCTTCATCTTTTTGCAATCCAAGGTCTTGTGTTCCTTGGACTTGCATAACCCACATGCAAAAGTTTTCGATTGTGAATGCGAGTTCGATTCATACCTGCACTTCCCGAAGTGCTGTCTCTTGCAGATTTTACATCTGGGTTTTTCACCCGACTGCTGACCATCCTTCCTAGATCCTGACCCCTTCTTGTGGTCATTGTTTCCCTTATGCTTCTTGTCTGAACGTCCTGAGTTGTCATCCTCACGCTTCCTCTTTTCGGTATCGGTGTTCCTCTGCGATTTCTGCCTGACCGCATCCAAGGTAAGAGACAATGATATGTCCGCTGCAGACCGAAAAGTAGCTGGTCTAGAGGCCTTCACACTTGCCTTGATCTCCGGGGCCAAACCCCCAATGAAACGGGCTATTCGTTTGGGTTCCGGGGTTACCAAATATGGAACCAACCTTGACAAGGTGTTGAAACTAGTAAGGTAGGCCTGACAGTCTAGGTTTCTCATGACCAGCGACAAGAAGTCAGCTTCAATTTTCTCAACCTCATGCTGAGGGCAGTAGTTTTCCTTGATCAGTGACATGAATTGTTCACAGGTCATATTGTACAACGGGATTTTCCCCGTAGCTTGGATCAAAGATCTCCACCAAGCTAATGCTTCTCCCTTGAAAGACTGAGACACGAATTTCACAATATCCCTATTATCGCAACCACTGATATCCACTACCGTATCCATCTCGTCCAACCAAGTCATGCAATCTACTGCTCCTTTTTCCCCAGTGAAATCCCTGGGTTTGCACGAAACGAAGTACTTATAGGAGCAACCCTTATTACGGGGTTCTTGATTCAGTACGACTCTTTGGGATGGAGCACTCCTCTGGTTTGATGAGTGGTGAGAATTACTGTTGTGGGCAGTGTGGGTCCTGGAGGGTGTTCTAGAGTGTGGTGCATATCGGGTCCTTGTATAGGTACCACTGGATTCACGGAGCTGTCTATCCAAAGCTCGATTAACGGCATTATCTATCATTGCCTGTAATTCTGCACCCCGCTACATTTACTCGGGCATTATGATGCTCTCCCTGCGGGTGACTATTGATCTCGCCTGAGTCGGCCATGTAGCTTGAACTGTTACATATTGACAATAATTTATTGGTGAGTTTATTATAGAATTGTCTTTTATAGCAATTTATTAACCGTGGTAAACGTAGACCATATATGGTTAATTTATTACTCACATTTATTTAGGATTTCTATTATGATTTATCCTAATTATAAAACAATAACAGTTTTATTAGTAGCACAAAAGCCTAGTCATAGTGACATTTTTTAAATCATAAGCCATGATTTCAGAGAATCAAGGCATTAAGGTTTGAACATAGTTCCTTACCTTTTTCTGACAGAGAGTCGTAGACTACTACTGTCTTTTGTCTTATATGACAATGAATATGGCCCGTAGGCACTATATTACCAATGGATGGTAAAAAGAAATGATCATCTTTATTGATGATTTAAACCCATGATCTATAGATCATTAGTTTAGGTTAGGAATCTTTTGAAGAATCCTATTATAAGAATCACGTGTGTGATTTTGACGGATCACATCTGCCAGGAGCGTTAACATGTTTTCAGATGTTAACAAGGATTGGAATCTTTTATACAGGTCTTACCATCTTGGCCAAGTCTTATAATGACATGTAGGCTAGGTTTTACCTTTAAGATCTTTATTTAATATTTAATAGGCAGATCATTTTTAAAAGGAATGGTTTTATTTCGTTTATTTCATGTATAATATATAAATGCATAGATGACAGAAATAAAAATTTTTAAACTTAACATTCCATTAAAATTTAAAAGTAGTACACTTTGCCCTAAACGGGACTTTTCACAGAAACACTTGCCCACGCAGGAGCTATACCGATAATACAAGTCCTCGCAGGGACTGTTTACAAAAATAAATGTCCACACAGGGACTAATAGAGACAAGTCCTCGTAGGGACTAAGTACAAAGATAGATGTCCACGCAGGGACTTAATTTAAACAAGGAAATACAATAATACATATTGGGATTTAACGATCCCGTTTCTTCTTTCCTTTCAGCAAACTTGCTAAGCCACTCATGAATCCCTAATTCTTCCTACGTTCTCTCTGGAAGTCTCGCTCAACCCTTTCCAGCCTTTGACGGAGATCCTCCTGCTCCGGTGGGGAAAACCGTGGTGGCTGGTGCTGTATTGGTGGCTGAGCAGGTACTTGATACCCACGAGCTGGGCATCCCATTCCCCAAGGGGTTCCATATGGTCCCTCAGGATTATGGGCAAGGTAGTTTGATGCCACTTGGTAAGGATCCTCAGCATAGTTATAGTTAGGGTATGCTGGCGGTCCGAATGGATTGTATGTTGCTGGAGCAGTATAAGCAGGGATAGGGTTGCCAAAACCCGATGGTGGCGGTGCAACAGGTGTCGAATTCACCTCTGATACTGGAACTGAAGGTCCACCCATTTGTGGGTCTTCATATAGTGGCGGGTAGTGGCTGCCACTAGAGTATTGAGGGGTGCTGAAATGAAAATCCCCTCCTCGTGCTAACATCCGTGCGCCAGTCCTCCTACGTCTTGGTGGTTCTGAAGGTGCTAGATGAACTGGCGGCGGTGGAGGCGGTGGCGTGACTGCCACGAAACGTGGATCCCCAGAGGGATCCTGATGCTGCTGCTGGTGAGGCGATGAATGGTGAGATGGTGTATAGTACCACTCACACCGGTTGAACCATGCCTGGTGACTATCCGGACCATGGTAGGGTGATCCGTGAAAAGATGAACCATCAGAGATCTCAAAAGGATGGTTCGGGGTTCCGGTTGCAGGCTCGACGGGATTCGTATCCTCGTCCATGTCCATTGCTTGATCGCCGGAAAAGTGATCCTCCGGTCCTAATGGGTTAAAGCTCACTTGTTCTGGTAGGTAGTCTGCCGGGTTAAACCGGCCCTGAAATACAGGAGTAGGGTCGCCGAAGGAATGGTGCGATAAGGATCGCTGTAGGGGTATGTATGAAGGTTGCGGTCCGAGAATGAGCCCAACAACCCGCAACCTTCATAAGGGAAACAATGACCACAAGAAGGGGTCAGGATCTAGGAAGGATGGTCAGCAGTCGGGTGAAAAACCCATATGTAAAATCTGCAAGAGACAACACTTCGGGAAGTGCAGGTATGAATCGAACTCGCATTCACAATCGAAAACTTTTGCATGTGGGTTATGCAAGTCCAAGGAACACAAGACCTTGGATTGCAAAAAGATGAAGGATGCGACCTGCTATGGTTGCAACGAAAAGGGGCACATAAAGACAAATTGCCCAAAGTTTGCAAAGAAAGCTGAAGAAGGAAAGAAGACCAATGCTAGGGTCTTCAGGATGGATGCTAAGGAAGCCGTCCAGGACGACAATGTGATAACAGGTACCTTCCTCGTAAATGATGTGTATGCGAGAGTGTTATTTGATTCAGGCGCTGATAAGTCGTTCGTAGATAATAAGTTTTGTGAATTGTTGAAATTACCTGTTAAGACCTTAAGTGTGAAGTATGAGGTGGAACTAGCAGATGGCACTTTAGAAACCACCTCAACGTTATTAGATGGATGTTTCATATCCATTAAGAACCACTCTTTTCATTTGTCCCTACTTCCTTTGAAACTAGCCGGTTTCGACATAGTTTTGGGTATGGACTAGTTATCTCATAACCAGGCCCAGATTATTTGCAATAAGAAGCAAGTGGTGATCAAGACTCAGTCTGGTGAATAACTTACTATCCAGGGAGATACCCAGTATGGGCTGCCTGAGCAAATGTCTATGCTCAAGGACTCTAAGTGTTTGAAGAAGGGTTGTGTCATCTACATGGCACAAGTGATTATTGATGAGCCGAAGCCCAAGATTGGGGATATCCCCGTCATTTCTGAATACCCTGAAGTTTTTCCTGAAGAACTACCTGGTTTGCCACCAGATAGGCAAGTAGAATTCAGAATTGACATTATTCCTGGATCCGCACCAGTAGCAAGGGCGCCTTATAGGTTGGCACCAACAGAGATGAAAGAATTGAGAACGCAGTTAGATGATTTTCTAGCCAAAGGTTTCATCAAACCTAGTTCGTCTCCTTGGGGAGCACCAGTTTTATTTGTCAAGAAGAAGGATGGATCGATGCGTCTGTGCATCGACTACCGTGAGCTTAATAAGGTCACTATCAAGAATAGGTATCCTTTGCCCAGAATCGACGATCTGTTCGATCAACTTCAAGGGGCAAGTTTCTTCTCTAAGATTGACTTAAGGTCAGGCTATCACCAACTGAAGGTTAGAGATGAAGACGTACACAAGACTGCATTTAGGACTCGTTATGGTCATTACGAGTTCCTAGTGATGCCTTTTGGGCTCACAAATGCACCTGCCGCATTTATGGATCTCATGAATCGCGTTTGCAAGCCTTACATGGATAAATTTGTCATCGTCTTCATCGATGACATCCTCATCTACTCGAAGAACCAAGCTGACCATGAGAAGCACCTTCATTGCATTCTGGAACTACTTCATAAAGAAAAGCTCTATGCCAAGTTCTCGAAGTGTGAATTCTGGCTTCGAGAAGTCCAATTTCTCGGACATGTTGTTAGTGAGCGTGGTATCCACGTAGATCCCGCTAAAGTTGAAGCTGTGCATTTAAATATTGTGTTGTTTGACTAATATGTTACCAACCACGTCACGATACTCCCCTACCGGGCCCACCGGTAATACGTGGAAATCTGGGGTGTGACCGGATAGAATGTGATTTAGACCCGAAAAGTTTGAAGACTTGCTTAATATGGGTATTTCATACACATTCTGGATTTTGAGATAAAACCGATAAGGTTTGACCCGTTTCGGCTAATTTATGCAAACTAGTTACATAAACCGAACCGAACGCGTAATAAGCGTAACGGGTATTCATGAGAGCCATATACAGGTTTCATAAGTTAATATGCTTCAAATATGTTGTGACATCAGTAAGATGTCTTTTATTATGCCCGAAACGAATTTAAACACAAACTATGCCCCGTAGGGGTAGTTTGGTCATTTAAAAGGTTATAAAAGAGTTTAAGTATTAACCTGAGTTGCAGGTCTGATATAATCAGCAAAAATACTTAGTTTACTAAGTTATAACAGTATGGTATTGCATATATGTGAAATTTATCAATTATAACCAAACTATGCTCCGTAGGGGCATTTTGGTAATTTCACATAAGCCGAAAAGCTCAAAACTGAAGTCTGAGTTTAACAAATTTTGCTTACTGTTAAAATATTATACTTTACCTAAAATATCAGTAGGTATCAACCCTTGTATGTTTTAAATAGTTCTAGTACATACAATGCGTTAAAAACGCTTAATAAGGCGATTAGAAGCCATTTCCGGGTTCTATACATAAAGCTGATATTTTTATTATTCCAGAAAGGTTAAAATAATTTATTTATCATTTAAATCAGTAGCAAAAGGTTTGGGGTCAAAAAGATATGTGAAACTCCTTTTATAGCCCGAAAGGGCAAAACCGACAATTACCGGATTAAGCCTATGACTATAAGTTATGCTCAGCCTAAAATTAATAAAAAATCTTCAAAAATCCCAAAACAATATATTACATCAGTGGGTAAAGAGTTTGATATCAAAAAATATGTTTAAATAGGCTATATGCTAATTATGTCGTTTAATCGCTAAAAAGCTTTCAAATTACGCTAACGAGCATAACTCTTAATCTACACCTCAAACTGATGTCAAATTTTGGGTGCAAGTTTATAATTCAGTAACTAAGGTTTCTACTCTTTTAAATTTTCAAAAATCACGTTTTATGGTGAAAAGGGCATAATGGTCAACATATGAGCAATTAACGGAAACATGCATATTAATTGGATAACTAATGAACCAAGGTGTATAATCACAGAGGGTTATACTAGCATGTAACCTAGTCCAATTAAAGCTCTAAGGCATTTCTAAAACATACCAAAACGGGTCAGAACTGAAGTCAAAGCAAAAGTCAAAGCTTTGCGACTTTCGGTTCCGAACCGGGTCTAAACAGAAAATTGTCGGGTTGAACATGTTTAGACATGTTCTTACACTAATTACCAAGTTATATTAATGATCAAACAGGTTGTATGTGTTCTACATTGCTAATTATGCATAAATTGGAAAATAAGCATTCTGTTGACTTTTTAATAACAAGTTTGACCCGACATTTGACCTAGTTAGAGTGGGAATCAGAGGGTGCCCTTTTAAGGGTTTAATGCCCACATAATTACCCACTTATAACAACTTTCAATTCGACTAATCACTGGACCATTAGTGATTAATCGTGAAGTCAACCGTTAATTACGACGGTTTGACTTTTAAGCTTAAACTAAGTAAAAACTCAACTAAGAAAGGTTAAGCATACTTACTGAAGTCCTATGCTTGACTAGTGATCACTTGAGTCTGCTTTGGAGCTCCAGAATTGATCAGAAATGCTGAAGGAAGGTGTGAAGAAATGGTTGCAACTTTGTGGCCTTTTATAGTGCTTTAATCACAATGGATTGTTGACACACAACACTACCAATGGTCCCTGATGATCCACATATGTCCCTAAGGGTCTAGGGGTTGCTTAGGGGTCGCCCATGGAGTGAAACAACTGATTAAAGTCGGTTATAGCGCATACACAGGTTGCTGTCTGATGTTTCGGTATCTGGGCGGGCCAGGCGGCCCGCGTAAGATGTTGTTATGGGCTACGCGGCCCGCTTGGGCCTTCTGTTCAGGCTAAAACGTTTTCAAGTTGTTGCATCTCGTCTCTTGGCCTTTCGAAGGGTCAACCAACTTATTTCTTGCACTTTGAACCCTCCCAATTTACCTATAAGGGCTTCAAGACTTAAACCCATTTTATTTAGTCCTTGATCACTTTGTTATTCCCCGAAAAGTCATAACTTTTCAACGTTAACGCTTTAACCCCTCGCATACGAATTTGATCATAACTTTCTCATACGATAACGAAACTTTATGAAATTTTTATCGTGCATACTAGTGAGCATAATTAATCGTTACAAAGCTTCAGGTTTGTTAAAAGGTCACTCAGAGGTATAACTTAAACATGTTGACACATTTAACCCCTGTAGTTTGTAATCTCTCACTTTTAGCTTCGTATGATCCATGATTTATTCGTTTGATGGTATAAACATCATGTAGGGTTATCATAAAGTATATTTATTCACTGTTGACATTTTGAACTCGTATATTCACATACTTTCCATGTTCGTCAACTTTAGTCCCTCAAGAACATTCTTTCACACGTTCAAACTTATGACACGTGTCAACACATTATAGGACGTGAATTTTCGAGGTGTTACACAGGGCGTATTACGTGGTAGTAATCTCACCAGTAAACCACTTGGATCAAACATTTCCATTTGATACCAATCAATACCGCTAATAGAAAACACTTCAAGATTCTTGAGTTTTTGTTACCTCTCACGATTGGGTGAATCAGTAAACTGAAGGAATCGATGAATGTTTGCTGCATTTGAAGATTCAGCATATGCTACTGGAAGATTTACCATTTGAATATATGGTTTTGTTGAAACTAAGAAAAGTTTGGGTACAAGTTAGTTTGGGTATGTGTTGAATTAGATCAGAAGTTGTAGCTTATGTGTAGATTAGCTCGAGTAGTGAGTTTCTTATATAAATAAGAAAATTTAAGCTTACACCATACGTTTGGTTAAGGCTTCCATGATACGTTTTGAAATAGTTCACTGTAGCTAGTAAATATTATATTGCATAAATAAATATTAGATGCATAAACAAAAAAAATAGGTACATAAATAAATGTTAGTAGTCCCATAATTATTATATCTCCCGAGCAATAGGTCCCTGTACTAATTTTAGTTTATCACAGAACTATATTATAAGTATACATATATATAAAGGAGAAACGGGATCTAAAAGATCATCCTAAAGGTGTATGGTTTTACAACTCACTGGTGCACCCTTAGGCTTTCAACCTATATATATGGTAATATATATAGGTTGAGTATGGTAATAGCTCCTTTGCTTTTGTTGATTTGCTTGGTTGACAGCGCTCGTGCTGATAACGTGTTATAAAACTAGCCTAAAAGCTGAATAATATAGAAGATAAGTAGAGAGAATTTTCAGAGGATTTCTTATATATATTTCTTGGTACACCAAAACTATAATATTACATGAGTTTATATAGACAGAAGAAAGAAACTATGTTGTACTGTGCGTCAATAATTCGAACGAATTATTGAAGTTACTGTGTCAATAATTCGAATGAATTATTTCCTTTACTATGCGCTTTTACTATGCATCTAGTTGTCATCCACTCTTGCAATGATTCATAACATCTTCTATATTATTCAGCTTTTAGGCTAGTTTTATAACATTGGTAACTTTATGTTTGTTTTTAATTGATTTATCATGAAACCTGCCTGTTAAATATAAATGAAGTTATATATTTTATTTTTAATTTATCATGTCATCTTTGTCCGCATTAGGGTGTTATAATAGCATTATTCGTCATGTTAACCAAACATGGTTTATGAAACACAATGAATCTAACCACTCCAAAACTCATTATTCTGTCTATCCAATCATGAATTACCCTTAACTATACCCACCATTAATAATTTTATGTAGTTCTTAACACTAGTATGTTATCTCATTTTCATGTACTAGTTTTTAACTTCTTGAGCAGCTTGCTTTAGAGCTTTTAATATATCGCCTTTTTCAAAAAATAAAATTATTGTAGTTGTCAAGACTTTCAAAATCCCAAGGGGTATTCTTTTATTAAGCTAACTGGTATATACTTGATACCCACGAGTGTTCGATACCCGACGGGACCCGACAGTCAGTCAGATAAGATACATGGTTTTACAGCCGAGTATAAGAATGAGATTACTAGTGCTTGTCCTAAACATGTCCCCTTTTGTCATCCCTATTTTAATATCCATAAAGGAGAGCATATGACTTTGAAAAGTAAACCCAAGAGATAGGAGGAACCATTTCGGATCCAAGTTGTTGCCCGTGGCTTTCTAGGAAACTACACTGTTATTTTAACTAGGTTTAAAGAAGTTAGTCGCGTTGCTGCGAATTTATTTTGTTATTTAGTCTGTGTTTACATGTGTTTTGAAATCACTACGAACGTGTTGCGAACGAAACTCCTGACAAAAATAAAAAGAAAATGTAGAAAAAAACACTAAAAGATAACCGAAATAAAATCAACAAAAAAAGTTGTATTTCGTATGAAACCCGTGGTCAGGGATGAGAAAATTGTTCTGGGTACCGATAACAAATTTGCCGAACCGAAAGATCTTAAGTACCAATTCGGTACCGATTTTTGGCGTTCCTGGTACCGGTTCACTACCGTTTTTTACCTTCATATACATAGTTATTGATAGCGCAGATAGCGTTCGCTATCGCGCGCTTCGTAGCAAAGGGCCAAGGTCTCGCAATTTGTATGTAGCGACTGAATAGCGTGATTGTAGCGGGATTCCGACCATGAATTCCGGCTCCGGTGCTGTAATTTCTGCCGGAAACCAACCGGAAGTCAAGAAGAAGAAGAGAAGAAGAAGAGCGGCTGCGGTCTGTGTTTTAGCTTTTTAGGGTTAAATAGCTTTTTGGATTTTAGCCTTTAACCCCTCTATCTTTTCACTAGTTAACATATATTCCCTAAAACTTGTGAAAATTTACATAAAAGTGTAAAAATAGTTTGTGTATTTTAACATTTAACCCCCTCTATCATCACTAATTTACATTTGATCCTTAAACTTCAAAATCTATACATGAAAAGTATAAAATTAACATTATATATATAAAAAAATTACAATTAGTTATTTTTTATTTCTTAAATTTTTAACTACCTTATCGATAAACACAAAATAGCGGGCGCTATTTCGTCGCTATCGCTACGTAGCATATAGGTACCTCGTCGCTATTTGTCGCTATTCGCTATCGATAACTATGTTCATATACCGGTACCGTAACCGGTATTTTCGGTATCAGTACCGATCCTGTATCGTTTGGCACCAAGCTCATCCCTACCCCTAAAACTAAAAAAAGAAAAAAATTAAAAGTCGAAGAAAATCAACAAAAAAAAGTTGTACGATACCGTTGTTCGTACGGTAACCGTGGTCAGGGATGAGCAAATGGTACCGGGTAGCAGCACTGAATTTCCCGAACCAAAATATTTCCAATATCAATTCGGCACCAACTTTTGGCCTTTTATATATTAGTGCCGGTTTTTACCTTCATGTACTAATACCGAACAATATTTTCGATACCAGTACTGGTTCGATACCGGTTGACACCAAGCTTATCCCAATCCCTGATATTAAAAAAAAGATTAAAGTTAAAAAGTAAAGAAAATAACTATTATTATAATTTTAAAATAATAAAAGTATTAAAAAAAACTATATATTATTTTAATATTATTAAAATCACTATTAATGTCAATTCGTTTATTAATATATAAATATATAATATATATACTAGTTTTTTTTATATCACACGTTGCGACGAAACCGGACAAATGATAATGTAAAAGAAACGTGATTTGAAAATAAAGCATGTTGTTTAGAAAGTCAAATCATTAGAACGATTTAGTTTATCATCGTACCGTTTTATTATACCAAATAAATACTTTATTTTGAGTATAACCTCGTTTTATCAAAACTTAGAACGCAATATCCGGGAAAGAAATCAAGCACAACTACGTACTTAAGTTTTTAGAAAAAAGTTTTAAACGTAACTTATTAAAGAAGTATCAAATTAATCAATAAATTAGTATATGTTAAAAAAAGAAAAAAATTATTAAAAAAAGGTAAAGGAAATATATGTTTTAAAAAAAAAGAAAAATATGTTATTAAAAGTAAATATAATAATAAACTATTATAATATATTAAATAATAAAAAAACTATATATTATTATAAAAATAAAGTTACTATTCATCATCCCTCGAAATCAGTATATATATAAAAAACTATATATTATTATAAAAATAAAGTTACTATTCATCATCCCTCGAAATCAATATATATATAATTGAACCCGCTTCAAGTCATGATGACTAATCAAGAAATCTTGGGGTAAACAGTCTCTAATACTTATATTTACTTTTCTTAACTTTTGTACATAAGAAATGAGATTCAATCTTTTACTACAAATTTCTAAGCCGTTTCTTTCACTCATTAACTATCTGGTTTCTTTCATCAACCCCGAATAATGAAATGAATAAAAAACGAAAATATTTATTCAACTCATGACACTTCCTTCCTAGAAATAAAAGAAGTAGCGGGAATTTTATGTCTTAATGAATCACACGTAGAGATATTGATAACACACATAGAGTTAATGGTATTTCATAACTAATTGATTGAGCAGCAGCTCGTAGACCACCTAAAAAAGAATATTTATTATTTGAGCCATATCCTGACATAAGAAGGCCAATAGGAGCAATATTTGAAATAGCAATCCATAAAAAAACACCAATACTGAGATCGGCTAGAACAAGGCGATAACCAAAAGGAATTACAATATAACTTAATAAAATTGATATGACAATTATAGATGGTCCAACACTAAATAAACGAGTGAAGAAGATTCTTAAATTTATTGTACTTATATAGTTATATAGGATTCTAATAAATGTCTAAAATTATAATTTTTTTGTATAATTTTCAGTAAGACCTTATTTAGGTTTCATGTGGGAATTAAAAATATACTAACCGCAAATTAAACTACCAGCCACAATTAAATTGTAAGGTCTGTAGTATCTAAACGCCATAAACCAATCTTATTTATGATTTAAACTCATTTGTAGTTATGAAAATTTGTAAAAGATTGTATAAATACATTATGTCGACATTATATTAGTTTCTTTTGTAGCTCCTTTTGTATAATTGTATCCCTGGGGTGTGGTTCACATCTTGACCGACTTTACCGTAATATACATTCTGCTGTTTAACATTCATTTCTTCCACTTTCTTTGCAACCATCTGGTGAAAAATTCTTCAAAAGGGATTTGATTCTTTAAGATCTGTCAAACATAAGCATACCGTCAATGGCTTCTTCAAGTTCATGTGCTCACAACAAGAGCTACCTGTATGATGTGTTTCTTAGCTTCCGTGGTGAAGACACCCGCAAGACCTTTGTTGATCATCTTTACGATGCTCTTGATCGACATGGTATTCACACGTTCAAGGATGACGAAAGACTCGAGAAAGGACAAAGGATCAATGATGAGCTCTTACAATCCATTGAAGACTCCAGACTATACATTATTGTTTTCTCCAAAAACTATGCATCTTCATCATGGTGCTTAAACAAGCTTCTCAAGATCATGGAGTGTCATAAGATGAACGGGCAGACGGTTTTCCCCGTGTTCTACGATGTGGATCCCTCTGAAGTCCGAAAACAAAATGGATCAGTCGAAGAGGCCTTTTCCGTACATACAGACAAGAATGAGGCAGAGGTTGGAAAATGGAGAGAGGCTCTTAAAGAAGCAGCCAATTTGTCTTGTTGGGATGTGGAGAAGACTGCTGATGGGTAATTTCTTTATCATATCTCTACTATGGCATCTCATGTTCTAATGTAATGCTTGTTTTACAATTTATGTCTGTTATCCTCACAAAACGGACTGTCTGGGTCGGGTTGGGTGTCGGGTCTTGACACGTTTGAGTGAAAACTAGTTCGGGTCAGAACACGATGATTTAAAGAATATCACTTGAAGGAATTATATTTGTTTTTAGACCTGAAAAGTAATTATTCATGTGGGTTTTTGAGCAAGCTAATTGAATCTTCTTCTATGACATACAGGCATGAAGCTAAAGTTATAAAATTAATTGTTGAGCGGGTTTCACTCGAGTTACAATACATAAATATGGACGTTGATGAGAATTTAGTAGGCATTGAACAAAGAATGCAAGATCTTTATCCGTGTTTAGAGATCGGTACGAATGATGTGCGCCTTATAGGGATCAAGGGCATGGGAGGTGCTGGGAAGACAACATTGGCTTGGGCTATTTGTAATAAATTATCCATGGATTTCGAAGGTAAAAGCTTTGTCGTGAATGTAAGGGAAAAAGCCTCTTAGATCGGTGGCTTGGAGAAGCTGCAAGAACAAATACTTAGAGGTGTATTAAAGGATAAGAGCATTACTGTAAGTGGCGTTAATGAAGGGAAAAGTAGGATGAAACAAAAGTTGTGTGGTAAAGAAGTTCTTGTTGTTCTCGATGATGTGGATGATATAAACCAACTTAGGATGTTAGCTGGTGATACTACTTGGTTCAAGTCCGGAAGTAGAATTATTATTACAACTAGAGATAGGCTGGTGCTCGAAGAACATAAAGTGATATGGATACGTGATTTCAGTCTTTTATTGGAGGAGGAAGCAATTCGCCTCTTCAGTAGGCATGCATTTGGGACAGATATTCCACCTCAAGAGCATGAAGGGCATTCACGTGAAGTTGTAAGTTATGCTACTGGTCTTCCCTTAACAATCAAAGTTTTGGGTTCAAAACTTTGTGGTAAAGATAACAGTGAATGGACATATACGCTAGAAAGACTCAAAACGATTCCGTTGAAGGAAACACTTAGAATATTGGAACTAAGTTATGAAAACATGGAGCATGATTACAAGGAAATATTCCTAGATGTGGCATGCTTCCTTAGAGGTTGGTATAAATACAAAGCAATAAGAATGCTTGAAAGTTGTGGATTTTATGCAACAAATGGTTTAAGAGTTCTTGAGCAAAAATCTCTAATCGTAACTTTGAAAGGAGATTTAGGTGCAATCATAGGCATGCATGACCAACTAGTAGAAATGGGCAAGAATATTGTACGCCATGAGCATCCGTATGAGCTCAACAAACACAGCCGATTATGGATTCAAGACGAAATCGAACGTGTTTTGATTGATGACTCGGTAAGAATCCATTTATTAGTAAGGTGGAGATGAAACTCACAAATTTTTCATCAGTTATAACACAACTTTTATGATTGTTGTTCTTGAATTACAGGGTAGTGAAGCAACAAGATGTATAAATCTTGAAATCACTCGTGGTAATTTTTGGAAAGGTCTAAAAAACATGAAGAAACTTAGATGCCTTATTGTGGACAGGGACTACTGTGACACCCCAGGAAAATCAGGAAAACAACGCAACTTAACTAGCTTCCTCAGTAACCACGCGCTAAATTTCGGGACGAAATTCTCTTAACAGGGGGAGAATGTGACAACCCTCAAAATTTCATGTAATCCGTACAATTTATTAATGATAATTAAAGGGCTTGATGATTGTGCTAAATTATTTAACTGCTCTCTGATTACTGTGTTATACTTACATGTGCGTGTTAGCATACTAATAGTATGCAGAAAACTTGACTAAATGGTCCTGAATATTTTCCTATGTGTTAGGAATTAATTGTGTTACAAAATATAGGTATAAGACACCTTACGGAACAATTTAACGAAACAGTATCCGACCGAACAACCGAACATTACCCGGGACACCACATTTTTGCCCAGTACATTATTTTACTATTTTTGGGCTAGTCATGATCCCCGTTAGCCATAACACCCATTTAAATTCAATCCACTACACATAAGGGTCCATACTTACAACTTAACTACTAGTTACATTTTAGTTGGAAAATATTTACCTTAACCCCCCCCCCCCCCCTTGTCCGATTTTGGTCCCTTGTGGACCCACATATCTTCATACCCTACTTCACTTGATTTAATTCCATTTATTTATTTGAGGTTGCTTGATTTCCTAACCAAAATATGTAGTAGACATGATATAAGTATGGAGTGTTAGATTACTATCATCTTTCACAACACTCAACCCTCACATCACTCTACTCTCTCTCTCATTCGGCTCCACCACAACCGAAACCACATCCCACCATCTTCTTCATTCATCTTCTTCCATTAACAAGTCCATTCATAGCTTCAAAAATTGATCCATGGAGGTTGCAACTTGAAGGGATTTCAAAGGAGCTTTGTTTTAGTCTTGTGCATCATCATTTCTTATCATCTTCTTCACTAAGAATCATCCCTAGCTATAAGCTAGTAGTAAGCTCTTGTTTAACCTTTGTTCATCTTATTTTATGGCTAACATTGTAGTATGATGCTTATGTTTACAACTAAAATGCAAGAAAACTAAAAATATAAACATAAAGGTTACATGAAGTTTACTTGTATATGAAATGCTATTAGTTGATGTTGTCATGGGTATGTTGTTGGTTTAGGGTTGGTTAATACATATATGATAATTGATCATCGAACTCTTGATAAATCCGTTGTTCGGACATGTGTTGATACAATATAGTAACATTTAAACTATAAAGAACATGCTGAATCACATTTCCAGCCGACTTCATCATGCTGTAAACAGGCCATAAACTCAACGAAAAACGGATATTTTGAATCTAAAATATGTTATTATGAAATACGGTTCTAATGGCACTGGAATCATAATTTTTGGACTCCGTTTACTATTTTTAAAGTATTAATTTGTAACAGCAACTTAAGCTGAATTTTGACAGCAATAAATGGGTGTCATACTTTCAGTCATAACCTGAGTTTTGTGATGAATCGGACCATGAAATTTGTACAGTAGATGACAACCGATGCAATTGTAATTACCCCACTAGAATTTCGTAAATCGGACACTCAATGAATTTTTAATAAATTGTTCCGTGGACTGTGGTTAGAAATACATAAATCTGAGTTCAGTCCGGAATATGAATTTTTATAAAATATTGGTAATGAACCAGACCCCGATATTTTTACACAATAAAATATGGAACGTTTAAGACATCCTGTAAAAATTTGGGAATTTTTGGAATAATTTAACCATTTTATTAAAATGTCCGAAAACAGCCGGTTTTGAATATAAATGCTGAAATGACATAAGTTGTGACTCGCGTGTCTAAATGTCGAGTATGCTATCTGTGAATAATCTAACATGTTATATATGTTATGTGCATTATCGTATGTTTGATTTTGAGTGGGGAATGGATGGGAAACTTGGATGGGCATAAACCGTTAAAATGATGCATGTTGTGTGATAGATACGTGTAGGAACTTTGTGTTCTATTTGAAAGCCACTAAATGACTAACTGGTAAATCATACTAGGACGTGATTGACCGACCTTGATTGTTAGCTATATTGAGAATCTAACCGAGCAAACCGAGGTGAGTTCACACACTTTCTAAGGCATGGGATTCCCGGTGGTTTGGGAATGGGTTATAGAATTAAAACTAAATCTACATATCCTCCTTGGGTAGGATATGTACGGCCATCCTCCATAGATTGGATGCCATTATTAATCCTACGAATTCTCCTGGTGCAGAATACGTATGTTCGTCCTCCTTGGGTAGGACAACAACCTTAAAACTAGCTAGACAAAACTCTATCATGAAGTCCCTCAATTTATATCGACTTAATCGCCGAGGCCAATGGCGAGCGGGTCATTAGTTAATAGCGCTATTAGGTTTAACAAACCTCACACCGTGCCGTTCGGACGGGCGTGTACTAATGGACTATGGCAAACTGTCAGTGATGATAGACACTGATGTAGGGCACAACTATAGTTCGTCAGTTGTCGATATGTATGGTCTAGTAGTTCACACGGGGAAAGCCCCCACTGATTATGGTTATGGTTGAGTAATGACAAAGGAACTGGTTAAACATACTTTCAACTACGGGGTAACCCCCACGGCAATTAAGCCAACGAAAGTCAACCCATGTTTTTCAGAAACAACTTAAAACTAAACAACCAAATGTGAACTCACTCAACTTTGTTGTTGACTAGTTGTTACATGCCTTACAGGTCGCTAAATGCTTGGAGCTTGCACGAGGAAGAAGTCGTTGTGGTGTACGGACTGTTACGTTCCGTGCTCATTGTTTAAATCCTTATGAACTTATTAAACTTGTGTTTTGAACCTTAACTTATAAACTGTGAATTTATGTTTCGAACTTACGTTTTATGCTTCCGCTGTTATCTTAAAAATCGGTTACCTTCTTTAGGTCACCAATCGTATTATAGTTGGTTTCATTTACTTAATTGTGTTGTTCAATATGATTGGTGGCTCGATCCTGGTCACGTCACGCCTCCAAGCGGTGGTACTCCGCATGGTGGATTTTGGGGGTGTGACAACTACTTTTCTTATGGCCGTGAGAAAGCTCATTGGTATCTTCCTAACTCGTTACAATATCTACGTTGGTACGGATACCCTCATCATTGTTTACCCAAAACATTTGAAGCAAATAATCTTGTTGCACTTGAAATAAATGGCAGCAAAATCGAAGAACTCTGGGAAGGGGAAAAGGTAATATGGTTAATCGATTGTTATTGTAGGTATATCTATTGGGTAGTTATCGCAACAACATATTATTACCCAATATTTATTTTTTGTTCTCTATTCATGTTATAATAGGTTATGAAGAAACTCAGATTCCTTGATTTGTGTTTAACACAGTTAAGGAGCCTTGACCTTGGGCTGACACCCAATCTTGAGAGGTTAAAACTCCGATGGTGTACCAAATTGGTAAAACTTGAGGTGCACGGAGAATGTCTAAAAAGACTTATCTACTTAGACCTAAATCAATGCATGAGTTTGGAATCTATGTCTTTTATCCAGCAGTTGGAATCTCTTGAGTTTCTTGATGTAGGTGAATTAAATTTGAGTGAATTTCCGGAATATATAATTACAGGGCACTCTAAAAATAGTTTGTTAGAGCTTCATCTTACAAATAATTACAATATAAAAGAAATACCATCATCAATTGGAAATTTTCATAACCTTGTCTCTCTACATCTCAACCGTTGCAGTAAACTTAAGAGCCTTCCAGGAAGCATTTGTAGTTTAAAACATTTGAGAACTCTTAACGTTGCTGCCACAGGTATAGAGGAATTGCCTGAGGACCTTGGCCAACTCAAATGTTTAGAAAACCTTTATTTAAGTTGTACAAACGTTAAAGATCTGCCTGGTAGCATTTGTATGTTGAAACATCTGAAAACCCTAAATCTTTTCCAATGTAAGCTTCTTGAGAAGTTACCTGAGGATGTTGGTCAATTAGAATCTTTGGAGATATTACATCTAGAAGATTGCTATAATTTAAGAGAAATTCCAAATAGCATTTGTAAGTTGAAATGTCTCAAACAGTTGAAGCTTTATGGATGTTGGAGGATTATAAAACTGCCAGACGAACTAGGAAACATAAGAGGTTTAGAATTCTTAGACCATGTGTAGTGGTGAACTAACATAATGCCCCCACCATGGGGCATTATCAGACACGTGGCATCCTAGTCAGCGTTGGGGCATTATAGCAAAAGTGGCGTAGTGGGGCATTATGCCAATAACCCCCATTCAATCATTTCACAATTATTATTTTTTTTAACTTAAATACTTCATTAAATTAAAAAAAAAATACAATACTAGAAATAAAAAAAATATCCGATTAAATTAAAAAAAAAAAAAAAAAAAAACACTAGTTTTAGTCTTCGCTTTCTTCACCCTCACCAACTTCGTCTTCCTCGTCCTCCGTTTCTTCCTCTCCCTCAGGTGGTACATACCGAACCGACCATGCGTGGTGTACCAAATCAACCATTAACTGGGAATGGTACGGTTAGTAACGCAACTCTCGCGCATTACTCACTCTTTCTTCCATTGTCGCCTGTGGATGCTCCTCTTCAATGGCTTCTGGCACATAATTCTGGCATATCGCCTTTCCTTCGTCTTCCAAAATCATGTTGTGCATGATTATACAAGCGTACATAGCATCTCTCATCTTTTGCTTGCTCCATGCACGACAAGGATTTCTCAAATATTGCCAGCGTTGTTTAAGAACCCCAAAGCATCTCTCAATATCTTTTCGTGAAGACTCTTGAACCTTTTTAAAGTATGCTCTTTTTCATCAATAGGATCACTATACGTCTTCACGAAAATCGAATACCTAGGATAAATTCCGTCGCTTAAATAATATCCATGAGGGTAGTAGTTTCCATTTGCGTAAAACGACGCTTTTGGAGCTTTGCCAGAAATCCACTCCTCTAACAACGGAGATTGTTCAAAAACATTGATATCATTGCATGACCCGACCACGCCAAAGTAAGCCGACCAAACCCAAAGGTCCTGTGAAGCAACCGCCTGAAGAATAATAGTGGGTCATTTTTGGTCACCACGTGTGTGTTGGCCTCGCCATGCAGTCGGGCAGTTATCCCAACGCCAATGCATGCAATCTATGCTCCCGATCATACCAGGCAAACCATGCTCAGCATTATGTACCTCGTAGATCTTTTGAAGGTCGTCCCATGTGGGCGTTCTAAGATAACGCGCACCGTACACATCAATTATACCTTTATAAAAAAAATATAGACAAACATAAGCTTCAAAAAAAATAATTGTAAACATACTCGTCGTTTTAAAAAAAATAAAAGTAAAGTATAAGAATTGTACCGCGACAAAAATGCTCCAAGCTGTCTCGTGTTGTTTTCTCCGCCATTTTTAGATACTCGTCGTTGATGTCGGTAGTGTTACCATAAGCAAGGATTCGTAACGCCGACGTACACTTTTGGATACCGGTAAATCCAAGTGCCCCTCTCGCATCCGGTTTTTGTTTAAAATAATCGTAGTTGGCTTCCAAGTCGTCAACTATGCGTAGAAACAACCGCTTACTCATTCGGAAACGACGCCTAAAAAATTCGTTCGAAAATGTCGGCGCCTCATCAAAATAATCTTTCATCAAACGATCGTGTGCTACGCGTCGGTCTCGTTCAATATAACCTCTTTTATTTTTTTCTGCTTGGGGCCGACGAGAATGCTTGACATATCTCACCGCTAGTTGACAAGCACTCGTAACCGCCTCTTGCTCAAGCTCCTCATCGGTCGAACCATCGCCATCCGCAAAATACTCGTTGTAGTAAAAATTTACCATGGATGAAGAACTAGGAGAATCCATCAAGTTTTTTATAAAATGGTTGTATTTTTTTAGAGAGTTTTGGTTGAAAATGAATGAGTTTTGGTTGTGTTTATATATATATATATATATATATGGGAAAAAGGTTTAAAAAAAATTAAATAAATAAATCAGCTAGCCGTTGTGGTTGGTGATTGGTTGGTCAACAATGGTACAAGCGTTTTAATTAAAACGCCGGCAACATTTTTTCTCGAAAATAACGCCCCATAACGCCTACCGTAATGGTAGGCGGGGCGTTTTAGAGCGTTATTTTTTAATTTAAAAAAAAACGCCCCACTACGGGCGGTCTTAGATGTTGGGGATACAGGCATGTATAAGCTTCCACAGAGCATTTATTCATTGAAAGGTTTGAAAATTGGAGAATGTAGATGTTAGATTATCCTATTTTACACACAAAACCTAATCCCCGACGTTCCATCTGCTTCAAAACAGGTATGTTTTTTTACAAATTACTCCAAAATCTCAATTCTATTTGTTTTATACATTGATTCATGAAACTGTCGAGGGTTTTCAAAAAGTCTTCAATAGATGAATAATCGGACCACTGAATTCCTGATTTTATTTGTGTTGTTTTATTAGTTTATTAGATGCTTATTTCAGTATGATTTCAGTCCCAATTTTAGGGTTTCATCATATATGTATTCATATAATATAATAGTTTACATTGAGATAGTTGGTAAACGAGCAACAAGCTGCGCCGCTACCCCTTTTTGAATAGCAAAACTAAGCCTTTTAAAAACTACGTCCATAGATCTCGGCTTGGTTTAAAAAAGCGCGAAGCCCTCCGAAGCGTTTTGGTTCCAAAAGCTTTAAGCGAAGCTTCAAGCGCGAAGCGAGAGCTTCACGTATACGAAGCGCTCCATATTATATATAATTATATATAATGTTAATTTTATATATATGTATAAAAAATAGCTATCCATATTATATATATGTATTTTATAATGTTAATTTTGTACTTTTATGCATAAATTAAAAAGTTTAAGGACCAAATGTAAAGTACTGAAGATAGAGGGGGTTAAATGTTTAAATAGACAAACTATCTTTACACTTTTTGAGTAAAAAGTTAGAAGTTTCAGGGACTGAATGTAAACTAATGAAAGATAGAGGGGTTAAATGTTTAAAAACCTTAACTTATAAAACCCTAAAAGCCTAAAAGACAGCAGCCGCTCTTAGGTCTCAGCATCTCTCTTCTTCTTCTTCCCCCTTCTTCCTGGTTTCCGGCTGAAAGCAACTCCGTCGCCGGAATTTGTCGCCGGATTTCACATAGGAAGTCGCTATATCGTCGATATAAGGTCGATATGTACCTTGTAAAGACTGTTGGGGTTAAAAAATGGCCCAAATGGTGATCTGAATGGCTGGAGCGTCGCTTCACAACTTCATCGCCTCATCGCCTCAAGCTCGCTTCAGATCGCTTCATGTAATGTAGCGCTTCAGACCCAAAAAAGCGTTTTTCCCATCGCTTCATCGCCTCATCGCCTCAAGCGCGCTTGAAGCGCGCTTTTTTAAACACAGGATCTCGGGGTCATAACATTACTATGCATGACCCTTTGAACTCGACTAAGTAGGTCCACAGCCTCTGGCGCCAGAAAACCAAAAGTATCAAAGGCAAATGGGATAAACACGTGCTGGTTGTCAAGGCACGCTTTCTCATGCTTGATCACTTTACCCGAAGCAGCCTTTAAAGCAGCCTGACCCACTGTGAAAGCACTACTCCCTAAGCCCACAAGCGGGGAAACCCCTGTTAGATCCACACAGGCGTGTTTTCCTCCTACCCATCCAAAGACCAGAATGTCAGCTGGTCGAAGGGTAGATCTCCCTTCCAACGGGTCTGTTAAGAAGTTAACGGGTGCCTCTTTCTTAGCAGAAATACCAGCGCATCTGAAAATGTCAAAAAGGACATCCCTAACCAAATCATGTCGGTATTTGAACCCCGGGAGCTCTCTACAATGAACTGCATGCTCACCAAAAGAATCCAAACATGCCTTATGACAAACTGGGCATACCTCATCAACTGGGAATAAAGGAATCATGAGGCGATACTTAAGGATAGTACGGTACTCCACCGGCGACATATGCTGGCCTAACCCATCTATAGGTATAGTAAGAAGAAAATCTTGTGCATGTGGTGCTCGGAGACACTCAAAAACGGCTTTTTGTCTAACGGTCAAGTCAAACTGCACTTCGATTTCGTGGACAATTTTACTAAAAAGAGCACTCACCAATGCATGTTGGGCTTTAGGAGGGGCGGTGTCCTTATTAGTGAAACCGCTGAAGTCAAAGCTTGGAATCGTATCACGAAGACAAGCCAAAGCACAAACATAATCAGAATCCATACCGCATACGCCACTGTCTCTTAAGATGTGGTCCTGTAGCACCCACGATTGGGCCCTCGAGGCCACAAAAGCGTAAGATGAAGCCTCTACAGCCGAATAGAACCCCAAACCTCCAAACCTAATAGGTAAAGAAGCAAGTTGCCACTGGAGGTCTCCAAAGAAAGGACCTCCACAAACCACCAATTCCTCAATCGCCTCACACAAACCTTTGTCAAAGAACAACGCTGCATCTTCCATGTGTACAGGTTGGCATGTCCTCAAGCCAAAGAAAAGTTTGGCAATGCCCATACAGGATCGAAGCAAGAGTAGCTCACTCTGCGGGTCACCTAATTTCGGTAGAAGACGCATCAAATCTACTGCCTTAGCAGCTCTTTTCTTTGCCATCCCACTAATAAAACTTGCGTCTCTACTAACAGCCCCCCCAAGAAGCTTCAACCCCACTAATGGCCTCCCGATGTCCTTAGGAAATAACCCTTCACGAAACTTGCTACCATCACAAGAAGGCCAAAATAGCTCAGTTTTCTTAATATTAAGTTCAAGACCCAGTGTTGGACCCGACACCCTAATGATGTCCAATACTCTATCCACCTCTTCTGAACCTCCAATGACAGTCCCATCATCAAGATACCAAGCATGAAGGAGAAGCTTGCATTTGTCTCTAATCTGATGCACAAGGGGGTGCAAAACAAGAGCGAAAAGAAGTGGTCCCAATGGGTCCCCTTGCTGAACTCCCGTGGTAGACCAAATGTGCCCATCTCCAAGATACAATCTTGCTGGCTGCCCATATAGAAATTCCACCCACATAGAAATAGAAGGGCACTTCATCCTGACCTCACGAAGTAAGGCTGATCTATCCACCTGGTTAAAAGCATTAGAAAAATCTACTGTAAGCATTGCAAGAGACCCATCAGTGTGATGTTCACTTAGAACCCTATTGACACTGTGTAAAATGGCCTCAGCGCCACCCGACACACCAACCCCAAACTGAAAATCATTAAGGTACTTGGTCATTTCTTTACCAACACCCTTCATAGCAACCTTGGAAACCAAACGCCTCCATATAGTACCCACTGCAATAGGTCTAATCCCATTGTCGGGTTTTAAAAGCGGTGTAAGGGGAGCAGACGCGACAAACTCTGCCAAACACGATGGGCATTTCCCCTAGCCATAAGTTGACTACCGCAGTGATAGCGCATAAGAGATCATTGGCAATAGCAGACCCCTCTCCACATAAAGCATCCAAAATGTGTTGTGCCCTCAAGCCATCCCTCCCACATGAGGTTCCTTTAGGAAACGATTTAATGCAGCAAAGAACACTATCCACCTCTGCGACAAGGGGAGGCTCAGAATATATAGTACCTGACATAGATGGAGGTTCTCTGTACGGGTGTTTAGCCTCTAAAGCCTGTACGGTGTTATCATTGTACGGAGCAACACCGGATGAACATAACACCTTCACTGCAGCTGTAAAGTGGCCATCAGCAACCTTTCGAAGACACTGCCTAACATTGGTATTGCTAACAGTACTCTCCTCAGGATTATCAACACCTCCTTGACCTAGAGACCCCACCGTAGGACTATCAAAAATATTTTTAACTAACATAAAAATACCATCTTCTTTCCCCCATGTGGCTAAAGAATTCAGAATTGATCTTTGTTGCAATGCCTTTCTATTCCCAGACCGTCTTTCTTGCCTATTTTTTTGTCTGACCACTTGCAAAGTGCAGCGAGGAAGAAGGAACAACCTAACCCACGCTTCAATGGATCTAGGTTGGGCAACCACTTTGTAGAGAGCGGTTTTCAACGCCTGAGAGAAAGCCAACCGACAGCTATGAGGGATGCTCTTCACGGTGACAATGGGCGCTTTAAAGACACGATCTAGTAGAACGGTATCCAACATGAACGACTCATGAACATTGGTCACGTGCGCCTTGAGAGAGGGCCTCGAAATCCCTATAATGTAGCTATCTATGTCATTATCACGATTGGTAAAACGGACAAGCCCATCGGGGTGATGGCATGCACGACTCAATGCATGTATACTCAAACATTTCCCACACATCCATTGGCCAAAAAACTTCAAAGTACCTTCTACGTCCATGAACAACCCATGGTTCATAGAAACAGCCTCACGCAACGCACTTTTACGTTCATCACTAGAAAGGTGCAACCTCTTGAGATGAGAGATCAACCGAGAAATCCCCTTATTTCCCATTTCACCATCCGGGCAACAATGAAACATACGAAAAGGACATGGCCATGAGCCACTCAAAGGCGTAGAAGGGGTTGTCATTAAGGCTAAATAAATCACGATTCAAGTTGAGACACGAAATTTGGATGTAAAAACCAAAATTTAAGCATAGGCATTTCATCAAACACTTGGAGTGCATCCATAAAAAACGAATTAGTGATTGGAAAAGATGTTCGATTTTGACTAGATGAAAAAGGTTTGCAATGTAAGGTTGCTGAATGAATGGAACGTAATTCAGAAGCTGAAAAGCAAAATTTGAATGAGTGGAAAAGTTATGAAAGCTTGGATAGAGGGTGGTTACGAAAGTGGAAAAATTATTAAAAATTGATAAAGAAAGCAAGACTGGAAAATGCGATTGAATCAAAGTGTTTGACTTACAAATCAAGATTTACGTTCCTACATTGTAAGAATTATAAGATTCCGGAATGAATTTGTATGTTTTATTCTGTTGTCAATCACGTATTAATCATCCATATATATACTAGAATATAATCAAGAACAATGGGATCAATTACGATGAATCTGGTCTACCAGCGAAAGTCAAAGCAGAGCATTTTTATTTATGAAATTGATCTACGAATCTTTACAATTTTGGGCCTATTTATAGGCTATGAATAGGTATATACCAGGAGATTACACCAGTTCATTTGGTGTAACATAAACCGTCAATATGCGCTAATAATGGTTGTTTGACTTTTTTCAAATCTGACTTTTCGTTTGTGACCAGTTTTTTATACATAAATTAAATAAGGGTCATGCTATTCACACACGGCCAAAATTATTTTCACACCTCAAAGATAGCGCGGCGCTATGCTCGACAAAAGGTCACTTGATTGACGTTTGAGACATGCGTTACTGTTTGAGAGACATAAAGCTGAGTACCAGGTTTGTCGTTAACCCTAAGCGCCGCGCTTTGGCCATAGCGCGGCACTTCGACACCAAATTTTCACTTATAAAGACAAGACAGTTAGCGTTCGAGACATCAAGCACTGAATATTGAATAGGGTCTATTGAATATGTTGTTTACAAACATACGGGGGTTTTGTTGTTTGTCGATTTCCAAATTACTTGTGTTTCTTCAAAATAACGCGTGGTTTTGCTGTATTAGTTACGTGTCTTGAAAAAACGATGTCGTGGTTAAGCAACTATCTTTTCGGTCCATATTCTGACGAGTCAGTTGTTCATGATTCTTACGAGGGGACCCGCTATTTCTGACTCGTATGAGAAACCGGTCTCGTCCAACTTAAAGGAGGCAGAGGTTGTATCTGGCATTCGTTATCGTGATAACACGGTGATGCTGGATTTGAATACCCCTGTGGAAGACCCTTACGCACAACAAGGTTATTCGAATTTCGGTTACGGAGGCGAGCACAGCTTTGTACAGCAGGAGTGTTATCCAAATCACAGTTACGGTTGCCAACAGAGCTTTGAACATCAAGTCATTCAGACCTCGGTGACGATGGTGAGCCGGAGAATGTGTCTGTTGACGAGGAAGGGTGTTACCCGGTTACATTTTCGTTTGATACAACGCAGACCTTTTCGTCACGTAAAGAGTTGGTGCGTTGGGTACAAGACACGGCAAAAGACAATGGTTACCTCATTGTGATTAAGAGGTCGAATAAAAGAGGAGAGAATTACAAGATTTGGTTTCAATGTACTTTTGGTGGGGAGCATAAGAGTATAGCTACACAGAGGAAAACGGGTAGCAAGAAAATAGGCTGCCCGTTCGAGATGATCGGGTTTTCGGAATCATCCGGAAGTGTTTGGAGGATCGAGGTGACGAAGGCGAAGCATAACCACACTCCTATTGAAAACTTAGAGGGTCACGCGTATGCGAGAAGACTTTCTTCGGAGGATACAAATCTGGTTAAGGAGCTGGCAGAGCAAGATATTCCCAACCAAAGTATCTGGCGAACGCTGACGAAAAACAATCCGGCTAGAAAGCTTATTCCGAAAGATATACACAACGCTGTTCAGAAGATCAACGCCGGAAAAAATGTCGGTAAGTCTCCGATGCAAAAACTTGAAAACATTCTTCTCGAAAAAAATTACACTTATTACATGCGCACGAATGAGATATCGAACGCAGTTGAAGATGTCTTCTTTGTTCACGAAAAATCATTCACTATGTGGTGTGCTTTCCCGCATGTGCTAATGATTGACGCCACCTACAAAACGAACATGTACAACCTGCCATTTGTTCAGGTCGTAGGCATGACGTCGACAAACAAATCGTTTACGGCTGCTTGTGCGATAATTTCCGCTGAGAAGTCAGAGAACTACCTATGGGTGTTGCAGAGGATCAAGTCCATGCTGGTAGGATGTATGGAACCGCGCGTGATTTTAACAGACAGGGAATTTGCGCTAATTAACGCGTGTGAACAAGTTTTCCCAAAAGCGCATAAGTATCTTTGTCGGTTCCATATTCAACAAAATATTAATAAGAACAGCAAGAAGAAATTCTCTGACAAGCAGTGGAAAGAATTCGTACGTACATTTTGGACATTGTGCGAGTCTACGACCGAGGAAATATACAGGTATAACTTGGAAAACCTTGAAGCACAGCTGAAAGAAGATGGCCGTGAACGTGAGTATTTCTTACATAATTATGTTCAAATTTTATATAATAACAAAAACTGACTATTTACGTTTTTTAATTTCAGAGGTTTTTGATTATTTGATGAAATCCTGGTTGGATCCGTACCGTGAAAAGTTTGTATCTTGCTGGATTAACAAAACTATTAACTTTCACCAAACTACGACCAACAGGGTTGAGGGCATGCATGCAACACTAAAAAGTCACTTTCCAAGTTTTTCTCAACACACTGGATAAACTTGTACTGTATGTTGATCATGTTGTTGATAGACAATACGTCGAGATTAGTAGTAGCTTTGAAACAAGCCTCCGAAAAGTGATGAAGCACCACAAGGATCATCCCATGCTTGAAAATATTCTCAGAAAGGTTTCAATATTTGCGATTGAGCTTTTGAATATGGAACTAAAACGTAAGGAAGACGGGTTGAGAGCCTACGGTGCAAGTTGTGGTTGCCAACTTTTTACCAGCTGTGGTTTGCCATGTGCCTGTCGTTTGGAAAAGTTGGAAAATAACGGTAATTAATATTTTTGACCTTTGTCGTTATGATTTTGCCACCTAATTTGTTTTCGTCCACAGGTCAGCAAATCCGTATCAATTTGATAGACGTGTTCTGGAAGAAGCTTGACTTCAAGCCTGCAAGGACTAAGATAGAGGATATCGATGTAGACTCGGAATTTGAAAAATTGAAACGACAGATCGATCCAACACCCCCTCAAGTGAAAAGGAGCTTCTTTGAAAAGTTTCAGCAAATCCTCAATCCAGGGAACAATAACAAAAAACCTCCTGTTGTTCTGAAGAAAACTCGTGGTCGCCCAACATTGAAAACGCAGGAACAAAGGAAGGTTGAAGCCGATAGAAAAAGCTCGTACATTCCGTCGGAAGAAACTTGGGTCGAGGCCTCAGACGATCTTCCCCGTCACAGCTCGTACGTATCATCCCAAGATTCTAGAAGACAAAAGAATACCAAACCGCTCAACCTACACCCTGATTTCCCGATGATCAAGCTCGGTCCTAAGACGGATATAGCGATCCGCAACTACATACATCGTGAGAATAAAGGACGTGAAACCAGATGGTCATTGTGGGTTTCGATCGGTGGCTGTTGGGTTAGGAGTGAAACAAAATACGTATTTGATGATCCGAAAACAACTTAAAATGGAGTTACGTAATAACGAATCGCTTTGGAGGCAGTTTTTCGATCCGGAAAACATAGTACATTATGATGCGCTGGTTAGACGGATCGATTTCAAGGGGGTGGGACGAGCAGGTATCGAAAATTACATGACGATGCCTGAGACGGGGTTTCTTATTTCCCAACGATACGGTGTGATTGTTCATACCTTCGACATTCGTGGGAACGATACAATTTTCCCTCTGCTGGGCGGGCCAAACGAAGCTGAGCAACCTCACCTGTTGGTTGCGGTTGTGTTCGTCGACGATGGGCATTTCATACATGTAGAGCTTGGAGGATGTTATCCAATGCCTCCCCCAAACCTACTCTGGACAGCGAACAGAACAGAGCGCGCAGCAGCCTGGCATACATTATACAGGGATCAGATCAACGCGTACGAAATGCTTACGTATCGTCCCCCTGACCTTAATGTAACCCCATATGTTGGAGATGTATCTTAAATGTGTTTAATAATAATCACGTTTTTGTTTGTTTAATATATGCGTTACATCACATTAAAAACCGAATGTCACCGACACGACCCAATCAGATTAAATATGCACTTGTACGACCAAAAATGACAATATACATCATAATACTACAATTAATGAAAAAATACGTCATGTACATGTACGGTAGGCGGCTAATACACATAACACTACTCATAGGAGTACTTGTGCTTTCAAACCAAAATGATACGATATAATGGAATAAGACATCACACGTAACCGATTTGATCCGGAACTTGCAGTATAGTCCATATATATTAAAAAATGATGTATAATGGAAAAAGCTTAAAATTTAGACTATTATCGACGCGTTTGTGAATTAAAAACCATTTTAAAAAATTTAAAAAAGGTCCAAAGTGCCCCGCTTTGACCTAAGAGGGGCGCTTTGCCCTTAAACAATAACTGAAGCGCCGCGCTTTGGCCATAGCGGGGCGCTTCGGTCCATCGTTTAAGCTTAAGCGGGGCAGCTTCTCCCCCATTTCAACCACAAAAACAAACACACACACAAAGGTGCGATTACACACACTTGATCGTTTTCAAGCTTTCAACCGCTAAAAGGTAAGATCGAACACCCTTAATCGTTTTGGTTAAATGTACATGTTCAAATTTGTTTTGATTGGGCGGGTTTTGATGATCCGGCTGGGTTCAGTTCTTTAAAATGAAGAACCAAAGCGTCGCGCCGAGGCCAAAGCGGGGCGCTTTGGTTCATGTTTAATTTTTTTTAATTATTTATTATTAGTTTAATATTATTTGTTTAATATTGTTTGTTTATTATTTGAATTGTTTAATAATATTATTTGTTTTTTTAATATTATTTGTTTATTTAAATTGTTTAATAATATTATTTGTTTATTATCTTTTAAACGTGCAGGGATGGATTCCGATGACGAGATTGAGCATATGGACGCTGAGCGAGGGGTGGACGCTGAGGGAGAGGTGGGAGATGTGGGAGAGGAGGGAGAGGAGGTATGTCCGTACCTGCAGTTTCCGCAGGGGTCATGGGCGGCGAGGAGATGCGCTAGGTTGCGCACCATAGAGATTGGGGGCATGTAGGGATAGACTGGGACCTGCTGGAGACGCGTGATATAGTTGGACTAGATACTCCTTGGTCGCGCCTATTTCAGACAGCGATGGAGGACTCGTACCGTGAGTTTACGGTCGAGTTTCTTTCTACGTTTACATACGCGCCGAATCCGGCGGATTACGTGGAGGACCCGGATTTTCCAGTCCACGAGGTTACATTCCGTCTCGCCGGTCAGCAGTTTCAGATGAGTGTGCGGGAGTTTGCTGTCCATACAGGTTTGTACACAGAGCCCGAGCTTGATACTGATTTATATACGCAGGCGGTTAGGGCGATGGACAGGCAGACACTTATCAGTTTCTGGAGGGCCATTTCCAGGGTTCCCTTTGGGAAATCCTGGCAAAAGGCCACCACCATTAGAGACCCCTTGTACCGATACCTGCACCATATTATCGCGTCATCTATCGTGCCGCGGGGTACCAGCAGGGAGAAGGTCAACCTCAGTGACCTTTTCTTTCTATACTGCCTACTTCGCGGCCAGCCCTGTGATCTAGCAGCCTGCCTGGCAGATTACTTTGCCAGTGCATACCACCGGCAGCTCCGCGGGCAGCTGCACACTGGCTCATACATCACCGCCATTGTACGCTCGCTAGGGCTCGTGCCCGAGAGTGATCCGGAGCTGTCTGATCCGATCCCGTCAACCAGGTTGGGCCGCGCGTCAGTCTCTAGCTTGCAGATCACCCGTACCTTTGATGTTGGTCTGAGGTTTAAGGGCCGTGACGGGCTGATTTGGCATCCGGAGGTGGTGCCGGAGGTCATCCCGGTTGTTATTGAGCTGAGGGATGGAGTGTTAGCCCCTCCTCATGTTTAGGAGGCCGATCGGCAGGCTCAGCTACAGGCTCTGGGCCTCGATCAGTACCCGGGCCAGCCTCAGGATCAGGCTCAGGCTCAGCCTCAGGCTCAGGCTCAGCCTCAGCCTCAGGCTCAGGCTCAGCCTGTATTCGAGGATCCGGCTCAGGAGGAGAATGTCGAGGAGATCCCGGTACCACCAGTTCAGCCAGCTCCTGAGCCGCCACAGTACCCGCAGCACGTTTACGCTGACCTGCCTCCGGTAGCGCGTGAGGTGGCTCGGGACTTTGACCGGCGCCTCAAACGCCAGGGCGCACGCATTGACTGGATCGTCGAGATGCTCGTTGCTCTACGAGAGCTCGCTGGGTTGCCTCCACTTCCCTTCCCACCGTCCCCACCGCACGAGGATTAGCACATTAGTTTGTTTGTATAGTGTTTTGTTATGTATTATGTACTCAGTTGTACCGTTTTGTTTTGTATGTACAGACTGATACTGATATATATATATATATATATATATATATAGGGGTGGGCTCTATAAGAAACCCCATCTTTTTTAAGAAACCTTGGAAACCCTAGATTCACCCTTGATTTGGTTTCACTTTAATAGATCAATGGCTCTCCTTTTTTGGTGTATATATTAGATTTAAATTAATGCATAAAGGGCATTTTGGGTAATAAAAAAGACTTTTTGAGCATTGGAAATCAAAAACCCATCTGCCATGTTATACTGTAAAATCAAATAAGATATTTCAAAATCATATCCCTCTTTCTCTCTCCCACTCTCTACTCACAATTATCACATCTCTTTCCTCCCCCACCCCACAAACGTGAAGAAGAACAAGAAGATGATGTTCTCATTTCAGAATTAAAATATCCACCTTCAAGATTTCAAGAAATACTAATCCCAGATTCAGTTGCAGAAGACGATGGTGGTTGCAGATCAAAGCATGATTCAGTTGCAGAAGACGATGGTGGTTGCAGATCTGGTGGTTGGTGGAAGGTGGTGACTGGTTCATTCTGGGGTGTTGGTGGTTGATAGCGGCGACAATGGGTTGTTGTAGAAGGTGGTGGAGGGTGGGTGGTTGGTGGCGCCGGAGTTCGGAACGTCGTCGGAGTCAAGATCTAGTAATGGTTAATGTTCTGTCTCTCTCTCCTCTCCTCTGTCTTCAATCAAGATCTAGTAATGGTTAATGTTCATGTATTTTAAATAAATCGAAAACTTTAGGATGAGATTTTGAACGAGATTTTTTGTTGGTTTGGTTGCTTGTTTGGGGATTTTGATCTTAACAATAATTGTTTTTTTTTGTTGGTTTGGTTGCTGGTTTAGGCTTTTAATTTGAACAGTAAGTGTTTTTTTTTTGTTGGGTTGTTTGATTTACAGAAACAGACCCATAACATGTGTTAAGCACCTGTTAGAATGATATATAACGTGTGTTGATTTACAGAAACAGATCCATAAAGATATTCAATTGACAAGCTGGATGGATGTAGGCGACGTTAATGCGGGGACATTGAATAAGTCAACTCTTTTAGGAAAGAAGTTTTCGTTCGTTTATAACATGTGTTAGTGGTTCATGTTGTAACAGATCCATAAAGAAGTTTTCATGCTGTAACAAGTTTTCGTTCGTTATGCTGTAACAAGTTTGCACATTTTGGAATGTATAACATGTGTTAAGCATCTGTTATAATCTTTTTGTAACCTGACATGTATTCATGTATAAGCTAGTGGTTTACAAAACACCATGATGTGTATATACTGATCTAACATGTGTTACAATGTGTCTGTTCGGAACATGTAATTGATTAACATGTGACAAGGGTGAAAACAGTCGACGGGGGCGATGAGTTTAATGGTGAGCTTAGTTAATATCGTAATCTTGTTGTAACCCCACTTGTATACATATGATAACATGTAAGCATCCATTATAACCCGACTTGTATTCATGTATATCAAAAGTGGTTTGCAAAACACCATGATGTGCATATACTGATTGTAACACGTGTACAAGTTAATATGGAACATACAAGTTAATATTGTAACACCGTATACCTGGGATAACATGTGTTAAGCCTCTGTTATAATCTTGGTTTAACCCAGCATGGTGTCATGTATAAGCTAGTGGTTTCCAAAAGACTATTAACTTGTATAATCTTGGAACATACAAGTTAATATTGTAACACCGTAACCCGACTTGTATTCATGTATATGAAAGTCACATCCTTTGGGAAAGAAGTCTTCGTTCATTTATAACATGTGTTGGTGGTTCATGCTGTAACAGAACAACATGATGTAACCTGACATGTGTTCATGTATAACATGTGTTAAGCCCCTGTTATAATGATATATAACGTGGGAAAGAACTCTTCGTTCGTTTATAACATGTGTTTGTTTTGCACATTTTGGAATGTATAACATGTGTTAAGCCTCTGTTATAATCTTTTTGTAACCTGACATATATTCATGTATAAGCTAGGGGTTTACAAAACACCATGATGTGTATATACTGATCTAACATGTGTTACAATTTGTCTATTCGGAACATGTAATTGCTTAACATGTGACAAGGGTGAAAACAGTCGACGGGGGCGATGAGTTTAATGGTGAGCTTAGTTAATATCGTAATCTTGTTGTAACCCCACTTGTATACATATGATAACATGTGAGCATCCATTATAACCCGACTTGTATTCATGTATATGAAAGTGGTTTGCAAGTTAATATGTGTACAAGTTAATATGGAACATACAAGTTAATATTGTAACACCTCGGAAATTCACGTCCTATAATATGTTGACACGTGTCATAAAGTTTAAACGTGTGAAAGAAATATTATGGAAGGACTAAAGTTGACAAACATGGAAAGTATGTGAATATATGTATTCTAAGTGTCAACTATGAATAAATATAATGTACATTAACCCTACACGATGCTCATACCTTCAAACGAATAAATCATGGATCATACGAAGCTAAAAGTGAGTGATTTCAAACTACAGGGACCAAATGTGTCAACATGTTTAATTTATACCTCTGAGTGACCTTTTGACAAACCCGAAGCTTTGTAAATATTAATTATGCTCATGAGAAGGCACCATAAAAATTTCATAAAGTTTCGTTAACGTATGAGAAATTTATGATCAAATTCGTGTGCGAAGTGTTAAAGCGTAAACGTCGAAAGTTAGGACTTTTCGGGTGATAATAAAGTTACCCGGGGACTTGGCAAAGTGGGTATATGTTTTAAGGCATAGCTAGATCAATTTTAAGGGTTGACCATGCAAGAAATCAGTACCTATTCGAGTTTTGAAGAGCCAAGGACTGAATCGCAAAAGAAATAATGTTGCTGATCTTGGAGGTGCTCGCGCCACGCGAGGGGTCCCTCGCGCCCTCGCGCCACGCGAGGGATGCCCAGAACCGTGAAAATCGGCTGCTGTCTCCTATGGCCTATTATGCGCGACCTTTACCCGTTTTTCCACTTCTCCTGGCCCCTAAAACACCTCCTAAGCCTCTAGGACACCTGTTGATCGAATGTGGGCACTACTAGACCTTGTTGTCAAAGATTTATGGTGAGTGGAACCACTATATAAGGCCTTCAAGTGCAACATTCATTCACACACCATCTCCTGCATTTGTGGATCATTTCTTGAGCTATCAAGCAGCCTCAAGTGATCAATCTCGTGCATGGGACTCTTGTAAGTCTGCTAGTTCTTGTTTAGCTTGTTTAATTAGCTAAAAGTCAAACCGTCGTAATTACGGTTTGACTTCGAGATTAGTCAATAATGGCTCAGTCATATCTCGAATTAAAAGTAGTTATAGGTTGGTATTTATGTGGCCATGTGGGTAATAAAACCTCAAAAGGGTTTCCCCTGATCACCATCCTAACCAGGTCAAATGTCGGGTTAAGCGATTAATTAAAAAGTCAACATAATGCTTAAAATGTCATTTATGCATAATTAGCTATCTAGAACATATATAACCAGTTTGATCATTGTTATAACTTAGTAATAAGTGTAAGAACATGTCCAAACCTGTTCAACCCGACTATTTCCTGTTTAGACCCGGTTCGGAACCGAAAGTCGCATAGTTTGACTTTCACTTTGACTTTCAGTTCTGACCCGTTTAGGCATATTTTAGAAATGCCTCAGAGCTTTAATTGGACTAGGTTACATGTTAGAACAACCCTCTGTGATTATACACCTCAGTTCATTAGTTATCCAATTAAATATGCATGTTTCCGTTAATTGCTCATACGTTGACCGTTATGCCCTTATTACCTTAAAACGTGATTTATGAAAATGTAAAAGTGTAGAAACCTTAGTTACTGATATATATAGACTTGTATGCAAAGTTTGACATCAGTTTGACTTGTAGATTAAGAGTTATGCTCATTATCGCAAAACTAATGCTTTATGTTAATAAAATGGCGTAATTAGCGTATAGCCTAGTTAAACATACTTTTTGGCATCAAATCTTTTACCCACTGATGTAATATATTATTTTGGGATTTTTAAAGATTTTTAATTAATTTTAGGCTGAGCATAACTCATAGTCGTAGGCTTAATTCGGTAATTGTCGGTTTTGCCCTTACGGGCCATAAAATGAGTTTTACATATCTAAACGACCCCAAACCTTTTGCCACTGATTAGTTATGATAAATAAATTATTTTAAGCCTTCTGGGAATATAAAAATATCAGATTTAAGTATCGAACCCGGTAATGGCCTTTAATCGCCTTATTTAGCGTTTTTAGCGCATAGCATGTTTTAAAATCACATTGGACATACCCGGGTTGATACCTACTGATATAAGAGGCAAATTATCATATTTTAACAGTAAGCAACGGTTGATAAACTCAGACTTCAGTTTTGAGCTTTTCGGCTTATGTGAAATTACCAAAATACCCCTACGGGGCCTAGTTTGGTTAAAAATGATAAGATTCACATACATGCTTTAACCTACTGATGTAACTTAGAAAATTGAGTATATTTTCTGATTACATCAGATCTGTAACTCAGGTTGTCACTTAAACTCTTTTATAAACTTTTAAATGACCAAACTACCCCTACGGGGCCTAGTTTGTGTTTAAACACGTTTCGGGCATAACGAAAGACACATTACTGATGTCACAACATATTTGAGACATAATTAACTTAGGAAACCTGTATATAGCTCTCATGACTACCCATCACGCTTATCACGCGTACGGTTCGGTTTATGTAACAAGTTTACATAAATTAGCCGAAACGGGTCAAACCTTAACGGTTTTATCTCAAAATCCAGAATGTGAACAATAAAACCATATTAAACAAGTCTTCAAACTTGTCGGGTCTGAATCACATTCTATCCGGTCTTCGCTTAATCGTGTGTACGAACCGTATCTTGAAACTAGCCGGTCTAAGCTTAAGCTTAATAAAAGACCCGTTAGGATTCTAATAGGTTATATTAAACCTTCGTTCCAGATTAGGAGAAACAGTAAAAGCTACATGCATTCTGCTTATTGTGATTTATACTTGCATCAGGTAAATACTTTTAACTTATTTTCCCTATACGGGTTTGGGTTACGGTACATAGCGTACCGCTTGATCGGGCATCAAATCTCCACGCTTAGTGGGTAGTTGAATAATTTGATCGGCTCGTTTAAACAGTCTTGTTTACTTTACAGCCTTTGGGGGGTTAATGACCATGTCCCGGATATCCTTGGCATTATCTTATGAGATAGCCACGACCTGAGCACGGGGTGTAGGCGTACACCGTCCGTGTATAACTCATTGATGTGGTGTGTCTATTGATCTTTAACCCGGACTAGATTCGGGCTACTGAACGCATAAGTAACATGTAATTCATTCACAAGATTATAATATTAAATAATTCTCCCAAGTTAAATAAAATGATTTATGCCACGTCCATCCAAACAAATTTTCAATCATTTTCCAAAATGAGTCAGTTGAATGTATTTACCAGTGTAAACTGGCGTATTTTCCCAAAAAAGACTGAATGCAGGTACTAAACGAAATTTGGCTGGATTATCTCCTAAGCGTCAATAAAAGTCTCGCAAGCTTAGGATGCCAGAAGTCTGTTGAACCATAAAATGTTATTTTGTTTTGATCCGTTCTGTGGATAAACACCGGATATTGTGTCTTTGATTGCAACAAATAAATTCGGTTGTATCTTATTTTTAAATTGCTTCCGCTGTGCATTATTATATTGTGTTGTTTGACTATTACGTTGCCAACCACGTCACGATACTCCCCCACCGGGCCCACCGGTGACACGTGGAAATCGGGGTGTGACAGGTTGGTATCAGAGCCAACACTGAGTGAATTAAACACTAGCCTTTTGTGTTTAATCTCAGTTACACAATTGCACATATCTAAACCTTCGAGTCTTGACTTATAACCTAGGACAAATTCCACCTTATTCGGGTTTTGTTTGTCCTTTAAATTTTATATTTTTGTTATTGTTATCTCATGCTGTATTGACAGGAATAACGAGGATGCCTCCTAGATTTTTCCGAACACGAGGATGAGGAAAGGGGCCAGTAGCCGCCCCCAATGACCATGAGGCTGGACCGTCAAATGTACGAGCCCAACCAGCTACGGAGAGCGAAGGTCCAAGATGGAACAGGAGAAATCTGTTCGAACCAGCGAGACGATCTGTTTCGCACAGCTCTACCCCTCCAGTCCACAATCCATATGGACCACCTTCGGAAGACGAGCCCAATAACCCTCTGCCTTCCTACATACCGCTTCAGAGATCCTTGTCTCACCATTCGTATGGTGACCCCACGCCCATCTTTAGAGGCCAGTTTAATCCGGCCGATTACCTGCAAGAACCCGTGGGTTTCAACCCACTAGGGCCAGACGATCACTTCTCCGGTGATCAAGCTGACGACATGGACGAGGATACGGACCCCGTCATGCCTGCGAGTGGCACTCCGAACCACCCGATAGAGATCTCCGACGGGTCGTCTTTTCACGGATCACCCTATGGTGGTCCAGACAGTTTCCAAGCCCTGTTCGATCAACACCAGTGGTATTATACACCATCGCACCACTCGTCATCTCATGGGCAGCATCAGCAGCAGCAGTCTCAGCAGCAGCAGGAACCACAGCCACAGCCGCATCATCAAGATTCATCCGAAGATCACCGGTTTGTGGCAGTTACGCTACCACCTCCACCGCCACCAGTTCAACCGGCACCTCCTCAACCGCCAAGGCGTAGGAGAACCGGTGCCCGCATGTCGGTACGACCGGGGGGCTTCAATTTCAGTTCCCCACAACAGTCAAGTGCTAGTCACTACCCGCCATACCAGGAGGACCCACAAATGGGTGGACTCTCCAACCCGGCTGTACTACAGCCACCGCCGATGGGATTTGAAAACCCAATCCCGGCATATGCGAGTGGCATGGGATACAACCCGTTTGAACCCCCAACGCATCATGACTATGGGTACGCGGAGGCTGATCCGTACATGGTAGCGGCGAACTACAGCACCCAAGGACCCTATGGGGACCCATGGGGGGTGAGTTACCCGACTCAGGGATACTCGATACCTCCTAGACCCATCATCCGGGCTCAATCGCAGCCACCTAGATTCTCACCACCCGAACATGAAGAACTCTTGCAAAGGTTGAATCAAGTTGAACGGGTAGTTCATGAGGATCGCATGGAGAGGCAGACATTCTTCCAAGGATTAGTAGGCTTAATCAAGGGGAAGCACAAAAAGGATCGTTGAATCCTCCCATCTTCTGTGTAAGCCCCCGCGTAGGTGTATTTGATTGTTAAGCCCCTATGTGGGTATGTGTGTTGTATGTTTGTATGAGCCCCTGCGTGGGCCTATCTTTCCATTTTCCGTTAACCCCTATGAGGGTATGATGTTTAGTTGTAAGGTCCCTGCGTGGGCCAGTTTGTTTGCTTAAAGCCCCTACGTGGGCAAGTACTTGTTTAAAACCCCTACATGGGTAGGTTGTTGTTTGGAAAAGACCCGTTTAGGGCAATATGTAACCTATGTATAATTAATGGAATGTTATTTCTATGAATTTCATGATTGCCTTTTTGTGCATAAATAATTACAAATGAAATAAATAAATTAAAAGCATTCCTTTTAAATTAATCTGCCTATGTAATTATTTAATTAAGGATCTTAAAGTGTGAAACCTAGCCTCGTGTCAAATATAAGGCCGGGCCAAAATGGTAAGACCTGTTTAAAAGATTCAAATCCCTGTTAACATCTTAAAACATGTTAACACTCCTGGCAGAAGTGATTCGTTAAAATCACATGTCATTCTTATATGTATAAGGATTCTTTAGAAGATTCCAAACCCAATTATATGATCTCTGAATCATGGGTTAAGATCATCAATTAAGATGATCCTATGTTACCATACGTTGGTAATATAATGCCTACGGGCCTTGCTCATTTCTACATGAGCCAAAAGACAGTTGTAGCTTTGACTCATTGTCTGAAAAAGGTAATAAAATATATTTAAACCTTAAAAGCCTTGATTCTCTAAAATCATAGCTTATAATTTAAACTGTCCATGTGACTAAGCCTTATGTGCTAACATATATTGTTATTGTTTATAATTAGGATAAATTTTAATTGAAATCCTAAATTAATACGATTAATAAGTTAACCACATGTGGTCTCTGTTACCATGGTTAACGAGTTACCCTAAGGGGTAATTCCATAATAAACTCCCAAATAAAATATTGACCTTGTTTTCTGCAACAGTTCAATTCAAATGGCTGAATCGGATGAAGGAAATAGCCATCCAGCAGAGCCGAATGAGAACGCCCAGATTACGTTAACGGGTGCCGAGTTAAGAGCAATCATAGATGGCGCTATTACGCAGGCTTTGGATAGGCAGTATGAGGAATACAGTGGTACTCGAAGTAGGACCCACTCTGCATCGCATTCAAAGCCCAGGACACATTCAGAGGCTCATAACAAGCCTCCTCCCAAAAAGAATGGACCCAAGAAAGACGGTGATGACCGTCAGTCCACCAACAATCAAAGTGTCCCATGTCAGCATATAGTACTGCATCAGGGACCCCGTAACAAGGGTTGCACTTATAAGTACTTCGTGTCTTGTAAACCCAGGGATTTTACTGGGGAAAAAGGGGTCGTCGACTGTATGACTTGGCTGGACGAAATGGACACGGTGGTGGATATCAGGGGGTGCGCTGAAAGGGATATAGTTAAGTTTGTGTCACAGTCCTTCAAGGGTGAAGCATTGGCATGGTGGAGATCTCTGATGGAGGCCTCCGGAAAGATCCCGTTGTATAGCATGTCGTGGGATCAATTCATTGCCCTGATCAAGGATAATTTATGCCCTCAACATGAGGTGGAAAAGATAGAATATGACTTTCTATCGTTGGTGATGAAGAACCTCGACTGTCAAGCTTATCTGACAAGCTTCAATACGCTGTCCCGGTTGGTTCCCTACCTGGTAACCCCGGAGCCAAAAAGAATCGCTCGCTTTATTGGTGGTTTAGAACCCGAGATCAAGGCCAGTGTAAAAGCTTCTCGGCCAGTTACCTTCAGGTCTGTAACTGACCTTTCCTTATCCCTCACTGTAGATGCGGTCAGACAGAGATCACTGAGGAATAAGGATGCCGAGAAGAGGAAGCGTGAAGATGATGGTTCGCGAAGGTCGAATAAGAAACACCGTGGGAACGGTGATAACAAGAAGGGATCTGAGTCGAGGAAGGATGGGCATAAGTCTGATGAGAAGCCCAGGTGTAAAATTTGCAAGAAGCAGCACTATGGAAAGTGCAGACTGGAGTCAAGCTCTCAGACTCAGTCAAAATCATTTGCTTGTGGAATTTGCAAGTCCACGGACCATAAAACCCTGGATTGCAAAAAGATAAAAGACGCAACGTGCTACCGTTGCAATGAGAAGGGGCACATCAAGACCAACTGCCCAAAATACAACAAGAAGCCTGAGGAGGCTAAGAAGACTAATGCCAGAGTCTTCAGAATGGACGCGAAAGAAGCTGTGCAGGACGATAATGTCATAACAGGTACTTTCCTTGTAAATGATGTCTTTGCAAGAGTACTTTTTGATTCAGGCGCAGATAAGTCTTTCGTAGATCATAAGTTTTGTAAATTGTTGAATTTACCTGTCAAAACCTTAAACGCAAACTATGAGGTAGAGTTAGCAGATGGTACCATAGAAACCGTCTCTACTGTGTTAGATGGATGTGTTATATCCATTAAGAACCATTCTTTTCCTCTGTCTCTACTTCCGTTTAAGTTAGCCGGTTTTGACATAGTTCTGGGTATGGACTGGTTATCTCATAACCAGGCCCAAATCGTCTGTAACATGAAGCAAGTAGGGATAAAGACTCCGTCTGGTGAGTCACTTACCATTCGGGGAGATACCCAGTATGGACTACCTGAGCACGTGACTATGCTCAAGGCTTCCAAGTGTTTGAAGAAGGGGTGTGTCATATACATGGCACAGGTGATTATTGATGAGCCCAAACCGAAATTAGAAGACATCCCTGTCATTTCTGAATACCCAGAAGTGTTTCCTGAAGATCTACCTGGTTTACCACCAGATAGACAAGTTGAATTTAGGATCGATATCATCCCAGGAGCGGCACCAGTTGCTAGAGCGCCATACAGATTGGCACCCACAGAAATGAAGGAGTTGCGGACGCAGCTAGATGAATTGCTGGCTAAAGGTTTCATTCGACCTAGTTCATCTCCTTGGGGAGTGCCAATCCTGTTTGTTAAGAAGAAGGATGGGTCGATGCGTCTGTGCATCGACTATCGCGAGCTTAATAAAGTCACGATCAAGAATAGATATCCATTGCCCAGGATCGACGATTTGTTCGATCAGCTTCAAGGGGCAAGTTACTTCTCAAAGATTGATCTGAGGTCAGGCTACCATCAGTTGAAGGTTAAGGATGAAGACGTTCACAAGACTGCGTTTAGGACTCGTTATGGTCACTACGAGTTCCTAGTGATGCCTTTTGGGCTCACTAATGCACCAGCCGCGTTCATGGATCTCATGAATCGCGTCTGCAAGCCTTACTTAGATAAATTTGTTATCGTCTTCATCGATGACATCCTTATATATTCTAAGAATCAAGCTGACCATGAGAAACACCTTCGTTGTATTCTCAAACTTCTACATCAGGAGAAGCTCTATGCCAAATTCTCTAAGTGTGAATTTTGGCTACGAGAAGTCCAATTTCTTGGACACGTGGTCAGTGAGCGTGGTATCCAAGTGGATCCCGCTAAAGTTGAAGCTGTTATGAATTGGCAAGAGCCAAAGACGCCTACAGAAATTCGTAGCTTCCTGGGATTGGCAGGATATTACAGGCGTTTTATTGAAAAATTTTCAAGGATTGCTGCACCCCTAACTTCCCTGACCAAGAAGAAAGTAAAGTTCGTTTGGGGCCCGAAGCAGCAAGAGTCCTTTGATGTTTTGAAACAAAAGTTGAGCAACGCTCCTGTACTTACCTTACCTGAAGGCGCCGAAGAATTTGTAGTTTATTGTGATGCATCACACACTGGCATGGGGTGTGTGCTTATGCAGAAGGGCAAGGTTATTGCCTATGCATCACGACAGTTAAAGGTGCACGAAAAGAATTACACCACCCATGACTTGGAGTTGGGTGCCGTTGTGTTCGCACTAAAACTGTGGAGGCATTATCTTTATGGAATCAAGTTTGTGATCTATTCTGATCACAAAAGCCTCCAACATCTGTTTAATCAGAAAGAATTAAACATGAGGCAACGCCGTTGGATGGAAACTTTGAATGACTATGATTGTGAAATCAAATACCATCCCAGCAAGGCGAATGTAGTCGCCGATGCCTTGAGTCGGAAGGAAAGGGTTAAGCCTATCCGAATTAACGCTAAGCGTATGGAGATAAAGAATAATTTGATGGAAAGGTTGTTGGCTGCACAGAAGGAAGCTGTGTTGGAAGCTAACTATCATAATGAAAAGTTAGGAGTAACTGAGGAGCAGTTAACTCTTAGCAAGGACGGAATTTTACGGTTAAACGGTCGAATATGGGTTCCAATTTATGGAGGGCTTCGAGATGTCATCCTCCAGAAAGCCCATAGTTCCAAATACTCCGTTCATCCTGGAGCTGATAAGATGTACCAGGATTTAAAGGTTAATTATTGGTGGATAGGCTTGAAAAAGTCTGTAGCCGCCCATGTAGCAAAATGCTTGACATGTGCGCAAGTCAAAGCCGAGCATCAAAAGCCGTCAGGCTTGCTACAACAGCCTGAACTCCCTACATGGAAGTGGGAGATGGTAACTATGGATTTCATTACCAAGTTACCCAAGACAAGGAAAGGCAATGATACAATATGGGTTATAGTTGACAGACTGACTAAGTCAGCTCATTTTCTACCCATCAAGGAGACTTACAGCTCCGTCATGTTAGCCCAGTTATACGTTGATAAGATTGTAGCCCTACACGGCATACCTGTAGCTATTATCTCTGACCGGGATACTAGGTACACGTCACATTTTTGGAAGAGTTTCCAACAATCTCTGGGCACACGTTTGAATTTTAGTACGGCTTATCATCCTCAGACTGACGGTCAGAGTGAGCGTACTATTCAAACGTTGGAAGACATGCTACGTGCATGTGCGATCGATTTGGGAGGTAGCTGGGATAAGAACCTACCATTGATCGAATTCTCCTACAACAATAGCTACCATACCAGCATAAAGGCTGCGCCTTTTGAGGCATTATACGGTAGAAAGTGTAGATCGCCAGTTTTTTGGGCGGAAGTTGGAGAAGTCCAGTTATCAGGACCAGAGATCGTGTTCGAAACAACGGACAAGATTGTCCAGATTCGTAACAATCTCCAAGCTGCCCGGAATAGGCAGAAGAGTTACGCTGATCCAAATCGCAAGGATTTTCACTTCGAAGTAGGTGAAAAAGTTCTACTTAAAGTGTCACCCTGGAAAGGGGTGATGCGATTTGGTAAGAAAGGCAAGCTAAGCCCGAGATACATAGGACCTTTCGAGGTTATCGAACGTGTCGGGTCAGTTGCCTATAAGTTGAACTTACCGGAAGAGCTCAGTGGAATTCACAATGTGTTCCACATCTGCAATCTGAAGAAGTGTTTCGCTGACGAATCACTGGTTATACCACATACAGATGTGCATATAGACGCGAGCTTAAAATTTGTTGAAAAACCTTTGTCGATTGAAGATCGACAGGTAAGGAAGCTTCGAAGGAAGCATATACCTTTTGTAAAGGTCAAATGGGATGCCCGTAGAGGTCCCGAATACACGTGGGAGGTTGAATCCACGATGAAAGAAAAGTACCCTTACTTATTTCAGTAAATCTCGGGTAGAGATTTATTTTAAGGGGGTGAGGATGTAACACCTCGGAAATTCACGTCCTATAATATGTTGACACGTGTCATAAAGTTTAAACGTGTGAAAGAAATATTATGGAAGGACTAAAGTTGACAAACATGGAAAGTATGTGAATATACGTATTCTAAGTGTCAACTATGAATAAATATAATGTACATTAACCCTACACGATGCTCATACCTTCAAACGAATAAATCATGGATCATACGAAGCTAAAAGTGAGTGATTTCAAACTACAGGGACCAAATGTGTCAACATGTTTAATTTATACCTCTGAGTGACCTTTTGACAAACCTGAAGCTTTGTAAATATTAATTATGCTCATGAGAAGGCACCATAAAAATTTCATAAAGTTTCGTTAACGTATGAGAAAGTTATGATCAAATTCGTGTGCGAAGTGTTAAAGCGTAAACGTCGAAAGTTAGGACTTTTCGGGTGATAATAAAGTTACCCGGGGACTTGGCAAAGTGGGTATATGTTTTAAGGCCTTGCTAGATCAATTTTAAGGGTTTACCATGCAAGAAATCAGTACCTATTCAAGTTTTGAAGAGCCAAGGACTGAATCGCAAAAGAAATAATGTTGCTGATCTTGGAGGTGCTCGCGCCACGGTAGGGGTCCCTCGCGCCACGCGAGGGATGCCCAGAACCGTGAAAATCGGCTGCTGTCTCCTATGGCCTATTATGCGCGACCTTTACCCGTTTTTCCACTTCTCCTGGCCCCTAAAACACCTCCTAAGCCTCTAGGACACATGTTGATCGAATGTGGGCACTACTAGACCTTGTTGTCAAAGATTTATGGTGAGTGGAACCACTATATAAGGCCTTCAAGTGCAACATTCATTCACACACCATCTCCTGCATTTGTGGATCATTTCTGGAGCTATCAAGCAGCCTCAAGTGATCAATCTCGTGCATAGGACTCTTGTAAGTCTGCTAGTTCTTATTTAGTTGAGTTTAGCTTGTTTAATTAGCTAAAAGTCAAACCATCGTAATTACGGTTTGACTTCGAGATTAGTCAATAATGGCTCAGTCATATCTCGAATTAAAAGTAGTTATAGGTTGGTATTTATGTGGGTAATAAAACCTCAAAAGGGTTTCCCCTGATCACCATCCTAACCAGGTCAAATGTCGGGTTAAGCGATTAATTAAAAAGTCAACATAATGCTTAAAATGTCATTTATGCATAATTAGCTATCTAGAACATATATAACCTGTTTGATCATTGTTATAACTTAGTAATAAGTGTAAGAACATGTCCAAACCTGTTCAACCCGACTATTTCCTGTTTAGACCCGGTTCGGAACCGAAAGTCGCATAGTTTGACTTTCACTTTGACTTTCAGTTCTGACCCGTTTAGGCATATTTTAGAAATGCCTCAGAGCTTTAATTGGACTAGGTTACATGTTAGAACAACCCTCTGTGATTATACACCTCAGTTCATTAGTTATCCAATTAAATATGCATGTTTCCGTTAATTGCTCATACGTTGACCGTTATGCCCTTATTACCTTAAAACGTGATTTATGAAAATGTAAAAGTGTAGAAACCTTAGTTACTGATATATAGACTTGTATGCAAAGTTTGACATCAGTTTGACTTGTAGATTAAGAGTTATGCTCATTATCGCAAAACTAATGCTTTATGTTAATAAAATGGCGTAATTAGCGTATAGCCTAGTTAAACATACTTTTTGGTATCAAATCTTTTACCCACTGATGTAATATATTATTTTGGGATTTTTAAAGATTTTTAATTAATTTTAGGCTGAGCATAACTCATAGTCGTAGGCTTAATTCGGTAATTGTCGGTTTTGCCCTTACGGGCCATAAAATGAGTTTTACATAACTAAACGACCCCAAACCTTTTGCCACTGATTAGTTATGATAAATAAATTATTTTAAGCCTTCTGGGAATATAAAAATATCAGATTTAAGTATCGAACCCGGTAATGGCCTTTAATCGCCTTATTTAGCGTTTTTAGCGCATAGCATGTTTTAAAATCACATTGGACATACCCGGGTTGATACCTACTGATATAAGAGGAAAATTATCATATTTTAACAGTAAGCAACGGTTGATAAACTCAGACTTCAGTTTTGAGCTTTTCGGCTTATGTGAAATTACCAAAATACCCCTACGGGGCCTAGTTTGGTTAAAAATGATAAGATTCACATACATGCTTTAACCTACTGATGTAACTTAGCAAATTGAGTATATTTTCTGATTACATCAGACCTGTAACTCAGGTTGTCACTTAAACTCTTTTATAAACTTTTAAATGACCAAACTACCCCTACGGGGCCTAGTTTGTGTTTAAACACGTTTCGGGCATAACGAAAGACACATTACTGATGTCACAACATATTTGAGACATAATTAACTTAGGAAACCTGTATATAGCTACCCGTCACGCTTATCACGCGTACGGTTCGGTTTATGTAACAAGTTTACATAAATTAGCCGAAACGGGTCAAACCTTAACGGTTTTATCTCAAAATCCAGAATGTGAATAATAAACCCATATTAAACAAGTCTTCAAACTTGTCGGGTCTGAATCACATTCTATCCGGTCTTCGCTTAATCGTGCGTACGAACCGTATCTTGAAACTAGCCGGTCTAAGCTTAAGCTTAATAAAAGACCCGTTAGGATTCTAATAGGTTATATTAAACCTTCGTTCCAGATTAGGAGAAACAGTAAAAGCTATGTGCATTCTGCTTATTGTGATTTATACTTGCATCAGGTAAATACTTTTAACTTATTTTCCCTATACGGGCTTGGGTTACGGTACATAGCGTACCGCTTGATCGGGCATCAAATCTCCATGCTTAGTGGGTAGTTGAATAATTTGATCGGCTCGTTTAAACAGTCTTGTTTACTTTACAGCCTTTGGGGGGTTAATGACCATGTCCCGGATATCCTTGGCATTATCTTACGAGATAGCCACGACCTGAGCACGGGGTGTAGGCGTACACCGTCCGTGTATAACTCATTGATGTGGTGTGTCTATTGATCTTTAACCCGGACTAGATTCGGGCTACTGAACGCATAAGTAACATGTAATTCGTTCACAAGATTATAATATTAAATAATTCTCCCAAGTTAAATAAAATGATTTATGCCACGTGCATCCAAACAAATTTTCAATCATTTTCCAAAATGAGTCAGTTGAATGTATTTACCAGTGTAAACTGACGTATTTTCCCAAAAAAGACTGAATGCAGGTACTAAACGAAATTTGGCTGGATTATCTCCTAAGTATCAATAAAAGTCTCGCAAGCTTAGGATGCCAGAAGTCTGTTGAACCATAAAATGTTATTTTGTTTCGATCCGTTCTGTGGATAAACACCGGATATTGTGTCTTTGATTACAACAAATAAATTCGGTTGTATCTTATTTTTAAATTGCTTCCGCTGTGCATTATTATATTGTGTTGTTTGACTATTACGTTGCCAACCACGTCACGATACTCCCCCACTGGGCCCACCGGTGACACGTGGAAATCGGGGTGTGACACGTATATGGAACATACAAGTTAATATTGTATAACGTGTGTTAAGCCTCTATTATAACGTGTGTTAAGACTTCCAGAATGGATGCATAAACTCCAATTGTAACTTAATAACATAGTATACCTGATATAACGTGTGTTAAGCCTCTTTTATAACGTGTGTTTAGACTTCCAGAATGTGTTAAGTCCATACCATTTTAACATCATGTACTAGACAAAACAAAATAAGAGTCTCACATTACATATTACTAGTAAACGAAAATACATAGCCCTAAGAATGGATGCATAAACTCCAATGATTTGTATGCACACCCATTTTGTATATTCATATATATAATTAAAAATTACATGTAAATATCTCAATCCGACTAATCCCGATTAATCGCTAGTCGGTACTCCACCGCCCGACCAGCGCCTATTTCAATAGTAACTGTAACAGCAGAGGTACAAATACGGGTGCCTCCAACAGAAAATGTGTTAAGTCTAGACCGTTTTAACATCGTGTACTAGAGAAAACAATAAGAGTCTCACATTACATATTACTAGAAAACGAAAATACATAGCACTAAGAATGGATGCATAAACTCCAATGATTTGTATGCACACCCATTTTGTATATACATACTGTAACATGTGTTACGCGCTTGACATGTATAACGTGTGTTAAGCCTCTATTATAACGTGTGTTAAGACTTCCAGAATGGATGCATAAACTCCAATAGTAACTTAATAACAACATAGTATACCTGATATAACGTGTGTTAAACCTCTTTTATAACGTGTGTTAAGACTTCCAGAATGTGTTAAGTCCATACCGTTTTAACATCATGTACTAGATAAAACAATAAGAGTCTCACATTACATATTACTAGTGAACGAAAATACATAGCACTAAGAAAATGGTGGAGCTTCCTTTGACAGTCTGCCTTAGCTTTTCAGCGGCTACCTTTGTTGCCTTAGCTTTTCAGCGGCTACCCTTGCTTTATTGTTTGGGCCGGTCTTGAAACGGTTTGTAAACATGTGGGTGTGCGTATGCCAGAGAAGTTAAAAAAAATGTGTTTTCATGTTACACGTGTTACGTTGTACATGGGTTTCATGTCACATGTAACACATGCATGTCCGAGAAGTTCAAACTATAACACGTGTTAGTTGTGTTGTGTTGTAACATAAACATGGTCATGATCCTTGAGCATTTGATCCACGTTTAACGAAACCAACGGTCCTGAGAATTGGATCTTATTTCCCTTGTATCCATCACTGTCTAATAACAAAAAGATAAGATAACTGTTAAGTCGTTAACCAGACATAAATATTAACACATTCATAGCCCCAAACAACATCACAAAAACAGTTACTATCCATATCAAAAGCCCAAACAAAGCAACCAAACCAACAAAAAACAGTTACTATTCAGATCAAAAGCCCAAGCAAGCAACCAAACCAAGCATAACTTTTTAACACAAAAATAAAAACCTGCATTACATAAACATTTACCCCTTTTAAGAACCATTTTAACAAAAAAAAAATCATGTTTCATCTCTAAAACAACCATTACACAAAAACCTATTAACAACCAGGTTTTATGAATATTTTTTAATATTTCAAGTGTAAAAAATGGAACTAGACGTTGAATATCATCTTATAAAGTCCATACTCCATACCTATATCATTTTTAAATTCAATATTTTATTGGTTCAAATATTTAAGTGTAAAATAATAGAACCGTAAATTATAAACATCTTTCAAAAGTTCATACCTACATGCTCAAGTTATCAACTAACATAAACTCCACAAAATCATATTGCATAAAACTAACATAAACTCCATACGAAAAAACCAAAATCAAACATATGTTGCATAAAACTAAAAGAGTGTAAAACTCACAAATATCAAGATCTGAAACAACATATACAAATCATATTTTATATAAACTAAAAAAGTGTAAAAAACTCACAAATATCCAGATCTGTAACAACATTATGAAACATGTGGACAAACGAGATCTAAACGGAAATGGAACAAGATCTGGAAGGGGTTTTCACGTGGATCTGACTTCATATATTAACATCTTCATCACAAAACCACGTTCTTCATCAGGGATTGATCGATCTGATTTTTGTTCTTCATTTCGGTCTAAATTTGATTGGTAAAATGTTGGATTTCTTCATCAGGAAAAATGATACAAAAAACATGGATAAGAAAGTGAAATAAGAAAGAGAGGGTTTGATTTTTTTGATGCTCTACAAATGACAAATAGAGAGTTGGTGATCTGACAAGAGGAGACAAGTGAAAATATAAAAAGACCAATGTGCCCTCAAAAGCAAAAAAAGAAATAAAGATGGCTGGGACACGTGGATAAATGTGGACCATGCATTGGGTTTGCAAGGTTTTCTAAAATTAAAGGGTTTTTCATATAACATTACCATATATATATATATATATATAGGATTAGGTTCAAACGTGAACAATTTCTCCGGCGTGAACTGCGTGAACTGATCTGGACCATTGATTATTAGGATCTTGATATTTTGAATGGGTGGCATGATTGTAATTATTAGGTTTTTTGATACTATTTAATTAAGCTAATAAGGGTAAATATGTAATCTCCATATCATATTGAACAACCTCCCATTTATATCTACTTTTACGTTTCAAAATCCCACAAATATCTCTCTCACATATCAAAGCCAACATCAAAGAAAATCCCACACCACACAGATCCGTCGCCCGAACTGCATCGCCGACATCAACGGGAAAAGTGGAGATCGAAGGTCGCCGGAACTGCAACGCCACACAGATCGTCACCGACATCGCCCTGCCCGCATCTCTTATCTCGCCGCTGATTAACAAGGCGGCTTTGAAGAAGTGAGACGGCAAAGATCGACGGCATCGATCGGAGGTAATTGTTATACCAACCTACTCGTCCCTTCTGCCAGATTAAAAACACCTTTTTTTTATTGTTCATTACTCGGCCCAATCAAGAATGATTAAATGTCTGATAGTCAAACTTTGAATGAGTTGATATGATCGGTCCAATCAGATTTGAGTGTAATTAATATTGTCGGCTTAGTGGTTTTAGAAATTCAAAGAGTATCAAATCACATGTTAAAGTGGCTCAAGAGTCAAACGGTTTGTCAGGCCATGTGCATCAATATTGAAAGTCCAATTCATTAATCCTAAATGTTGGGATCGTTTTTAATGTTTTAATTTATTTATTTATTTATTAGTTAATATTTACTTTTAATGATTATTGGTACAATGTTTAATGCAATGTACACATGTGTATTCTGATTTTTGCTCTGTTTTAATGCGATGTACACATGTGTATTCTGATTTTGCTCTGTTTTTAATGTGATGTACACATGTGTATTCTGATTTTAACGCGATGTACACATGTGTATAGCGTCTGTTTTTGTGATATCTCAGAATTTTTTGTGTATTGAATGTGTAAGCTTGTTGATGTACACTTGTGAATTATGCAAAATATTAGTTGATGAGTTTTTTTGTGCTATTATAGGAGATTTCGTAACGAGAAAAGTGGAGATGGAAGGTCGATAAGGATGATTCACGTATGAGGTCGATAAGGATGATTCACACATGTTTGTTTGCTTGGTCGATAAGGATGATTCAGCATACAACGTGGCGAATAATTGTAAAAGATTATGTTTTCTGTTTTTCCGATTATGTTGGGTTTATTGTTTCTACGAAACTGGAACTTGTAATTATATGTTTTTTTTTTTTTGTTTGGAAAACATTATGGAACTTGTAATTTGTTAAATATAAAATAGTTTTACAGGTATTGTTTCTATGTATGTATTATGTAGCTAATTACACATATGTACGATGCTGAGTACACATGTGTACCGTTCTATTTATATCCAAGTACACATATGTATACCGTTGAAATATGAAGGTTACGTGGATCCTAAAAATCAAAATTTGAATTCTGGTGATAAAATCTGAAATAAAAATTAAAATTTAAATATGGTGATTTGTTGTTTGTTTTGATAATTATCTTATTAATAAATAAAACATAATGTGGATAATGAATTTAAAATAGGAAAGATGTAACTTAATTCAATTATTAAAATAATGATTTAAATCTAATTTTTTATATAATTACAATCCTACCCTTAACAACTAAAAAGGAAATCAAGGGTCTAGATCTGTTCACGCAGTTCACTCTTGGGAGGTTGTTCACGCTGGAACCCTACCCTATATATATATATATATATATATATATATATATATATATATATATATATATATATATATATATATTGCAGTTAATCTTCTATTTACATCACGTTGGTTTTGGATTGTTTACGTTTAATTCTTATGGCTTTCTGTACATTTTATTTAACGTGTTCGTTTAATTTAACAAAATAAACTAGGTTTACAGTTTATAAAGACGCACTTATATTTTATACGTTCTATAAAAATAATGACGTAAAAAAACGTAATTATAAAACAACTATGAATTATATGTAATACTAATATTTTATAATAATAATAAAACTCAAATACAATTTTTTCCTCCAAAAAACACTACCAAACTAACCCACATCCCACCTATTTAAAAAAAAACAACACAAACTCATCTCCACTGGCCATTGTCTGTTGACTATATCCCAAAGCGTCCCGCTTTGGCCTAAGCGCGACGCTTTGGATGTGCAAAAAGACAAATGGCGTGTGCGAATAGACCAGACCTTAAATAATCCTAAATTTAGTTTATAATTTAACACTAACCGCATTTGCCCTAATATTGCTACTGGTCAAAGGGTATTGCATTTAAGTCATCAGCAATTTATTTCTATTTTCTTGCAAATTTGGCACCTTGCACGCTCATATATGCATATACTATTGTTACAGACGTTTATGTGGTGTTCAATTATTTCTCAAAACATACATAAATCACATAACTCAATGTTTTGAAATTAATGCATCTGACCTTTATGTCAATTTTTGTTCTTTACTAGAAAATGTGATTTATTCATGCACCAATCATTTTTGATACGGATGGAACTCTTTGTGACTTAGCTCCTCTCCATCGCTATGCCTTCTGTTATATGCGTTGCTTCATGAGTTACTTTCTTCAACCATGTGATTTCTGTTTTATCATTTATGAATCTTATCAAAACATACAAATATATTGAACAATCATACTTATAGAGCATTTGATTTTCACTTTTATAGATAAGGTTTAATGGCAAGCATAATGAAGAGCTTTGCACTGTTATTTCATAATTACTCCAAAATCTCAATTCTTGTTTCTGTTTTTTTTTTTTTTTACATTGATTCGTGAAACTGTTGAGTTTTCATAATGTTATCAGTAGTTCACAAATGTAAATAATGAAATTGACTGTAGCTGTGTTTTTTCGATCACTTCGTTCCATTTGAGCTCGGATTTTAGGGTTTCATCTTTATGAATACAAAGTCAAGGGATATGAAATTGATTAGACGAAACGGTGGACCCTGAATTCCTGCTTTCGTATATATTGTTTTATTAGTTTAGATGCTTATTTCCGTAGGATTGCTCGGTGGAAAGCGGGAAGGAAATTGGGCTGATGTGATGTGGCACAAGTGCGGGATGGAGAGGAAGCAACAACTGATCAGCGCCATGGACATCTTGAAATGGAGAGGCAACAAAAGGACGGGATGAGCAGGACAAAAGACCCACTGTGGAAACTCCTGGTTCAACCCAGGGCATTTTTGCTCCACACGAGACTCAAATCTATGACCTCCACTTTGGAAGGCTATGAGGTTGCCAATGTACGAGAAGGCCATTGACATAGTAGTGTATATATCTTGTCTAAAAATCCATATCTTGTGAATCAAAGCAAATCATGAAACTATTTTTCTTTACAAGCACAGTTTCAATGGATGCGAGTAAAGTAATTGTCTCTGGAATTCAAGTTCTAAGAAGAAGCAGATGGTTCATGGTTCTACAAGAGGAAGGTGGTTAACTAAGCCCTCAAGATTATCCATTTCACTCACTAAAGAAAGAGATTGAAAAACATATCATTACACTTAAAAAGACACTTAGGTGCAAAAAGAAGAGGAATAACGTGACGAGAATCAGACAGTGTTAAGGAGGGTTATAATTTTTTTAGAAATATTATGAGACTATCCATTTCAAGTTTTCAACATTAACCGACCACGCGTTTCAGAAGAAGTTGAAACTGAGTGATCGTTTGGAAAACCGAAGGACATGCCCACACTCCTTTAGCACCACACGTATGGCGATTTTAATATGCAAGAACACCTTTTCCAACAAATTCTCTTTTGATTTCCATAGGTTGATACATGAGTGGTGGAAGATTCACTCACAGTTGATATGCGTTGAACCATTTGCTCAACTTAATTCCACGACTACAAAACTGTTGCTAATTAAAACAATTATTTCTTTTCAACTCATTGGGGGCATTGCTTGTCTGCAATACACGACAGTGATTGTTACATTTTGATGACTTGAAATTTGAATCTAGTTAACCAAGACGATGGTATAGTACTACAGTTAGTACTAGAGGTGTACAAAACGGTTTTCCCTAACCAGTTAGGTTAACCAAACCGTCGATTTTTTCTCATTTTTGCTTTACCCGGTTTTGACTTTAACTAGTTTTTTTTTCCTATTTTTTTGGGTTTTTTTTTCCGGTTAACCGGTTCCTTCTAAAAAATCCTAACCGGTTACGAACATACGGTTAAAAGAAGCACTAATCGGTTACTCCTCAATCGATTATTAACCTATTACGGTTTTGGTTAATAACCCGGTTTCGGTTATTTTATGCACCTCTAGTTAGTGCCTTAGCTTTTTTTTTTTTTTTTGTGCGCATCTCTAGTTAGTGCTTTAGCTGTTTTTAGGGGCTGTTTGGTAGCCTCTTAATCCATTCAGAGGCTGTCTCTTAATGAAATCATTTGTGGCACTTATGTCTGAATGAATAAGAGGTAACCTTATGTCTGACTGGATAAGAGGTAACATCTGAATGGTAAACCATCACATGTCACATTCTTCTACATTATCTTTGTTAAACTCTTAAATGATTTCATTAAGAGGTAGCATCTTAATGTCATTCAGATGCTACCAAACAGTCCCTTAGTTTGATCATCTAAAGGACAGGACTGGGCCGTATACCCAAAAAACTTCAAACCTTATAGCCCAGCCCAACTTCAGGTCTCTTGGGTTGTTCATTGGGCTGGATTTCTGGAAGTATGGAACATAGAACACTTATTCACATTACAAGTTACAACCCTCTACAAGATGATCACATTTACAATATGAAAAAAAATATATAAAATCAGAGCATAATAATGCGATTATATAGGCAAATAATAAATTTAAAACTGTGAAGATTACATGCATGATCCTCATGCAGTGTTGAAACCAGACACTTTTAACTAGGGGGTCATTGTGTATTATTATTTTACATTCACAAGCTGTTTTTCGCTTAGTATTGTAAATTTTATCAAAAATTTTCGTCTCCCCTGATTTCATCAAAAACTAAATTTAAAATCCATCAATTTATATTAATTAGTTTTTTACTAATCGATTTACTTGAAATAAGAACGACTTTGAACTGCTAAGTGGAACCTATATATCTTTGTCGTCATATTTGTTTTTGAGTTTCAAAAGTAAAATAAATATTTACGCTAAGAATTAAATAACGTAATCAAGAAAAAAAGGCAGTAAAGTAATTGTATAAAACTAAAATAGAAAAAAACACAAAATAAAAAAAAAATATTTAAATTAAAATGTTAAATACTACTAAATTCAAAAAAAGTAATAAATAAAGGTTGGTGTGGAAATAGCTGCGACATTAAATCAGTAATTTTTCAATTTTCAAGTCTCAAAGAATAAGATTTTGGGCCACTATATTAACTAAATATAGAGATGTACAAAAAAAATCTGAATCTGAAACCAATCTCAAAAATAATCCGACATCGATCTAATGGAAAACCAGATTTTTTTTTGAAACTGGATACAATCCGGTAGGATCCGTCAAACTTAATTCAAATTTCAAACTTTTTAACCCGCCGGATTTTTCCAGATCTTCTCGCATCGGATACAATCCAGATTTTTTTATCAGGATTAAAAAAATCCGGTTTCTTACTTTTTATGTGAATTTTATTGAGTTTATCTTATATATGTATTATTTATTTGGTATATTTTTTTCTATAAAGTTATGTTATATTATTTGTACAAATCTAAAAAGATGAACTATGCTAGGTTATTTATTATTTTTCTATGTTTTTAATGAATTTATGTTATATAACAAAAAAATCAAAAATAAATAACATATGATTTTTTTTAGTTTAATTTATACAGTAAGAAAAAATAACATATGATTTTTAGTTTAATTTATATATTTATTTGTTTTATTTATTTCCTAATAAAAAATAATATCCGGATTTTTAAAAATAAAATACGGTTTTGGATAATCCGATCGGGGTGTATAGGATCAACTTTTATGGACCTTCGGACCGGATTAAATCCGAGCCGGGTTTTTGCAATCCAACTTTGACCAACGTTTCACTTTATCTGGATCGCATAAAATTCATCAGTTTTTTTAATATCCGGTTTGTGCACCTCTAATATTAACTACCAGAATTTGATTTTGGGCCAATTTTCTAAGACCATGTGTAGTGATAACAACTTATAATGCCCCCACCATGGGGCATTATCCGACACGTGGCATCCCAGTCAACATGAGGCATTATAGCATAAAGTGGTGTAGTGGGGCATTATTCTAACAACGCCCATGCAATCATTTCCCAATTATTTTTTTTTAAACTTTAAATACTTCATTAAATAAAAAAAAATACAATACTAGAAATAAAAAAATTAAAATCCGATTAAATAAAAAAAAATACAATACTAGAAATAAAAAAATTAAAATCAGATGAAATTAAAAAAAACACTAGTTTTCATCTTCGCTTTCTTCACCCTCGCCAACTTCGTCTTCGTCGTCCTCCGTTTCTTCCTCTCCCTCAGGTGGTACATACCGAACCGACCATGCGTGGTGTAGCAAATCAACCATTAACTGGGAATGGTACGGTTCGTAACGCAACTCTCGCGCATTATTCACTCTTTCTTCCATTGACGCCTGTGGATGCTCCTCTTGAACGGCTTATGGCACATAATTCTGGCATATCGCTTTTCCTTCGTCTTCCAAGATCATGTTGTGCATGATTATACACGCGTACATAGCATCTCTCATTTTTTGTTTGCTCCATGCACGACAAGGATTTCTCAAATATTTCCAGCGTTGTTTAAGAACCTCAAAGCATCTCTCAATGTCTTTTCGTGAAGACTCTTGAACCTTTTTAAAGTATGCTCTTTTTTCATCAAAAGGATCACTATACGTCTTCACGAAAATCGAATACCTAGGATAAATTCCGTCGCTCAAATAATATCCATGAGGGTAGTAGTTTCCATTTGCGTAAAACGACGCTTTTGGAGCTTTGCCAGAAATCCACTCCTCTAACAGCGGAGATTGTTCAAAAACATTGATATCATTGCATGACCCGACCACGCCAAAGTAAGCCGACCAAACCCAAAGGTCCTGTGAAGCAACCGCCTGAAGAATAATAGTGGGTCCTTTTTTGTCACCCCGTGTGTGTTGGCCTCGCCATGCAGTCGGGCAGTTATTCCAACGCCAATGCATGCAATCTATGCTCCCAATCATACCAGGCAAACCATGCTCAGCATTATGTACCTCGTAGATCTTTTGAAGGTCGTCCCATGTAGGCGTTCTAAGATAACGCGCACCGTACACGTCATTTATACCTTTATAAAAAAATATAGACAAACATAAGCTTAAAAAAATTGTAAACATACTCAAGGTTTAAAAAAAAAGTAAAGTATAGGAATTGTACCGTGACAAAAATGCTCCAAGCTGTCTCTCGTTGGTTTTTCTCCGCCATTTTTAGATACTCGTCGTTGATGTCGGTAGTGTTTCCATAAGCAAGGATTCGTAACGCCGACGTACACTTTTGGATACCGGTAAATCCAAGTTCCCCTCTCGCATCCGCTTTTTGTTTAAAATAATCGTAGTTGGCTTCCAAGTCGTCGACTATGCGTAGAAACAACCGCTTACTCATTCGGAAACGACGTCTAAACATTTCGTTCGAATATGTCGGCGCCTCATCAAAATAATCTTTCATCAAACGATCGTGTGCCCCGCGTCGATCTCGTTCAATATAACCTCTTTTATTTTTTTCTGCTTGGGGGCGACGACAATGCTCGACATATCTCACCGCTAGTTGACAAGCACTCGTAACCGCCTCTTGCTCAACCTCCTCATCGGTTGAACCATCACCATCCGCAAAAAACTCGTTGTAGTAAAAATTTACCATGGATGAAGAACTAGGAGAATCCATCAAGTTTTTTATAAAATGGTTGTGTTTTTTAGAGAGTTTTTGTGATGATTTTGGTTGAAAATGAATGAGTTTATATATATAGCCATATAGGGGTAAAATGTAAAAAAAAAAAAAAAAAAAACTAGTCGTTTGATTCTAGCCGTTGGAGACTTGTGATTGGTTGGTAAAACATGTGCAAGCATTTTAAAAAACACGCCGGACTCAATTTTTTTCAAAAAAAAAAACGCCTGGAAACGCCGGGTGTAGTGGAGGAGTGGGCGTTTTCCGGCGTTTTTTTTGAATTTTTTTTAAAAAAAACGCCCCACTACGGGCAGACTAAACATTAAGACCATGTGTAGTAGTAAATCAAAATAATGCCCCCACTTTGGGGCATTATTCGACACGTGTCATCCCAGTCAGCATGGGGCATTATAGCATAAAGTGGTGTAGTGGGGCATTATTCCAATAACCCCCATGCAATCTGTTACGCCCTAAATGTTTAAAAAACCAAAATTCGCAGCGGAAAACACATAATTAAAAATTTCTTTAATGACATCCTTTCTTTCACTTAAATACATTAATTCCTTTAGAAAATTTGATTGACAACTATCATACATATATCGAATTAAGTGACCACATACACACCCACGTACAATCCATGTCTTGACTCGATCTTCAACCGCGTACAATTCTTGGTGAAACATCCAAAATCCTGAACAACCTGCAGTCACCACATTCAATCTCATCATTAGTAACCGGTAACATAATACAAAATATTAACACATGCATAATAAGCGTCCACATATCATGCTTCCTCTTATACTAGCTCCTTCATCCATCCATTCCATTAGTCGCATCGGATTGCAGAGTCAACCTTTACTTCCATTATTAACCTGCCTATGTTTTACATTAATTCTTAATAGAAAAACGGTTAGTATCATTAACTTCCTTTCATATGGACGTGTCCTCAAATACGCATAACTCGTCTTAATCATTCAAGCATATAATTAAATACCTCTCTCAAGCATGTATTCATTTTCTATTCACACCCGTACCTACAATTTACATCCTACCTATATAACTCCTTAATTCATCTTTATGCATAATTCATTAAATAAGTTCCGTTTCTTACCCAAACTTAATCGAATCTCTTTCTTAACCACTTCCGTCTCATTTCCACTATAACTTAACTTAGTAATAACAACAATTCATATTTTCTTATATTACATTCAATAATTACCATATGTCATAATTACATTACTAAACAAAAGGGTAAGTTTGGAGTTCACTTACCTTGTGCGTCCGAGTTCGAGCATAGCTTCCGTGTTTATCCTTGGCCCGTTGCCCTTCCATGCTTGTGTCCGCGTTGACATGACTCCTAACCGTACATGTCATTACATTCACATTCTTGTTAGCATATATGATTGTGCGTATGAACGATCATATCAATTTCATATCTCACGTATGACTTTCATTAATCAATTCAAACAAGCATGAAGCATACTCAACATCAACCTAACATAATCTTCACATGAACTATATCTAGAATACATTCCTCATGTTAGTTTACTATCAATTTCATTAATACCACTTTCTATACATGTTTACCCATTAATTGCATACAATTTCACATATTATTGTCATTTAGACATTTCATCAAACACTTGGTGTGCGTATCACTTTTTAAGCATAATGTACAAGTGCTTTAAGCATGTTCTTCCCTAATTCATCTTATGAACCATCACATTCAAGCAAAATCTCATAATCATAATTTCCACATCAAGTTTATCTATCTAAGTCTATCATATAACACCTTATACATCACAAGATCACACTAATACATCTACAAGTTCATCATGATCATCATCTTCATACTCATGCAATGGGTTTTCATTCTAAATCACCCAATTACTTGAAATTATTCATAACACAAGTTCTATTTGGTGTTTCTAACACCTCTACAAGCTTAATTGCATACAAATTCATGTATTGATCATAACCCACTTCAAACAAGATCATCAAATCTAAGTTTGAAGACATACCTTACGATCCCCTTGTGAAGGTGATCGTTAATTCATGTTCGGTTGTGGATTTGGACTTCGTTTAGCCTTTCAATTTGGAGAATTTGTGAAGTTTAGGGTTTTGGCTCCAAGGGAGCCTTCCCTGCTCGTTGATGAAGAACACACACACACACGATGTGTGTGTTTGTGTGTGTGTTGTTTTCTATTTAATAAAACAACTTTCAAGTTGTTTACTTTGGTCCCTCATGTTTCGTTTTATTTAAATAAGGCTACAACCCTTTGTTTAATACTAACGATACTAATATTCAACTAGGTTATTTATTCCTAGTCAATATTCATTTACGGGTTCACTTTTACCCCTAGCAGTATTTTTTTTACCCGTTCCTTTTTATTAACCGGGTTTAAATTACCAAACCCATTTTTGGGGTGTTACACAATCATTTCACAATTATTATTTTTTTTTAACTTTAAATACTTCATTAAATTAAAAAAAATACAATACTAGAAATAAAAAAAAATCCCATTAAATTAAAAAAAAACACTAGTTTTCGTCTTCGCTTTCTCCACCCTCGCCAACTTCGTCTTCCTCGTCCTCCGTTTCTTCCTCTCCCTCAGGTGGTAAATACCGAACCGACCATGCGTGGTGTACCAAATCAACCATTAACTGGGAATGGTAAGGTTCGTAACGCAACTCTCGCGCATTATTTGCTCTTTCTTCCATTTACGCCTGTGGATGCTCCTCTTGAACGACTTCTGGCACATAATTCTGGCATATCGCCTTTCCTTCGTCTTCCAAAATCATGTTGTGCATGATTATACAAGCGTACATAGCATCTCTCATTTTTTGCTTGCTCCATGCACGACAAGGATTTTTCAAATATTGTCAGCGTTGTTTAAGAACCCCAAAGCATCTCTCAATGTCTTTTCGTGAAAACTCTTGAACCTTTTTAATTTCATCAATAGTATCACTATACGTCTTCACGAAAATCGAATACCTAGGATAAATTCCGTCGCTCAAATAATATCCATGAGGGTAGTAGTTTCCATTTGCGTAAAACGACGCTTTTGGAGCTTTGCCAGAAATCCACTCCTCTAACAACGGAGATTGTTCAAAAACATTGATATCATTGCACGACCCGACAACGCCAAAGTAAGCCGACCAAACCCAAAGGTCCTGTGAAGCAACCGTCTGAAGAATAATAATGGGTCCTTTGTGTTGGCCTCGCCATGCAGTCGGGCAGTTATCCCAACGCCAATGCATGCAATCTATGCTCCCGATCATACCAGGCAAACCATGCTCATCATTATGTACCTCGTAGATCTTTTGAAGGTCGTCCCATGTGGGCGTTCTAAGATAACGTGCACCGTATACATCAATTATACCTTTATAAAAAAAACATAGACAAACATAAGCTTCAAAAAAAATTTGTAAACATACTGGTCGTTTAAAAAAAAAAAGTAAAGTACAGGAATTGTACCGCGACAAAAATGCTCCAAGCTGTCTCGTGTTGTTTTCTCCGCCATTTTTAGATACTCGTCGTTGATGTCGGTAGTGTTACCATAAGCAAGGATTCGTAACGCCTGTTTTGGTAAAAAAATATGATGAGGATGTTGCAACCAAACTCTCTGTTACGGGGTATGATGCTTGAAATGTAGAACAATGACAAGGATCACTTTAATGTAAATTGCACAAATGACACAAGGATTTATACGGGGAAAAAGCCCTTATCAAGAGTTGATCTCCGGCACAAAAAACCCCGGGTGATGGAAACTACCGATCACCAAGCTCAAATAAATCAATAAATGTTTACAACTTCGGATAGTAACGAGCTAGGTACAAGGATCACTGTCGTGTAACGTGTAAAAGTGAGTGAAAACGAATGAATGTTCGTCGAGAGCTTCAAGTGTGCGAGTATATGAGAGTGTGTGTAGCTGAAAAATGACTAAGTGTTCTCATTCTAGCTCATTACCCCTTTTAAAATAGAAGTTAACTACAATAACTAACTATCCGACTTTTGTGCCAAGCTCCCACGTTCTCCACAACGTCCATTTTTGGTCAATCATGTGCGAAATGCCCGTGGAATATTCCTTAGTACCGTTGCCAAGACCAAGTCAAGCTCGTAACTCCTGCGAAGTAATACAAAACACAAACAAACAATCATCAGTACGAGGATCCTTAAAGTGATCCATGACCCTGATCCTGAAGCTCTTCTGAGGATCACTATCTGTCACAGAAGAAAGGATCATTAATTAGGATAAGGAATAAGGATCACTAATTGTTAGAAAATCCTCCCCTAACAACGCCGACGTACACTTTTGGATACCGGTAAATCCAAGTGCCCCTCTCGCATCCGCTTTTTGTTTAAAATAATCGTAGTTGGCTTCCAAGTCGTCGACTATGCGTAGAAACAACCGCTTACTCATTCGGAAACGACGCCTAAACAATTCGTTCGAAAATGTCGGCGCCTCATCAAAATAATCTTTCATCAAACGATCGTGTGTCGCGCGTCGGTCTCGTTCAATATAACCTCTTTTATTTTTTTCTGCTTGGGGGCGACGACAATGCTTGACATATCTCACCGCTAGTTGACAAGCACTCGTAACCGCCTCTTGCTCAACCTCCTCATCGGTGGAACCATCGCCATCCGCAAAATACTCGTTGTAGTAAAAATTTACCATGGATGAAGAACTAGGAGAATCCATCAAGTTTTTTATAAAATGGTTGTGTTTTTTAGAGAGTTTTGGTTGAAAATGAATAAGTTTACATATATATATATATATAGGTAAAATGTTTAAAAAAAACAACTAGCCGTTACAACTAGCCGTTGATGAATTCTGATTGGTTGGTCAAACATTGTGCAAGCGTTTTAAATAAAACGCCGGACCCATTTTTTTTCAAAAAAAACGCCTCAAAACGCCAACCGTAATGGGGGTACAGGCGTTATCAGGCGTTTTTTTTTTTTGAATTTAAAAAAAAAATGCCCCACTACGGTCTAATAGTCCTATATAATACAAAAGAATATGTGGGACACACGTACACTCGTCTCTTTCAAAATAACTTAACCTAATAACACCATCTTGCATGGCAATTGTGCCGCCACCTCCGTTTTCCGGAAAAAAAAAATCATTAATGATATCTTCACTCTTTTGTGTACCTTCAAGTTTCAACTATGGTAATATATTGAGGGGTCAAGGTATAAGAAAAATGTTATCGCTAAATACTGTAAGGTGTTTTTTTTTCAAAGGTAAAACGTTTGCAGCCTGCGAACCACATTGCAGACATCCGTAGCAGAAGAGGTGGACCAAACCTCTGCAGTTTGTAAGAAGAAGACTATTTTTTTTAACTTCTACAAACTGCTGAAATAAACTAAAATATAAATAAACTGATTTATTAAACTTAAAAGGGTTTTTCAACATTCAAATTTAACAAACACAAAAACTCAAATCAAACAATTTATCAAGATGAACAACAATCATAATCAAACAAAACAAAAACTCTAATCAAACAATTTATCAAGATGAACATCTATATTCCATAACAAACACAAAAAATTAACATAATCATAAGCAAAATCAAAATATAAACACTAATAGTTAACTTATGAACTAACATTAAACAAAAAAATAAACAATTAACTTATGAACTAACATTAAACAACAAAAATCAGAATTTAAACACCAAAATTAACACAATCAAAAGCAACAATTATAATCAGAATTTAACAACCAATAATTAACATAAACAATTAATAACATTAAACAAAAAAAAACATACATACATGTTGTCGGCTAGCTGAAGGAATGGGAGTGACGTGACAGGAGGAGGAGTAGCGGCTACGATGGCTGGGTGGAGGAGATGGAGAAGGGAGGAGATAGAGAAGGAGCTAGGGTTTTTTGTGTTTGTTGTATATGGCAAAAAGAAATAATGGAGAAGAGGTAACAAGACCTAGATTCACATCTGCACCAAAAAAGGACGCACATACCTTTTTTAATAAAATCACTTCGAGAAAACAAACACACAGCAAACTCAAACATCTGGGTGGGGCAGACATAAGATGTTAAGAAGAGTTTTTCACAAAAAAACAAACACCCCCTAAGTTATACACTTTACCTGTCGTAGTGTCAGCGGGAGCGTTAACGAACCCTCCTGTAGTTCCGCTGTTGTCCTATGCTTGATCCCCATTGTGTTAGGAATTAGGTATTTAGGTGTAACAAACTTTTCGTCTACATTTATAAGTGTCCAAGAGTTTTATATATATGTATGTTTTGTAATAATAAAAATTGTCGGTAGTTATAACTGCGGGAAAATTCATGATTTGTGTATGTAACCTTTTTACCTATTTAAAAGTCTAAATAAGTTAATTCACTTTTACTATGTTCAGAAAAAAGTGTGCCTAAAGTGATATATCTATTCCGGTCAAAAGTGAAATTTTAACCAGAGGAAGTTTAAATATTAAAATAACATATTTGATACCAAGCTTTCAAAAACTTTTGTGAATAAAAATATAAAAATGGAGGTTAGTTTTAATAAATCAGCATGAACCTCCTCATGGGCTATAACATAATACTGATATTTACAAAACAAACCGTCCCATGTCATTTAGTTTGAAAATGCTCCTATTGGACAAAAGTTATAGGAAGCATAAGATGCTAATTGTCAAATGGTCAGACAACTTTTTACCTATATTTAAATAAGTCTAGAAGGTAGCAAAACAATATTATGATTATAACTATATAATTCTAAGTTTTTCTTATTAAGTTTTGAATTTTTATGAAGATTTGAAGAATCGAGTTATCAACAAATGATTTAAAAAAAATCCTTAAATTACAAGATTTGGTTGTGTGATTTGATTCCCGCGTTACCATTTGAAAAACCAGGTTGAATACTTCTGAATTTCGTTGGATTTACTCTTGAACCCACACCTATATGTAGGGCAGTAGGGGTGTGCACGGTTTGATTCGGTTCAGCTTTATGGTAAACTGAAACCGTAGCTGTAACCAAAATGTTCGGTTTTTTGGTTTTTCAAACCGTTAGGTTTCGATTTTTCCAGTTATAGCAACGGTTCAGTTTTTTGACTTTTGGAACAAAATTAAGTAAGATTAATCCAAAATTTAAAAATCTTTTGTAAAAATTTACATTAAGTTATTATATTTAACCTTTCTAATTAATATTTTTCACATAAATCAAATATTCTAATCTATTTTTATGTTTCTCTAAAGTTTTTATTAAAACTTTTTCTTTTATAATACTTTAAAGGGGTGGAGATATAATAGGAAGTTAATTTGGCTAAGAAGGCTAGGAAGTGATCTTGACCATCCATTAAGTAAATCAAGGGCTAAGATTAAATCAGGGAAATTGAAAGTAAAAAAGAGGCGCGTGACTTTTTTCAGGGGCATTCTAGTCAAGTAAGCCAATAGTTTCTCTCTCCTCCAATTCCCCCCCATTTTTTAAACGTTAATAACTCTTTCATACGACATTATTTTTTTATAAAAATTGCACCAAAAAAACGAGTGTTTTTTTATCTTTAAAACGAGTATACTATTGCTATATTTTGAAAAAAAAAAAATTAAAACCCAGTTGCGTAAAACGCAATAGAAAAACCCCCAGTATTGTAAAACGCAATGAAAAAAAAACCCTAAAAAATGACATTTTTCTAAAACGCAATGCATCAAAAACACAAAGAAATGACTTATTTGTAAAACGCAATGGCCAGAAAACACAAAGAAATGTTTTATTTCTAAAACGCAATAGCCTAAAAACTCAAAAGAAAATGTACTTTATAAAACGCAATGGACTAAAAACCCATAAAAATGTGTTTTACCTAACGTTTGTGTTTTACGGAAGCTCTTGAATGAATTGCGTTTTGCTGTTAAAGAGAGCTATAGGGAATTTTGAATATGCAGAATGTGATTACGATCTCTCCATATTTGCAGACTCACCAAACTTTCCAGATACAAGAATACTAGGTTATGTTTTTAAGGTGATTTGAGATTTGAACCATGGCAACTTTGTCACCCAATTGTTTCTTCATCCAATCACAGTTATATCTTCATTCTTGCTCGTTACTGAATAGCCAGAAAGGACTGAAAACACATAAAAAGTGTTTTACCTAAAACGCAATGCACAAAAAATACAAAGAAATATCTTATTTGTAAAACGCAATGGCCAGAAATCACTTAAAAATGACTCATTCTAAAACGCAATGGACTGAAAACACTTCAAAAATGTGTTTTTCCTAAAACGCAATGACTAAAAACACTTAAAAATATGTTTTTTCTAAAACGCAATAGCCAGAAAGGACTTAAAAATGACTCATTCTAAAACGCAATGGACTGAAAACACCTAAAAATGTGTTTTACCTAAAACGCAATGACTAAAAACACTTCAAAAATGTGTTTTACCTAAAACGCAATGACTAAAAACACTTAAAAATATGTTTTTTTCTAAAACGCAATAGCCAGAAAGGACTGAAACTGTCTGGGAACTGTCTGGGACTGTGAAAACACTCTTATTTCTAAAACGCAATGGACATATAAAACTGTCTGGGAACTGTCTGGGACTGTGAACTGTCTGAATTGTCTACGAATTATTGTCTTCGAAATGAGCCAATTTCTGGAAAATTAATTTTTCTGATGCATTTTTATTACAGCAATTTAATCAGAAAAAAAAAATTTCCGAGCTGACCTGGAAATAGCTCAACCCCAGCCAGGGGCTCTGCCCCTTGGACCCCGCCAGGGGCTGCCGCCCCTGGGACCCCGCTACCGGGGGCTGCCGCCCCCGGACCCCCGCCATGATCGTAAAACGCAATAAGTAAATCAAAAACCCAGATCGTAAAAATGAAATTAAAGAATTTCTTACATGGATCGAAGTGGTTTCTTCAACAATTGATGAATTTTGAATGATTGAAACACTTATCAACGCTTGAATCGAACGAATCGAGTGATTATCTCCAAAATCACCGGAAAAAACGAGATTTTTTTATGAAATTAAACTGGGTTTTCTTCAAAAAAAGCTGAAGAACACGTTGATCGGGTTCTGAATCATTGATTTGTGATGAAAATCGCACTATAATGTAGTGATTATTGAGATAGAAAGTGAAGAAATAGTTGAAGATGGTGGGTTTTGAAAATGATGGGTTTTTGAATTTACTGGGTTTTGAAAAAGGAAGAAGAAGGAGTTGGATTGACTAAAATACCCTTTCTCTTTATTTTAAAATTTGCCACATGTCATAATCCTATGGCTTCCTATCCTTCCTAGTGAAAATTAACTTCCTATTTGATCTTTACCCTACTTTAAAGTTCATTTATTTTTTATATTAAGTTATTTCTTGTAGGCAATAGATAAATCTTTTCAATTATAACTAAATATATTAATGTTTTTATTATAAATTCTTAACATTTAAGAATAAAATTAATTAGTTCATAGTATTACTAGCATTGATTAAACACTTAAACTTAAACATAAAATATATGGATTAGGCCTACTATTGTAACTCATCGGTTTGGTTTGGTTTTTTTGGTTATTGAAAATGTTATCCGAAAACCTAGCCGAAAATTTCGGTTATTAAAAGTTCAAAAACCGAAATATCGGTTTTTATTTCGATTCGGTTTTTTCTGTTATTTCGATTTTCTGCTCACCCCAACCCATATGTAATTGTAACTCAAAACTTACTCCAGAATTAATAATGCTCCAACTTCTTTTTAAGTGCTGGCAAAAGATCAATGTAAAAATTAAAGAAAAAAAATTAGTATCTTACACGATAAAGAAAATATAAAATAGTTAATATTGAAATAGTGTATTACATGTGTCTTTAGTGGGATAGCCTTACATTGACAATATTACTATTGCTTTTTAATATACTTTCTTTCAATTATGAAACATTATATGAAGTGGTGAAATAAAATAATTTTCTAAGGGTGAGGGGGGCACTTCCCTAAGAGGAGAGTCCACTCTCTTACGTATAACCAATCCTCGTGTGCCACGTCAACTCCCCTCTTAAACTCCCCTAACAACCCAATTTGATGGCGGCACTCCCTTCTTAACTCCCCTTGTTTTTTTATTCAAAAAGAAAAAAAAAGAAAAAGAGTAAACTGCCATTTTGGTCCCTGTGGTTTAGGCACTTTTGCCATTTTAGTCCAAATCTCAAACTTTTTAAATCTGGGTCCCTGTGGTTTCACTTTTATTGTCATTTTAGTCCAAAATTAAGAGTAAACTGCCATTTTGGTCCCTGTGGTTTTACTTTTATTGCCATTTTAGTCCAAATTTCAAACTTTTTGGAACAGTAAAAAAAGGGGGATTTTGAATTTTGGACTAAAATGGCAATAAAGATGAAACCACAGGGACCCAGATTTAAAAAGTTTGAAATTTGGACTAAAATGGCAAAAATGCCCAAATCACAGGGACCAAAATGGCAGTTTACTCAAAGAAAAATTTTCATTGGTTTGAAAAGTGGGTGGCCCACCTTCTCTCTCCTCCTCTATTCGGTGCATACTCCCCCAAATTGGTCCCCTAATTCACTCCCCTAATGGATGGCGGCGGTGTTCCCCTAAGGTGACTTGGGTCACCGAATGGAGTCACCGAAGGTGCCCCGCTCACCCTAAAACATTTTTAGGCTCACATATTGTAACATGTGACGCAATCATTTACTTATTCATTAGATATTCAATCATTTATAATTTATCTGGAAGCATCAAAGAAATAGATTACCATCACTCTATAATAATTATCCTAATCATATTTACTAATTATATAATATTATATAATAAAAGGTATAAAGGGGTCAAAGAAAACCTAATTAAACACATTGAAAAAATGTTCAATTTAACAACGTCGAACCTTACTCATCACCCACTAACTCACTAGGTTCTACTTTTCCCCATATAGTTGTTTGTATTTTATACTAAGTATCTTATGTAAAGTAAGTGTTTGTATTTTATACTAAGTATCCTATGTAAAGTAACATTATTACAACAAAAACATACTATTGGGGAAAAACCAGGTTGAATACTTATGCATTTGTAGCTGAATTATATCTTCAAGAACCGTAGAATCATCCTTTTGTTTTTTGTCGAATTTTAGTTTTCATTCAACTTCTAGAAAATTTGGGTTGGGGGTATGATGTGCGGGGAGTTAAGCGGGGAGGGGGAGTCACCGAGCGGTGACCATACCCTCATGTTGAAGATATTCGGTGAGTGGGTGAGAGGTTACAAAAACCGGTGTGTAATCACCGAAGTGATTGAAGAGTGATGGAGGAGAGAGAGAGAGATAGAGGAGAGAACAACCAATCAAAAGTAAGAATCACTCAAACACTCTAGAGTGATTAACCATACCTAGTGTTTGAGTGCAAAATGGGAGTGGAATGGGGAGTTGACATGGCATAATATTATTGGGTAGGATTTCACTCAATCACCCTAGAGTGATTAACAATACCCTCCACCCTTAATTATGCATTTGTAGCTGGATTATATCTTCAAGAATAGTAGAATCATCCTTTTGTTAATATAGAAAAAGAGATTTCAAGAGTCTAGATGAAATTACATATATGTAAAAGAGGGCATCATTCGCCATTCGCTATACGTATGTTCCACATAGCTTGATGTTTAAGCCTTCAACTTTAAACGGTTTTTTGGGTGCAATGTCATGCGCGTAGCTTCACACAATGTTCACGTGTCAAATTTAATAGACTAATTTTGCTCCTTTTTAACCATATAGAGAGTATAGTATTATTAACTTTTTGCTTATGGAAATTCGGTCCCGTACGTAATCCATTGCTAATTTGAGAATAAGGTTTTTAGTTAAATTCCCACCTAAAATTTTCATTCGTCTGTTGGTGAATTACCCATTTACCTTGGACTGTGGATTCAAAATTTTAAACTTAAACACTTAAAGCTTAGTATTAGTAATGTCGAGGCAGAGTAGAAGTACGTTAACAGATGCTTACGAGGGACTGTGGGAGAAGCTATTTCTTCAACTCTTGCATATTATAACAAAATTTATATTTATATAATAGTAAAACGAAAGTATAAAAGCAATTAACCAAAATTGGAATTTAATAGGGATCTTAAGATAGCTTTGATAGTTTGTATACACTCCAAGCTAAGCTAGAGCATTCACATTCCCTCCATCATCTCTCACCTTATAATTTAAGACCATACGGTGTGAAGACGTAAAAAATGAACGTTATACGACATGTAAGCATGTGTCAGAAAAGTGGTGTGGTTGAAAAAAAAAGGAGGTGTGGGAAAGGCGTGGAAGAGGAGCGTTATTCGACACGTGACACGTACTTATTATTATATTTTTATTTAATAATTATATATTATATTAATTTTTTTTAAATAGCATTATTAGTAATATAATAATTAACAATAATAAAATAACTACATAATTTAAATAAAAAAAAGATTACATAACTAAAAACCGATTACTTAATTTAAACTAAAAAACGAAACATAAAAAAACCAAAACTAAGTACGATATTTATCCATTATTTTTTTAGTTTCTCGTACATTTCTCGCTCTTTCCCTCTAAGGTGATCGATCTTTATAGCATGACTTGTGCGACATGTCACATGTGTATACCAAACCATCTCAACGTTATGTGATGTTTTCAAAGTTAGACCGACCGGCCATACGGGAGTCAAACACAACCGGTATGATTGAGTGACTTGAGTCTATTTAAACCAGTCAAGCCAGATTCATCCATTGAACCAAAAAGGGTGATCAAACCGATTTCAAAATAAATTAATTTTTTTTTCTCTCTTTTCAAAGCTTCATGAATAGTTCAAATTTCATAACTATATTTTTAGGTGTTTTGTTTTAAGTTAGTAATATAACTATAATTTTAGGTGTTTTCCACCTTTTTTTACAATCGGTTTGACAAATCTGACCGGTCCAACCGATAAGTAGGCCGGTATGGCGATCATACTTTATGGAAACTTTGATTAATAACTTTAAAACAATTAACATTAAGTATTTTTTTCTTGAACGATAATTTTCTTTTAATCCCTGTAGTCTCAAACAATTAACATTAAGCAATATTTTTCTTGAATGTTAATATCTTAATCCTTTGTGAGACTTGAACACAAACCCTCCCTCTTCCAAACTCATGTGTTTAAATTTTTTTTGTCTTTGTCAGAGACGTCTTTGAGAATTCACGTACGCTGTTCGAGCTCGAAAAAATGTGTCATTCCACAAGGGCGGACCTAAGCCCAGCCCAAGGTGGGCGGGCGCACCCCCGAGAAAAAAAAAATTTAGTGCTAAGTTCCATCGAAAATCTCGTCCGCACCCCTTGGAATTTTTCGTCCGCACCCCATGGAATTTTCCGTCCGCACCTCTTGGAATTTTTCGTCCGCACCCCTTAGGTAAAAAGTGTTATCAATTTATATTTTAAAAATATTCTTTAGTAAACTCCTATTTTATAAAAAATACTACCTAAATTATATTACTTTTAATACCTAAATAACTAAACCCAAATACCCAATACATTTAACTACCCCTCTACTAAGTCTTAGCCCAATAAACAAACCCAACAAATCAACAATATTTCAAACTAAAATAAAATAAACAAGCCCAAAACCCTTACATATTCTATCCTGCTCTCTTTATCGTTCTTGCATGCCAGCGATCAGAACATCAACAGCGACAACAGTGAACAGTCAGCAGCCACATACCAGCGTAATCAGCCACGGGTAAGTTTCTTTGTTATTTTTGATGATTTTTGGTTAATATTATCCACCTCCAGCAGCCTATTATAGCCGCATACTAACCATAGTAGACATGTGCTTCGTTTTGTTTTCATTATGTTATGGTGGGTTATATTTTGTTAGTGATGATATTTTGCCTTTTTTATAGCCGCATACCACAGTATGTTTGGCTTTTTTTTTTAGTGAAGAACATTTGGCTTTTTTTTATGATGTATATGTTGTTTAGATGATTTTTAGGGTGATTTACATTATGATATTTAGGACTTGAATAGTTGATACATTATGTAATATATTATGGAGCCATGAACTTATAAATCAATTTGTTTGTGATAGCCGATATGAACTATGAGCAGGAACGTTATGGCGCGATTTCTCAAGAGGAAAGTTGATACGTCTTCCGGATTCGTTGATGTGGATACTTGCGTAATCGGATTGGCGATGAGAATTTAAGTGAAGGTTGTATATGTTATATAGAGAAAGAGTTTAGATGATGTTTTGGATAGATTTCAAAAAATGAAAACCCGTAGGACGACGTTATAACTATGTTTGTAACAAGGTTTGACGTGTTTTTGATGATTATATAAACTAAGTTCTTTTGTTTTACATGACCCGACCCGACCCGACCCGATACGAACCGATTTTTTATTTATATACCCTGGGGCCTAAAATTTTTTAAAATGTTCCGCACCCCCATGAAAAAATTCCTAGGTCCGCCACTGTCATTCCATAATGTTTTATTATTATTTTTTAAGAAAAATCAAATTAGTATTGAGCTCAATAAACCTAATATCAAGTGGGCTAAATTCTAAACCATAAAAAATATTTGTAAATGGGCCTATATTGGAATCGGTATGTTATTTAAAAAAAATAATAACACACACACACACACATATATATATATATATCAGATTTTTTTTTTTTAAAAAATCGCGTGCCCCTCGAAATCACGGACCTTGTGTGGAGGTCCTCCCCGCACACCATCATAACCACCACTGGTCTTTGTCAATAAACCATCATCCTATTGGTTAACATTAAGGAGTATTTGCTAATTGATTATATCAAAACCAAAATAAAGGTATTAACGGGTCGATGAAAACCCATTCAACACGAATGAAGAAGTTCATTTTTTCAACCCAATAATTTTGTAAATGTCAACACAGCCTTACCTTTTGACTTAAATAGACCACTATGTTCTAAATATTTTCCCATATATTCATTTGTGTTATATCATTATTTTATGAATAATAATATTTTTCCAATAAAATGCATACTTGACAAGTAAGTTTAACTAACAACAAAAAATTGCATTGGTATGAAAAAATATTCTTAATTTTTATATAATTAAAATACTTGTATCACAAGGCTGGCAAGGATTAGATTAATATTAAGACAAACGATTTGAATATGATGTGTTGTCATGTTTGATAAACATAAACGAAGAAAAATATTGTATTTACATTCCATTCCCTCTTTTATTCTCTTTCTAACATTTTGTGATATTTAAAAAAAAAGATAACTTTTGAAAATAAAACATGGTGTATGATGAGCTGATAGCACTATTTTATCAGCGATGTAAAATACATATTATATAGTTAAAATGTTATTATATTTGGCTGACCACACTTTTTAGACTCACACATGCTCACAATTAAAATAAAGAAAGAAAATCGTGTGTATATATTTTATATACGTGTATGTATATATCAATGCTAAAACACAATTTTATATTAATATTATTGGGAAGAAATGATATGTATACAAGACACTAACATGACTAGTGTAAGAGGATCCGTCATTCGGGATCATTAAACCGAAATCGTTGTGGTCTTTTGTTTCGAGTTAATAGGCCAAGCGCAAGTGAACTCTCATGTTTTGGAGATGAAACCAGTGAGAACCGGTTAACAATGATAGAAAAATTGTTGCGTTACTGTATATGGCTTAAAAGTTTTTAAGTTATGAAGTTGTAAGTTTAATCGTTGATATGGTTTATAGTTTTCAAACGTGATTAAGGTACTTTTTTATGAAAAAAAAAACTTTTGATCCATCAAATAGGTATAAACCAGTCAAATTTATAAATCTTATTGGTTATAAATTATAGTAGCATCAATAGAAAAATGTCATGTATTTTTATAATTTTTTCGTGTGTTCTTTTGCATTATTATAAGAAAATAATAATCTGTTTCTGAAAGCCCAACAACCATAATTCTAGATGCCGACAAATTTCTAGCTTAAAGATCCAAATGGTAAGGGTGTAGGGAGTGGTTAGACATTTGAAAGTGGTAAACTTCAAAATCAACCAATGAGAGTGTGCCACGTCATTCAATCAAAAGTGTTTAAACTATGCTGAAAAGTGTTGGCAATGGTTAGACACTTGATTGAATAGGTAAATTTTTTTTTTTCATTTTTAATTTTTTTAATCAGTTTTCATTTTTTTCATTTTACTTTATTTAATCAGACCGTTGTGGTCTCACAATACTTGAACTCACCCTCTCACCAACACCTGTTTCAAACACCCCCCCACAAAAACACACAGTAAAAATGGTGGCCAGAACCCCACCAAAGCTAAGGAAGAAGATGGTGGCTCCACTCGACCCAAATCAACTTTCATTTTGGAAAACCCTATAGCAAAACACGCACACCACAAGCATACACCCCTTTCATCTCCTTCATCTCCCTGATCTCAGTCACGTCCGGTGACCGGAGCCGCGTCTCCGGTGACTCTCTGACGCTGGTAACTGCTGCGTCACGCCCACACCTACGATTTGGAGAGAGATAGAGAGAGACGCGGCAGAAGGGAGGAGAGAGAGAGGGAACCGGCGTTGCCGGTGGGATTCAGGCGGTGGCGGTGGTGCTTTTTTTATTTTATTTTAAACGGTTATATGACCGTTGCCATTGAATTATTACATCTCCCCATGTGATTACTGCCACCCCTGCTCTCCCCATGTGATCACCGCTCGGTAACCGATTACCAATTTGGCAAAGTTGCCGCTCGTCAAAGTCTTCCGGGGTGGTGTATACCGCTCGGCAAAGTCTTCACCGCACAAGTTTAGACACCCACTCCGTATACCCTAAACTATTTTACTATTTATATCCATACAAAGTTCGCAATGATCAGTTTTCCAAAATATACATGTATTTCAATTTGTAATTCAAAGAATTCAAGATTAACAGAAAATAAAAACTACATTATCATCACGTTTATTTTTTAACTTCGTTGGCGAACAAACAATAATGGTTTGTCACATAGTATGCTGTCATAATCATATTGGTTACAACAATTTTGATTCTAACTAGTATTTTATCCCTTGACTATGTCGGTAAAAAAAAAAACAATTTTATTGAAGTTTAGAGGTTGTATGATAAATTTTTAAAATTAAGATAAATTGGATTTAAATAATCTCAACTTTCTCAATTTGGCCGATAATAATCTTAACTCGGTTATTTGCTGATAATAATCCAAACTGGTCAACTTTTGCCTTATAATAGTCTGCGTTAAAAACAGCTTAACGGAGTTAAGTTTTGTGAAAGCACCGGATCGATGACGAACATCAAACATTGCACTTGATTCAAGACATGAAGAACAAAATATGAACAAGATAGAAATATGTAGAAGATGAATCTCTTTATTGATGAATCAGTCATCACAGATTACACAAACCAAAGGAGTATACATCATCTACAAGCTGGATTTAGATCACAAAGATCTAAACCCTAGCTTTCTCTCACTAACACATAGTCTCTCTGGAGAGGTGCACAAAGCTTCAAGGGTTTTTGATCGATCCCTCATCCATCGATTTTGCCCTAATCCTATACAACACATATATATAGACTAGGACTATACTCGGACAAACAATCTACACCAAAACCCTGAGTTTTGTCCCTAACATAAACCCCTGACCTTTTTCCTAGACATAAAACTTGGACAAAATGTCCCTAGGATAAAGTTGGGACTAACTTTCAACACATGTACAATAAAGACCCTAAAGAATGGGAGACATGCACTTATCACCTAAAGTGCCCTAACAAACTCCCCTTGGTCTTCATGTGGTCTTGAATTCTTCATTATTGTTGACTTTAACTTGGACTTCTGTATTGATTAATACGGAACTGATAAGCGACAGTTACCCGGCAGGAACTGCACTTACAGTCTCCCCCTTAACTGTTGCAATCAGTTATGTCTAACACTGATATCTTCAGTCACCGAATACTGCACTTACAGTCTCCTCCTTGACTGATGATATCATGGCTGCTATCAACTTTGGCTGAGACTTGATCTTTCTGGCAGAGCACAGCGATCTTCAACCCTTCTAATTAAAGACTTGCTGACGATCACTTAAGGCCGCTTTGAGAAACCCGAAGAATCCAACATCAAACACTGTAGATCCTCCCCCTCAAACTACTCCCGAATCAAGTTAACGCGAACCGACCTACAACCACATGTAGGAATATCGCTCGATACATTAATCTTCAAACCTAACCGGTAGCAGAAAGAAACATTGGATTTCCAATGCCCAACCTTGAACACTTCAAACTTCACAAAGACATGAAGCTCAGTTCGATAAGTTAATAACAAACTGAACTTTGTAAAAGTACATCCACCATCTTGATCAGAGTCTTCAACCCTTCATGTATGATCTCATCTCGTCATGTATCCTCATGATCAATCTCCTATCTTCACAAATCCGCTGAAACCCCGATGGCTTTCATCTCCTACCTTCCCCTCAAATCAAGAAGCCCCACATTATTTCGAGACCAGAACTAATCTTCTCTACTCTAAATAGCAACTTAATAAGGCTCAATCTTCAACTAGTCATCAACCGAGAATTCAGCTTCATCGTGTCAACACTTGATTAATAACATAAACACACGTGACAAAAACTCCATCACACACGAGCTATTTCACGCACAAGCTTTATATTTACAAAGAAAACAGGAACTTCAAAATTTTTACTCCCCCTTTTTCTTTGTAAACAATACAAAAATCCAAGCACGTCTTATTCTCTTCACCTCCTCACTTGATCCGAACAGCATAAGTGCCATAAAACTTTTCGATAATCCGAAACCGACTTCAAGTTTCCAAACTACACATAATTCTGACTCTTAGTTAGTTATCCGGTACCCCAGGTAACCCGGAATAACTAGAAAAACTCGGAACATGCACAACTCGAAACTTCCGAACTACACAAGCTTCTAAACTTAGTTAAAAATCCGGTACCCCAGGTAACCCGGAATTCTAGAAAATTTGGAACTCGTAAAACCCGAAAGCTCTTGAAACCTCGGATCAGATCATCTGAGCAGTATTTAGAGTACAAAGGAATTCGAAACAAGCAAGGAGATAAATGAAACTCTAATAGGGACTGCAAAAACTCGGAATCACGAATAGAGAACAGACAACGAAGCACAAAACACTGTCTTGACTGTTTAAAACTCGGAAATACTTCACCTGTTTAAAACTCAGATGAACTCGGATTTGACCAAAACTGTAATACTCGGAGCACAAAACTCAGAATTGTCAATTGTCAAGAGAATTAAAAACTCAGACTTAACTCTTTGTAAACAATGAAGTATAGATTCTTTTTCTTTCTGCTTCAAGATCCGAGTTTTAAACTCAGACACCTTAGCTGAAGTTTAGCGTTTGAAAAACTCAGACACTTTAGCTTAGCTAAAACTCGGACAATTTGAAAAAAACTCGACACTTAAGCTGAAGTTTAGCGTTTGAAAAACTCAGACACTTTAGATTAGCTGAAACTCGGACAAACATTTCCTGGTGCACAAAGCTCGGACAAACATTTCCTTTAAACCTCGGACAAACCAAAGAACATAAAGAACTAGGCTTAGAAACTCGGACAAACATTTCCTTCAAAACTCGGACCCTATACTGGTGATAATATCTAAAAGTCGGACTTTCTGATGATAATATCTAAAAGTCGGACCTTTTGATGAGAACTTAAACTCGGACATATGTTTAACATAATACTCGGAACCTTTGATTAAACTCTGCAAAACTCGGAGTCATAATGATTCAACTGAAATCAAAACTCGGAATCTTGAACTTGGAACCTATTCAAAAATCGGAACCACATAACGATTAAAAACAAAATGAAACTCGGACAACTGATAACGAACAAAATGCACAAGTGATTCAGAGTTTTGAAACTCGGACACAATTTATTATCTGAAACTCGGACACAGATAATATTGTTTAAGACTCGGAACAAATAAAGGTCGGAGCATTAATGTTAAAACTTCGGAATATCATGAACAGAATGTTAAAACTTCGGAACATTTATGCTCTTTAAAAACTCGGAAGATTAAACTACGGAATCACAAACTATTAAACATCGGAACAGAACCTCGAAGCAAAAACTGTTAAACATCGAAACAGAATAAAAGAACAGAAACCTATAAAACTAAGAGACTCTATTGACCTCTTAAAAACTCGGAACAGATAAGAACTCGGACAAAACTAAGACATTTAAATGAAAACTCAGACAAGCTGAAGCTCAGAAGAAACAAGTCTCCGGACTATCTCCCTAGTGTGACTTCACACTAGTTCACCAAAACCCCGGAAACAACAAACACAGAGTTTTAAAACTCAGACAAGTTTAACACTAAGAAAATCTCGGACAGAGCAATTTTTGGATCAAACCTCATATCTGCAACAACTTGGAGAACAAAATAACCACGAACAACTTCATTTTCTTCAACTTTTCTGCAAAATCTTCAAGTCTTCAAGATGTTTGGCGGAAACAAACATCAAATCAAGAGCAATGGTGATTCAGAAGGCGGTTAGACCATTCTGAATCGGTAACCATGCTCTGATACCACTGTGAAAGCACCGGATCGATGACGAACATCAAACATTGCACTTGATTCAAGACATGAAGAACAAAATATGAACAAGATAGAAATATGTAGAAGATGAATCTTTTTATTGATGAATCAGTCATCACAGATTACACAAACCAAAGGAGTATACATCATCTACAAGCTGGATTTAGATCACAAAGATCTAAACCCTAGCTTTCTCTCACTAACACATAGTCTCTCTGGAGAGGTGCACAAAGCTTCAAGGGTTTTTGATCGATCCCTCATCCATCGATTTTGCCCTAATCCTATACAACACATATATATAGACTAGGACTATACTCGGACAAACAATCTACACCAAAACCCTGAGTTTTGTCCCTAACATAAACCCCTGACCTTTTTCCTAGTCATAAAACTTGGACAAAATGTCCCTAGGATAAAGTTGGGACTAACTTTCAACACATGTACAATAAAGACCCTAAAGAATGGGAGACATGCACTTATCACCTAAAGTGCCCTAACAAACTCCCCTTGGTCTTCATGTGGTCTTGAATTCTTCATTATTGTTGACTTTAACTTGGACTTCTGTATTGATTAATACGGAACTGATAAGCGACAGTTACCCGGCAGGAACTGCACTTACAAGTTTTCTTCCGAATTACAAACCGATGTTTTACCGCTTTTGATTAGAAAGATAATACGAGTTGATTGATGTAAAATTTACCTCGAAATACTGCCCCAACCGACGAAAACGGTGCTTCAATTCATGTGTTTAAACTTCCAATTAACAAAAATCAAGCCGTTTGGAGCACCGTTTCGAGATAAGTTTTACATAAATCGACTCGTATTCTCGTTCTGATTAAAATCCCTAAAACATCGGTTTGTAATTCGGAAAACAACTTAACTCCGATAAGCTATTTTTTACGGCGGACTATTATCGAGCAAAAGTGAACCGATTCGGATTATTATCGGCAAATAACTGAGTTGAGATAATTATAAGCCAAATTAAGAAAGTTTGTATTATTTAAATCCAATTTGCCTAAAACTAATGGGTAGCAAAGTAGATTGGTAAGCTAAAAGAAAAAAAAATAGGCTGGTTAAAGTTGCATTAAAAGACAAAAGACTTACCAATCTTAATTATGTTTGGTAAAAATGAATGGGTTAATGGATTTAAACATACTCAACTATTGTCATTTGGCCGTTGGCACTTTCAACTTTGACTTTGGCTCACACCATTCCCAATTTAACACTTGGGTCGATGTGTCACCCCGTCGTTAAATAAACATTAACTGTGTTAGTTCTTTTTGCTGACGTGGCCAATATTTGTTGACGTGGCACGCTGATGGATCCAAATTTGCTGACATGACATGCTGATGAAATCACATTTCCCCTACGTAAGCAGTTTTACTTAGCATTAAACTTCAATTTCTATTAATTTCCCCCAAAAGAATTTATAAAATGTACAGTTTTCAACAACACCTAAATCGCGGAAATCACCTCACATGCGCCGGCATCGGAGGAGAATCGCGAATAGAGCAGGCCGCCCTCACCGTTCCAGTAACTTTTATCTCGGCCCAGATCGCCGTCGTGCAGCTTGACCACCTCCATCGCATTGTTGCCAACATTTTTGTACCCGATGTTATCAACATCGGTGTCTTCGTAATGGTCATGGCCGCCGCCGCGGCGCCTCAGGTCGCTTGAAGCAGTAGGTAGATTGTTAATTGATGTTGAAACCTTCGAATCCGAACCCTCGTTCATCACCGCCGATCAGTCTTTGACTGAAATTAAGTTTGAGGGAGAAGATGACGGTTGAACTTTGTACGGATCTCGCCGGAGAAGATGATGGTTGAATCTGAACCGAAGTTCAACACCATGTACATAAATTTTTGAGAGTTTATGAGATTGGGTTGGGAGGTAGTTTGTGAGATTAGGTTGCAGATTTGTGAGATGTAATGTTTGTTTTTTAATTTTTTTTTGGCAGGAGTTCAAATTTTTGGATTGGGTTGGGAGGGAAATTTTTGGGGATGAAAATGTAAGTTGAAAAATATTGGCCACGTCAGCAAATTTGGATCCATCAACGTGCCACGTCAGCAAATATTGGCCACGTCAGCAAGAAGAACTAACTCAGTTGGTGTTTATTTAACGACAGGGTGACACAGCAACCTAAGTGTTAAGTTGGGAGTGGTGTGAACCAAAGTTAAAGTTTAGAGTGCCAGCGGCCAAATGACAATAGTTGGAGTGTTTAAATCCATTAACCCAAAATGAATAAGTAAAGTTGTAAAACGGGAACTCGGCATAGTTGTAAAAAAGGGTAAAAAGTAATTTTATAAAAGTTTAGGGGATATATGACAACTTTATTAAAGTTTAAAGTTAGCCTATCAAAGTGAGGGGTGTAAGTAGAAATTTACAATTAAAACAAAAGATTAAAAATGGTAATCTGTATAACGAGAGAACGACATATAATTCGTTTAAGACTAGTTAAAGATGAAAGCATGTCAAGGATGTAAGGGACTCTTTGGCAACCTCCGTGCTAGTAAGTGTTGCACAATTAAAAGGTCTGGTGTGTGAGTGGTCGGCTAAGGGTTATGAACAGAGGTGAATGGATAAAAGGGATAAAATTTTCATTCAACATTATGTTGAAACTTAATGGGTAAAAAGCTTATTAACTAATTTACCGGTATCATATCAGTAAACCAAACATACTTAATATTGACTGATTTAGAGGTAAACTCTTAATGGAATCAAGAGGCTATCAAACAACCTCTAAGCATTTTTATTGTTAATAGTTACCCATACTAATGCCATAAAATAAAATAAAATTAACGCATGAAAAGAGAAGTATATACAGTAGAAACTCGATAAATTAATACTCGATTATTTAATAAACTCTTTAAGATAATATTTTTTGCCGGTCCCGACTCGGGGATAGGGTGCTAAATTAATAATTCGCTAAAATTATAAGATAATACATTTTTGATAATTTCTTTAGACCCCATATAAAATATAAATTAATAATTCCTTATATATAGCATATTACATGAATGATTTATGAAGGTTTCTTGAAAAATGACTCAATTGTCTTTTGTTTTTTATTGAAATCAATTTCCCCTTGAATCTCGTCTCTAATTTTCCTTAGCATTATAAGAACTTCTGGTGTTGTTTTCTCATAGCTCAAAAAGAAATTGTTCAATGTGATTGCCACTTTAATAGCTTCGTTTCGCGAAGGGGGCTCCATTGTAGAACTTTCATCATCTTCTTCATCGATGTCAGCGGAAGCTTGAAAGGTGTTTGTAAACTAAGTATTCTACTATAAATTAATAAAATATTAATTAATATATAAATTAATAATTATTAATTTATCGATTAATTAATAACTCTTTTAATTAATAAATTTTGGTGGTCCCAAGTGTATTATTTTATAGAGTTTCTACTGTAGTTATTAGTAATTTCTTATACCAAATTTCATCTGAATTGTTGTAAATTAAGTTTCATAATATTAACTAGTATTTTATCACACACGTTGTGGTGAGAATTTGGTTGATATTGATTTGTTTTGTTATATATCAATACGATACCGGAACTCGATATAACAAAAAAAGAGATAACGTAAAACCATGAAAATAATAACATCGAAACGTCAACATACGTAACTTTATATAAGAGAAACGAAACATGAACGTCGTTGATAGCCTTCGTAACTTTAGATGTCATACGTTAGAAAAATTAACGTCTTTGCGAAACATTAAAAGCGTCCCATTAAAAGCGTCCTACTTTGAATTTTCAAAGTCTTTATTTATAAACTTTGACCTTAAATAATTTTGTTTGTGTTAGATAATACTTGATGAAAGTTATATGATTTGAGTGTGTTTTACAAGTGTTTTTATCGGATTAATTTTCATCAAGTTTTATATAACACAAAAAATATATAATTAAAGTCAAAGTTTATAAATAAAGACTTTGAAAATTCAAAATATGACACTTTTAGTGGGACGAAGGTAGTATCATTTTGAAGATTTCAGTTACATTTAGTCCTATGAAATCTAGTCTTTGGTCATTGACTAGATTATTTGTTGTCATTTCAGCCCCCTAGATACACCTAGTCGATGTCATAAACCAGCATCAATTCTTTGGTGCTTTATAACTGGATATCAAGTAGCGTGCACTAAATAGACACACATCTCATCATAAAGAAACATCTTTACATCAAAACAATGTTCATATACTGAAACTACATTTTTATTACACGTACACAACAACATATCTCTTCAATATTATATTCACTAGCAGCTGACTATACATATTAACACCATGTTTTTCTGTCAATTTCGACTAGAAATTTTGGAAAATTATAAAATGAAAAAAAAAAAAAAAACTGTTCTTTTCTTCACATTCTTTAGCATTCTTATATTTTACATTTGAGTTAAATGCCATTTTAGTCCCTGTGGTTTGGGCCATTTTGCCAGTTTAGTCCAAAGGTTTCATTTTTAACCTGTGGGTCCAAAAAGGTTTCACGGTTGCCATTTTAGTCCACTGGGTTAACTTCATCCGTTTTTTCTGTTAACGAGAAGGCCAATTCGGTCATTTTGTATGTAATTCTGTTAACTAAAAGGGCAATTCAGCCATATAAAATGACCGAATTGGCCTTCTCGTTAACAGAAAAAACGGATGAAGTTAACCCAGTGGACTAAAATGGCAACTGTGAAACCTTTTTGGACCCACAGGTTAAAAATGAAACCTTTGGATTAAACTGGCAAAATGACCCAAACCACAGGGACTAAAATGGCATTTAACTCTTTACATTTTTATATGCGTGAAGTTCTAAATGACAAAAATACCATCTAATAATATATTTTTAAGCAATACAACTATACTTTAGCATTCTTATATTTTACATTTTTATATGCGAGACTATCTAATAATATATTTTTAAGCAATACAACTATACTTTAGCATTCTTATATTTTACATTTTTATATGCGTGAAGTTCTAAATTTAAGTACTAGCATTTATATTATTTTGCAACTGTTTAATATATTTCCTAATAAGTTGTGTCATCAATGATATTTTGTTAATGAAATATAATGTTGCTTTCGGATAATCAAAGAACTTCTAAAAATAATTTGTCATCCTAAATGTCTTTCTAAAAGTCTTCTTAATTTTTATATGACATTACAAGAGTAAGATGAGGCGATGACCAAACTCCTAAAAGACTCTAAATATTATCCATAACTTATACAAGTGAAGTTTTACACAACCCTCTAATGTTTCATCTAATTTGATATTCAGTCCCTTCTTGTTATGAAACTTACGTTTGAGTTACTAAATAAAAGCTAAAAAGTAAATTATACGTATGGTCCATTTGGTATGAACAAATTACAGTCTAAGCCAACAATTTTTCCTAGGAAATATATGATAACTTTATTAAAATTTAAATGTAGACTTACCCGAATTTAAAACATAATGACCAATGCTTAAAGCTAGTCGAAGTCTATACATGGACTCACAAAATGATTTAAGAAAAAATCTCCCACTTCAGTAAGTCAATCCTGACTCTTACATAAAGTATATTTCATGGATTGAAAACTTATTAATATCAAGGGGAAAGTGAATACGGTGCTGTTAGACGCCTAAGCTTGTACGTAAAACCAATCAAAACTACGTAGTTTTAATTAAATTCTCATCAATTTCAATTAGAATACATCGATGTTTATACCCATTTCATAAATGACATCCCTGTTTCATTCATTAGCTTTAGAATTGCTAGGGCGGTCCTCAAACTTTCGTCATTTATTCAAGGGTATATAACAAAAGTATAAACCGAACTTGAGACAGATCATGTTTCATTCGTCTGCTTTTAAACTTGTTGATGGAACCCTACTTTTGCTTCCTTGCAAATCATTACACATAAGTCTAAAACCTAAACATCACTACCTCTGATGGAATCCAAGCCACAACCGAATCACTCAAGTTAGAAAAAGTTAAGAATATTCACCAAGCTTGATATATTGATTTCATGTATATTTCATGTATTACATGTTTTTTGTTGATTGATCACACTCTTCACCTGTTGGTTATCAAATCAACTTATTCTTCATTATTTTATGCTCTCGTGATCTGTTGTATTTTTTCATATTAGTAGGTAGTTTTACTCATCTTGGTTGTAATATGATTGAAAGACATGCTAAATCATGGTAGAATTTTGTGGTATTTTAGTACTATCAATTATTCTAATTACAGGGAACAAAAGGGCTAAATGTTTATAATGAGACAAATGAACAGTCAGTCAAGGAAAACATAGGCTCATCAATAAAGAAAAACAAAACAGAGAGTTATAAGCGTATTAGAATATCAACACAAACTATACTTTTGATTTCCACGTTTGAATAAATGGAAAAGATTCAAGATTTACCAGAAAAAAATCGAAAAGCATACGAACGAGGGATGGCAGGGACGTGATTTGTGAACATCCCTGTATTCTAATTGAACTTGATGAGATTTTTAATTAAAACTATGTAGTTTTGATAGGTTTGACGTACAAGCTTAGACGTCTAACAGCACCGTATTCACTTTCCCCTAATATCAAATATATCAACGAAAGAAACCCTCCCGTATGCATCCCTAAGATGATTCTACAGAGAGAATAAATTTAGGTAACTCGTTGTGAATCAAAGAAAAAACCAACAAGAATAACAAAAAGAGAAAAACAAAACTTGTTCCATTTTGGACAATGTCAAGGTACCACAATATCTTCTGTTATAAACTTTACTAAACTGATTGAAACATCAAACAAAGGCTTCTTAAAATATACTTGAAGCGAGGGGAATGATTCAAGGAATGGTGATGTCCTAAGATGAAGAACACTTTGGAAATCACCACAATCGATAATTAACATATATGGAGTATGAGTCAAAATGGTCTAGAACACTTGAGGTAAATATGTAATACCTTTAGTGTGAGGGGTATATAGCTAACTTAAGACTCAAATAGACAACCATCTAGAGACCAACCATATTACCTGCCTACAAAACATTAGTCTAAGCTCGCAATTTTTCAAAGTTGGAACACCAAACTACAAATTAAGCATACCAGTGATGAGCTCGGTACCAACTGGTATCGAAAATCCCCAAAAACAGGTACCGCTATCGAAAATGCCCGGTACGATTCGGTACCGGAACCAATATTTGAAGGTAAAAACTAGTAAATACCAGTACCGAACCGATACCAAAAAGGTTAAAAGTCGGTACCGAAAATATATCGGTTTGAGAAAATCGATACCGGTATCATTTGCTCATCCCTATACCATAGTTGTTAAAAACCATCGCCTCTTGCGCCTAGGCCCCAGACGAGGCCTGTGCGCCTTGAGTGCGCCTAGCGCCTTTAATAACTATGCCATATACCACACTGTACATGGACCATTTGTGTAATTTGCCCAAATCCAATGATGAAACTAGAACATTAATAATACAACAAAAACAAAACAATAAGGGGGTAAAGTGTAACACTACCCCTTTATATACTATCATACATACCAAAACCATAAAATCTCATTCATCACACCTCACCAGCTCACCCCAACCAACACCGCCGGTGGAAGCGGCAGCACCACCACCACTGCCATCACTTCCACCGAACTCTCAAAACACTCACAGATATATCTATAGATGAGGTGTAAGAAACACAACACCGATCTCAGCAGCATCAACGGCGTCTGCGCTTCTTGTCTCCGTGAACGCCTATTCAAACTCATCCTCGCTCAGAAACAAGCCGAAGCCCAGGCCCAATCACAGAACCACTGTAATTCAAACACCAATCCGCCGCTACAGCGTTCTGTTTCTCCGTATAACCACCGGAAATCCGTACAGCAACAGAATTCTGTTACAACCGTTCAACAAACTTCCAACAAACCTCACCTGAACCACAGCCTCTCAGATCAAGGGTTCTACAACTCACCACAGATAGCGGTTACTTCCGGCGGTTGCATCGGTGGTGCTACTGCTACTTCATCGAACAATAAGAAGAAGCGTTTGATTAGGTTTTCAACGTTTTCAAACCTGTTCAGATCTAACGGACGTGACGGAGACTCCGATTCGATTCACGGAGCTTCCGTTTCCACTTCCGGCGAGCCGAGCGGTGCCGCTGGTAAGCCGACGTCAGTGACGTCATCTCCGTTGTGGTTCTCGAACGTTCGTCCAGTTTCCGATCGTCGTCAGAAAAATAAATCGGTTTACGTAACCGAATCTTCATCAACCGCCGCTGTACGGAAGCAACGGTGTGTTGTTCGAGATCGAGGAATGTCGCCGGTGAGAACCTCCGATGACGGCGGTGAAGAGGATTTCAGTGACGGATCAAGCGGTTACGAATCGGCGGAGGCGGAGTCGTTTAAACAGACGCCGAAGAAGACGCCGTCGCATCCGACGGTCCGGCGCGGCGGAGCACAGCGGAGTGTTTCGGAGTTGATTTTCTGTTTGAGTCCGTTAGTGCGTGCGAGTCCTAGTCGGTTATGGAACGTGAAAGGAAAACCACCGTTGGACGGCGGAGTTAACGGCGATATACGGCCTCATATATCTAATGTTAAATCGTTCTATGCTAATAGATCACGGAAGCTTGCTGATTTCGGGAGGTCGCATCCACACCGTTGACTTTCATAGTTTCACCACCTTTTGGTATATTATTTCGTGTTTCTTTTTTATTTTTATTAATTTTGTGTTAATATACTTTTTTTAAAAGTTTTGGTGAATTATGATTTTGTTACAGCTTTAGATCGAATTAGTCTGAATTAATTTAAAATTTTGAAGCCCCTCTTGGTTAAACTTTTTGAATTACACTAGGTTAATACATAAGACAAAGTTGTTAAATCATTTCGTATTTTAATAATTATTAAATCAGATGATTGGATTTATTTATAATTAATGTTGATGTTGATGTTGCTTGAGATAATTTGTTTAGGGTTTAAAATATTTGTAATATGATATGGATGGTCATCGTGAAAGCAACTTGAAATCGACATGTTTGGTTTGATTTGGTTAAAAAAAACTAAGAGGCCAAATTGGAACTGTTTAGTTTACGATTATGATCAAAATTGACCTGAGAAGTGACTAATTATAATGTGTTACTATTATTTGTTAACACCATTTTTCAAAATTTGAAGAAAACGATTGGCCTAATCTGCTGAAAAGGTAAATTAGAGTGTATTGAAAGCGTAAATTACACCTAATCTATTGAAAAGGTAAATTTGAGAGTGTAGTGAAAAGGTAAATTAGACCTAATCTATTTTAAAGGTAAACTAGGTTATAACCCCGTGTATTACACGGGTTGAATAAATAAATTCTATATACTAAATAATAAAACAATATATATTTAAAAACCTTCTTTATTGCACGGGTTGAATAAATATAATTATTATATATTAAATAATACAAATTTATATTTATAAGAACTATATTGTACGGGTTGAATATATGTAATTTTATATACCAAATAAAAAAGTTATATCTTTAAATCCACGTGTATTACATGAGTTGAATAAATGTAATATTTTTTACTAAATAATAAAATAATACATCTTAAAAAAAACCCATTTATTACACGGGTTGAATAAATGTGATTTTATATACCAAATAATAAAAAAATTACATCTTTAAAAATATGCGTATTACACGGTTTGAATAAATGTAATTTTCTGTACTAAATAATAAAAAATATATATATCCTTAAAAAACCCCGTGTATTGTACGAATTGAATAAATCTAACTTTATATATCAAATAATAAAACGTTATATCTTAAAACACCTCATGTATTACATGGGTCGAGTAAATGTAATTTTGTATAGTGAAAATAAAAAAATTTAATATATTAATACAAAGTTTGGTTTTCGTGATAAAAATAGATTATTCTGTTGTTGTAAAATTTGTTAAAGAAATCTCAATAAATGTAACCCTTTATTTAAAACTCCGTAAATATATAAATGATAAATAATATTAGTTAATTTTATTTCAAGTTTCATAAAATCTATTTGATACCAAACTAAACAAAACGTTCAAATATATAGTTAAGATCAAATTAGATAACTAAGTTTGGATTTGAAGTAAATAGATAAATATAAAAGTAATAATTAATTGAGTTAATTACTGTTTTCGTCCCTGTGGTTAGTCCATTAGTTTAAAAATTGCGATTTCAGTCTCTTTGGTTTCACTTTCGTAACCATTTCTATCCCTATGGTTTCAATTTCGTAACAATTTCAATCCATTATTCTGTTAATTACAGGGACTGAAATGGTTACGACGTGGACTGAAATAGTTACGAAAGTCAAACCATAGGGACTGAAATCGTAATTTTTAAACTAATTAACTGAATAGTGATTTTTGACAAATCACAGGGACGAATACAGTAATCAACTCTAATTAATTCAAATAAATAATAGTTAAATATTATAAATGAAAAGAAGATTAAACTAAATAATAATTATCTATAATTTATTAAACTAAATAATAGTTAATAGGAGAATTATCTATATTAATTAGAAGAGATTAAACTAAAATAATAATTATCTATAAAAGATGGTCTAATACGATGACAAGTGTCCCCAAAGTGGTTTCTTTTATTATATAGTTTAGATTAGAGTGTGCTGAAAAGGTAAAGTAGACCTAACCAAAAGTAAAGCATGTTAAAAACTGATAAGAACATGCGTAGTGGGATGTGTTTTTTTTTTCAAAATTTAGCCCCAATAACGCCTAATATTGCCCCTCGACCACCCACTGGGCGTGTTTGGGCGTTATTTTGCAATAAAAGCCCCTCGAGCAGGATTTAAAACACGCCTTGCCCCATTTCATTGTCCAATCACATTTCATCTCCCTTTTTGTTATCCAATACGATTTTTGAGGGTTTTTGTTTTATTTAATTATTTTACATCTCATTTAACATAATGCCCCACATCCCCACTACATCTATTTTGTAAAAACGCCCAATAATGCCTCATTATTGACTGGGCTGCCACATGGCGCAAAACGCCCTAGTGTAGGGCATTATTCACTCCAACGACTACGCATGGTCTAATATTCAAGATACTCAACCAAAACGTACAAAAGTCAATCAACCTATTATAAGGCTATTGGGTGTGGTCATGAAATTCATGACCACCATAACCCTCCACGTCAGTGCTATGTAACCAACCTCTAATCCACTATCCAAAACCACTACCCTAAGGGTGTAGTCATGACTTAAACCACTGGCCCCTTATTTATTTTAATTTATCTTTGTCTAAAAAAAAGGAAATGATTTGTTGAAAAATGGAAAGGAGAACCATGGTTGTCATGGTTCAATCCATGCAAACCATTGTGGATTAAGTAAGGGGTCGTGTAGCCTTCCATTCATGTTTCTAGGTGGCAAATCATGTCATAACCATGACCCCCATACCCTATAGCCTAAGTTTAACACACACATGAATTCTAAATTCTAAACACTAAACAATGACTTCACGGATGTAGCAAAACATTTTTCTTAATATGAACTATAGCAAGAACGAGATATCTATCTCAACAGATCTCTCACGAGACTACTCACAGACTTCAACAATTGAAATCTGAACTGTGCTAATGAGAACTCAACATAGCGAGAGAATAAATATGAAAAAATTTGACCGATGATTGAAAGGACGAGATGGCTAATTCGAGCAAGCATATCTCCATGTGAGCTCTCCCTTCAAAAACCGAAGTCGTTCCTCACTTTTTTTTGAACAACAATTCCTAGGTTAAACAAAATAATGCCCCCACCATGGGGCATTATTCGACACGTGGCAGTCCAGTCAGCATGGGGCGTTATTGCAAAAGTGGCGTAGTGGGAATAATGCCTAATAATGCCCATTTCAATCATTAAACAAAAAAAAAACTATTTATCATTGGCCAGTCAAACCTTGGACCACTCCCATTGGCCACATGCAATTCTCTTTCAGCGTTACACGTCCCAGATTCAATTTTTTGAATTTTTTTAAAAAAAAAAAAACGCCCCATGTAAGGGGGGGGGGGGGGGCGTTTTTGAGTGTTTTTTTTTTATTTTTTTTTTAAATACCGCCCCACTACGGGTGGTCTTAGGATATATACATCACACCCGCTGGAGTAAAACGCCCAAAAGAGGTTGTGGAGTACACCACTTAATTACAACCATGATGTCCGCTTTGAGACTCCTCGCTATCATGTAAGTTCTTATTCATAAATTTAAAAACTAGTCTTCCAACTTTTAGAATTCATTCTTCGGACCCATAAGAATACACTTTAGACATGTAAGCCCTCCAAGTCTTTGCTAGCTTCCTAGAAGTCTTTGCAATCAGCAACATTGCTTCCAATCTCCTCGTAATGTAGCATGCTCATATCTCAGCAGCTACAATTTAAAACGTAGTCATTATCAAGATTGAAATGGTTGATAAATGTAGTTTGAACAAAGCAAAAATAGACAACTTGCAAGGAAATGGATTTCATATGTAAGAAAGAAAACCAGTGATGATGAGGAAGAGGTGGTGGTGACAATGTTTATCGCTGCCAAACTAGAGGTTTCTTGCAAAGCTAACAACAATGAATTAGTGTAGTGTTGTGTGTATTGTTAGAAAACATAAATAAGGAGAGCCGACACTAGTAAGGTAGCGATGGAAATGTATATATGGTCGTTGAACCGGAGAGATATGCGACTAATAGATTAGTTGACCGAAAAATGTAACTTTAGATAGAAAATTATTACTAACTCTTGAATTACAAAACGTGTTATATATAAACTTTTCCAGGCACCACCTTTATCCATCATCACAAACATCCTCCTCGAGTCCTCTTTTTTTCTTTATAAAGGATTTATGTTTCTTTTGCCTTTCCGCGCCATAGTTCACCTTTGTAGTGTCGTCCTTTTTGCATTTGCAGTCACCAACATTCCACTCGCTAAACCTTTATAGCGTTGGAAGGTGTTCTGTTGAGGAATTTTGTATACCACGGATAATCAGAGAGTCGTGTAATCACTCTCAAAAAAATTTATTTCGGTGGTTCTACCGAATAATTCAATCGGATACAACTCTGAATTCAAGAAAAATCACCAGTATGTTTATTGTAAATTCATAATGAACCAGTAAAAAATGATCAAACCCTAATTTCGAATTTTGGGGATTCTTACAGATAACTGCCATTTGGCAGTTATTAATTTTAAATTTTGAAGTAAACTGCTGCAAAACTGCCCCGGACACCCGCCAAGGGGGCGTTGCCTCCTGGAACCCCCATTCTAGACTACGCTCAAACACTCGAAATTATAACCACTCGAACAAGCGTGCACTCCCGCACCTCCTAACTTGTTTGATGTATATCATAACTAGGTTATAACCCCGTGTATTACACGGGTTGAATAAATAAATTTTATATACTAAATAATAAAACAATATATCTTTAAAAACTTTCTTTATTGCACGGGTTGAATAAATATAATTTTATATATCAAATAATAAAAAGTTATATCTATAAGAACAATATTGTACGGGTTGAATAAATGTAATTTTATATACCGAATAAAAAGTTATATATTTAAAACCACGTGTATTACACGAGTTGAATAAATGTAATATTGTTTACCAAATAATAAAATAATACAACTTTAAAAAACCTCATTTATTACACGGGTTGAATAAATGTAATTTTATATACTAAATAATAAAAAAAAATTACATCTTAAAAAATATGCGTATTACACGGTTTGAATAAATGTAATTTTCTGTACTAAATAATAAAAAATATACATCCTTAAAAAAACCCCGTGTATTGTACGAATTGAATAAATCTAATTTTATACATCAAATAATAAAAAGTTATATCTTAAAAAACCTCATGTATATTACATGGGTCAAGTAAATGTAAATTTGCATAGTGAAAATAAAAATTTAATATATTAACACAAAGTTTGGTTTTCGTTATAAAAATAGATTATTCTGTTGTTGCAAAATTTGTTAACGAAGTCTCAATAAATTTAACTCTTTATTTAAAACTCCGTAAATGTATAAATGATAAATAATATTAGTTAATTTTATTTTAAGTTTCGTAAAACCTGTTTGATACCAAACTAAACAAAATGTTCAAATATATAGTTAAGATCAAATTAGATAATTAAGTTTGAATTTGAAGTAAATAGATAAATATAAAAGTAATAATTAATTCAAATAAATAATAGAGTAAATTACGATTTTGGCCACGTGGTTATATCACTTTTACCCTTTTAACGTCTTTTTTTCTAACTTTTTTGGCCTCTAACGTCTTTTTTTCTAACCATTTTAGCCCCTAACATTTAGTGGATGAGGTTAGTGTTAGGGGCCAAAAGGGTTAGAAAAGAAGACGTTGGGGGATCAGATGTTAAAAATAACATTTAATGGATGGGGTTAGTGTTAGGGGCCAAAAGGGTTAGAAAAGAAGACGTCGGGGGCTCAGATGTTAAAAATAATTTTTTTGGGCTAAAAGGGTAAAAGTGATATAACCACAAGGGCCAAAATCGTAAGTTAATTTAAATAATATTATAAATGAGAAGAAGATTAAACTAAATAATAATTATCCATAAGATATTAAACTAAATAATACTACATCCGTCCCATTAAAAGTGTCATATTTTGAATTTTCAAAGTCTTTATTTATAAACTTTGAACTTAAATAATTTTGTTTGTGTTAGATAATACTTGATGAAAGTTATATGATTTGAGTGTGTTTTACAAGTGTTTTTATCGGGTTAATTTTCATCAAGTTTTATATAACACAAAAAATATATAATTAAAGTCAAAGTTTATAAATAAAGACTTTGAAAATTCAAAATAAGACACATTTAATGGGACGGATGGAGTATTTAGTAGAAGGGTTATCTATAATTAATTAGAAAAAGATTAAATTAAAATAATAATTATCTATAAGAGATGCCATAATATGATGACACGTGTCCTCAAAGTGGTTTCTTTTATTATATAGTTCTAGCGGTAAGACCCGTGTGCAAACACGGATCGTTTCTTAGAAAACCATGCATAGCCCATATTGACAGAGAGTAAAAAAATAATTAGTGCAGACTTATAAAATTGATATACACTAATGGTCAATAGGTTTATTCAACAGCAATTCCATTATGTTGATAGCAAACTACTCTTGTCTATTAACTGTTAAAAACTTTTGTTGCTTTCCAACAGACTATCCTAAAAAATGTTATCCATTATCTCCAACATAGCTTGCCAGATGGATAGATAGTAAACAAATATGCATGTTAGTCAACCTATGTTAAAAAGTTTAGTCAACAGAAATTACAAAGGTTAGTAAACAGATGTTAAGAGAATAATGTTATTAACAAAGAATTTAGTACTCTCATTAAAAATGAGAGCTGCAAACACGGGTCGTTTCTTAGACAAGCATGCATAACACATATTAACAGAACATATAGATACGTACATAGATATTGTACCAAAACGTGTTATCTATTATAGCTAAAAGACAACTATAAACATAGATTATCGGTTAATATATCAATTACATACAATTTAACTGTTTACTCAAAAAGACAATATAAACTGTTTATAGACATACGTACTTCATAGAATTTGAATACAACTTAAGTTCAACAAACGTTAACTACAAAAACACAATCACCTGCCTCAACAACTTTCAGCAAAACTAAATCAAGGAATCAGCAGATTTTAGAAATCAGCAGATCTTTATTCTCTCATCAATATTTCCCGGATTTGCCCTTTGAATTGAAGCTCCAAATCCAAGGAATCAGTATCATCTTCATCCCTATCAAGCTGAAGGTTAAAAAGATCTTGGAGGTCAACTGGATTCAGACCAAATGCATTCTCCCTTGATATCTTTTCAACACTACCATCAGACTTGATCAAAGTCAATTCATGGATCTGTTTGTCAGACTTCCACTTTAGTATTTTTGGGTCTGATGGGTTTCTTGGGAGAAGTTTTATTTGAAAGGAGTTTAGCGATTGAGGTCTGCTTGCCAACTTCTGAAGTGTTTGAGCAACTTGAGCTTGTAATTGCAAGGAAGCATCATCCAATCCATATCGTAACTGATTTCTGATAGACTTTTTTCTGTACTCAGCATACCTATTTTCATTTTCCTCATCCATCAGTTGTTGTCTTTTTCTTTGGTTCAAGGCAGCGATGGATACATCTGCTAATGAGAACAGCTTTTTAGATGTAACGGTCTGCCGACGTATAACAGTCGTTTCATCTTTGTATACTGGCTTTTTAGGAAGGGATGGATCTGTCTTTCTTCGCTCTTCTAACCTACTGTAAGCTCGATCAATAGACTGCCTAGTCCATTTTCCAATTTGTCAAGCAGTCCCAAATCTTAGCTGCTACAAGTTCTGCCTTCATTCTCTTATACTTCAACACTTAATTCACTTCAACCTTTTTGTATTGTTTCCAGTTGGGAGCATATTTTGGCATGTAACGCCCCAAAATCTAAATGTTAATATTTGTCGTGTGTTCCTATATGACACGTCATGAGATAAATAACTAGGCTATTTAACCTAGTTAAGGGTATGGTCAAAAGTATTAAAAGAGGAAGGTAATGTCAGTTATGTTTTAAAGGTAAACCCGAGGGGCTAAAGTGGGAAAGATGAAAGTTAAGTTATTAAATAACTTATCACACACAAACACACACACACACACACACACATACGTGTGTGTTCGAGAAGGAGCAGGAGGCTCCCATGGAGCCTCAAACCCTAACTTCATCTTTATGCTCAAATCGGAAGGCAAGATGAAGCTTAAATCCATAACCGAGCATGGATTAATGATCACCAACACGAGGGGATCATAAGGTATGTCTTAAATCTAAGATTGGTGATCATGGGTGAAGTGAGTTATGTTCTAATCCGTGAGTTAATATGAAATTGATCATGTACAAGGGTTAGAATCCTCGTATAGAACATGGGTTATGTATGGTTTGCGTTAATTAGATGATTAGAGGTGAAACCCGTTAGTTAGGGTGAAGATGATGACTAGAATCACCTCCCATGTTCGAGTCTTGTTGAAAGATTGATGTATTATGTAGGTATGATGAATACTTGTTAGAAGAATTAGGAGAAATGTGATGATGATATGTTTGATGTTATTTGGGAATGATACACGATGATTAGTAGTAGGTTTTGATGGGTTACGTATGAGTTTAGAAGATTTGTGCATGAAATAGTTGTACATTATGCTTAAAAGGTAGTACTCACATCAAGTGTATGATGAAATGTGTTAGGTCCGGAATCGTCTCCGTTTCGATTGCGAACCGACCGTTCGAAGTGCGGAATCCTTGAACGATCGTGACCGAACACACGAACAGTAATTATAACTGTGATTCTATTAAAGATCTGAAATCGTACAAGAAACACGAATCACCTTTTGCCTTTCTCTCTCTAGATTCTCTCTAGTTTCTCTCTCTAGAACTAGATCTCTCCAAAGTGTGAAATGGCAAAAGTCTCTAATGTTATCCCTAACTCCTCTATTTATAGGCCAAGGTTATAAGGAGAGTTCCCCTTATTTACAATATTGACACCTTGCCTTTTACTAACTAAAAACAACATAAAGCCTAATATTTAACAGTTTCTGCTACGGTTTGAGATTACGGAGGCGATAGACATAAATGCACTAACAGACTCCCCCTTGGATATTGCCGCAGTCAATCTCAAACATTCAGACTCGTAGCTTCTTTTCTTTCTCTCTCTTTAGCTCTAACAGAATCCCCGTGGATCTGTCTTCAGCTTCAGCTCCTTCTTTCAGTAGACTCCTTAGGCTCCCCCTTTCGTCAAGCTTCCGTGCTTTGGGATCAACACCTGGCTTTCCGGTTACAAGCTCTTCCGGGAAAGAATCCTGGCGCCTATGCACGCTTCCCCTTTCGTTGAGCTCGTCTTCAGACTCCCCCTTAGACTCGGCTATCGGGATCGTAGTCTGGTACAACATCTGCAATACTCAAACGTTTATAAGTAACAACGTTTTGAACATCCAGGATTGAAAACCTGGCTCTCTCAACTTTTGCTAAAATATTTTACAATGAAAGCATTTTCGGTTGTCCAGGTATCGTAACCTGGCTCTATCAAACTTTCTAAATCAAGATCCTGGGACTAAGATATAATAATATGAATATATCCAGGATTACTTGAATCTCTCCCTCTATCAACAATCTTTAAATATTTGGCAGTTTCAACGAACCGTATCGAAAACTGGCTCTTTTACAGATTTTAACAATATAAGCATCCAAAACCTCACAGATTAATCATCCAAGTCCAAATTAATGACCTTGGAGATATCACAAACTGTTTTTGATTTTTGATTTTAAAAACTTCAAGTTTCAAATTAATGAACTTGTTTTATTTTCAGAAACACAATCAGCATACTTAGATTTTAAAAACTCAGCTTCAGACATCGGTTATCGAAAATAAAGCAGAAATCAAAATCTTTTTGTATTTTTCTGAAAATAAAAAGCAGTAAAGAAATATGTACAAACATATTTACACACAATATTTTTGTTTGAGTTCGCGTTAGAGGATCATATCAGTTTTTGACAAGTCACACGTACTGTTGAGCTTAGTTACACATTAAGAATTAAACAATTCACTTAGATTGTCGATATACTGATCCACTTAAAATTTTCATACAAAGTTCAACTGATTCAGGATACGAATTAGGTGTTTTAAGAACTTAAACCTATTCATGTGTCCCACCTCTTGAATATACTCCCGTATCCAGATCCCAATATTCAGTCTTACAGGTGAGTATACCTAGATGATATCTGTAAGGGGAATAAATTATAGTACGAAACCGTGAGAGCTCAGGTCAGAACTTCCGTTCAGCAGAGAGATGACGGCTCGACTTTTTGGTGTGTCCCCTTTAGAGGATCTTTTGAATTACAACAACCATGATTAGCATTTTTCAATGTTTCATCATTTTTTAGCTGAGGGTTGCGCTATGTTTCAAGCAATGCGGAAAGTATTCTCCGGGGACTAGGCCATTGCTTCCGCAAAATCAGAAGTCCCGGGATAATACCCCAGATATCACTAAGCATAAAGACCTAGTATCTCAGAAAGAGGGACCTATCAAACGAGATTTCAGGGGTTACCTATATATCCAAGTAGTGTTCCCCACGAAATAAGCAAGTTTGAATTTAAGTTTATATCCCGAAAAAGTTTACTAAATGTATAAAAACCTATCGGCATATCATCAGTGAGACTGTTTAATGCTATATAATCATTACATTTCTTTAGCATACTGTAACTGTCTACTGATGTACTATCATTTCCTCTTTTTACACAAAACTCAATTTTTGAATTTTATCATGTTTTTGGCTTTTTCAAATTTTCTAATGTTTTTGGATTTTCTGAAAATATTACTCCCCCTAAAATTCAAAACCATTTAAAGAAAATTTGACAAACCGATGTAGATAGCTTTGTCTCGCCATCCATTTTCTGCTTAAAGTGCTCTGGTTAGCAGAAAATATACGCATGCGAAGCAAAAATTATAACGTACCCCCATGATTTACAACCAATTGATTTTCGACAGTTTGAAAACCGTTTTTCAATCTTGTGAAAGTAATCATGTTTGTTCAGCCGTGAGGGTTTTGGCGTATTCAATTAGAACTCCCCCTTACAACAAACTATTTTCCCATAATGATTTCAAAACACTTAAGTTTGTTTTAATCAGAATGGTTTTTCCGGAAAAATTAGTTTGTTTACCTATCACTTGTGGGTTTGGGGTCATCACATAACCCTGTTCTTTTTTAACCATTTTGAAAATTTAACATTATTAGGTCAAACACCACTATCACTTATAGAAAATCAAGTACAACTTAATGTCCTTGATTAACCACTTGTAAGACGAAATATCACAGTGACCATCCTGTGAATTTCTCAAGAATGATGCCGATACCTGCTTCACACTTACCAACCTGGAAGCTCCGGCAAGTCAGATATTCAACCAACAGATTTTGACACCCAAGCCTGACCAGTCTTAGGTGTATTTTGAGCTTTTCTCCTTTCTTCATAAAATTCTTTTACTCCTTTTTCCTTACCATCAGCCATCTTACTAAAAATATGTTTAACATTGCTATTAAACATTTTTCCAGCATCAACACCTTTTGATTTTAGGTTTGCGGCTCGTAATGGTGGAAAGTTCTCATCATTCATTAAAGGAACTGTTTCTTCCTTTTTTACCTCAACTTGTGGCTCATCTGATTTTGTGGAATCAGATTCATTGCCCGAACTTGGCTTGTCTGACTTGGATGAGCCAGATTCATCACCAATAACTTTCTTTTTCTTCTTGTTTGTCCTCAGATTTGCATCTGAAGAATTCGATTTGCTTGACTTTGCAGTTGAGTGAATCGATTCATCAGAACTTTTATTCGAACCAATCGGTGAACCTGAAGACAAAATCTTCTCCAAATACTCTCTCGCCTTCTTCCTCTTCTTCCTCAGTCTGTCTCTCTGCCCCTGTGAAAGCTTTACTTTCTTATCTTCCACTTTCTGTTCTAGAACCTTCTGTTCTTTGGGCTTGACAGTGACTGGTTTCTTTACCGTTCTCTGAGATTCAACCCTCGATCTTCCCATCGATCTCCTTGGGCAATCTCTAGCAATGTGTCCTCTGATTTGACAATTATAGCATCTTCTTGTCTCATAACTCCAATTCTGGCAGTTAACAGCAATGTGTCCTCTAACACCACAGGTGTAGCACACTCTGTTATCGTACCATTCTCTTCTTTCAGTCCAAACCTTCAGATCATAACATTGTTTGGCTTGGTGATAATCATTTCTTCTCTTCAATGCTGGATTTGTCTTTTGAGCACTGTGGTCAAACCTGCACCACTTATTACCATCATTTTGTGAATTTTCATTTACAAATTTTTGTGATTTTTTATAATGATTGGATGACTTAGCTGATGAGCTTTTATTTTCATTTTTAGAATTTTTCAAAATTTTATCTTTTTGTTTCTGTTCTGCTTTCTTCTTAACAGGTTTTTGCTTTGAACATTCACCTATTTCAGTAGATTGCAACACAGTATTTTGAAATTTTTCTTGTAAATCTAAAAATATTTTTCTTTTGTTTTCCTTTTCTTTTTCATCATCAGCTTTGTCATCACAATCTTCAATTTTGACTTTGTCAAAATTTGTGACTTTGTCACTTATTGGAACAGAATTGATCGGTTTTGGACAAACATATGATGCAGAAGTCACAAAACTCTTCAATTTGTTTTCAAAATCAGCAATTTTAATTCTATTACATTCGGCTTCTTTTTCAAGTCGAATGATATTCTCAAGATGAGAATTTATTGCTTCTTGTTTTTCCAAATTATTTTTACCAAAAATTGATTTTTCATTTTCTAAAATTTTTATTTGATTTTTCAAATCATTTTCTAATTTTTAAAAATTTTTGTTTTCTAATGACAAACTTTCAACATTCTTCAAAAGTTTGTCATTTTCAGATTTTAATTTTTCGCAGTTCAAGCGCAACTCCAGAATCTGTTCATCATCAGCTTTCTTTTCAACTTTCAAAGTTTGAATATCTTTAGTCTGTTTCTTCTCCTTCTGAACAATCTCAAAGACTGATGTGTCTTCTGCAATCTCTTTCTTAATCACTAGTTCAGATTTCACAGATACAGACTTTTCAGATTCTTCTTTCTTTGAATTTACTTCTTAAAAATCCTGCTGTTTTTTAGTAACAACTTCTTGTATAACTTCTTCAGTCATCACAACTTCACATTTTGTTTGACTTGAAATCTGCTCCTCCTCATAATCTGAATCACCATGATCAAATATTGGCATGTTCTTAGCTTCTTGATCATCACTCACTTCCAACTGATTACCAGTAGCAATTTCAGGCATCTGATCCCCATCATCTCCAGTGAATTTCCTAGGCTTCAGACACTGACAGCTGCTGTCATGTACACTCCCTGCTCCACAGTCGCAAAAAAACCTACTTGATGTAGAGTAGACAACACGATGTCCTCGATGACATACATCTGCACAAACAGAACAACAACCTTTTGAAACGGTCAGATTACATGTATAACAGAAATACCAGTGCTGTTCCATAAAATTTCTCCCACTGATTGTAAATGTACAAACTTTAGAAGCAAGGGCTTTTTCACTGTTACTATCATGATCAACCTTACTGCTTGACATCTTCAAACAACTAGAGACAAACAAACAAACACAATCAGTACAATATCAAACAAATGAATCGTACGAGTATCCGATCAAGTGAGTCAACACAAGTCAACAGTGAAAATAATCGTGTGATAAAGTTGTCCGGGTGAAGATCTGTTCGGATGGAGATCCGGATGATGATTCGTCCGGATGGTGATACGTACGGGTGGAGATCCGTGCGTATGAAGATGATGCGTACGGGTGGCGGTGATACGTACGTATGGAGTTGACTTCTTTGTCTTCACTCACTTGCAACAAGACAGTTTCCTTCACGTGTGAATCTTTATATCACATGCATACATATACTAGCCGACAACAATATCGTTCAAACTATATGATTGGACCGAGATTTTAGTGAACAGATGAAATAATGAAGCCGACAAACTCTTATCTCTCACATGCAATTGTTAATCAAATCAAGAATCACATGAACATCTGACAATTCAATTAAATGTCATGTGCTTTGACATTGATTGTTCTGACGTGTAATGATATCTGAGTGAGTAATGTATCTGTGCGGACACGTTAGCCTTATGAAGATGTTGTACGCACGGGTGGTGATACGGGAGATGTTGTACGCATGGATGGGAATGTTATCTGCGCGGACAAGTTGTCCGTGCGTGTGGCAAGTCAACAGTCAACACGTATGGCTGAAAGTAATCCGTGCGGGTGGGAATGATGCTATACGCACGGGTGAGCTATCCGTGCGTATGAAGTTTGACCTTTTCACCACAATTAATAACCGACAATCTCACTTACAACCTGTTATCTATCTCATGCACTCACTATGATCACGTGCAAACAACAACTTCACATGCAAATCTCTTGTATCTAAAAACGGTACTGACAATCTTAATGACCCCTAAATTCTCATTGGACCTTTGATTCAAATTGGCATTAATATTGATTTTATCTAAATCAAATATATCACGTGATTATGAATGGAAGCAATATATGATGACAATAGTAGTGATAATCACATGCACACCGATTGCATTTAATGTTTCACATGTATTGCAGATGATGTTGACTGCCAAGTTAATATTCGCTTAGGTGATATGAAGTGACACGTATAGCTTTGATGTGGATTACTTAACCGTCCGCATAGGTCAACAAACAGTCAACGCGGATAGTTGTACGCGCGGGCAAATTATCTGCACGTATAGGTCAACAATCAGTCAACGCGGATGGTCATACGCACGGGTGGTGATCCGTGCGGTTAACATCAGGAACAACAGCAACAGTATTCATTTTTCCGAACCACAAAATTCTCGAATTCTCCCAAACGGCTTTGAATTAGGATATGAAATTTTGTAGGCTTGTAGATCAAGTACTTTCGCTCAACATATCTAAAATTCAGCAATTTTCGTCTGTAAAAACCTGTTCAAATTGACAAAAATCAGATAAAAACGTGAAGAACAAGAAAATATGAGAAATTTGACAAATCTGGATGATTTAGGCTCTGAATCTGATCAAATCTTGAACGAAATCGTGCGTTTGATCCTCGCAACCGAGCTCCTGCTCTGATACCACTTGTTAGGTCCGGAATCGTCTCCGTTTCGATTGCGAACCGACCGTTCGAAGTGCGGAATCCTTGAACGATCGTGACCGAACACACGAACAGTAATTATAACTGTGATTCTATTGAAGATCTGAAATCGTACAAGAAACACGAATCACCTTTTGCCTTTCTCTCTCTAGATTCTCTCTAGTTTCTCTCTCTAGAACTAGATCTATCCAAAGTGTGAAATGGCAAAAGTCTCTAATGTTATCCCTAACTCCTCTATTTATAGGCCAAGGTTATAAGGAGAGTTCCCCTTATTTACAATATTGACACCTTGCCTTTTACTAACTAAAAACAACATAAAGCCTAATATTTAACAGTTTCTGCTACGGTTTGAGATTACGGAGGCGATAGACATAAATGCACTAACAAAATGTATATAGTTTCGTCCGTATAGTCGATTATGATGTTAAGAGTATATGATGATAAGTCGATGGTTAAAAATGGTTAATAGTTGACTCTTGAAAGCCAACTAAGTATAAGAAACATGATTTGACTCGTTGTTGTAAAAGCAGGATTATAGGAAGTCGTTTGATACATGTTATGTTAATATGTGTTAATTTTGATTACCCGATGAATTACGTGTGTTGGAAAGGATATGAAGTTGATTATATGTTTTAATGCTTGTTAGAAATGACTAAGGAAAATTAAGTGTGAATTATGCGAATGATATGATTGTTACATGTACAAATGAGTATGCTAATAAGAGCGTGGTTTCGATGAAATGAAAGTATAGGAATCACGTTGAGACGGACTCAAGCATGAGGTGTTAACGGGTCAAGAAGAGGCAAGGAATCGGATACGAGCACGGACGCATAAGGTAAGTGATTTCTGTAATCACTTCTTAGTTCGATTAAGTAATATGAAGTTGATTAATTAACTAAACATGATGGTTGAGGTTAAATAGGTGACGTAGTCTTTCGTCGTAAATGATGGGATTAAAGTTGACCAAAATGCCCCTGATGGGTATTTTGGGCAAACGATCTTAAAAAGTAGCTTAGAAACAAGTTATTAGATTAGTGTAATGTTTTGGTCAAGTATGAAAGTGATGAGTATGGTTTTGTAAGTCAGAAACGTTTTAATGCGCAATTACCCTTAACGGGTCAAAATAAGCTTTGAGCGCAAACGGGTGAAATAGGAGGTAAGGTATCCGGGAAAGAATTCTTTTATGACAAATGACCTTGATATTATCAATTCATATGAAGTTAAGGTCAAACAAACAAGTTATGCGATAGAATTATGAACGGGTCAATTCTTGGTAAAAAGGGTAGTAAGCCGAAGACTTAAAAGTCTGGAATTTTGTTAATCCGGATGTTGGATCTTAACTCCATAAGATGGAGAATTAAATTACGGACGCGTAGGAAAAAGAATCGGGTAAAACGGACCAATAACGAAGAAGTTATGACCGTTTCCGTGAAACGCGGACGTGCTGGGAATCTGCAGCACAGCAACACAAACATTCTGTTTGTTTTAGGGCATCGCGCTACGCGACGGCCCGTCGCGCTACGCGACGGGGTGGCAGTTTGGCGAAAATCGTTCGTTTGATCTGTTTTGTCTTGGGAACTCGTTTAAACGCGTTTTAAGTTGTGTATAACTAATTTAACTTACGTTTTTATGAGCATAAATGTATGCACCTATGTAGATAGGCAAGTATGTATTTTTGTATGTACTTAACACGTATGTAGAAGTGTATGTAGGCATGTATGCGCGAACGTATGTAAGATTATAGTGTGTGAGCAAGTACACGAGGATATATGAAGAAGTATATGGGTAGGCAAGTATGAGTTGGGTATGTTGCAATAGGTGATTGTAAATATATATATATGTAAGTATGTATGTAGGTGTATACGTATGTATGGTTTTATAAGTCCAAGTGTATGTATGTAGGTATATACGTATGTGTGTTTTATAATTCTAAGTGTATGTATATAGGTGTGTATGTAGGTAGTACGTATATGTACGCAAGTGAGTATGTACGAAGGTATGCACGTATGTAGGTTTATGTGAAGGCATGTAATAAGTATGTATATATGTATGTATGTATGAATGGATGTACTTAGGTATGCACGTACGTAAGTACGTACGTATGTATGTAGATACGTATGTATGTAAGTTGTTATATGTGATCGTAAGCATATGTATAAGTTTGTATGAAAGTATGTACGCATGCATTCAACGAAATTGAGTACTAACGTTAATAATAGCGTGCCTGGTGGATGAAGTATAATGCAGGAATATCAAAGAAGTCTCACCACGGATCGTATGATCATAAGGAAAGCCGGGATGTAAAGAGTTGATGGAATGAAAAATAAACGTGAATAAATCTTATATGTTTATAATACGTACTAATGTTATGAATTTTATGTGGTGAGCGCAGGTAGTACAAGCCATGAGGATCATCAAGGTATAGAGATCGAGGATCGAGTCACAAGAGAGATTGTACGAGAACGTTGATGTATATAATGTAGTAAATATAAGCTATGTTTTTAATTAGTAAATAAGTCGACTGATGGATTTATGAGAAAGAGTTATGCTAAAGTTAAATTTTAAATAAGTTAAGGTATTCATAAAGAAAGAAATTTTTGGGCATAAACTTCCGCTGCGACCTTTTGGTCAAACGTGAATTAGGGTGTAATATGGCATTTGAGGATCTTTATTCATCTTTTCAATTCTATTAACTTCCTCATTAAGAGCCTCAAGGGGCCAGTCTTTGAAATCAGATCTGTAGGCTTCGTAGGGCTTGGTTTCCATGATAGTGTTCAAGAAATCATTTCTTAATGTCTTTTCTAGCTCAGCATTTGGTGACAGATTTGACATATTCTTACTCAGGTCTCTAGCAAAATCTTCCAACTTCTTGACTTCACCAAGCCAATGTTGCATGCGAGCTGATAAATTAATGTCTCCTAGCCCTTTACACTCTTCATTTGCCTTATCTTCTGCTTGCTTGCCCTTTAGCTTCAGATATTCATAAATATTCTTTGGAGTTTCAAATCCCTGAAGAGATGGGAAGGTTCTTTTGGATGGATCATCCTCTGTGTAAAATTGAGTCATTTCATCTTGAACTGCAAGCAGTTCCAGAGGGAAAGTTACTGCCAATGGGTTGATCTTCGTTGATGGAGGTGGGACGAATGGTTTGGGTGAAGTTTGAATGAACGGAGTAGCTGATAACGGAATTGGTGCGGGTATATCTTTTTCTTCCTTCTCTTCTTCATGCACCATGAATTTTCTTTTTCTTGTGTAAACAGATTTTGGAGAAGGAGGAGTTAGGGAAGAAAAAGGTGCCATGACTGTAAGGGTTTATTGTGATGGAAATTGAAATTGGGTAGAATCAGTGGATTGACTAACAACTGTTGAAACAACTGGTGTCTCAACCGCTGTTGTCTTAACATATGCTGAAACATTTGTTGCATCAACAATTGTTTCAGTCGAGGTTGGCAGTGGTGATGAGGATTTTGTATTCTGCTTTTTGACAGGTGGTTTTTCTGGTAAGAGTTTTGTTTTAGGTGTATCAGAATCTGACTTCTTAGGTTCAGCAGTGGTTTTGAGTTTCACAGCAGTGGTTGGTTTTTCTGGTGGTGATATTGGTTTAGGAAATATGAAAATAGGAGATTCGTTATCTTTCTGTGATTTTATACTATTTGAAGTTCCAATGTTGAGCACTTCATCTTCCTCTTTTGTATGCTTCCTCTTCTGTTTTTGTTCAATCTCCTTATCTGTCTGTTTGTTAACGGAATCATCAATTCCCTTTTTCTTACCAGTATCAAATTTTCCAGGAGATTTTACAGAAGTTTGCTTGGCAGGCTTTGGATTTTGTTTTGGCTGATTCCTTGGTGTTGGTTTGCCAAAGTTTTTCATGGAATCATTTTCCCTCTTTTCAACATCATCTTCATCGTCTTTTTCAAACACAGGTGTAGGGGTAGTACAAGTTAACTTTGCAATGCATTCTTTTATGCCCTTGATGTCAGCCTGTGTGTCTTTGTATCTTGCTTCAAACATAACTCTAATTAGCTTCATGTGGGAATTAAGTTGAATCTCAGCCAGTTCCCTTTGAGCTGCAAGAATGGGTTGTACCGAATTCAAAAGCTCTTGGCATAACTGCTGATGAGAAGGTCGACTTTTGAAAGCATCCACCAACTACTTCAATTGATCTTTCATATCAGCAACAGTTGTTTCCAAGTTAGATATCTTGTCCGTCAAATCCTGGTATTTTAATCCATCACCTAACTTAATAGGATCATCTGAATTCCCACCAGAGGTGGTTGTATCTGCTTTTGAAAGAGGAGGTATCTCCAAATTTTCATTAGCAGATGCCCCTTGTTCTTGGTTCTGGGGACTTCCCTCTGCATCAGTGGTTACCTTAGTGATCTCACTCGTGGTTAACTTGAACTCACCAGTGGATACGTTGATAGACATAGCAGTGGTTGCCTTAAGGGAGTCTGACTGATGAAACTACTGTCCAAATGTAAATCAGTGGATTTGACATTTGTAGTAGCTGTTCCACTTGAAATACCATCAAGAATTTGCTGAAATTCAAGAGGTGTAGCCTCCTCAACTATTTATGGGTTAGGTAATTGAAAAGGTTCAGACATAGCTATTGTTGAAGTTAAACTCTCAGTAAAGTGTTCGTGAGAGGGATTGCTATCACTCTGAATGTCAATAGCTTGAAGCAGTGTTACAAACTTTGGTGGAATGGAAGATGAAGGGATTGCTGACGAAAGAGACATTGCCGCGGGAGAAGGGCTTTTAAGTATACTCTCATATGAGGGTATGACATCTTATTGTGGTGTCCCTGTTAATACAACATGTTCCTTTTGTGAGGAATCATGAGGAGTTTGGTTTATGGGTTGAGATCTTTCCACATGTTGTGAGGAAGTAGCAACAGTGGTTTGTAGTGACATATGTGTTGTCACGGGGTTAACCTCTGGGATCTCATCTTCCAGAGGACCCGTTTTGCTGGTTTCGGTGGGCTTTTTGGATTTTGTTTTGGTTTTTTTGAGTTTTGTTGGTGGGGGTTTCACAGCAGTGGTTGTAGTGCTGTGATCACCAAGAGCAGTGGGCTCAGCAACAGACGTTTGTGGAGCAGTTGTAGACTCATCTAAAATTTCCTCATTCCCCTTTGCTTTAGTTTTGAAAACATCTGACTCTTTAGCCATAAGGCGAGTAAAAGTTAGACTATTCATTTTAATAGCTTCAACTTTTTCAAAAGCCTTTTGAGAAACATGTTTTTGCAGGTAGTAGCTGAATAGTCTAGGAAACATAAGAAAACCAGCAGTTTTCCTCTTTTTAATAGCAGCAGCTTTCCCCTTTTTAATTGCAGCAGTTTTGCCCTTTTTAATAGCAGCAATTTTACCCTTTTTAATGTTATTTAAATTTGTAACCAAATCAGCAAACAGTGCTTGGGAGTAGTTGAAATCAGTATTTGTCAAAATTGCCTACCCCAATGACTGAATTTTCAAAGGTATTTCATTAAAAGAAGTAGTTTTATTTGAGAGACAGATTAAGAGAGCATGGAACAGGAATTTCATTGGCGGTGGAAAATTACCTTTAAACATAGTTGCCTGATTCAACTCTCCATTATATCCCTTCCCCATCAAGTATGTTTGAATCTCATTTTTCGGCAAAGAGGTCTTACCTGCCAAGTCGTTTACCTCAAATGTTGTTGATATGGTACTGGGGGTAATAGCAACCGATTCACCTCCGGCTGTAACACCCCGTGTTTTCAAGAAGTCAAAGTTAAGGTCAAAGTCAACGATCGATTTTCGCGCAACTTGACTTATAGTAGATTTCTTTTACGTGTTTAATTTAGCTGTATTATGTGGAGTAAGTGTCAATAATTGCAACAATCGACGTATTACAAATCGCCATCTAATCGACTTACGACTGTGAACTATAGGAAGTAACAATGCTATAAAGTTAACTAAACGATGATCAAACTAAGCCAATCAAATCGACATCGAATCGAAACGCAACTCGAACTACGTATTTTAATTATTGTTATACGTGTGTGTGTGCCTTATGTGTTACCTGTGCATGTTCCTTAATGTTATGTGTGATAGTCAATCGAAACGCAATCGAATTCAAAACGCAATCGAACTCAGTCAAAATCAAACTATGATAATTGGTGGAGAAGAGACAGTGCTCGATATGAGTGATTGGGACTGAAAGTAATTTGACTAGAAAACCCTATCGTATCAAACCACTCCCAACCGAAATCGAAATATCAAAAATTGTCGCACCAAACACTCGAACGTGCAGCCGATCGATCAGGCTACCAGCCGATCGGACTGCTGTCCGATCGAGCTGCCTGGCCGATCGGCCAGCACTTTCCCCTTTTAGCATCCTATAAATACCCCTGTCATTGTCATCCTTTTCTACTTTTGGAAACCTCTGACTGACCAGCTCGTGTTCCTCACCTTTTCTCCGATTTCTCTCAATCCAGGTAAGATTTCGTCCTAAATATTGTACTTTCTTGATCTACACGCACTCCTACACCTTTCTACCTTTCAAATCTTAACTTTTAACCGTGAAATCATCAAGATTCAAGTGTTCTAGGATGATGTCATCATGGGTTCTTGAAGAACTTCATGTTTTAGTCTCAACCCACCAAGAATAACTTGGATCTAGCCGATTTCCACATAAACAAACAAAGATCCTTCATAGATCTAAACTTATACACGGTGAAAAGGATTGAAAGATGGATTTTCCAACTTTCTTTCAACTCTTTTTCACTCAATGCCTTCAAACCGATAGAAACGGAGCCTGTGCCGGCTTGCAAATCACACCGGAGGTTGCATGCCTCAAGATCCGGATTCTATCCATGAGGATAACCGATTTCGGGTCTAGCGTTAAACTCCGTTCCGAACAGACCACCTGCCGGATTTGGATGATTCCTGTCCGACCAGGGGAACCAAGTAAGGACGAGGGATCTATGGTTCGACTCGTTGTCAAAGTACCTCCATAAAATGACAAACAATCAGAACAACCAAGTGTTAGACGAATAGGCTGATCAGGTCAGGATGCTGACCGATCGGACTGCTGTCCGAACGGACAGCCAACCGATCGGACAGTCAGCCGATCGACGGGCCAGCCGATCGGTTAACACATGGTCCCACACTTAATCAATTTATTTTTGAAGACTAGTATTGAATGAACTGTTGTTCGATCGAACTACTGTTCGATCGGATTACTCTTCGGATCATGAGATACTATACTTCTACACTTAATCGATTTTTCAACATGTTCGATGCACAAGGAGTGCCACCCGATCGAACAGCCGTCCGATCAGGTGACACCTTGCTAAGAATTTGTCATGGTTGTTCATGCATGTTCTCCGATCGAACAACATCAGTGTTCGATCGATCAGTTACCCGACCCACTGCACCATACCTTGCATTTCGTTTGAAGTTGTTGACTATTGTTGACTTGCTAACCGATCGGTCAGCAAATCATTAAGTTTTTGACTTGTTGACTTGTCCGATCGAACACCTGTCCGATCCCAAGCAAATCACTACAATTCATACCTAACCGATCGGGTTGCTGTTCGATCGAACAGCCGTCCGATCGACCGACCTGAAGGGTAAAGGTACTTCAATGTTTTCAAATGCTACAACGAAAACTTCAAAAGTCAAACCATCGTACACAAACACATCCTTCTCAAAGGAAGAAACAATCCACTCGAACAGCCATCAGATCGGCCTACCGACCGACTGGACAGCGGTCCGAGCGGACTGTCAACCGAACGGTCAGCCGTCCGATCGAACTATCGTCCGATCGACCAGCTGTCCGACTCTCCAACACTTGTTTTCCGTTTTACGCGTCGCTTATTATTATGCTATCAATCCATTCAGGATAACTTTACTCGCTAAGCGCTCCCTTCAATCCATCAACCGCTGTGAGTATACTCGATCCCTTTTTGCTTTATGCACTTTTGGGTGTTACATACGTTACAACTATTCAAATCACATCAAACACACTACTCAATACTATTTGAACGCTAACCGTTAATGCATGTTATACGTGGCTTATGAATGCGTGTTTGTTATGTTTACACATGGAATGCTGTCTACCTTCCTTAGCAACGATAGTACTATAGTTTGGACTCAGCACCCGTTCACACGGGGGTTGTTAAGGACAATTACTTGCATGGATTACGGTGGTAATCATGTATTGCGAACTGCCCTGGGCAGTCAACCCGCAATCATTGGTATCGATGGATCTATGTCGATAACTAACGTGCTTTATTTCACTATGTGTACGTGCTGGTTATGCGTAAACGAATTCGAACTCTATATGCTATTATCAAACTTGTATGCTCACCTTTACATTTTATGTATTGACTTTATTTTAACGTATGTGACAGGTGCTTAAGTTGTTTGTATGCCTAGCTCACTGTGAAATCGAGGCTACGAAAGGTCTAGGATGCTCTCTGCGCAGTGATGAAATTGAAGCTAGGAAAAGAGGTCCTAAAAACCAATAAATAAACTATCTATGTATAAATCTGAGTTGTCGGAACAGAATTACTTGCCTAGGTTTTATCTGTAATGATTTGTTTACTATTTGAGACATGGTATGGGACATGTTATTTTAAATTAAATGGTAATGATAATTGTTATGGAAACTTCTGGACAATCTGTTTTGCTTAGTGCCATGCCCCGATGATTCCGCCATCGGTTGGGGTGTGACACCGACTTTTGAAGTTATACTTACGGCCACATTGTTTTGTTCTTCAATATTCGCATTAGCCCAAAAATCGCGAAGCGTCTCTTGGAAAATGGGTGCGTCGGCGGTAAGAATGACCTTATATTTTGATGATGTAAGAACATCAATCATCGAATGATAGAGAGTATTGTTCTCGGTTTTCTCAAAAATAGCAAGGTAGTTATGCGATTTTTTCATCACCAAAGTCATGATCGGAATTGAAAGTTGCGAGAGGTTGACGAAGAAGTGTTGAAGAAGAAGGTGGAAACCGCTCTGCTGAATTTTAAACTCGAGACGAAAGTAAAACCTCTATTTGGGGATGAAACAGCGGTTTATAAAGTGAAAAGGTGAAAAGGTGAATACTAACGTGTCAGAAGTTAGAAAGATCTGATGGCTAACATCTGTCCACGTCACAACCTCTGCTCTGATAATGGATGACAGTTGTTGCGAAAACCATTGTTGGCCAACAACATATGTTAGGCAACATTAGTAACAGTCCTTTCAGCAATATTTGGAAACCACTGTTGGGCAACAACAGATCTTATACAACAATAGTAAGTTAGCAGTCCTTTCAACAGACTTTTAATATAAACGAATAAATTGATATTAAATATCAGCAGCCATTTAATGCAAAACATTTAAAAAATAAATTTTCATGGGAAAACTGTAACACCTCGGAAATTCACGTCCTATAATAGGTTGACACGTGTCATAAAGTTTAAACGTGTGAAAGAAATATTATGGAAGGACTAAAGTTGACAAACGTTGAAAGTATGTGAATATACGTATTCTAAGTGTCAACTGTGAATAAATACAATGTATATTAACCCTACACGATGCTCATACCTTCAAACGAATAAATCATGGATCATACGAAGCTAAATGTGAGTGATTTCAAACTACAGGGACCAAATGTGTCAACATGTTTAATTTATACCTATGAGTGACCTTTTGACAAACCCAAAGCTTTGTAAATATTAATTATGCTCATGAGAATTCACCATAAAAATTTCATAAAGTTTCGTTAACGTATGAGAAAGATATGATCAAATTCGTGTGCGAAGCGTTAAAGCGTAAACGTCGAAAGTTAGGACTTTTCGGGTGAAAATAAAGTTACCCGGGGACTTGGCAGAGTGGGTATATGTTTTAAGGCCTTAGTAAATCAATTATAAGGGTTTAACATGCAAGAAATCAGTGCCTATTCGAGTTTTGAAGAGCCAAGGATTGATTAGCAAATGAAATCAAAACAATGATCTGCAGGGGGGCTCGCGCCACGCGAGGGGACCCTCGCGCCACGCGAGGGTGGCCCAGAACCGCAAAACATGGGCTGTTGTCTGCCAAGGGCTTTGTGCGCGACCTTTACCCGTTTTTCCACTTCTCCTGGCCCCTAAAACATCCCCTAAGCCCCTAGGACACATGTCAATCGATTGTGGGCACTCATAGACTTGTTTGTCAATGATTTGTGGTGATTGAAACCATTATAAATAGCCCTTCAAAGTCACAAACATTCTCACACCTTCATCTGATCATTTGGAGCCTTTCTGGAGCTAAGGAACTCTCCCAACTGATCATAAGTCGTGCATAGGACCCTTGTAAGTGTTCTAATCCTTTCTTGTTTGAGTTTAGCTTAGTTAATTAGCTAAAAGTCAAACCGTCGTAATTACGGTTTGACTTCGAGATTAGTCAATAATGGCTCAGTCAAATCTCGAATTAAAAGTAGTTATAAGTTGGTATTTATGTGGGTAATAAAACCCCAAAAGGGTTTCCCCTGATCACCACTTTAACTAGTTCAAAAGTCGGGTCAAACATATACTTAAAAAGTCAACAGAATTCTTAAAAGGTCATTTATGCATAATTAGCTATCTAGACCATGTATAACCTGTTTGATTATTTTTATAACTTAGTAATTAGTGTAAGAACATGTCCAAACCTGTTCAACCCGACTATTTCCTGTTTAGACCCGGTTCGGAACCGAAAGTCACATAGTTTGACTTTCACTTTGACTTTCAGTTCTGACCCGTTTAGGCATATTTTAGAAATGCCACAAAGCTTAAATTGGACTAGGTTACATGTTAGAACAACCCTCTGTGATTATGCACCTCGGTTCATTAGTTATCCAATTAATATGCAAGTTTCCGTTAATTGTTCATATGTTGACCGTTATGCCCTTATTACCTTAAAACATGATTTATGAAAATGTAAAAGTGTAGAAACCTTGAATATTGATATATAAACTTGTATGCAAAATTTGACATCAGTTTGACTTGTAGATTAAGAGTTATGCTCATTAGCGTAATTACGGTGCTTTATGTTAATAAAATGGCGTAATTAGCGTATAGCCTAATTAAACATACTTTTTGGTATCAAACGAATTACCCACTGATGTAATATATTATTTTGGGAATTTTAAAGATTTTTAATTAATTTTAGGCTGAGCATAACTCATAGTCATAGGCTTAATTCAGTAATTGTCGGTTTTGCCCTTACGGGCCATAAAATGAGTTTTACACATCTAAACGACTCCAAACCTTTTGCCACTGATTAGTTATGATAAATGAATTATTTTAAGCCTTCTGGAAATATAAAAATATCAGACTTAAGTATCAAACCCGGTAATGGCCTTTAATCGCCTTATTTAGCGTTATTAGCGCATAGTATGTTTTATAATCATATCGGACATACCCGGGTTGATACCTACTGATATAAGAATAAAATTATCATATTTTAACAGTAAGCAAAAGTTGATAAACTCAGACTTCAGTTTTGAGCTTGTCGGCTTATGTGAAATTACCAAAATACCCCTACGGGGCCTAGTTTGGTTAAAAATGATAAGTTTCACATACATGCTTTAGCCTACTGTTAAAACTCATCAAATTGAGTATGTTTGCTGTTTACATCAGACCTGTAACTCAGTTAGACATTTAAACTCTCTTACAAACTTTAAAATGACCAAACTACCCCTACGGGGCATAGTTTGTGTTTAAATTAGTTTCGGGCATAACGAAAGACACCTTACTGATGTCACAACATATTTGAGACATAATTAACTTAGGAAATCTGTATATAGCTCTCATGACTACCCGTCACGCTTATTACGCGTACGGTTCGGTTTATGTAACAAGTTTACATAAATTAGCCGAAACGGGTCAAACCTTAACGGTTTTATCTCAAAATCCAGAATGTGAATAATAAACCCATATTAAACAAGTCTTCAAACTTGTCGGGTCTGAATCACATTCTATCCGGTCTTCGCTTAATTGTGCGTACGAACCGTATCTTGAAACTAGCCGGTCTAAGCTTAAGCTTAATAAAAGACCCGTTAGAATTCTAATAGGTTATATTAAACCTTCGTTCCAGATTAGGAGAGACAGTAAAAGCTACGTGCATTCTACTTATTGTGAATTATACTTGCATCAGGTAAATACTTTTAACTTATTTTCCCTATACGGGCTTGGGTTACGGTACATAGCGTACCGCTTGATCGGGCATCAAATCTCCACGCTTAGTGGGTAGTTGAATAATTTGATCGGCTCGTTTTAAACAGATGTGTTTACTTTACAGCCTTTGGGGGGTTAATGACCATGTCCCGGATATCCCTGGCATCATCTTACGAGATGGCCACGACCTGAGCACGGGGTGTAGGCGTACTCCCGTGTATAACTCACTTAAAGTGGTGTGTCTATTGATCTTTAACCCGGATACGTTCCGGGCTACTGAACGCATAAGTAACATGTAATTCGTTCACAAGATTATTATATTATTAAAATAATTCTCCCAAGTTAAATAAAATGATTTATGTCACGTGCATCCAAACCAATTTTCAATCATTTTCCAAAATGAGTCAGTTGAATGTATTTACCAGTGTAAACTGACGTATTTTCCCAAAAAGACTGAATGCAGGTACTAAACGTAATTGGCTGGATTGTCTCCTAAGCATCAATAAAAGTCTCGCAAGCTTAGGATGCCAGAAGTCTGTTGAACAATTAAATGTTATTTTGTTTCGATCCGTTCTGTGGATAAACACCGGATATTGTGACTTTGTTTACAATAAATAAATTCGGATGTATTATATTTTCAATTGCTTCCGCTGTGCATTATTATATTGTGTTGTTTGACTATTACGTTGCCAACCACGTCACGATACTCCCCCACCGGGCCCACCGGTGACACGTGGAAATCGGGGTGTGACAGGTTGGTATCAGAGCCAACACTGAGTGAATTAAATACTAGCCTTTTGTGTTTAATCTCAGTTACACAATTGCACATATCTAAACTTTTGAGTCTAGACTTATAACCTAGGACAATTTCCACCTCTTCGGTATTTGTTTTGTCCTTTAAATTTTATATTTTTGTTATTGTTATCTCATGCTTTATTGACAGGAATAACAAAGATGCCTCCGAGATTCTTCCGAACACGAGGACGTGGAAAGGGGCCAGTTACCGCCCCCAACGATCATGAAGCTGGATCTTCATGAAGACGAGCTCCATCAAACACCGAGAGTGACGACCCTCGGGAGAATCGAAGAAACCAGTTCGAGCCGGCCAGGCGGTCGGTTTCGCATAGTTCGACTCCGCCCGCTCTTAACCCTTACGAGCCGAACAATCCACAGCCCTCATACGTACCGCTGCAGAGATCACTATCTCATCATTCATATGGAGACCCTACACCTATCTTTCGGGGACAGTTTAACCCGGTAGGATTCATACCGGAACCCGTGGATTTTAACCCACTGGGTCCCGAGGACCACTTTTCCGGAGATCACGCGGACGATATGGACGAGGATACGGACCCCGTCATGCCAGCGAGTGGTACTCCGAACCACCCCATTGAAATTTCTGATGGATCGTCCTTCCACGGATCACCCTACGGTGGTCCAGATAGTTTTCAAGCCCTGTTCGATCAACACCAGTGGTATTATACACCATCACACCACTCGTCATCACATGGGCAGCACCAGCAGCAGCCGTCTCATCAGCAGCAGGAGCCACAGCCGCAGCCGCATCATCAAGATTCATCTGAGGATCATCGATTTGTGGCAGTTACGCCACCACCTCCACCGCCACCAGTTCAACCGCCACCTCCTCAACCGCCAAGGCGTAGAAGAACCGGTGCCCGTATGTCGGTGCGACCAGGGGACTTTCATTTTAGCTCCCCACGACAGTCAAGTGCAAGTCACTACCCGCCTCATCGGGAGGACCCACAAATGGGTGGGCCTTCGCAGCCAGTTTTTCAACAGCCACCGCCCATGGGTTTTGAAAACCCAATACCAGCGTACACGGGACCAAGTAATTACAACCCGTTCGAACCACCAGCTTACCACAACTACGGATACGCTGAGGCAGATCCTTATATGGAAGCAGCAAATTATAACGCCCTCAATGCCCAAGGACCCTACGGAGATCCATGGGGGGTAAGCTACCCGAATCAGGGGTACCCAATACCTCCCAGGCCTATCATTAGAACGCAGCCGCCACGATTTTCTCCCCCAGAACGGGAGGAAATTCTACATAGATTGAATCAGGTTGAGCGGGAAGCTCGCCGCGACCGCCAAGAGAAGCAGACCTTCTTCCAGGGATTAATAGGACTGCTCAAGGGAAAGAACAAAAAGGATTATTAAATCCTCCCAGCTGTTGTTGAGCCCCTGCGTGGGCATATTTGGTTGTTAAGCCCCTACGTGGGTGTGTATGTTTGTTTGTGTGTATTGACCCCTGCGTGGGTCTATCTTTCCATAAACCCCTACGAGGGTATGTTGTATGTTTAGTCCCTGCGTGGACTTATGTTTGTTTAAGTCCCTACGTGGACAATTGTTGGTGTGTTAGTCCCTACGAGGACTTGTGTCTTTCTGTAAGACCCCTACGTGGGCATGTCTTCTGTAAGACCCCTGCGTGGGCATGTTGGTATGTTTTAGCTCCTGCATGGGCAAATTTCATGTGTAAAAGACCCGTTTAGGGCGATATGTAATATAGTGATAAATTAATGGAGTGTTATTTTTATAAATTTCATGTTTTCCATTTGTGCATAAATAAATTATAAATGAAATAAATAAATTTAAAATCATTCCTTTTAAATTAATCTGCCTATGTAATTATGTAATTAAGGATCTTAAAGTGTGAAACCTAGCCACGTGTCAAATATAAGACCGGGCCAAAATAGTAAGACCTGTTTAAAAGATTCAAATCCATGTTAACATCTTAAAACATGTTAACACTCCTGGCAGAAGTGATTCGTTAAATCACATGTCAATTTTTATATATATAAGGATTCTTTAGAAGATTCCAAACCCAGTTTAATGATCTCTAAATCCTGGGTCTACATCATCAATTAAGATGATCATTTTTTTTACCATACGTTGGTAATATAACGCCTACGGGCCTTGCTTATTTATATATGAGCCAAAAGACAGTGGTAGCAATGACTCCCTGTCAAATAAAGGTAATGAACTAGGTTCAAACCTTAAAAGCATTGATTCTCTGAAATCATAGATTAAATTATAATTGTCCATGTGACTAAGCCTTATGTGCTAATATATATTGTTATTATTATGTTTAGGATAAATTTTAATTAAAATCCTAAATTAATGCGATTAATAAGTTAACCAAAAATGGTCTCTGTTTACCATGGTTAACAAATTACCCTAAGGGGTAATTCCATAATAAAATCCCAAATAAAATATTGACCTTGTTTTCTGCAACAGTTCAATACAAATGGCTGACTCCAATGAAGGCAATAGCCATCCAGCAGAGCCGAATGAGAACGCCAAGATTACATTAACGGGTGCCGAGTTAAAAGCAATCATAGACGGTGCTATTACTCAGGCTTTGGATAGACAGTATGAGGAATACAGTGGTACTCGAAGTAGGACCCACTCTGCATCACATTCAAAGCCCAGGACACATTCTGAGGCTCATAACAAGCCTCCTCCCAAAAAGGATGGACCCAAGAAAATCGGTGATGACCGTCAGTCCACCAACAATCAAAGTGACCCATCTCAGCATATAGTACTGCATCAAGGACCCCGTAACAAGGGTTGCACTTACAAGTACTTCATGTCTTGTAAACCCAGGGATTTTACTGGGGAAAAAGGGGCCGTCGACTGTATGACATGGCTGGATGAAATGGACACGGTGGTGGATATCAGCGGGTGCGCTGAAGGGGATATAGTTAAGTTTGTGTCACAGTCCTTCAAGGGTGAAGCATTGGCATGGTGGAGATCTCTGATGGAGGCCTCCGGAAAGATCCCGTTGTATAGCATGTCGTGGGATCAATTCATTGCCCTGATCAAAGAAAATTTCTGCCCTCAACATGAGGTGGAGAAGATAGAATCCGACTTTCTATCCCTGGTGATGAAGAACCTCGATTGTCAAGCTTATCTGACAAGCTTCAATACACTGTCTCGGCTGGTTCCCTTCCTGGTAACCCCGGAGCCAAAAAGAATCGCTCGCTTTATTGGTGGTTTGGAACCCGAGATCAAGTCCAGTGTAAAGGCTTCTCGGCCAGTTACCTTCAGGTCTGTAACTGACCTTTCCTTATCCCTCACTCTGAATGCGGTCCGGCAGAGATCGCAGAGGAATAAGGCGGCCGAGAAGAGGAAGCATGAAGATGATGGTTCGCGAAGGTCGAATAAGAAACACCGTGGGAACGGTGATAACAAGAAGGGATCCGAGTCGAGGAAGGATGGGCATAAGTCTGATGAGAAGCCCAAGTGTAAAATTTGTAAGAAGCAGCACTATGGAAAGTGCAGACTGGAGTCAAGCTCTCAGACTCAGTCAAAATCATTTGCTTGTGGAATTTGCAAGTCCACGGACCATAAAACCCTGGATTGCAAAAAGATGAAAGACGCAACGTGTTATCGTTGCAATGAGAAGGGGCACATCAAGACCAACTGCCCGAAATACAACAAGAAGCCTGAGGAGGCTAAGAAGACTAATGCCAGAGTCTTCAGAATGGACGCGAAAGAAGCTGTGCAGGATGATAACGTCATAACAGGTACTTTCCTTGTAAATGATGTTTTTGCAAGAGTACTTTTTGATTCAGGCGCAGATAAGTCTTTCGTAGATCATAAGTTTTGTAAATTGTTGAATTTACCTGTCAAAACCCTAAAAGTGAACTATGAGGTAGAGTTAGCAGATGGTACCATTGAAACCGTCTCTACTGTGTTAGATGGATGTGATATATCCATTAAGAACCATTCTTTTCCTCTGTCTCTACTTCCATTTAAGTTAGCCGGTTTTGACATAGTTCTGGGTATGGACTGGTTATCTCATAACCAGGCCCAAATCGTCTGTAACATGAAGCATGTAGTGATAAAGACTCCGTCTGGTGAATCACTTACCATTCGAGGAGATACCCAGTATGGACTACCTGAGCACGTGACTATGCTCAAGGCTTCCAAGTGTTTGAAGAAGGGTTGTGTTATCTACATGGCACAGGTGATTATTGATGAGCCCAAACCGAAGTTAGAAGACATCCCTGTCATTTCTGAATACCCAGAAGTGTTTCCTGAAGATCTACCTGGTCTACCACCAGATAGACAAGTTGAATTCAGGATCGAGATCATTCCTGGAGCGGCACCAGTTGCCAGAGCACCATACAGATTGGCACCCACCGAAATGAAGGAGTTGCGGACGCAGCTAGATGAATTGCTGGCTAAGGGTTTCATTCGACCTAGTTCATCTCCTTGGGGAGCGCCAATCCTGTTTGTCAAGAAGAAGGATGGATCGATGCGTCTATGCATCGACTATCGCGAGCTTAATAAAGTCACGATCAAGAATAGATATCCATTGCCCAGGATCGACGATTTGTTCGATCAGCTTCAAGGGGCAAGTTACTTCTCAAAGATTGATCTGAGGTCAGGCTACCATCAGTTGAAGGTTAAGGACGAAGACGTTCACAAGACTGCATTTAGGACTCGTTACGGTCACTACGAGTTCCTAGTGATGCCTTTTGGGCTCACTAATGCACCAGCCGCGTTCATGGATCTCATGAATCGCGTCTGCAAGCCTTACTTAGATAAATTTGTTATCGTCTTCATCGATGACATCCTTATTTATTCTAAGAATCAAGCTGACCACGAGAAACACCTTCGTTGTATTCTCAAACTTCTACGTCGGGAGAAGCTCTACGCCAAATTCTCTAAGTGTGAATTTTGGCTACGAGAAGTCCAATTTCTTGGACACGTGGTTAGTGAGCGTGGTATCCAGGTGGATCCCGCTAAAGTTGAAGCTGTTATGAATTGGCAAGAGCCAAAGACACCTACGGAGATTCGTAGCTTCCTGGGATTGGCAGGATATTACAGGCGCTTCATTGAAAAATTTTCAAGGATTGCTGCACCCCTAACTTCCCTGACCAAGAAGAAAGTAAAGTTCGTTTGGGGTCCTAAGCAGCAAGAGTCCTTCGATGTTTTGAAACAAAGGTTGAGCAACGCTCCTGTGCTTACCTTACCTGAAGGCGCTGAAGAATTTGTAGTTTATTGTGATGCATCACACACTGGCATGGGGTGTGTGCTTATGCAGAAAGGCAAGGTGATTGCCTATGCATCACGACAGTTAAAGGTGCACGAAAAGAATTACACCACCCATGACTTGGAATTGGGTGCCGTTGTGTTCGCACTAAAACTGTGGAGGCATTATCTTTATGGAATCAAGTTTGTGATCTTTTCTGATCACAAGAGCCTCCAGCATCTGTTTAACCAGAAAGAATTAAACATGAGGCAACGCCGTTGGATGGAAACTTTAAATGATTATGATTGTGAAATCAAATACCATCCTGGCAAAGCGAATGTAGTCGCTGATGCCTTGAGCAGAAAGGAAAGGGTTAAACCCATTCGAATTAACGCCAAGCGTATGGAGATAAAGAACAGTTTGATAGAAAGGGTGTTAGCTGCACAGAAGGAAGCTGTGTTGGAAGCTAACTATCCTAATGAAAAGTTAGGAGTAACTGAGGAGCAGTTAACTCTTAGCAAGGACGGGATTTTACGGTTAAACGGACGAATATGGGTTCCAATTTTTGGAGGACTTCGTGATGTCATCCTCCAAGAAGCCCATAGTTCCAAATACTCCGTTCATCCTGGAGCCGATAAGATGTACCAGGATTTAAAGGCAAACTATTGGTGGATAGGCTTGAAAAAGTCTGTAGCCGCCCATGTAGCAAAATGCTTGACATGTGCGCAAGTCAAAGCCGAGCATCAGAAACCGTCAGGTTTGCTACAACAGCCTGAACTTCCTACGTGGAAGTGGGAGATGGTAACTATGGATTTTATTACCAAGTTACCCAAGACACGGAAAGGAAATGATACGATATGGGTTATAGTTGACCGACTGACTAAGTCAGCTCATTTCTTACCCATCAAGGAGACTTATAGCTCCGATATGCTAGCCCAGTTATACGTTGATAAGATTGTAGCCCTACACGGCATACCTGTAGCTATTATCTCTGACCGGGATACTAGGTACACGTCACACTTTTGGAAGAGTTTCCAACAATCTTTGGGCACACGTTTGAACTTTAGTACGGCTTACCATCCTCAGACTGACGGTCAGAGTGAGCGTACTATTCAAACGTTGGAAGACATGCTACGCGCATGTGCGATCGATTTGGGAGGTAGCTGGGATAAGAACCTACCATTGATCGAATTCTCCTACAACAATAGCTACCATACCAGCATTAAGGCTGCGCCTTTTGAGGCATTATACGGTAGAAAGTGTAGATCGCCAGTTTGTTGGGCGGAAGTTGGAGAAGTCCAGTTATCAGGACCAGAGATCGTGTTCGAAACGACGGACAAGATTGTCCAGATTCGTAACAATCTCCAAGCTGCCCGGAATAGGCAGAAGAGTTACGCGGATCCAAGTCGTAAGGATTTTCACTTCGAAGTAGGTGACAAAGTCCTACTTAAAGTGTCACCATGGAAAGGGGTGATGCGATTTGGTAAGAAAGGCAAACTAAGCCCGAGATACATAGGACCTTTCGAGGTTATCGAACGTGTCGGGTCAGTTGCCTACAAGTTGAACTTACCAGAAGAGCTCAGTGGAATTCACAATGTGTTCCACATCTGCAATCTAAAGAAGTGTTCCGCTGACGATTCACATGTCATGCCACATACAGATGTGCAAATAGATAAGAGCTTAACATTTGTGGAAAAACCTTTGTCGATTGAAGATCGACAGGTAAGGAAGCTTCGAAGAAAGCATATACCTTTTGTAAAGGTCAAATGGGATGCCCGTAGGGGTCCCGAATACACGTGGGAGGTTGAATCCACGATGAAAGAAAAGTACCCTTACTTATTTCAGTAAATCTCGGGTCGAGATTTATTTTAAGGGGGTGAGGATGTAACACCTCGGAAATTCACGTCCTATAATAGGTTGACACGTGTCATAAAGTTTAAACGTGTGAAAGAAATATTATGGAAGGACTAAAGTAGACAAATGTTGAAAGTATGTGAATATACGTATTCTAAGTGTCAACTGTGAATAAATACAATGTATATTAACCCTACACGATGCTCATACCTTCAAACGAATAAATCATGGATCATACGAAGCTAAATGTGAGTGATTTCAAACTACAGGGACCAAATGTGTCAACATGTTTAATTTATACCTCTGAGTGACCTTTGGACAAACCCAAAGCTTTGTAAATATTAATTATGCTCATGAGAATTCACCATAAAAATTTCATAAAGTTTCGTTAACGTATGAGAAAGATATGATCAAATTCGTGTGCGAAGCGTTAAAGCGTAAACGTCGAAAGTTAGGACTTTTCGGGTGAAAATAAAGTTACCCGGGGACTTGGCAGAGTGGGTATATGTTTTAAGGCCTTAGTAAATCAATTATAAGGGTTTAACATGCAAGAAATCAGTGCCTATTCGAGTTTTGAAGAGCCAAGGACTGATTAGCAAATGAAATCAAAACAATGATCTGCAGGGGGGCTCGCGCCACGCGAGGGGACCCTCGCGCCACGCGAGGGTGGCCCAGAACCGCAAAACATGGGTTGTTGTCTGCCAAGTGCTTTGTGCGCGACCTTTACCCGTTTTTCCACTTCTCCTGGCCCCTAAAACATCCCCTAAGCCCCTAGGACACATGTCAATCGATTGTGGGCACTCATAGACTTGTTTGTCAATGATTTGTGGTGATTGAAACCATTATAAATAGCCCTTCAAAGTCACAAACATTCTCACACCTTCATATGATCATTTGGAGCCTTTCTGGAGCTAAGGAACTCTCCCAACTGATCATAAGTCGTGCATAGGACCCTTGTAAGTGTTCTAATCCTTTCTTGTTTGAGTTTAGCTTAGTTAATTAGCTAAAAGTCAAACCGTCGTAATTACGGTTTGACTTCGAGATTAGTCAATAATGGCTCAGTCAAATCTCGAATTAAAAGTAGTTATAAGTTGGTATTTATGTGGGTAATAAAACCCCAAAAGGGTTTCCCCTGATCACCACTTTAACTAGTTCAAAAGTCGGGTCAAACATAAACTTAAAAAGTCAACAGAATTCTTAAAAGGTCATTTATGCATAATTAGCTATCTAGACCATGTATAACCTGTTTGATTATTGTTATAACTTAGTAATTAGTGTAAGAACATGTCCAAACCTGTTCAACCCGACTATTTCCTGTTTAGACCCGGTTCGGAACCGAAAGTCACATAGTTTGACTTTCACTTTGACTTTCAGTTCTGACCCGTTTAGGCATATTTTAGAAATGCCACAGAGCTTAAATTGGACTAGGTTACATGTTAGAACAACCCTCTGTGATTATGCACCTCGGTTCATTAGTTATCCAATTAATATGCAAGTTTCCGTTAATTGTTCATATGTTGACCGTTATGCCCTTATTACCTTAAAACATGATTTATGAAAATGTAAAAGTGTAGAAACCTTGAATATTGATATATAAACTTGTATGCAAAATTTGACATCAGTTTGACTTGTAGATTAAGAGTTATGCTCATTAGCGTAATTACGGTGCTTTATGTTAATAAAATGGCGTAATTAGCGTATAGCCTAATTAAACATACTTTTTGGTATCAAACGAATTACCCACTGATGTAATATATTATTTTGGGAATTTTAAAGATTTTTAATTAATTTTAGGCTGAGCATAACTCATAGTCATAGGCTTAATTCGGTAATTGTCGGTTTTGCCCTTACGGGCCATAAAATGAGTTTTACACATCTAAACGACTCCAAACCTTTTGCCACTGATTAGTTATGATAAATGAATTATTTTAAGCCTTCTGGAAATATAAAAATATCAGACTTAAGTATCGAACCCGGTAATGGCCTTTAATCGCCTTATTTAGCGTTATTAGCGCATAGTATGTTTTATAATCATATCGGACATACCCGGGTTGATACCTACTGATATAAGAAGCAAATTATCATATTTTAACAGTAAGCAAAAGTTGATAAACTCAGACTTCAGTTTTGAGCTTGTCGGCTTATGTGAAATTACCAAAATACCCCTACGGGGCCTAGTTTGGTTAAAAATGATAAGTTTCACATACATGCTTTAGCCTACTGTTAAAACTCATCAAATTGAGTATGTTTGCTGTTTACACCAGACCTGTAACTCAGTTAGACATTTAAACTCTCTTACAAACTTTAAAATGACCAAACTACCCCTACGGGGCATAGTTTGTGTTTAAATTAGTTTCGGGCATAACGAAAGACACCTTACTGATGTCACAACATATTTGAGACATAATTAACTTAGGAAATCTGTATATAGCTCTCATGACTACCCGTCACGCTTATTACGCGTACGGTTCGGTTTATGTAACAAGTTTACATAAATTAGCCGAAACGGGTCAAACCTTAACGGTTTTATCTCAAAATCCAGAATGTGAATAATAAACCCATATTAAACAAGTCTTCAAACTTGTCGGGTCTGAATCACATTCTATCCGGTCTTCGCTTAATTGTGCGTACGAACCGTATCTTGAAACTAGCCGGTCTAAGCTTAAGCTTAATAAAAGACCCGTTAGAATTCTAATAGGTTATATTAAACCTTCGTTCCAGATTAGGAGAGACAGTAAAAGCTACGTGCATTCTACTTATTGTGAATTATACTTGCATCAGGTAAATACTTTTAACTTATTTTTCCTATACGGGCTTGGGTTACGGTACATAGCGTACCGCTTGATCGGGCATCAAATCTCCACGCTTAGTGGGTAGTTGAATAATTTGATCGGCTCGTTTTAAACAGATGTGTTTACTTTACAGCCTTTGGGGGGTTAATGACCATGTCCCGGATATCCCTGGCATCATCTTACGAGATGGCCACGACCTGAGCACGGGGTGTAGGCGTACTCCCGTGTATAACTCACTTAAAGTGGTGTGTCTATTGATCTTTAACCCGGATACGTTCCGGGCTACTGAACGCATAAGTAACATGTAATTCGTTCACAAGATTATTATATTATTAAAATAATTCTCCCAATTTAAATAAAATGATTTATGCCACGTGCATCCAAACCAATTTTCAATCATTTTCCAAAATGAGTCAGTTGAATGTATTTACCAGTGTAAACTGACGTATTTTCCCAAAAAGACTGAATGCAGGTACTAAATGTAATTGGCTGGATTGTCTCCTAAGCATCAATAAAAGTCTCGCAAGCTTAGGATGCCAGAAGTCTGTTGAACAATTAAATGTTATTTTGTTTCGATCCGTTCTGTGGATAAACACCGGATATTGTGACTTTGTTTACAATAAATAAATTCGGATGTATTATATTTTCAATTGCTTCCGCTGTGCATTATTATATTGTGTTGTTTGACTATTACGTTGCCAACCACGTCACGATACTCCCCCACCGGGCCCACCGGTGACACGTGGAAATCGGGGTGTGACAAAAACTATAAAATTAAATATCAAGAAACTGAAAGGACAAATTTTAAACCTCTGCCATAAAAAAATATTAAAAAAAAAACTCTTCATTTAAGGACCAACAATAATCTACATGGCAAACAAAGGCTACTACCACTTCATCGGACACAAATGTTGTAAACAGTGGTAAATCAACAGTTGAGCAATAACAAATGTTCAGAACTGTTGAGCAGTGGTAAATCAACAGCGGTAAAAAACCTCTTCATTTAAAGACGTTGAGCAATAACAGATGTTCAGAACTTCTATTGTGTTAATCATTGACAATTCTTTGGAAACTGCTGTTGGGAATAACAGATGTTCGCACCAGTAGCAACTCAACAGTCGTTACAAAAAACAGGAATTATGAGAACATACAATTCCTTTAAACAGTGGATGAATCTTTTGCCAAACAGATGTTTTAAAAACAGATGTTTTAAAAACAGTTGTTTTCAAGAGACTTTTAAAGATTTTTGTCTATTTTTTAAGAATGTTCAGAACTTCTATTGTCTTTCGAAACTGCTGTTGGGAATAACAGATGTTGGCAACAATAGCAACTCAACATTTACAATAGCAAGTATCAACACTAACAACTGTTGATGCTCAAATCAGTAAAAATAAAATGCTCTACAAAGATTATTAGAATTAAAATTTACATATCACATAAGACGATAGATCAACAATTACATTAAGAAATGAACAACGAAATTTAATAATCTTCAGCTCTTAAACAGTAGCCCTATCCTCATATACTTGATCCTCAACTTGCTTGATAAAGCGATACTTTAAATCATAAGAACCTACAGAATGATATGATGACATTTTTAACTTGTATATTTCTTCAACTCTGATGTAAAAGAAGGATATAATGGTAGTAAAACGTGATGAAAAGCTTCTGCACTGTTTTTGAATTCCGAAGTGCAGAAAGACATCACCAAAACACCTCTTCAGCTCTTGAACAGTAGCCCTATCCTCATATACTTGATCCTCAACTTGCTTCATAAACCGATACTTTAAATCATGAGAACCTACAGAAGGGTATGATGACATTTTTAACTCTTGAATGTGGAGCGAAATTCATATATGTTATTTAACTTGTATATTTCTTCAAGTCTCATGTAAAAGAAGGATATAATAATCGTAGTAAAAAGTTAAATATCAATAAACCGAAAGAACAAAAAAAAAGATGTTCTCATAATTACCATTAACTTCTTCATTTATCATAAAGAAGTACTCCACTTTATGCACTTCAGACTTCAAAAACAGTGCAGAAGAACTCCCCACTGCTCGCTCGAAAAAAAAAGATGAAATATATCAACACCTTAAAATAAATATTATCAATATATATCAACAGTTTAAAAGAATCCACAAACCTAAAATAACCCGCAACTGATTGTTTGAATTTTAAACAACCCTGATTAGGCTGAAATATAAACAGAGAATTAGAACAGATCAGTTCAAATTTTAAGATTCAAAATCAGAGAAAAAAACATACCCTCAACGATGTTGCAACAATGATGTTGGAAAAATTTCGTGAAGTACAAAAAGCTGTAATCGCAGATGAACAGACTGAATATGCAAAGCCGAGGTCAAAGGTGAGTGTGTGAAACAGAGCTTCCATAAACAACGATGTTCGAACAATGATATTGGAACAAAGAACTGCATATGAAGATTAACCGGCTCAATCATGAGAGCTATGCATTTGAGTAAGAGAGATATGATCGTAAATATAAAGGAGAGAGATAAATTGAAATTTGAATGTGGAGCCAAATTCATATGTAGATATGAGCGAAAGAAATTTGAATGTTGAGCCAGATAATTATATCTTATTTATAGGATTAGAATCTATACTATCTATTAAAGGAGCTTAGACGCTGACGTAATTTTGCCTACGTGTCAAGTTCTCAGCTATGCCACATAGTCCTTGCTGATGTCATAATTCCGATTTATTTATATATATAAAAATCTATATAATCTAAATATTATAATATATAATAATCTGTTTTTTAGGAGGCAAAATTTGAAATGCACAGGGATTTGTTTTGGCCATTTAATGCACTCAGAAGTAATCATATCTGCATCCAACTCTCTCTTTCTTCTCTATTCAATATCACAGAGATCAAACCAACCTCTTTTTCTTCTCTATTCAAAATCAAACCAACCTCTCCATCCAAAAATGCGATTCAGTGAACAACTCTCTCTTTCTTCTCTATTCAAAATCACCAGATCTATGAAGTTCCATGAAGATTCTGACCTACTGGTTCCGAGAACAACCTGTAGCCGCTCCAAATCAAGGTATAAATCTTGAATCGAAGTCGACAATCGACGTTGAATTTGTCACTAGTAGCATCTGTGTTGAGTAGAAGATTATCAAGGCTCAGATTTGGGAAATTGTCGGTCAAAAGAGGTTTGTTTTGTTCTGGATGGTGTAATTGGTTGTTAGTTACTTGAATGTTGTGATTGAATATGATGTTGTTTTTTTTATAACGTGCTTGGAAATAATATTGGTTTAGGTTTTGATAATTTGGTGTTTCTAGGGTTTATAAGCACTAGCGTTTGTTTGGGTTGTTAAAGATTCTATATGTGTTTAAGATTTGATATAAAAATGGGTTGTTAATTTTGTTATAAAAATGATGAATTAGATCTGGGTTTTTTATCCGTAACTTTGTGTTATTTTTACGGCCAAGCTAGGGTTTATGCCACACTCTGGTGAGATCTCTGGCCAACAAAGTATCCGAACATTCTATTTCATATCTTGCTAATTTCATATTGATGGCCGATTCTGAAAAAAAATATCTGAAATCTCTAATAATGTTGTGTGTTGCAGATTTACTTTGTCAGAAATGTTGTTGCTAATAAGTTGAAGTCACTTGCAGAGGAATTTAGTCCTCATTGAAGAATGGAGCACATCGTTCCACATGTTTGTCTCATAATTTTGAAATTCCAGTTATCAATTTTGGCTATTCTGTTTTTTTTTTTTGTAATTAGATTTCTTAATATTTGCATCACTTATGTTGGTTGCGTAGATATTCGTTTAATAGGATAGTGATGATGAAGGTAAATTTGGCGATGATGAAAATATCACACGTAACTGGAGTGTATCAAATGTTGTTGTTGCAAATTGGACTGTTTTGACTACTTTGCTGGTGTTTAACAATGCAATTGGAGAATTATAGGTGGCACTACTGATTCTGTCATGTTGGATTGGCCAATTAGTTGCTCTGAAATCAGTTCTTGGCTATGGCTATGCGCTCTTGATCCTGACATGTTGGAATGCCCAATTTCCTCACTTTTGCACCAGATCCAGCTAATGTAAGTTTTCTGTCACTTTCCGTTTATATTAACATTTGATGCGCTCTTGATCCTAACACTTAGCATTTCCTGGCAACCCTCAACAACGTCACCGACCCCTCCACGTTTTCCACCAAAACACTATCACTGGTTGCTTCTTCAACAGAGGGTTTCTTCTTAATACCTTGAACCTGTATCATCTGAACTGTGATGGCGAGATATGGCGTGTTGTTGCAACATGCCCTAATCGTTGCCGACTGTCGTTCGCGGCTGTTCTCGGTAGCGTTGGGTGTAATCGATGTTTGGTTGATGATAATTAGATTGATGTCACCTAAGGGATATTCAGTCAATGATGTTGATGAGATGCTTATTACCTGAGACTAAAACTATGATGAGGCAAACGTCTGCCCGAATATACGCGAGGTCTGACATTTTCAAATCATTTGTATTACTTTAGTAAATCATTTAGTGTTGACTGTGATGATGAATAAAAATGAATGCGAAGTGCATTTTTCTTGTCCTTTCAAGATGAGGCTATGATGATTTTGTAGATCTGAGTAAAAATTGAATGAAGATAGCATTATGGTATGGCAAGGTCGTAAGATGGCAGTTGTTCATGCAACCTCTCTTGCAGTCATGGTGTTGTCATCTTTATGCACAATCTGAGCCTGGCATTCTGACAATATAAATGTTTTGCAACTTCACCATGAATGACCTTCGCCGACGCTGTGTTGGTGATTAAGGTTTTGAAAAGGGATCGTGTATAATTGTTCTCATGTCTATACAAGAAAATGGAGTTTGCAAAATGTCAGAGATGCCTATTTAGCTGTATGTGAGGACGCCGGTAAGTTTTCCAATTTTTCGTTTGTAGATTGGTCATATAAATTGACGTTTGGACCTGATTCCTGTGTTTTGTTTTAAATGTGGTCGTGTGGCTCTGGTGTGTCCTTTCAAGATGAGTCTATGATGATTTTGTAGATTAAAGTGTCAAGAAAAAAGAGAGAGATGGATATTTGATTACTTCTCACAGGTACATTTAATGCACAAAACAACTTGAACGTCTTTACTCAGACCGATGAAGATGATTTTGTCATCTGAGGTTACGATGGTGAGATCTGGCCTACTGTTGCAACATATAAAGCATCGTTGCCGGCTGTCGTTCGCGGCTGTGCTAGGTAGCGTTGGTTGTAATCCATGTTCGGTCGATGATTATGCCATCGCTGTCACATAAGACAACGTTTTTTAGATTGTAAGCGATATTCAGTCAATGATGTTGATGAGATGGTTCTCACCTGAGACTAAAACTATGGTGTTTTCCAAGAATTCTATGGTTGACGGTGCTCCCATAGTGGTGATATATATTAGCTATGCCACATTGAAGGAGCTTAGAAGCTGATGTAATTTTGCCTACGTGTCATCATATTAGCTATGCCACATTGACTCCGCTGATGTCATAATTCCGAATTTTTTATAATATTATGTATATATAATCTGTTTTTTATTTGTTATTAAATTGAAAAAGTTTTCTTTTTTTAGGAGGCAAAATTTGAAAATGCATGGGGAGTTGTTTGGTCATTTAATGCACATCAGAAGTAATCATATCAACTCTCTCTTTCTTCTCGATTCAAACTCATAGCCCACATTTCTCTTTTTCTTCTCTATTTCTCTCTTTCTTCTCTATTCTTCATCACAGGAGATTTCGATTCAAACTCTAGGGTTTCTTTTACAAAGCTTCCATATAGTGTTTTGGTAGTAAGCTAGGGTTCCGGGCACTTTCCGGTGACTTAGATGCGTTTCCGATGTAGCAAATGTCGGCCTGAATATATACGAGGTCTGACATTTTGCAATCATTTGTATAGTTTAGTAAATCATTTAGTGTTGACTGTGATGGTGAATAAAAATGAATGCAAAGTGCATTTTTCTTGTCCTTTCAAGATGAGGCTATGATGGTTTTGTAGATCTGAGTAAAAATTGGATGAATATAGCATTATGGTATGACAAGGTTGTAGGATGCCAGTTGTTCATGCAACCTCTCTTGTAGCTATGGTGTTGATGTGTGCAAAATGCAACATATAAATTACATCAATTGTGGCATAAAACTAACCCTTTTTAGTACTAATGTTGGAAAAAGTGTGCTTTTCTCTTCCTTTTGTATTTTCAGGATTAAATGAGCTCAAATTAACAAAAGAAGCAAAAAGGCAGCTAATCTAATATAAATACAAGAAAATGAACAAACGTGGCATGCCCGACCTCCCCACAAGCATCTTCCCAAGCAAAACAAGAGAACAGAAGGAGGAACACGCCCCGTGCTCAGAGAACACGGGGGCGTGCCCAAGTGTCAGCATAAAAGACAAAGTTGTAGAAGCTTCCATCGCCCACCACGGGGCCGTGCTCAGCGGACACGGGGCCGTGGTCAACTATAAGATTCGCAGAATCCAGGCAAATCTTGATAGTACAGATACGCTTCTGGTCGTACCCAGCGGACACGGGGGCGTGGTCAACTAATGCAGACAAACTGCAATTAATGAAGACAGAGAAGAGGATGGACACGGGGCCGTGCCCGAGCTACTGTTCAGGCTATAAATAGGGGTGCTTGGCTCATTTGCAAACCATCTATTGGCACACCACCTCTCTCACACTTCACCCACCACCCACCACCATCACAACACCATCATCCACCACCATCATCCATTGTCCATCATAGAGTGTGTGAGTCGTCTCGGGATCCAAGATTGATCGTAAGAGTTCTTGACAATCAAGGCCATGTTTGCCTAAGTCTCTTACATCACTTGGTGAAGACAAAGTGTCTAGTGTAATACTTTTTATTTTTAATCTTTTCGCACTTTTTACTTGGTTATGTATTAATGACTTTAATAACTAGTTTCTTATGTTGAAGGTGATTCTTCCTTATCGTTTGTCCGTGGTGTCTTGGCATTATTTTACTGTCTATATAAAATAAAAGATTTTCACCATTCATATCTCCACGGTCTATATGGAGGTATGTTGGCTACCTGGTCGGGGGTTAAGGGAACGGTTTGGTAAGAGTCTTGCCTTGTTCAGTGTATAGATCCTGCAAGGACCTGGGTCAAATTTAGTAGGACCTCCTTCAATACCCACCGGTATTGGATGGCGGGGGTCCAAACTCTTTGATCCCCTCATATGTAAGCTACTATTAATACTTTAACCCGGCTACTTAGGACTGTATCCCTGCTGACTCAGACTACTTAGCCGAGGGTAACGTCACCTTCAAAAGAGGGGCCTACCATAATATGCATTAATAACTTAATTAATTATCTTTCAATAATCCAACCCTTTAGGATTGTATCATTGCTGACTCAAACTACTGGGTTGAGGGTAACGTCTCCTTCAAAAGAGGGGCCTACTACAATAACTAAGATAATCTCTTAAATAGTGCAAAAGTGCGGAAATAATCAAAGGTTACACTAAACACGAATCGGAGCCAAGTGATTCATCTTGTCTATCTGTTTTTTTTTTCTTCAGCATTTTAGTTAGTTTTTATTTTTCTTAGTTTAAAAATCTTTTTCTAAATTTTTGATTTGATTAGACGTTGAGGATAAATCGGTACTAAAAGTTCTTGTGTCCTTGGACGACCTCGGTATCTTGCCAACACTATACTACGCTCACGATGGGTGCACTTGCCCATATGTGAGTTTAGTGTTAGTAAATATCGTGTTTTATAAATTTAAAACTTGGCTAATAAGTGTTAAAAAGGGCTTAATATATACATCAAAAACTAATAACACTCACGCACATCAAGTTTTTGGCGCCGTTTCCGGGGACACAAGGATTTTAAGAAAGTTAGGAATCAACTGCCTAATTGTTTTTCTTATTTTTCCATTTTTTTAGGATTTTTCTTAGTTTTTCAGCTTCTGCAAAACTCAGCACGGGCCGTGCCCGCTGAACACGCCCCGTGCCCAATCATTGGAACTGGCAATCCTGTTTTAAGTCGGACAGTAAGCTGAACACGGGGCCGTGCCCACCCAACACGCCCCCATGCCCAAGATTCAGTTACTGAAAACAGAACCGTAAGATCCCGACGGTTGGTAATTTCTGACACAAACATGAGTGATAATGATATTTTTTACTTTCGGCACTCTTATGGTACGTGGTGTCAAATATGTGGTGGCTCTCATAAAGAATTAGAATGTTATTTTCTAAATTATAAGCCCCACTATATAGACCCATTGTTTTCATGTAGCCTTAAGAGGGGCGAAAGTAAAAATAATCCTTATCTCTCCCTCGAATGCTCTCAACCGGATCTTCTAGGAGAAATGCTTCTTGATGAACTATTTCAAATGGAAGATCTAATTCTTAATTGGTTAGAAGAACTTAGGATAGATTTCAATAATTTATCTCAAGACGATAACCAAGAAGAATTGTTGGGATCGCATAAAAACAACTTCGTTGTTACCAACGTTACCTCTAACTCTAGTGAGGACTTGAGCAATAGTCGTCCCTGTGTCGATTGTGCCATGAAGGACTCCCCATCAACTTCGTTCGATGCATACATAGACCTGAGCGATTCGGCATACACCTTCTTTAACGAGAGCCCGGGAAAGGGTTGGACTTGTCCACCTACATATAGCATAGGAATCACCCTCACCGACAACCTCTTGTGTTCTCATCTTAATCTAGAACAATCAAGGTATCTTAGGCACTTTGGGGTTGTTCCATCCAGTAAGGAACCGCCCGATCCGGAAAAATTCCTTAAAAATAGACAAACTTCATAAACAGCCTTTCGACACGGGGCCGTGCCCAGGTCAACACGCCCCCGTGTCCACCAAATAATTCCCTTCTGACTTTTAGTCAGAATACGGACAAAATGTGTCAGGACCTTGCCTGCACACGGGACCGTGTCCAGCATGCTGTCGTTTTCTATAAATGCAGCCAAGAATGCTGCACATTTGGACCATCCAGGGACAGAGATTTAAAAGGATCTTCTCACCTACCATCCTAGGTAATTTCTAAAAGAAGGTTCTAACAAACATCTTGTCCTTTCCTCTTTTATTCATTGCCTTCTTCTTCATCTTTCTTGTCTCGACACCTCCATTGAAGCTTGCTCTCAAGCTTTATTGTGTTGATTATTAGATTTTTGTCCAAGGAATCTTGCTAAAAATAAGTTGTGCAACATTGTTTTAAGTTATTTCTGTTCAAAAATGCTTCATAAGTTGGAAAAATAATTTAAAACTCCAAGATTCCTTGTTCCGAAAATCTGTAGAAAGTTGAACACGGGGTCGTGCTCATTGAGCACGGGGCCGTGTCCGATGTACTGTTTCATTTAAGATGAACTATTTCTGGTTTGTTTTCGTAGAATGTCTAGTCAAAACAGTGGAACTTCTTCTGCGCACACCAGAAACAGTCGAAGGGAGAGAAGGTTATCAATCGAAGCGACTCTCGTACGTTACGTGATGGCATTACGTGAAGCTCTTGACGAGATGACTTCGGTAGAGGAGGTCCTAATAGACCGTATATATTATCTTACGGTGGGGTTAGAAAATAGTTTTCAAGAAATAAACCTCTTGCACCAGAGGTTAAACATTCTTGTAACACCTCCCATGGAACCAATCCTCCCTCAAGAGGATTGGAACCTAGCACTTGGAATCAACAATCCTACCGGTTTGGACGACATTCCAGCGGAACCTCCTCTTGAAGATCTACAAGAAGTCCCGGTGGAGGTTGCACCTCCTCAACCCAATGCCAATGAGCCCGCCTTTCTTCTCCCTAGGGAGATAGAAGAATGGCTCGTCGACGTGTGAGGAACCCATGCCCGGAAGAAGAAGTTTTTCAAGCCACATCTAACCGAGAGATTTATCTTTTTGGAAATTTTGCTAATAAAATAAGTAGTAGGCTAGAACTTCTTGGTTTAGATTTCTTGTGTTTCTTTGACCTAACTATCTAGTATTTTAACTTTAGGATTATTTTGTAATTTTCTATATGACTTAATGAATGATGGTTTTAGTTAATTTGGTGTTTGGATGATGTTGTAATGAATAAAACACAATCGGGATGGTGAAGGATAACAAGGGAAACTTGGACCAGCAACCCATGCACGAAAACAGGACCATCCGACGAACTTTCTTCATTACAGCAGGTTCAGCACGGGTCGTGCCCGCCCAACACGGCCCCGTGCTGCACAGTCTGTAGAAAATACCCAGTTCAGGTAAACTGGACACGGGCCGTGTTCACCCAACACGCCCCCGTGTCCAGGCTTCTGTTTCTTTTGTTCAACTTTTTGTTACTGGCACCTGAACACGGGGTCGTGCCCTGACACCACGGGGCCGTGTCCAGACGCCCACTAACATAAAATTTTGTTTTTTCATACCTTTTACACATTCAATCAACCTAAAAACTTATTTTTTGGACACATTGAGGACAATGTGTAATTTAAGTGTGGGGGATGCTAAAACTTTGAATCTTGCAAGTCCTAATTACAAGCCTTACACAAAACTCTATTGGAGCCGCTAATCACCCCAAATTTTTTTTTTCAAAAATTTTAATTTTTTTTACTTGTCTAGGTTTAACTTGAGAATTTCAAATTCTAAAAAGGTTATATTTTTACGAATTTAAAACCGATAGCGTTGTGAAAAAAAGAACCAACATAAGAAAATTATGAAAAGGCATGACAAGCTTAGTTAAAATTTAATTATATATACTTGATCACATAAAAACCCATTCCCACAAAAGTGAGTTTTGAGCCTTTATTGAGCATACAAATACATATCTTTAAACTAAATGCTCATTTTTCGTTTCTTGTGTGAATAGCCGCTTGGTTCTTACAACTCTAGAACTTGCCACGACGATAAATTCCCGGTCCTTACCAACTTAAACCCGAGTAAGTAAATAATGGAGGCATTAGGACTAACCCTTTTTTATTTCTACACCATTATTTTTTCTTTTTTTTACCACCTACCCAAAAACCCCCTAGTTAACCCCTTTGAGCCTAAACCTTTTCATTTCTTAACCCAAACCAAACACCCTTTCACCCACTAAAACCTTTTTATTTTTAACCCTTTGTTTTAGTAACAGGCTCGGTTTTTCGTATGACTTTCAAAAAAAAAATATGTTGATGATGAAGCAAAAGAAATAAACAAGCAAGTTTATCAAAAATAACTTTGTTTGAATTATGGCTTTATCAAAATAAAAATTGCAAAAATAAAAAGTCTTACGAAAACCGACGCTTTTTACGCTTTTCGCCCTTTTTCTATTAACCACTAACCCAACCACCTACCTTTAACCCAAGCCTAACCCTTCATCCAAAAGTCCTCTTGATATTTACAAAAGGTTATAGTTAAAAAGGAGGAGGATTGATTGCTTGGCAAGCCTATGGTAGGAGTAAGTTCCATGCCGCTCTCGAGTGATTCACTAAAATACATCTTCGGCCGAGTGTTGAGTGATCCCCCGGGAGGTATGTAAACTTGTATATAAATAGAATTTTAAAAAGGCATGTTATGCCCTAATAAGTAATTTATCTTTAGAAAAGTTTTAAATAAATCATGACGAATAGGATTGTAAATAAATAAAAATAAACTTAATAAAGAATCTTGGAAATACCGACACTCTATGACAAGCCCAAAAACCTTTTCTTCTACCCATTCTATTTGGGAGTGTAAAGCCACATTATAAAGAGTTTTGCTTGAGGACAAGCAAAGATTCAAGTGTGGGGGTATTTGATGTGTGCAAAATGCAACATATAAATCACATCAATTGTGGCATAAAACTAACCCTTTTTTAGTACTAATGTTGGAAAAAATGTGCTTTTCTCTTCTTTTTGTATTTTCAGGATTAAATGAGCTCAAATTAACAAAAGAAGCAAAAAGACAGCTAAATCTAACATAAATACAAGAAAAGGAAAAAACGTGGCATGCCCGACCTCCCCGCAAGCATCTTCCCAAGCAAAACAAAAGAACAGAAGGCTGAACACGCCCCGTGCTCAGTGAACACGGGGGGCGTGCCCAAGTGTCAGCATAAAAGACAAAGTTGTAGAAGCTTATATCGCCCACCACGGGGCCGTGCTCAGCGGACACGGGGTCGTGCCCAGCGGACACGGGGGTGTGGTCAACTAATGTAGACAAACTGCAATTAATGAAGAAAGAGGAGAGGATGGACACGGGGCCGTGCGCACTGGACACGGGGCCATGCCCGAGCTACTATTCAGGCTATAAATAGGGGTGCTTGGCTCATTTGCAAACCATCCCTTGGCACACCACCTCTCTCACACTCCACCCACCACCCACCACCATCACAACATCATCATCCACCACCATCATCCATTGTCCATCATATAGTGTGTGAGTCGTCTCGGGATCCAAGATTGATCGTAAGAGTTCTTGACAATCAAGGCCATGTTTGCCTAAGTCTCTTACATCACTTGGTGAAGACAAAGTGTCTAGTGTAATACTTTTTATTTTTAATCTTTTCGCACTTTTTACTTGGTTATGTATTAATGACTTTAATAACTAGTTTCTTATGTTGAAGGTGATTCTTCCTTATCGTTTGTCCGTGGTGTCTTGGCATTATTTTACTGTCTATATAAAATAAAAGATTTTCACCATTCATATCTCCACGGTCTATATGGAGGTATGTTGGCTACCTGGTCGGGGGTTAAGGGAACGGTTTGGTAAGAGTCTTGCCTTGTTCAGTGTATAGATCCTGCAAGGACCTGGGTCAAATTTAGTAGGACCTCCTTCAATACCCACCGGTATTGGATGGCGGGGGTCCAAACTCTTTGATCCCCTCATATGTAAGCTACTATTAATACTTTAACCCGGCTACTTAGGACTGTATCCCTGCTGACTCAGACTACTTAGCCGAGGGTAACGTCACATTCAAAAGAGGGGCCTACCATAATATGCATTAATAACTTAATTAATTATCTTTCAATAATCCAACCCTTTAGGATTGTATCCTTGCTGACTCAAACTACTGGGTTGAAGGTAACGTCGCCTTCAAAAGAGGGGCCTACTACAATAACTAAGATAATCTCTTAAATAGTGCAAAAGTGCGGAAATAATCAAAGGTTACACTAAACACGAATCGGAGCCAAGTGATTCATCTTGTCTATCTGTTTTTTTTTTGTTTTTTTTTCAGTATTTTAGTTAGTTTTTATTTTTCTTAGTTTAAAAATCTTTTTCTAAATTTTTGATTTGATTAGACATTGAGGATAAACCGGTACTAAAAGCTCTTGTGTCCTTGGACGACCTCGGTATCTTGCCAACACTATACTACGCTCACGATGGGTGCACTTGCCCATATGTGTGTTTAGTGTTAGTAAATATCGTGTTTTATAAATTTAAAACTTGGCTAAAAAGTGTTAAAAAGGGCTTAATATATACATCAAAAACTATAACACTCACGCACATCAGGTGTTGTCATCTTTATTCACAATCTGAGCCTTGCATTCTGAAAATGCAAATGTTTTGCAAGTTCACTATGAATGACCTTCGCTGACAATGTGTTGGTGATTAAGGTTTTGAAAAGGGATCGTGTATAATCGTTGTTACATCTATACAAGAAAATGGAGTTTGGTTGGTCTGAGATGCCTATTTAGCTGTATGTGATGACGCCGGTAAGTTTTCCGATTTTTCGTTTGTAGATCGGTCATATAAATTGACGTTTGTAACCGATTCCTGTGTTTTGTTTTACAGGTGTTCGTGTGGCCAGTTTACTGTGAATTTGGTTGAATCATCGTTGCCATTGATACAGATTGACTGTGAAGATGTTAAGGTTGAAGCAACTGTCTCCTACAGATCAGGTGGTTACTCTCAATTCTCGATTGTTATTCAATCAGAAAGATAAGGTACTTTTTCCATCCCTGAAGATGTTCTTGGTCTGTTTGTTCTTAGTCGTGATTGGTAATTTCAAGAATTTGTAGTTTGATAAAGGTTTCATCATTTTTGATTCGTTTTGTTTGTGGTTATGATTTTTATTTTGTTGTAGTGTTTGATTTGTTTTTTAATTATTTTGGTTGGCTGATACACGAGAATCGCCCATAGAACTCACCACCAGAACCATCGGGCATGTCAAAAACGATGATCATGAAGCCAACAGCAACAGCTTACATAAACAATCACTGGTTAATTCAACACACAGGCAAGTCTGGATGGGTCGTTTATAGATTCAATGATCTTTGTTTGTTTTTCATTCAGTTTACGTTTCACTTAAACGTCTTTTGATGATAATAGCAATTTGCTGATTACGATGACGGTTAGTTTGATAAGCAGCAAACCGGTGTACACATGTGGAGGCTGCGGTGCAACACTTCAAGTTTGGTAGCATATAACTAACTACTTCAAGTTTGGTGCAACACTTCAAGTTTGGTAGCATATAACTAACTACAGCCAAGTTTGCTGATTACGATGACGGTTAGTTTGATAAGCAGCAAACCGGTGTACACATGTGGAGGCTGCGGTGCAACACTTCAAGTTTGGTAGCATATAACTAACTACTTCAAGTTTGGTGCAACACTTCAAGTTTGGTAGCATATAACTAACTACAGCCAAGAAGCGGAATAACAGTACAATTGACTGGATCACACAGACCAAACAACAAGTCTTCAGGAAAAACCGGTTAGTGCATTCAGAAGTTAATAATATGAATTATGGATTGGTATTAAGATGTTTGTAAATTGGTTCTTTGTTGTCAGCTGATGTTGAGATTCTTGAATCAGTGAAAATCCGGTGCCATATAATTAAGTACAGGTTATACTTCAAGCTTTCTCGATCTGTTTGCAGGCGAATAGGTTGACTCGATGAGGTATGAAAAACAGAATTGATAAATTTAGTGAAAATGTGATTGAAAGATGATAACCCAGTATTTGAGGATCTCATTCTATAGCCTCGATAAATTCTGGGGTGTTTTCAAATAATGCTTCCTAGATGTTTGAAGACCGACAAATGTCCACAGAAGCAGTACTGTTAACATTTATCGATCTTTGTTGGTTTTCAAACATCTAGGAACCATTATTTGAGAACACCCTTGCATTTATCGAAGCTGTAAAATGAGATCCTCTACTGTTGGGTTATCATTTTTCAAACCCATTTTCCCTAAATTTATCCATTTTGTTTTTCATGCAGGGATATAATCTGTTTTTTAGTATTTGATTTGGCTGATGACCCATGTTCAAGGATCACTTATGTTTCAGACTATACAAAGATTGCCTTTTGGTTATCACAAGGTTAAATTTTAAATTAATATGGTCTCATTCGTTAATAATCTTATAATTATACTTAAGCCATCAAATTCTTTCTGTTAGGTCTCAATGCACCTAATGACAGCAACCAACATTGAGCCATCACATTCTTTCCGTTTACATCTCAGGTAACGGTTTTCCTTAATACATCTCGAAACTTAGGTTGTTATATATGATTTTTCAATGTGGTTTTGAAACTTACGGGATAGTAATTGTCAATTTCAGGTAGATTGGGTATTGAGATCAAGAAATTCAGCGCCACTTATAGATATGGTTTCAAGGTCAATATTTGGCTTGAAACAGAGACAGAGGACTTTTGTTTCTGAATGTTTTGTAGCTTCACTTATGACTTATGCCTGATGTTGTTGTCAATTCATAACTATTATGCGAATGTGAATTCATTAAATAATTTCACATCATATTTTACATATAGATGTAGGAAAAAACTTTGCACATTATAAACTACTTAGTTTATTTCTATATCACACATGTACACTAACACATACTGTCTTTAACATTGTTTTATAAAGATATGTAACTAAACGCAAAGAATTTAAATGATATATTATAATATGTTTTTTAGTATTTGATTTCGATCGTTATTAAATATACCCGCGTATTCACACGGGTCTTACAACTAGGTAGAATTAGAATATAGATGGTTTGAATTTTGAATTTTGAATGTGAGAAGAGGTTTTTTGAATTTTCAATAAACATCAGTACTTTAAATTATGAATGAGGTCAAACCTTTGAGTATAAGGCATTAGGTTGTCTGTTATGGGGCTGCATATGGCGCCCAAAGCCAAACATAGCGCCGCATGGCGCCATGAACACCGGGACGGGGGCGGTATGAGGCAAAAAAAATTGGGGAGCGCTATAATTATCGCGGCGCCATGGGGGGAAGGTTTCAATGCTTGGACCAATCAAAAAAAGATTAATGTTTTTATAATTATTTAATAAAAACGAAAATTAATAATTAGGTATTGATGGGTAGGGGCTTTATGACTACGGGCTTAAATGCATAACGCCCCATAACGCCCACTCGCACACGTGGCGCGCCACGTGTCGCATAACGCCCACAAAGGGGCGTTATGACTACGCATGGCCTTATACAAATGGGCAGACCTTTGAAAAGGTGGATGCGGGCCAACTTTGAATTTTAAAGTCTTTTAAAATTAGGCATTATGATGTAATAATGACATAAGAAAAGCCTTGTTGGACATGCTCTCCTACTGACACATCAGTTTTTCTTATGTTACTGGGATTTCTCCTTTTATAGAAAGTATAGATAGATTCCCTTTGATCACCAAGTTAATCTCGATTATACTAAAATAACTAACATGTTCACCGGAAGGATGTGGGTGGCGCGTGGCGGTGATATTGTGAAATAGTTAACATTGTGGCGTTCGATTCTCAAAACTCCAAAGGCTGTAGACTCTTACTTCTTGAACTTTGTTTCATTGTAAATGGTTATGATAACAACTCTATTTTGAAAACCAATAAAAACTAAAAATAATCTGGTTACGTGAAATATGGATAACTTGTCACATAAAATCATAAAAGAATACAATTTTATTATACAAACTGAATTTCAATGTTTATTACATAGATTGGCAACTAAGGTAAAGCTAATTACATTCTAGAGTAAATTACTTTTTAAGTTCTTGTGTTTCAGTGGTTTTAACCATTTGAGTTTAAAAATCAAAATATTTAACGTCCTGAGCCACTAGACGTTTTTTTATAACCATTTGAGTCCACTTTTTTTTTAATAAAATTGGACTCAAAACGTTATTAAATGAACAAAATTGGACTCAAAACGTTACAAAATGAACGCTTAGGGACTCAGGGCGCTAAACTTTTTGATTTTGAACTCAAGTGGTTAAAACTACTAAAACACAGAGACTCAAAAAGTAATTTACTCTACATTCCATGTAAGGTAACCATAAAGTGACTATTTTTTTTTAACGGCAAACAATACTTTTATTCCACACCAAATTTTATATCAAAAACATATTCAAATGGTTAGTAAGAAAGTAAAATTCCTCACCAAAATTACATATAATTACATAAAGTGACTAATAATACAAACAAAAGACGTCCTGTTGAAACTTTCTTTAAAAAGCCTTTCTCTAAAATTGTAATATAATAAAAGTAAGTGATATACAAATGAAAAATGAAAGAGTTGGAAAATAGTACTTTAAAAGATAACAGAATCTGATAAAATATGAAAATAAATAAACGTAGAACAAAAAGATGCACGAAACAAGGGATAAAAGACAATGTGCATAACTTTTACGGAAGGTGACAATTTAGGGGAAGGATCCACTAAAAAGTGGATTTTGCCTAAGTAGCCTAAGAAGGATTGTGATGATGACATGTGGCACTCCTAATAAGTAGGAATGAAAGGCATTTTGGTCCTTAGACTGAGTGTAGTGGGGCGACTCCCACCCCCAAGTCGCCCCATATCGCCTGGAACACCGCCCCCGGGGGCGACTTGGGTGGCGACCCCCCTTTGCCCAACCTCTTCTCGTCGCCCACTCAACACACAATTCTGACAACCACACTAGGATTTGCACATGGTTATTTGATTAGATTAGGACACATGGCAGCCATTTTCTTAACACACATTATGCACACTAGGATTTGCACATTAAAGACAATTTACACTATCATGAACACTAGGATTTGCACATGGTTATTTGATTAAATGGGTGCCACGTGTCGCAAGACGCCCCACCCAGCAAGGTTGCCCCACTACCCCTTTTTTGGTCAAAATCCTCTTATGTGACGTGGCGCCACGTGTCGCAAGACGCCCACTCAAAAGGTTGCCCCACTACACTCAGTCTTATAAATATGAATGAAAATGACATGTGGCACCCTTTTTGCTTTTAAAAAATATAAACAAAAAAAATCTAGTACAAAAAAATCTAGCACAAAAAATGTAGTACAAAAAAATATAGCACAAAAAAATCTAGTACAAAGAAATATAGCACGAAAAAATTTAGCAAAAAAATCTAGCACAAAAAAATTGAGGAAAAAAAAATTTAAGACAAAAAAAATCAGCACAAAAAATTTAGCACAAAAATATAGTACAAAAATTCAGCACAAAAATGTTATATAACATAGAAATACAACATATTTAAGTGGGTTTTTTTAGTCTTCATATTTTATATAGCAATATGGTACTCAAATTAAAGATAAAAAGACGCTCGATTTTACGGTGAAATTTTTATGAAAAAATATTGTCGTATAAAAAAGTTATGAACGTTTAAAAAATGAGGGTGGAATATGCATGTGACTTGCATGTGGAAAGAGAAAGTCCATAAATAGGATTTTCCCAAGATACCCTTGCACTCCTCCTTTCTCCTACCCTTTCATCTTAACCATTGATTTGAAAAATGAGTGGTTAAGATTCCTTCTTAGGCTACTTAGGCAAAATCCACTTTTTAGTGGATCCTTCCCCGACAATTTAACCTAGCCAATCAAAATTTTGTCTTATTTAGATTAGAAACATGATATTGATTATGACAATTTGTTAAAAGTTATCTTTAGTACTATATTTAAATTTAAAGAATAATAATAAAATGTAACATATTTGTTTCTAACAGATGTATTGAGTTGAAAAAATAAATAACTGAAAAACTAAATCAACAAATAACCAATGATTCAGTTAACCATTTTCTAAAAACATATTTTATGGTTCGATTTCGGTTGTGGCTTGTCATATCCAAACAAATAACCGATGGCAGAGGTGCATAAATCGGCTTCGAACACTAAACCGGTTTAGGTTGATCCACGAAAAGTCAACAACCGGTTCGAGTTATTTCAGTTTGTTGACCCTTTATTTATGGGTACTAAAGTTTCAAACCAATTTCACAAATAGTAATTTTTACATATCTAACTAATGGTGTGGTTTCGATTATGACTTGTGTCATAACTGAACAACCAAACCAAAGTGATATGTTATGCTTTTGTTTAGATGCTTAATTTTTGGTGTTAGAGAGTGGTGGTTCATTTTAGACGAAGGAATCAGTGAGAAGAAACCAAAATCGATAGTTTTTTTTTTTTTTTTTCACAATAAAAAGGAGAAGAAACCTAAATCGTTAGTTTTTTTAATTAATGGTTCAAATATTTTAAAAGCTTTTACCATTTACATACATGTATGTCATATACATAAAACCCATTAAATTAAATTGCCCCAAGTAAGACAAATCTAAAATGAACCTAACCATACCGAACCATTTTATATATTTAAGAACGGAACATAACCAAACTGATTGGTTACACATTTTCAATGCCCGAAACTTTCGCTTATGGTTTGTTTGGTTATGAGATAAAACCAACCCGAATGGTACACACCCTACCGTAATCTAACTCAAATTGATGAAGGTTTTTTTAAAACGGCAAAAAAGTTGTGCAATTGAATGAGACATGAAGTGTCAATGACGATTGTCGGGATGAAATTGTTTGATATAAAGAGACATTAATAGATGCTCTTCTTATCAGAAGTGAAAACATGACATCCTACATAATTATTACCATGTGATAAATTGTTGCATATTGAATGAGACATTACTACTTTGGGTTTATGTCATTTCTTTTACTTGGTTTTTAGCTTATTCTTGAAGATTTTTATTTATTTTGTTTGAAATAAATTTATACACACACCATTTACGTTGCATTTTCATTTTTTTAGTTAGAAATATGAGAAAATGAAAGGGAGAGAAAAGACGGGTATTTGTTTACATGGTGTTAAAACAAAGAGAACTAAATAGAAGGGAAGTGGACAAGTGGTCCTCAAGGGGCTTGGTGTGGTGATAAGACGTATCCTCTCTATCTAAGACGTGGAGGGTTCAAAACCTGCAAAATGCATATCTATGAGCATTCAGGAGTATGTTTGTTTGCCGTTCAAAAAAAGGGAAGTGAAGGAAATATAGACTAACACACGAGCAATGAGTGTCGATCCGATTGTCCTAAAGAACAACTGGAACAAGGTTCGACAACTTCTTATGGATGGTAGTTGCTATAGTTCTCTTCAAGGAGAGGTTCCTCTCAATCTTGCTAGTAAGTTGGGTAGTTTTGTTTCCTATCTTTCTTCCATTTCATATTGTACCAAAATGTCCCAATTGCAAGTTCGTACATAGTAGGAGGAATTGCACATGAAAGTAATGTACTACATACATAAAGGAGATATTGTACACAAAGGTAACACACTATAGAATATAGGTACATAAAGGGAAATTGCAAAAAAAACTAGTGAAAGATAACGTTTAATATTGTAGGATCGAGATTCGATCTAAACGAGTCTATCAGAAGAGTTCTTGATCAATACGAAAGGCGGAAACAAACGTATCGATGTCGGACCAACTTGAATTACACTCAGTATCACTTATAATGTCTCTTGTATTGATTACACAACGTTTTACATGCAGGAGACACTTCGGCAGCACCTCGGCACCGGAATCAGAACTGTTACAAATGAATTGCAAGCTCAGGTATTTATAGGAGTGGCCATTTCGTGCGAAATGGCCTCTTCCATTTCGTGCGAACTGGACTTTCACCACCTGAAGAAACACTAACTAAATGGTCGGAACCGAGATAGTTAGGGGGTTTGAATCCGCATAAAAGGGTTAGCTCTCTCTCGGTTAATTCAGTTGCAGCTGAACTTCTTCTCCGGTGATTCTGCAAAAGAGAACACCGTTAGCCTCGCCAAGGGGAGAAGAAGGTTCTCTCCTTGACCCGACTCCGGTGTGAGAATAAGTATTGGTAATGGAGAAGAGAAAGTATTTGAGAAGTGAGTGTGATCTGAGTTTATACCTGAACAGTTCTCATATTTATAACCGGGAGTTTGGGAGGGAAAACCTGTTATTGAAAAGATGACGGAAGATTCTAACGCCGTAGCGGTTATATTTCCTTCCGTTAAGTTCTTTGATCCTTCGTTAAGTTGTCTCGATCCGATGTGAATGCACACGGATCGTGGTTTGATCTATGGCTGGGGGGCTGCCACATGGAAAGTGATTAAGTGGAGATTACTCTCCAATTGCATGCCTTCATTGTGATTCCAGGGTTGCTTGTGGTGATGACACGTGTCCAGACGGTTATAACCGTCTGGGTGGTGCACGATTGTATTTCTTTCTAGAAGATTACTGCTGTAATCTGGTGTGACACATTGCTGTGTGGACACAGACGAATAAATCCCAAGTCTTGGTAAAATAATATCCAAGTCTGGATATTTAGGCGGAGGTATTTGAACAAAGGATTTTGATCCTTTAAATGGGAGAAGGCGCAAGGATTTATGTTTTCCTTTGGGCGCGCGACTATAAATTACTGATTGCTTTCTTCCTTTTGTAAGACCAATGCGCGGCCGCGCAGGGTTAAAAAAGGTTGAAAAGCTAGTTTGTGGTATGGTCTCAAATCCTTTTTATGAGGTTTTTTGGACCTTACCCCTTCAAGTCCCCCCAGTCTAGTGTTGTACTTATGCAAATAAGTGGAGCACTGGACTAACAAGAGGGAGATGCTTTTGGGCGCGAGGATTTTAAGAAATCTTCTACGAGAAGATTGAGTTTGTTGAAGAAAGTGACAAAATGTGACTTTGTAATCGTACTCTGACGTGTAATGACGTCAGCTGGCAGTAAGAGTGGGTATTTTTCTCCTTTGTCTTGATATTTGTAATGGCGCTTGTCAGTCTTTATTAATGGGGAAATGACCCTGGTTCCTGTAGCGCCGTTTGGATGTGACATAATTCTGACAATTAATGATGAGTAGGTTTCTCCTTTCCCGAGGTTGAGTTCTTTTATATATAGATACCTTATCTTCCGATTGGTTTTTTGAGCAAGAAGGATGAAGCGTTCGTACCAAACTCGCCGTTTGCTGGATATTTTTAGGGTTTACGAGGTTGCTGAAGGCCTTGTGCTTCTATCCCGTTCTCCCCCTTTAGCTGCTGCTGTAGCAGAAAGTCCGGTGAAAACTGATATTCCGGCAACTGTTGGTTCTGACCGTAAATTTCTTCAGTCTATGGATGTTATTGATGGTGCCGGTGTGTGCTGGATGCTGATGGCTTGACGGCTCGGTTCCTGCTGCTTCGGAAAGGGGAATGCCGGCTGATGTATCAACGCCGGAAAACTCGTCGGTGTGAGCAGATGTTTGTTGTTGATGATGATTCCGATGCTGGTTAGGTTTGGGAGTTGTATATCCCTTCTTTTGATGTTTATGTCATTCTACAAACCTCTTTTTTGAATCTCACCGGTATGACTATTGTATATGGCTGTCGTCCTGCTACTAGTTGAAACAATGTTTCTTTTTGTTGTTTGTGAATATTCTAGTCTTTGAGACCAATCTTTTTTGAAGATCATTGCCATGATCTTGTTTATGAAGTGCTTATGTTACACTTTTTGTATATTGTGATGCACTGCTATTCTTGTGGATTGTTTGTTTAAATTACAATATGTTGCATGTTTTTAATTGCTTTTGGATAGGTAAGGCGAATGAGAGATGGTATTGTGCTCATGTGTGAACGTTTGCCTAAAAGGCGCAACAGCTTGCCTTGTTTTTAGACTGTTCATGAGGTATACAATGTTTGACCATATTGTTTTCGCGCGAACCAAAGAAATTACATGCAATTTGTAATAAACAATGATATAAGTAAAAATGATGTTTGTATTGATAAGAGCGTAAGGCTTGCGATACAAGACATAATAAAGAAATACATTGCCTGTATGTTCTTTCCTCTTCTGAAGACTTAGTTCATATGTAACACCTGCGCAACTGTTGTGCGTTCCAGGTGCGGGGGACTATGGTCCCATCGATCCTTTTTAGGGTATATGCCCCCTTGCCTAGGACCTCATTAATGACGTATGGTCCTTCCCATCTTGGCGCTAATTTGCCCGGCTTTTCAGCGTTTGAAGCCTCATTGTCGCGCAAGACGAAATCACCGGGGACAAATGTGCAAACGCGGACGCGCGCATTGTAATATTTTTCGAGTTTGGATTTGTACCTTGCTTCTGTTATAGCGGCGTTCTCACGCCTTTCTTCCAGAAGATCAAAATCCATTCTTCGCTCTTGTTCATTGTTCTGTTTTTCCATGGCCATCATGCGCGGTGATGGTAAACCTATCTCAGCTGGAATGACGGCCTCAGACCCATAGACTAGACTGAACGGAGTTTCGCCGGTTCTAGTTTTTGGCATTGTTCGGTGCGCCCACAGGAAGCTGGGAAGTTCGTCAACCCACCCTCTGCGTGCTGTCCCGAGTCGCGCTTTTATGCCGTCAACGATTTGTTTGTTTACGCTTTCCACCTGACCGTTCGCTTGAGGATGCGCGACGGAGGCAAAGTTGTGCTCGATCTTCATTTCTTTAAACCATTTTTGAAGATCTTCTGCGGCGAAGTTTGTACCATTGTCGGAAATAATGCGCAATGGTAATCCAAATCTGCAAATGATATGTTCCCATATAAATTTGCGGATTACCATTGCTGTTGTTGAGGCCAAAGCTTTAGCTTCCACCCATTTTGTGAAGTAATCCACCGCGACGATGATGAACTTTACTGCACCTGGCGCGTCAGGAAATGGCCCAACAAGATCGATGCCCCATTGTTGGAATGGCCAGGCGGAAGTAACGGGAATTAGCGGATTTTTGGGTCGGAGTGTCTTTGGTGCGTGGCGTTGACATGCCTCGCATCTTCTTAATAGATCGACTGCATCCATGTGCATTCCTGGTCAGTAATATCCGGCGTTCATTATTTTTGCTACGACCATGCGCGGTCCCGCGTGTATCCCACATAATCCCTCGTGGATTTCTCTGACAAGGTATTGGGCGTCTGTTTTATCGACACAGCGTAATAATGGGCCCATGAATGATTTTCGGTAAAGGACGCCATCCGCCATTTCGTAATTTATTGCTTTGTGTTGTATTTTTCGAGCTTCTGCTTTTCCTTCCGGAAGTTTTCCGTGTTGAAGGTACAAGATAATCGGAGACATCCAGGATGGATTTCCCATTTCTATGACGCTTACTTGCTTGAAATGAATAGAAGGGTTGGATAGTACCTCTATACGTACTTCCTTTGCTAAGTGTTTGAAGCTGGTAGCGGCTAATTTGCTTAGCGCATCTGCGTGCTTGTTCTCGCTTCTGTTTATATGGTTAACTTTGAATGTTTGGAATTGGCTGATTAGAACTCGCGCTTGTTCAAGGTATAATGCCATTGCTTCTTTTGCATCGTAATTGCCATTAACTTACTCGGCTACCAGTTTTGAATCAACGTTAGCTTCAAGATTTCTTGCCCCCATTTTTAGCGCTAAGCGAAGACCTGCCAAGAAGGCTTCATATTCAGCTTCGTTATTCGTGATTTTGAAATCTAAGCGTATAGCATAAGTGAGCTCGTGGTTGTCTGGGCTGATTAATCGGAGACCTGCTCCAGCTCCGTCATCATTGGACGCTCCATCTGTGTGCAAGGTCCAGACTCTATCGTCGAAAACGGGTGTAGGATTCTGGATTGCCTCGCACTCTTGAACTTTTTCGATGGGGACTTCAGTGGCGAAGTCTGCTAAAACTTGCCCTTTGATTGCTGGTCTTGGTCTGTAGAAAATGTTGTATCCTCCCAGTTCAATTGCCCATTTGGCCAGTCGTCCCGCCACGTCGGGTTTAGATAAGATCTGGCCTAAGTGGTAATTGGTAAGAACTGTGATGACGTGACCCGAGAAATACCTGCGTAGGCGTCGGGATGCATGTACTAGTGCTAGGACTAGCTTTTCTATCATTGAGTAACGAGTTTCCGGGCCGGTAAGCATTTTGCTGATGTAATAGATTGGAGTCTGGATGTTCTCGCGTTCTACCATCAATACAGCACCAACCGCTACTTCCGCGGTAGATAGATATAAAATCAGTGGTTCTTTTTCTTTTGGTGCGGTCAGCGTTGGCAGCTGAATTAAACATTCTTTCATTTGTTTGAATGCGGTTTCCGCTTCAGATGTCCACTGAAAGTCAGTTTTCTTTGCGCAGTTTCGTAGCGTGCTGATGAATGGATAAGACTTTGCTGCGTGATTAGCCAAAAATCTGTTCAAAGCCGCTAGGCGTCCGGCGAGCCTTTGCATTTCTTTAACTGTTGCGGGTGACGGCATTAGCTGAATAGCCTGCACTTTTTCTGGGTTTACTTTAAAGCCATCTCTTGTGACGATGAATCCCAAAAATTTTCCTTCTTCCATGCCGAAGGAGCATTTAGTTGGGTTGAGCTTTAAATTCACGCTGCGCAAAGAGTCGAATGTGCGCTGAATATTGTCGAGCATTGTGCCTTCCTCATGGCTCATGATGACGAGGTCATCCATGTATACTTCGACAGTCAATATCATCGTTGAAAATTGTGTCCATTAAGCGTTGATAAGTTGCGCCTGAGTTGCGTAGGCCGAACGGCATTTTGGTGTAACAGAAAATGCCTTTATCTGTGCGGAACGCCGTTTTGTCTTCGTCTTCTTCTTTCATCTGGACCTGATGATAACCCTTGTAATAGTCAAGGAAGCATTTCCACCTGAATGATGCTAGAGAGTCGACTTTTTTGTCTATCTCTGGAAGCGCGTAGCAATCTTTTGGGCATGCTTTATTCAGGTCTTTGAAGTCAACGCACATTCTCCATCCACCGCTATGTTTTTGCACCATTACTGGGTTAGCCACCCATGTATGGTATTTACTTCGCGTAAAATTCCCGCATTCAGTAATTCTGCCACTTGCTCGTCCATGGCTTTTGCTTTTTCTTCACTAAAACTGCGTCTCCCCTGAGCAACAGGTTCCGCGGATGGTTTGATGTTTAGACAATGTTGCGCGATGTCGCGTGGAACTCCAGTCATATCTGCTGGGCACTAGGCAAATATATCTTTGTTGTTAGACAATAATTCTTTCAGTTGTATGCGTGTTGCTGGTGAAATGGCTGGTCCTAGCAGAATGGTCTGCTCTGGGTATTCGTTGTTTAGAACCCATTTCTCTGGTTCGTTTGGTGCCGAAGGTTTGACTACCTTTGCTGGTGGTTCGTCATCCACGTACATGACTTCTTTGCTTGAATAGAGGATTGCAACTCCGGTCTCTGTCGGAAATCCGCAAGCAGCATGTGGAATGGAAGTAATCATGCTGAATTCCCTTTGTGACCTTCTTCCGAGCAGGACATCATGACGTGATGTTGCTGGCATGACCATGAAATTGACTGTAACTGTTCGTGAATGTTCGCCATCTGATAAAGTCACCGGGAAAGCGATTTGCCCTAATGGGAATACCGCTTCATTACAGAATCTGGTGAGGGGAAAATCGACCGGTTCTAGACGTGCTTTATCTTCTGAATCGAGCTGCTTAAAGCACTGTTCGTATATGATGTCCATCGAGCTTCCTGGATCTATGAACATATAGTCCGTCCGGTAATGACCGAAAATACCAGTAATAATTACTGGTCGTTCTTCCTGAGGGCCCCCAGGAACAACAGGAAATACGACTTGCTGTTCTCTCCAATGTTGATCATAATTTCGTTTATTTGACCTCCGTGATGAACCTCCCTGAATCATGTGTATTTGTTTTCGATAACTGCTATATTGGCTGGATTGGATGTCCCCCTACATGGTGTTGGTGGGTCCAATACTGTGGTATTAATTTCTTTTCCAGATCTGATGTTTAGCAAATCAGATCTAGCGATTTGAATAACGTTTGTGTTTAAGGCAGCTTGGCATCTGCTAAACCAATGTGCTGGAGATTCTTCTATTTGTAAATTGTTTCCGACGTTTGGTTGAGGACCAGGTTGCCGGTGAGATGACGAATTTTCTGCCATGTGCAAAAACAGAAAATGGAATGAACTGAATCGAAACGAGATAGAAACTAGAAAACTGAGGAATCGGTGGGCGCCAATGAAGAAACACTAACTAAATGGTCGGAACCGAGATAGTTAGGGGGTTTGAATCCGCATAAAAGGGTTAGCTCTCTCTCGGTTAATTCAGTTGCAGCTGAACATCTTCTCCGGTGATTCTGCAAAAGAGAACACCGTTAGCCTCACCAAGGGGAGAAGAAGGTTCTCTCCTTGACCCGACTCCGGTGTGAGAATAAGTATTGGTAATGGAGAAGAGAAAGTATTTGAGAAGTGAGTGTGATCTGAGTTTATACCTGAACAGTTCTCATATTTATAACCGGGAGTTTGGGAGGGAAAACCTGTTATTGAAAAGATGACGGAAGATGCTAACGCCGTAGCGGTTATATTTCCTTCCGTTAAGTTCTTTGATCCTTCGTTAAGTTGTCTCGATCCGATGTGAATGCACACGGATCGTGGTTTGATCTATGGCTGGGGGGCTGCCACGTGGAAAGTGATTAAGTGGAGATTACTCTCCAATTGCATGCCTTCATTGTGATTCCAGGGTTGCTTGTGGTGATGACACGTGTCCAGACGGTTATAACCGTCTGGGTGGTGCACGATTGTATTTCTTTCTAGAAGATTACTGCTGTAATCTGGTGTGACACATTGCTGTGTGGACACAGACGAATAAATCCCAAGTCTTGGTAAAATAATATCCAAGTCTGGATATTTAGGCGGAGGTATTTGAACAAAGGATTTTGATCCTTTAAATGGGAGAAGGCGCAAGGATTTATGTTTTCCTTTGGGCGCGCGACTATAAATTACTGATTGCTTTCTTCCTTTTGTAAGACCAATGCGCGGCCGCGCAGGGTTAAAAAAGGTTGAAAAGCTAGTTTGTGGTATGGTCTCAAATCCTTTTTATGAGGTTTTTGGGACCTTACCCCTTCACCACCCAACTCCTATTTTCTTGTAAACTAAGCTCCATTCTATCCTATCTAGACAATTGACTCGATACAAGACGAAGTCAACAGACATATGCACCAACAGACTCCCCCTTGGATGTTGACGAAGTCTTAGGTGTCGAGTCTTCAGTATGACCAGTCTTCAGTCTTGATCAGTCTTCATGCTCTTTCCAAAGTATCTGACATTGTAAGCTTTCTTCAATCTTTTGTCTTCTCTTATCAGCAGCTAACCTCCCCCTTGGATGTTGATCTAGTCTTCAATCTCTTCTTTTTCTCGTTCATTCCCAGAATCTTAATCCTGGCTCTATCTTTAACAAACTTTCAGGATCAGAAACTGGCTCTTGCATCTTCAGACTTCCCTTTGCTAGCAGACTCCCCCTTAAATTATTCTGGGATCGCAATCTGACATAGCTTTTGTTCTAGAATTGAAACCTGGCTCAAACTCTGCTCAGGCTTTATGCTCGGGGACCTGCACAAATCTCTACCTCAAAATAAATTTCACAATGATTTAACAAATTTAGAAAAACACTTGTAGATATTATTCTACATGATTTTACATTTTTAATCTCTGATGACCACTTGTAAGAAAGCCATTCAAAATTTGGTTTCAACTTAATGAACCATTTAATCTTTTCAAAATCATTTCTCAATTCAAACACACTCTCCCAACCTGTTGTTCATCATGTTTAGCACTCGGAATTTTGAAAATCAGTTTTCCAACATCAGTTGTCAAAAATAAGATTAAATAAAATCTTTTTGAATTTTTCAAAATTTATGCTAAAACACACTGAAAATCTTTTTGGATTTTTCCTTTAATGAAAAGCCGTAAAGAAATATTTACAGACAATATTTTTGTGAGTTTGTGTAAGAGGATCATATCAGTTTATGAGACCAATCACTAGCAGCGTTGAGCTTTAAACACTTTAAGTTTTAAAAGATTCACTTAGATTGTTAGTATACTGATCCACTTAAATTTTTACACAAAGTTCAATTGTTTCGAGATACGAGATTAGTGTTTTAAGCACTTAAACTTATTCGCGTGTCCCACCTCAGAATATACTCCCGTATCCAGACTCATATATTCAGTCTTACAGGTGAATGTACACTAATGGTATCTGTAAGGGGTTAAATGCGAGACCTGAGAGCTTAGGCTATTGCTTCCGCAAAATCAGAGAGATGATGGTTCGACTTTAGGTGGGTCCCCCTTGGGGATCTTCTTTACAACAGCACATGATTAGTATTTTTCAATGTTTCATCATTTTTTATGCTGAGGGTGGCCTTTTAAGATTAAAGCATTGCAAAGTATTATACGAGGACTAGGCTATTGCTCCCGCAAAATCAGAAGCCCGGGTATAATACCCCAGATATCACCACGCACAAAGACCTAGTATGTCAGAAATAGAAAGCCCTTCAAACAAGATTTCAGGGGTTACCTATATATCCGAGAGATGTTCCCCACGAAATAAGCAAGTTTGATATTTAGGTTTATATCTCGAACATAATCTACTAAGCGTGCGAAAAACCTACTGGCATATCCTCAGTGAGATCGTTTATCAAATTTGACTTTCCAATTCTTTAGCATGTTGTGATAGTCCAGTGATGTACTATCATTTCCTCTTTTTCACAACAAAACTCATTTTTGAATTTTATCATGTTTTTGACTTTTTCAAATTTTCAAATGTTTTTGGATTTTCTGAAATTTCTTACTCCCCCTAAAATTCAAAATCATTTAAAGAAAATTTGACAAACCGATGTGAATTGCTTCAAATCGCCATCCACTTGGCGTAAACAATCAGAACTCCCCCTGACAACAAACTATTTTCCCATTAAGATTTCAAAACACTTAAATTTGTTTTAATCAAAATGGTTTTTTCGGAAAAATTAGTTTTGTTGAAACCACTTGTAAGATCGGGGATTTGTTCATCACTTAGTTCCTTTTTCAACCACTTGAATGAAAGTTAACTCAAGTTCAACTTAATGGCCTTAATTAACCACTTGTAGGTACTTATCAACAATATCACTTGTAAGTCGAAATATAACAATTTTGAAAAACCACATGAGAAAGATGCCGATTCCTGCTCCACGATTACCAACTTGGAAACTCCGGCAAGTCAGGATTTTAAGTAGAGAATGCTGTCACCCAAGCCTGACCAGTCTTGGGTGTTCCCGAGTTCTTTTCACTCGGTGGGTAACTCCACCTCTTTGATTCATAAAATTCTTTTGCTCCTTTTACCTTTCCGTCGACCATCTTCCCAAAAATATGTTTCACATTTCCATTAAAAGCCTTTTCAGCATCAAATTCTTCTTTACCAGGGAAGAATTGATCTGAGATCTCAATCTTTCCAACTTTTAACTTTAAGTTTTCTTTTGACAATGGTGGAAAGTTTTCATCGTTCATTTCTGGAACGGAATTCTCATCACTTTTCACAACAAATGACTCCTCTAACTTTGACGAGTCAGATTCATTGTCAGAACTAGTTTCAGATTTAACAACCCATTTTTGTTTATTCAAATTAACTCTTCTTTTGTAAAAACGTTTCGAACTTTCACCAACTTTGAAAAATGAATTTTTGAACTCTCTAAAATTTTCATTTGGTTGTTCTTTTTTATCAACACATTTTTTCTTCATTTTAGAGTTAGAAGAAACTCCCTGTTTTGTGTTGGTGGACTTTGGGCAATTCCAAGCAATGTGTCCAACTTCTTGACATTTGAAACAAGTTCTTCTGTCAACTCTTGGTGCAGATTTTTTCAACATATTCTTTTTCTTTTCAGCGAGAAACTCTTGATTTGACTGTTTCCTGAACAGTTTCGCCTTTTCTTCTTCTGAACTTGTACCTGAAACAAATTTAGTTTTTGGTTTATAATTTTTCTCATTTTTATAATTTTCAGGTGGAATAAAACCCAATCCTTTCTTTTTGAAATTACTGTTATGGTTTGGTTTCTTTTGAAAACCAGAACCAGAACTGTAACCCTTTTTCTTGTTTAACCTTTGTTGAACTCTTGAGGTGTAAGGTTTAGGTTTTTCAGCAAGATTTACACCTTTTATTTTAGAAATATTAATTTCTGTTAGTTTGAAAACCTTGTTAATCATTTCAGTTTTAACACTTCTTATTGAAAATTCTTCATCAGAAAATAATTTGTCAGAATCGTTCAAAGTATATGCCACTTTGATTGGTTCATCATTCAAATTAGATTTTGATAACAGAAATTCATTATTGTAAACCCGTTTGACCGGTGAACTCGGACTCTTGTCTGATGAACTCGAACTTTTAGATTTAGACTCCGACTTTGACTCTTCATCCATATCCAACACCTGATCGACCACTTTCTTTAATAACTCAAACTCATGATCAGTGTCAGACGCTGTGAATGTGATGTCAATATTGTCTGGTAACTCATCAGTGGTTTCAGACTTTAACTTTATGTTAACTGCCTTTTTTAATTGCTCCTCGTTAGGTTTTCTGGGAGAATAACTTTCCCAGATCGGAGGCGGACACTTGTTATACTTGACACTTTGTTTCTTACCAGTGTCCGTAACTTCCGTCTTTTTATCTTGAAAAGCTTCAAGACCTGCAACAGTAGGATAAACTCTGTCAATCAAATAATCACAAGCTGTATAACTCATCAGCAATCGTTTAATTCTCTCATTTTCAATCTTTTAGAGTTCCAAATCCTGCTTCAGCTTTGCACACTCTTCAATATAGCTATTGATGATCTTCTGCTTAGTCATTAATGTTGAACTCATCATCGTTTCAGCAGCACCCATTTCTAGGTTTGTCTTGTTCAAACTATCAACCGTTCTGTTCAGCACATCATACGATTCTTTTACGTACTTAACATCAAACAACAGTTTTTCTTTCAACTCGTCTAGTTCACGATACTTCTTGTCTTTCTCTTCACAATGTTTGCATGATTCCAAACATTTCAGACAAGGTTTTATGACCTCAATAATCTTTTCAACTTCGACAATCTTTTCAACTTCAACGATTTTTTCAACTTCAACGATTTTTTCAACTATTTTCTCTGTCACCTTTTCAGTCATTGATTCTTCATCAAATTCTACTTTTACCTCACACTCTTCATCTTCAACCTTCTCTGTCGAATTTTCTTCAACTTTTGCCTTTTCAGCTTCCATTTTTGCCTTTTCTTCAGCAATCCTTCTTTCTTTCAATTCTTCCAATTCTCTCTTTAGTCGAGCAGCCCTTTTCTCTTTCAACATCTCGATCTTATCTGCAAAAAACAAATTAAAACTAAATGAGTCCAAATTTTGTCTAGCTGTATTAATATACTCTTCCTCATTATCGGTATCTTCATCACTTTCTGATGATCTGAAAATCTTCATTCTTTTTGGCTTAGATTTGACTGCTTCTTCTTCCAATATTTGAGCAACAAAGGCTGTTTTTTCTGAATCAACTGGAATGTATTTGTCCCAGCTAAATCCCTCTGCCAATCTTTCATCATCTTGATTTACTAGATAAGCTTTCTTCTTTCCATCTTCAATAGCACGGGATGATGACGATTGTTGAGCAACCTGATGATAAATTGCTTTTCGATGATAATCGTTGTTTCCAAATGGATCTTGTCTTCCGGTTGCTTCTCTGTTTGTACACTCTCGTTTAAAATGCCCCTTCTCTCGGCAACGAAAACAAGTAACCTTTGATTTATCAAACCCTAACGGAGATGTAGCAGCATCACGAAGATCATCTCTACCGGTGATTTGTTTGAATTTTTCTGCTCTTCTTACAGCACTGGCTGAACACTACTTGAGGTCCATCAACTCAAGTTCCTCAAAATCAATCTAGTCATAATCCTCTTTAGTGAGCATCAGATTTCCAATTCTTCCAGAAACTAAGCTTTCATAAGACTCTAACATAGTAACAAGTGATGCCATGTGTTGCTTAGCCATTTCTGGAGAGAAATTTTGACCATTTTGTATGTTTAATGTCACATTGCATTGCAGATTTGTTGAACTCTGTCATTGAGAACTTGGTGTTGAGAAATTCGGATCAAAACTTGAATACGATGACGAATATCCACCACTCTGAGTTGTAGTGCTAACATTTGTTCCAGAAGTACCATCAGCACCGAACGCAGTCTGAATCTTCGGACTCGGAGTAGTCTCAACTCTGCTTCCTCTATAGTATAAACTATCATCTTGTTGAGCATTTGGATTATTCATGATAGCAGTTTTCTGAACATCCAATTCATGTTCTTCGATCTTCTGAATGAACTTACACAAATTCATGCTTTCAGATTTTCTCATATGTTTTAAAATCAACAGATAAGTTCCCCATTTATCTTGTGGTAATGCATCAGATAGCTTATCAACCCATTCATCATCTTCTTTTTTTATCTCTAATCTTTTCATTTCCTGGACAAGATGACAATATCTATCGATAGTCCTCTTAGTCGTTTCACCTTTATAAGCTGTAAACATATCAAAAGATTTCTTTAGTAATGCACATTTATTTTTTATCATATCAGCACTTCCTTTAAACTTTTGAATCAACACTAACCAAATTGATCTAGCAGTGTCCTCATGTTGAAGCAAAACAAAAATATCTTCTTTTACCGCTTGTTGAAGAATACTAATCATCATTTTCTCACTGGTGTATTTTAACTTCTCACTCGCTGAGTAGTCACTTAAAGGTTTTTCATTTCCACGGTCATCTTTCGGTTTAACGTAATCTTTGTCTAACGAAACCCATGCATCAAACTTATAAGCTTGCACCCATGTTTCAAAACGGTTCTGCCATCCTTTAAAATCCTCGATGTACATAAGCTTTGGAGGCTTTTGAGATGTTCCCGTTTCATTTTCGATTTCAACAGTTTCGGCAACTGTGATTGGAGCAGCTGGAGCGGTAGCAAACGCATTGTAAAACTCTTTTTCCATGTTTCGGTGTTGAAAATTCACAAAATCACAATGTTAAAGCGAATTGGAAGTTCAAACGAAATGGTTTTGATGTGAAATTGCTCTGTTCAAATGAACTAGACAACGTATGATTCAATTCGTGCGAACTGGATGTCTCAGAATCCAATTCGTGCGAAATGGGGTTAACTTTCACACGAACTGACACTTTGATGCGAAATGGAAGTCAATTTCAAACGAAATGAAGCTTTTGGTGCGACCTGGGTCAATTTCAAGCGAAATGGAAGTCCATTTCATGTGAACTGATGTCTCTTTCAAACGAAATGGCAATTTCAAGCGATTTGGTGTCCAATTCGTACGAATTGAGTGAAATTTCACACGAACTGATGCTGATGTCACGCGACCGGGTCAGTTTTTGACAAAATTGATCAAGATTTAGGTCGATTTTAAGTCTAATTCTTTCAAGGATTGATTAAAACTATGTTTCGCACGTTATATGAAGAAATCAGTTCATTTTAACCGTAAAAACTCTGTTAATTTTGAAAAATGTGAAGTAGAATGAGTAGAAGTCATAAATTTTGGTGAAAACAAACTGATTTGGTAAGAACTCTTCCTCCTGAGCTCTGATACCACTTATAGGATCGAGATTCGATCTAAACGAATCTATCAGAAGAGTTCTTGATCAATACGAAAGGCGGAAACAGACGTATCGATGTCGGATCAGCTTGAATTACACTCAGTATCACTTATAATGTCTCTTGTATTGATTACACAACGTTTTACATGCATGAGACACTTCGGCAGCACCTCGGCACCAGAATCAGAACTGTTACAAAGGAATTGCAAGCTCAGGTATTTATAGGAGTGGCCATTTCGTGCGAACTGGACTTTCACCACCCAACTCCTATTTTCTTGTAAACTAAGCTCCATCTATCCTATCTAGACAATTGACTCGATACAAGACGAAGTCAACAGACATATGCACCAACAAATATCTCTATCACTACTACAAAATGTAGCATTGAAGATGCATATAATTAATATCTCTATCTTGAAGATGCATATAATCATTACATTTCATACGATTTACCCTTTATGATTTTAAGTAGGCTGAGATAAAAGCTATCTTGTTGTGTATACGAAATTAACGCCTTTTTTTATACACGTAAGTAGTTAAAAAAAGAGATTATAAGTATGTAATAAAGACGAAGTCTAAGGTCTGGTATTAATTTATCAATAACTAAAAATAATCGAAATTAAAAAATCTGGTAATTTATCAATCCATAGACATTGTAAAATAAAAACTTTAAAAAATATCTTCTTGCTAACAACTTGTAAAATTATATATATAATGTGAAAGTGTAAAATACAATATTGTTTAACCTACGAATTTACGCTGTGAAATTATGCACGTTGTAAAACTCAAAACCCTAATAACGCATGTTGAAAAACCATAATCATGTGATTAGGGTTTTGAGTTTTACAACGTGCGTAATTTCACAGCGTATGCTCGTACGTTAAGGCATATTGTACGTTAACCGGGCTCTATATATAATAATGTAATTTATATAGATGATCGACTACAATAGACATTCTCCAGTCTCCACATATACATTTACAACGCATGCGACATCGTATTGGTCGTGTAATCATCGTTGACATTTTGTTGGATGCGTTAGGTTCCAACTTCCATGATATGTTGTTCTGTGAGTCAAATTGAACTTTTGAGATGAGTTAGCCAATTAGGCAACTTTTGAGTAGTCCGGTTAGGATTGACAGGATTATTAGTGAAATCAAGGCGTTAGGTTTTTTATGGTTCTCGAATAGATCTAGGCATAAAGGAATTTCCTAGGAGGAGTGGGTCTCCTTTGTAAATATGTAATTTTTTCGTGTTTTTTGGTCGGCCCGATTTGGGTTGGCGGTTTGTGAATGAAGTTTACTTTTCAAAAAAAAAAAAACTGAAATTGGTTTTTTTTCATATTTAATATAATATAATATATACTAGATTATTATCCCGTGTATTACACGGGTTGAAAAAAAAAGTAATTTTACATACTAAATAATAAAACAATATATCTTTAAAAACCTCATTTATTACACGGGTTGAATAAATGTAATTTTATATATTAAATAATAAAAAATATTATATTTTTAAGAACCTCGTGTATTGTAATTTATATACCAAATAATAAAAAAGTTAAATCTTTAAAAACTCTATGTATTACACGAGTTGAATAAATGTAATTTTAGATTAATAGTATATTAAATAAATATAATTTTGGATTAATGGTGTATTAAATAAATATAATTTTGGATAAAGTCTTATATATAAATTTTAAGTAATCAATATATTTGATAAATAATAAAAATACTAATAATAGTAAAAAAAATCTAATTTATATACTACAAAATAAATATAAAAGAAAGGCGGAAAACCCCAAAAATAGGTGCCTCCAATGAATGACACCACATATTGGTTTCTTTAATTAGATAGTATAGATATAGATATAGATGTTCACATCATCGGTTGTTTCAATCGATAACATAATTTGTTTTCATATCATGGATCGATAACCAACACTACAAATGCGACAAACAACACTACAAAAAGGGAGGTGGATATGAAATACCGAGTATAAAGTTAACCGAATAGACTATAAAGAAACTGAAATAAAGTAGAGTATATGGTCTAAATATGGAGTAAAGTGAAATAACAAAATAAAGTGTGCATGGTCTAAATATGGAAGAGTGAAATAAGTCGTTTTATACTTAAGATTTATGAATATATAAAACTCAATGAAATTAAACTAATAATATTTATCCATAAGATATTAAACTAATAATATTTAGTAGGAGAGTTATCTATAATATAAGATATTATACTAAATAATATTTAGTAGGATAATTATCTATAATTAACTAGGTTTTTACCCGGGATTGCTTCCCGGGCTCGGGAAACTTAGTTTTTAGGACAATGTAACAACGACTGATAACAACTGACCAATTCTGCAGTGGATAACTATTTCACAACTGTGGATATAGTTCGATTCTACGCAAATTAACAATACATGGACTGATTTATAGGCAAATCTGCAGACGAATGAACTTGAATACTGCTGTGGATAAGTTTCAAATTTGCTACTCTGTTGATTCGAATATAAACAGGTTTTGTGATTATTCAAAATTATTGATCTGTGACCAAAACTAAGCAATAACAAACTGCAGATCTTTGTAACTTTATCGAAATAAAAATTTACAATTCAACAATGTGCAAGTTTTCAAAGTTGGCTAGCCTGGAGTCAAACTCTTTAACATGATACGTGTCAATTGTGTGTTATAGAGGATATTAGTTTGCGGAAGAAACCAGTCCTGGAATCAAAATGAGAAATTGAGAATCACAACAATATCAGTTATTCCCAACACATAAAACACCTTATGCTGCCTTATTCAAAACTCAAGCGCAACACATACAAAATTCTGATAGAAATTCAAAGAAAATTTATAACAAAATTAAACCAACAGTCATGCTTTCTTGCATCACTCTTTATACTAACCCTTGCTTATAGCATTCTCACCCTATCAGCAACTTATTGTCACCCAAGAAGCTATAAGTAGGTACCTCAACTGTGACTGTGGTCCCGGACTCGATGCTTGTGAGGTCAACTTCAAGGGAAGCAAGGGCAAGAACGTCTTTACTTGCAGACATGCTTAGAACAAACTTGAGTACCAAGAGATGGATAAGTGATGCGTAAACGAACCGGCCGCCGGTTAACACAAAGTATGCAAATGCGCGTTTGCTGGGGTCACCGGGTGGATATCGTTCGTGGTTGTACTCATCGTAAGTGATTTTGGATGTTGGGTTCTGAATGGCGGCAACGGTAGCAGGGACTTGAAAAGTAACTGATCTACACGAAACGATCAGATACGAACTAATTCTGCGGACGATTTCTGTGGATCAAGTTCGAATGGATACTTTCAATCTGATTCACAACACTTGAAACAGATTCTGCAGATCAAGTTCGATCAAACTAATTCTGCGGCTAAAAGTCACTGATCTACACGAAACGATCAAATACGAACGTTAGAAATATATTTAAAAATATATAAATAACTAATTCCCATTTGAAAAGTTTAAGATGAAACAAAACCCAAATTGGCCCGTATACAAATAAACCGGTTTAAACCAAACAACACAAATATAAGTCAAAAGATTACTTAAAGAAAACGACCCTAAATGTAATTAACCCAAAACACTGCTTTTAACATCCGTTTTAACCCAAAACACTGTTTCTAACATCCGTTTTAACCCAAAACACTTTTTCAAACCCAAAACACTATTTTGAACCGAAAACACTGTTTCTAACATCCGTTTTAACCCAAAACACTATTTCGAACATCTATTTTAACCCAACAATGGTTTCAAACAGTAGTTAAAACATTGTTTCTAACATCTGTTTTAACCCAACAATAGTTCAAAAGTGGTTAAAACAACCCAACAGTGGTTTCAAACACTGTGTTAATTTCTAACATCTGTTTTAACCCAAATGCCGCCCAACAGTGGTTTCAGACATCTGTTTTCATCCATCTGTTAACCCAACAGTGGTTTCAACACCGTTGGGTTAAAACAGTGAGTTAAACCACTGTTGGGTTAAAATAGTGGTTGAAACCACTGTTGGGTTGAAACAGTGGTTTCAACCACTGTTTTAACCGAACAGTGGTTTAACTCACTATTTTAACCCAACAGTGGTTCCAACCACTATTTTAACCCAACAGTGGTTTAACTCACAGTTTTAACCCAATAGTGTTTTGAAACCACTTTTGGGTTAAAACAGTGGTTTCCTTTGAGATGCTACCCTATTAAACAAAAGAAAATTTATACCAATCCACTGTTTTGGGTTAAAACAATTGGTTGATTGATTAATCTGTAGTTTTAAGGTACTTTTGTCTGTTTTTGCGTATCTGGGATTCGAGTAATTTGCAAATGTGTACCGTGAAAGAATCAAACTCAGATAAAATCAACATATTTCAAACATATATGATACAAATTACCAAAGTTATAACTGATGCCCTACTCACCTTTATTGGAGCAATGCATATGTATGGAACCTGCGGCATAGGGGATTGTTCAAATGCTGATACCGTTTGACTATTTGTCAACGTCAGTCTAAAACACTCCAGCAAAGTTTAATAACGGTATCTTCACAAATGCAATACCTTTCCGGAAGCCTTTTCAAATGCTGATACCATCTCCATGACGGACGTCCCTTTACCCGTCCCCAAGTTATAAACTTCACAACCTAAAAAACGATAAAACCAAAGAACTTTGTGTCAAAAAATTGAAACAAAATTACTGTCATCAACCCGCCATTTATGCAGTGACGCGTATAACTTAAGCTTTGCTTATCAGCCATAAAAATGACAAAAAAGGCTAACCTATTTTACGGTCAGAAAGTTTTGTCAATGCAGCCTTATGACCATCTGCGAGATCTACAACATGGATGTAATCGCGTACCTAATAATTATTAAAAAAATTGGTAGAAAGATTAGAATTACATCAAGGAAACCATCACATGTAATAAATAATTCATTACCTTTTAAGTTAAAAATAAAAGCTACAATGGAAACTAAAGCATACCCCGGTTCCATCATTTGTTGAGTAATCAGTTTCGTAAACTTGGAGTGTGGGTTGCCTACCAACAACAACATGTTGAATATAAGGCATAAGATTATTTAGGATTCCATGAGGATCTTCACCAATTCGGCCAGTAGGATGTGTTCCAATAGGGTTGAAATACCTTAACAATACAAATTTCCACTCGGGATCTGAAGCATATATATCACGGCATATCTCCTCGATCATGAAAACACAAGCTGAAAAGGTCAAAGAAAACATACAACCATGCTTCGTCAACATAGTTTTTAGTCTTAAATGGTATGCAACAATTGAAGATGCGATTGTAGAAACTTTATAGGACCCACAAAGGGGGGGGGGGATTTCGCAAATGCAAGTTCCATGAGCAAGTAAGAATAAATGAGATACCTTCTTGCATCCATAGGCAGCCATGAATCATGTCGTCTTCATGAAAAGCAAAACGAATTGCCTCCACATAAAGTGGAAAGGAAACTATTTCCTCCTACATACACACAAGATGCAAAGATATGGTATTCTTGTTTAACTTCCCACTGATTGCTCTTCAAAGATGCGAATTCAAACCGGTCAGAAACAGTAGAAAACAAAAGGATAAAACTCAACAACTGAAGTATTAAGTTCCCACTGGTATTCTTGTTTAACTTCCCACTTATCAGCTCTGCAATTGATCTCAGTGGGTTGATCACAAAATCCTATTGCCGGATAAACAAATTTAAGGTCACTGAAATCATTGTAAATATATATTGTCGTTTTATGCGTTCAAAAAAATATAAAAATTGTGGATCATGTCAATATGGATCTTTTACCTTGTTAACGTCATTAATAACTTGAACTTTCATCAGCTGGTCGATTGAATTGTTGCAAACTGAACAAAATCATACTTGAACTTTCATCTCTGCAGAAACATATTCTAACAGTAAATTAACAAATCTTCAGTATCCAATTCCCCAATCAGTATCTAACATCAGGATCTAGCGACTCAAATCACCATCTTTATCGGTCCTTGAACCTTCAAGAAAAGAAAACTTACAATGTAAAAAGGTGTAACAATCCTCAAAGAAAACCCGACATCTCGAATAATAATTTCCGACACCCTAGTATATCTTAAAATGTCTTAATTTATCTTTAAATACACCATGTATGTGAAAACCGATCCCGAAATATAATATAGCATTAAAAATAAATTAAATCTGATTTTTAATCTAAGGCGGGCCGCGTATAACCCACCTCAACTCTTACGCGGGCAGTATGAAGGTTGAAACCTGAATTCGGTGAATCTTAAGTTTAGGCGGGCCGCGTAAGGCCACACCGTTAGTTGACGCGGGCCGCGACAAGACAGGCCACCTGCCCTCCTCCGGAAGCCACCACGTGTCGACACGTGGTGAAGCTAGTTGATGACCCAGCTAAGCTACGCAGTTGACCAAAGTCAACGCGGGCCCGTAGACTCCTGTCTACCCTTACGCGGGCCGCGTGGAGACCAGATTTCACAACTATAAATAGCAGGCATTGGATTTCATTTTCATTCGTTAATTCTCAATTCTCAAATCACAATTTTTGTAGTAGGCATATTATGGTCGGGTATTATACCCCTAAATTAGCAAGGTTCTGCTCCGTTGTAAGTATTATAACCCCAGTTTTGTAATAGTTACGCTGCCCGATTGATTTAGGGTTCCGTAACAACTGTCGTGCTTCTGCCCGACGTAGTTGTTGGAATGCCGTCTCGGGGAGGGTATCATTAATATTTCCAAAGGGTTATGATACTAACCAATGTACATTTATATAAATTATAGATTATATCCAGGAAACCCTTACGCGAAGTCTAAGATAGTAATGTGAGTTTATCCTCTTTTTGTTAATCTTTTTGGAATACTTTACAAAACCTTAATTGTTTACAATGTGATTAAGCGGTGATTGAGTCTTTGTAGTTCTTCAATTACTGCCGGTATTATGGGGTTTTGTATACAAAATTTACTACTTGCGAGTAGTATGTCGATACGACAGTTCGTTACAATTGGACAACGAGTTAGCCAATGTGTAACTTGACCATAGCCATAGATCCGGTCGAGTGGCAAGTACTGAATGAGTAATTGTGTAGAAATAAAAATTGTAATCGCTCTCAATACTATTTTAATTGATAAAATATTTCTTGATTAAACTGGGATTCACTCACCAGTATTTCCCACTAACAAATGTTTTTAAACACGTGTTTCAGGTAACACAATGTGAAAGCCAAGTAGTAAAAAGCCAGCTCGAGAGCACGGACGGCTTGTAAAACTGTGGCTATAAAAGTTATCTAAAATACGATGTTTTAATCTCAGAAAAAGAGGGTTTAACCCTATGTTGTAATCAGAAACTTGGGTTTTACCCATGTGATTATTAAAATAAAATAAAGTGGTTTTACTCTGATAAAATATTTCCTAACTACGGTCCTGATGTAATTTCCGCTGCCAAATTAATAACTGATACCACCACACACGAATGTTCGCGGCCGCCCGTTCCCGGGACAGATAAGGGGGCGGGGGTTGTGACAGAAGGAGTGGTCGGAATCTCGCTAGAACCCAAGTCGGGTCACCGGAGTTCGTGAACAATCAACAGAACTTGAAGAACAGTCAAAGAACAAAATTGGGGATAAAATTAGGGAAATAACATTGTACCTTTAGGTCTTGAACAATCAACAACTTGGACATAACATTCACTACAGCAGAACATATTAATAGCTTAGATTTCAATTTCACAATTCGATTAAAGAAGGTGATTTGATTTTGGCTTTGTGTTTTCCTTGATAGTTTTCGAAGTTCATTTAAGGAATTACCAGCTGCGACTTTTAATATCCGACCTTTCATTGATCAAGATGAACACTTCGATTTCCTTCCCTTTTCAACTCTGACTTCTTAGACCTAATTTCTAAGCTTCTATCATCAGTTTCCAAACTCCAATCACTCAACTTTTAACACAAATCTTGAAACCCCAAATCAAATAAGAACCCTAGAATCTATCTACTCGATGATTCTACCCTTTGTAAGTTGAAAAGAAAAACAAATCATTGTAAAGAAAGTAAAAAAGAAAGAAAAGGTAAATTAGATGAAACATAAAACAAAGATGGATGATCCTTTGCCTCATATTGAAGTTCACGTTTGACTTAAATCTCAGATTTATTTTCTTTTAGCTTTAGATGTGACAGTAACAAATTTTATTATGGTTGAGTTGCCCAAATCAAGATTCAAGAATGATTTAATGGTTAATATTTATTATTAAGAAGACAAATGTTGATGAAACTTTACCCCTAAAGTAACTGTGATCTCCATAAACAATTGATTACGTGCTAAGCTTGTGCATAATCATGATACACCCTGCAGAAAAAAAAAAAAAAAACTAATCGAGCAACACATGAATGGTGAATAGAAATCCTACAAAGTCAAATATCAAAAAAGAAATCATATATGAGAGAAGCATTTCTAACCTGTTGAAAATTTCAATCTTTGGAACAAAGGAAACCGAAATGCCGCCGATGATTTTTGCTAGGGTTTGGAATTGTTGCCTAAGCACGAAAGATCTAAACATTAGGGTTTGAAGGTTACCTTTGTAGAACAACAACAACGTTTATTTTCTCGTCAGATCTAAACAACTACAAAAGAAGCCATCCAAATTAGATGATTCCACCCTTTGTAAGTTGAAAAGAAGAACAGATCATTGTAAAGAAAGTAAAAAAGAAAGAAAGAAAGGGTAAATTAGATGAAACATAAAACAAAGATGGATGATTCTTGTAAGTTGTAACCGTTTGTGAAAAGATTAGCTTACCATCTTGGAGCAACCGATTGAAGAGATGTTCACGAGATGAATGTGTAGAATGAAAGATAGCAAAGTAAACTTACTGAGATTGCAGATCTTGAAGCGACTGGGAAAGAAACCCTAGAATCGCCTGGATGGAAGAGATGGTGGTGAGGATAATGAGGTAGGGTTTTGAAATCAAAAAGTAAAGGAGAAGAATGAAGCAGTGGATAAAAGAAAAAAAAGGGATGGTACTGTAGAGCGGGAAAAGGGAAAATAGATGCCCTAATCAAGTGACACGTGACCCAAATCACTTTCATTTATTATATATAATAGATAATAGATTAGAAGAAATTAAACTAAAATAATAATTATCTATAAGAAATGACCTAATATAATGACAAGTGTCCCTAAAGTGGTTTCTTTTATTATATAGTATAGATAGATTTTAAAAGATATTCTAAATCGTTTAAGATGTTATATTATATACCTTTGAAGTTTTAATTTTATAACTAGATTGAAGTTATAATTTATAACTAGATATTATATTACATAATTCACAATTAAGGATGGTATAAAAACATGAGTTTGACAGGATTACCTGAAACCTAAAACATCTGGGACGGATATTGATGCATGGCACCGGGTAGGGTTTGAAACAAAAATACATTATATGGGTATAAGATTAGATGATACCCAATTGGATTTCCTGAAAATCTGAAACTATATACCCGTTTATCCGCTTTTATTTTCCTATAACCATGTTTATTAATGGGTTATTCTAGTAGCTTCATTATGTACAAAATAGACATTCTTTTTGAAATATATTATATTAGTAATACTTGTATGATACGAAATACAAATTTATTTTTTAAAATTTATATTATCACCAAATTTACATATTTAAGATATTTAAATCTTAAAATATAAGATTTTCTCTCAACTTCTATTCACCTGAGTTGACTTTACCAAGCAATTAATAAAATAATCATTTTTCTCTAACAATATCTAATACGATATCCAAAATACATCCTTATTAATGTTTCGTGTTAATACGCAACGTAAATTTATTGTTAGATATTTTAGTGGTAACTAGATTGTTTTCAAAGATCACGCGCTACGACGGTGATGTCTTAGTTGTTTATAGTCGACAGCGGCATGTTATATGATGCGCTAAGCAGGGGCGGAACTACAATATAAGGAGCCGTAGCACGGGCTACGGCTCAACCCCGTATTCGCAGTGTTATTTTTTCGATTTTATACAAAGGATACCCCTAAAAAATACGAGGATACCCCTAACCATAAAAATAGGATAGTATAACACTTTAAATCTAATTCTTTTTACAAGCCCAAACATAATTGTTAATAGCCTATTAAGGTAGCCCATTAGCCCAAGGCCCAAAATATTAATAAAACATGCCCATTTATATATTGATTATGGGGGCGGCAATGGGCCTGTTTTATACGCAACCGAATGGGCTCGGAATTTTTGAACAATGTCATAGTTTGTGCAATCGAAAATGATTTTTTCATAAAGTAAAAGTGGATGACATGATAGAACGATTTCAAGCTATGAAAAAAAGAAGAGGACAAATCTAGTAGGTATTTGTTTTACTTTATTTATTTATCGTCGTTTTTTTTAATATTGTATGATTGCACGATAAATTTTTTTATGGGATACCCCTGATTTAATAGGCTGGTTCCGCCACTGGCGCTAAGGATATGAAAACATGTGTTTCGACGTATCTGATCTAACTTAGTGTAAATTATATAAACATTGCAGTTACAGTGTATGATGGTGACGTTAATATGTGGTGCTCGCACACGACATTAAGTGTTTTTTACTTTGTTACACAAGTTACGTTCGTGACATTAACATCATTAGACATAGATAAAAAAAAATGTCTCGGTCGTTTTGGTGTAAAGTCGTAAAAGTAATTTAGACAACGATGTAAAGTCATAAAAGCAATTTAGGTACTAACATGTTTAGGCATAGATAAAAATGTATAATAATGTGTCGTACATTGCGGTGTAAAGTCGTAGAATAATATAAACAAAATGAAGTATCAGGTTATCAAGTAGAAAAGTTTGTGGGGTCAAAGTTGTCAATTACCAAAAGTTAGAAGTAAATGTGTAACTTACTTTTTTTTGAACAGTAAATGTGTAAATTACTTAAAGTAGAGGGGTGCAATTGTGAAAGTTTGGGGTTGTTTTGGTCCTATTGTGAAAGTTTGGGGGTGTTTTGTTGCTGGTAGGGATGTTCAGAATTCGATTCAGATTCGAAAAATTCAAAATTCGACTCGATTCGAATTCGATTAAAAAGGTTCGAATTCGAGTTGATTCGTATTTGAGTCCAATAATCGAATTAGAATCGAATACGAATTTATGATTTTCAATTCGATTCGATTAGAAATTCGGATTCAATTTATATATAATTTCTTAATATATGTATATACACACACAAACATATATACACACACATATAACTTCTAAACTTGACCCAAGTATAAACTAACTCCATAAGTGATAAGTTTATTATTCATAACGTTACCAAACCTACTGACAAATAGTCCATACTACTAATTTCTAAATTTTCACCTAACTTAAATCACTAAGAGTAACCAACCTATCTTTTAATTTTTTGATGTTTTGACATATTGATAGTTAATTAATTTTGTAGATTATTATATTTTATGTTGAATATAATTAGTTTGCAGTACTTTTAAAAAATGAAAGTAAAATAAGTTATTGTTTAGAGTGAATTTGAATTAAATCGAATTTATTCGAATTCGAGTTTCAAATACTAATCGAATCGAATACGAATTCAGGTAAAAAAAAAAACTTCGAAAAAATTGATTCGAATAATTCGAAAATTCGTTATTCGATTCGATGAACACCCCTAGTTGCCGCCGACCTTTTGTTTTAAGATATAGTAAGTGTCATAAAAACTAACCTAGCTTCTCATTCACATATACACATATACACCCTGCAAAATCTAAGCTCTCAAGCTTTTTATTGTGAAGTATACCACTTATCATCGAAATATCCGCTTATGGACAAACCTAATTTTGTACAAATCATAACATTCTTTTAGACGACATGTTGTGGCCGATAAACCCACCGACGCCAAAGCCACATCATCACCTTTAGGCGCCAAACACCAAAATGAGTATGTTAAAGTTGGGTGTTAACTCATTAAGGCCTGGAAACACTGAGAAGGAGCACAACCTAAATCAGCCAATCACATTTTTTTTTATTTAACCTTTAGTTAAACCATAATGTGATAGTTAAAGTGTGAATTAATCAAACCCCAATGCATACATGGCATGGTGTTATTCACTTTTAGTTAACCCATAAGACATAGGCTTAACAAAGAGTTTTTACACATAAATACGAATTGACCTTGCATTTGCTAAGGATTTCAAACCATATCATTTTTGGGCTATGTGTTATGAGGGTTTCGTGAGTAAAAAACGTTGCTACGTAGGTGACACGTAAGCACACTTTTGGTCAGATGGCTTATGGGAGTTATGGCGCAAACAACTCACGACTAGACCACTTGGTTAGGGGTTGTATAAATAACTTAACATAATTTACTTGTTTTTATAACCATGTTCTATGGATTACAAATAACAAATAATAATCTCCAGGGTTTTAATTGACCGTAACTTCTTACATTTTGATAGTAGAGATGAACATTTGGTATTGAGTATTGGTATCAAACCGGTACCGTATCGATATCAATACTTATTTTTTCTATTTTTCGGTACCGGTACCATACCAGTATATTCAGTACCGATATCGGTATCTATCTTTCTTGTTTTTCAGTATTGATACTTTCGGTACCGGTTCGGCATGCTCTTCCCTACAAATTGGGAGTCCGGATCCACAATTTACAGGGATCCAATTCGGATCCTATAGAAATTGATCCACACAAACATAACTAGTTTCTTCACAAGTCATCTTCAAAACCCAAAAACTTGCTTCTGTATCCCCAAATCAACATCAATTGAAAACCCTAATCTCGTAATCTATGCATCGGTGCAGGTTACATCACCGATACTGATTTCCGGCCCCACAGGACCACGACTTATCAGTTAATCCTAGAGATTATAAACCCTAAATTATTTTTTTTAGGCATGGGGAATGTATTTGTGAAGAAACCGAAGATCACTGAAGTTGATCGAGCAATTCTATCTCTTAAAACGCAGAGGCGTAAGCTTGCTCAATATCAGCAACAGGTATTGGCAATTGAATTTATAGCATGAATGATTTATTTATTCAAGTGATAATTGTGGTGTGTGATTTAGCTTCAATGTCTGCATTCATGATATCTTGTTCTGAATAGTTTGTGTTTGAACATATGATTCATAGGTGGATAAATAGCTGAATAGCACTGTTGGAATACTGTTTAGCTGTAGGGCTTGATGTGAGTAACTGAGTAAGTATTTATGTGGCGGTTGAGTACTGAGAGAATTGGTAAGCATGAGAGTAATTACAAGATAATGAATGTGTATCTGTTTGGTTGTTGAGATGAATGAATATGTATCAATAGACAATAGGCGATGGTTTAGCGTCACTGTCGCTTACTGTTTATGCATCATTTGGACAAGAAATGTCATCGTTCTGTCAGGCACGATATAAACATTAGGATGTTACCGCTTTGCGAGTTTGTGTGTGCTGTAATGTAGCATTTAGTATTCTATATTAGCATTGTACATACTTTGTATTCTGTTAGTGACTTCCATGTGCTAAGGTACGCCAGGAGGTTACAATTCATTGGGATGCTACGTCTTGATATTATTGTTCGTTGGGATGTTAAGGACTTAAGGTTTGTGCGGATGTTATGGTTTATACCGATGTTGAGCTTGCTCCGGACTTTGAGGTTGGTTCAGATGCTAAGGTTTGTCTGGATGTTAAGTTTCATCCTGCTGTTGGTCCTCAAGTTTGGCTCCTAGTTTTGTAGTTTATAGTGTTTCCTTATCTAAAATGTATCTGGATATATATTATTTGAACGTTGATCATGGCCAGACGTACTTATGTCATCATTTCCCCTGATGTATTGTGTTGTCGTCTTTAGTGATTTATAATCCACGGGCGTGTTCTCCTCTGCCTCTGTTTTTTCTTTCACCTTAACTATGGCGAAGTATGATATGTGTACAACTAGTCAACTACCTCAAGGTATCAAACAAATATGTCACATGCTTTTGTCAAAAGCCTCATCTTTCCAATGATGGTTTTACAGAAAGTCTTCTATCCTTCTGAAGCAAAATCCTACACCACTCCAGCCCTATTCGGAGCATGTTCTTTTTTTGGCGAGCATAAGCCGGAAGTCAGAGCCATTATTTTGTGAACTAATGTTAGGGTATGAGTAGAGTCTAGCCAACGTGAGATATTTCTTGTTGATGTGAATGTGATATGTGCTTGATATTGAAAACCAATCGACATTGACACGTTTTTGAAAAAAATTTAGCTTAGCAACCTTATACAGAGATTATTATTAGATAATCTTTTGCCTACCTTATATGATCTTTTATTTTGAAGAACACTATAAAGCTATACTTATTATTGGATAATCTTTTGCCTACCTTATATAATCTTTTATTTTGAAGAACACTCGCTCATATAAAGCTATACTTTTAAGAAGATCTATTGCAACAATATTTGCTTAACTAGGAGTGTTCAAGACTGCCCCCGAAGATGACTTTAAATCTAAATGGCCAACCAAAATTGAGTCATAACTTATATGAACCAATACGATCAATGTAACGAGACACTTTCTATTTTGGCATGTTATATTCTTAGCTGGATAAAGTAATCGAAGCTGAAAAACAAGCTGCAAAAGATTTGCTTCGTGAAAAGAAGAAAGAAAGGGCCTTGTTAGCACTAAAGAAGAAGAAAGTACAAGAAGATTTATTGAAACAAGTCGATGCTTGGCTTGTTAATGTTGAGCAGCAAGTAAGCAGTTGTTTATATTCATTTTTATTTCCATGATTTTTGCTATAAAACAGTAGCTTAAATTATGTCAAATATTTAGTTGGCAGATATTGAACTGGCAAGCAAGCAGAAAACTGTGTTTGAGAGTTTAAAAGCAGGCAATAATGCAATGAAGGCAATCCAAGGTGAAATTAATTTGGATGATGTTCAAAAACTGATGGATGATACAGCCGAAGCCAAAGCATACCAAGATGTGAGTTATTTTTCCTTTTTTCCATTTAATTAACCTATAAATTTTACGAACTTACAAACAAGCAACTATAAATGTATAATCCATGTATTTTACATGCAAAATGCTGTAAATGACCCTTTGGTTTGTGGTCAGGAAATAAATGCAATCTTGGGAGAGAAGTTATCTGCTGAGGATGAAGAGGATGTTTTAGCAGAATTTGAAAACCTAGAAGCTCAGGTAAGAATTGTATATAGTTAAATAAATAAATTTTTTTTTCAAATTTTGTATAGTTAATTAGTTATTAGTTATTACTCCCGCATAAGAATTGCAAGACGCTGACATGGAAATTTTGAAGTGCTTACTAACAGGTTATTAAAATTTCAAATGCTATTATTTGTATCTTAAATTATTGCTATTTGATGTTACAGATGACAATTCAAGATCTTCCAGAAGCTCCTGTTTCCACACAAGATGAAGAAAAATTGGATCTACCTGATGTACCAACAAAAGCACCTGAGATTGTTGCTGATAAATCTCAACCTGTGAAAACAAAAGGTTTATATTTCTCTAATTTTATTATTCTTACCGTATATACTTTCCAATTTAGTTAGGTGGATGTTTCCCCACAAGCAATAAACTCATCAATCAACGTTTCACATCCATCAAAATCTTCAAAAACATACTAAAACATTTAGCCATTCGACGCTTATACTTGATTTTAGTAATTTTATTTCTTGGTTTATACTTATAACTTAGATTAAAATCTAACAATATCATGTTTTTTGGTCTTTCTTGGACGATAAAATAGTTATGGAGGAGCCTCTCCCTGCATAAGGTATTCACGATCACTGACCCACTAGAATACTTGGTGATATGTGATGACATTTGCTGCGGTTTATCTGCAATCCTTTTATAACCGACTGAAGGAACTGTGGGTCCCGCAGGCGGATTTTGGTGCACAATCATAATCTTATTTTCAGTTGTGTATATTTGAATGGATGCAAGGATTATTGCAATTGTGTTCAAGTAAATTGTACAAATTTTTTGTGTTTATATGTAGCCAAAAGCTGATACTTTATAATCTTTATTAACATAGGCGCTGTTTATTTTTCTTTTAGATTAACCAATTATTTGGTCTGGTTTTCTTGTATTAGTTCTTTTGGTGACAGTTGATTTTGTACATGGTAAGAGTAATATATAAAATTTAGAACAGATATGCACACACAAATTTAGGAGAACAACTGCATATGCACAAATTTTTTTTCTTTTTTTATAAAAAAATAAATTTATATAACTTGAACGTGTTTGGTAAAACTGTATATATAGTGTTTACTGAATCACAATGTTCTTGGGTAATTAATTCGTTTTAATAATTACATTTTTACTTGATTATAAAGTTATACTTTATTTTGAACAAGTGCCATATATTGAGTATAGTTACGCCTTGAAGTGACAAAAAAAAAAAAAAAAAAAAAACTAGCTTGGAATCAAACCCGGTTTTGAACTCCAACCAATCTGTAGATTATAGTTACGCCTAGAAGTGTCAAAAAAAAAAAAAACCCAGCTTGGAACTCCAACCAATCCGTAGGGTTGAAATCGAGTTGGGGCCCTATACGTTGAACCGGTTTTAAACTAGCCAAGCCCAACCTAAGCGGGCAACCACGATTCCTTCCCCTTAAAAAAACAGGTTAGAATCCAAACCGGGTTCAACTTTCTTGACCCAACCCTACCCCGTTTTAACCCAAACTGGTCTGAGCCAAAAACCTGATTTGTGCACCTCTGATTTGGAGCGTCATAAATTTATCATTAGTTGGGTTGGTTTGGGCCTTAGGGGTATAAGAATAGCCCAATAAACCTCGCTACACTACACCACAGTCCACACTCCAACACCACACGCCCCTCTGATTTTTTTTTTTGTTTTGTTTTTAGGTAAGAGAAGATCAAGAAGAAGAAGAAGGTGCAAAAATGGCGTCGGCGTTGAGAGCAGCAATCCTAGGGCACCTACGAGTCCCCGTGGTGGCTAACGGATCCAAGCTTCTCACTCCTCTATGGACCACATCCGTTCGTTCAATGTCATCTCACGATGATCATCTCGAAAAGACTCAAGTCATTGATAGAATCCTCGACATCGTCAAGAGCTTCCCTAAAGTCGATCCTTCTAAGGTATTCTCACTCTTCACTCTTCTCAGATTCAACTTTTAATCTCGGTTATTTGATTAAGGTAGAGCTTTTATTCCGTTTGGTTTTAGTTTGACCTAGTTTCATTAGATCGTGGAGATGATTTGTGCTCCGTTCTTTGAAAGTTTGAATTAACGATATGCTGTGATTAAATGCGTCATTGTTTGATTTGAAATATATATATTGCTATCTTAGATTTAGACGATAACGAGGATGCCATTTTATATACTTATGAATTTTGATACTGCAATAAGACTGTCACTTACTGAGCTGAATCTGGTATGCTTAAATATAAACTTATTGTTAGGAGGTGTTTGGATAAGTTCTAGGGCTTATTGAAATTCTGGAAAAGATGATAGGTTTATCTTGCACAACTTATGAGCTTATTAGTTTAGCACTTTAGCCTCAAATAAGATCAATCTTTGTAACCGTTTTAAAGAAATGATATTTCTATATGTTTATTTTTACTATATTATTCGAAAATCGAAATAATGTCAATCTGTCCCTTCAAAAACATAGGTGGTGTTTGTTTTTCTAAAAGGATCTTCTTGGTGCATACTTGGCCCAGCCACTTCTAAGATCTTCTAAGGTCTGCAGAGGGTTAAACATCTCCACCCACCACCACCGTCTACCATCGTCCAGCACCACCACCACTCACCAACATCGTCCGTACACCACCACCAGTTTATTTTAGATGTCTACATACGTTAAAAAACAAACAGCCTTCTTCGTGCAGACTGCAGAATTTTGGTCCACCTCTTCTTCTACAGATGTGGTCCACAAACTACAGACATTTTACCTCTTAGAAAAACAAACACCATAGTGTTAGACTGCAAGAGTCAAAAACTCAAAAATTTTCAGCTATTCTGGATTGGGACATTGAAATCAAGGTTTTGTTAATTATTTGAGTAGTAATGAAATGTATTATGTGATAATGGGACTAATGAGAGTTTGTTGTCATGGCTTACTATTCCATTGGGATACAATGAAATGCCAATAAAACCGAGTTACAAATTCAATGTCAGAACCTTAGGTTTGACCATTTCTATATATGTATATATTTTTAACTTTGATGATATCTAAACTGGGAATTGTGATTGGTGAGGATGAATCTTGTCTTGATTTCTGTCAGTAACTTGTTATATATAAAAATTTGTATGATTATCATCATCATACTCAGTAAATTCCACCTATAGCAAAGCTAAGGTAGGGTCTGAGGAGGGTAGATGTAGACAGCCTTACCTCTACCCCGTAGGAATAGAGAGGCTGCTTCCAGTGAGACCCACGGCTCGATTGTAGTTTTGTATCAAGCCTTGGACCTAAGACACATAACACTCAAACAATCGAGACAGAGATTGATTGGTGCATGTACCCCCGTGTCATTCAGCTATCAACGTCACCACATGATGCATGATTAACTATCCGCCGCTTTTAACGTTATTTTCACGAGATTAGTAAAATAACGTGTCGACAAATTTGTATGATTCATTCTTCTATTTTACTTACACAAATAGTGTAATACAAAGGTGCCGACAAATGGGAAAATCTAGTTTAAGTTCTAATGCTATTTGTAAATGTAATGCTATTCTGCCTTATATGTGAAACCTGTCTAATTTACTATTATATTGCAAGTTATTAGATCAGACTGTGATAAAAGGGTATACAACATAGAGTAAAATTTTGTATTGATGGTTTTTTCGATGATGTAACATCTATAACTCGGTGCTGAAGTTCTTCAAACTGATTATGAACCTTGTGATAGTTTAGTGAAAAACTGAACCGACCCTAAAATTGAAACCCTACAAATTAAAACATGTGCAGGTGACTCCTGATGTCCATTTCCAGAAGGATTTGGGGTTGGACAGCTTAGATAATGTGGAGATAGTAATGGCCATTGAAGAGGAGTTTAAGTTGGAGATTCCTGACAAAGAAGCTGATAAGATTGACTCCTGTGCACTTGCAATTGAGTATGTATATAATCATCCATTGGCTAGCTAAAACTTTAGAAACGTTTCCAGCATTAATCTGTTTTTTGGTTTCAATTTGTGTTGTGATGCTTGTTTTTGCTGTATAAGTTGAAGTCAACCTTAATTTGACCAGGAAAATAATTAGAAGCATTTGTGACTTCATCATCATACTTGCATGTTTGTTAACTGAAATATGCATAAACTTAATCCTTATATCATGGTTTTGGTAATGCTTTTGCTTTTTGTTTGCATTTGTGACTTATGTATAACATGTTATTTCATTGTTCTCATGTTAAACTTTTGTTATTATAAAAACATTGTTTGGATGTGAGAGCTAAAATTTCTATTCTTCTAAAATACACCGCTAAAAGCTCCTAATTGAGAAGCTACTTTGTAGTAACTTTTAGAAATGGAGCTTGCACCAGTTGATCAAATTTGTTGAATATCCTTTACATTGTTTTTGCAATTCAAGGCTGTATTTTATGTTCTTCTATAATTATTCATCTCAATACAAAATAAGGGCTTCCGCTCCCTGACTATTTGTATCACATAGTTATACTAAAACTAATTTAGAAAATGTAAACATATTCTACTTTAATCGTCTTTTAATATCATGGTATAAAAATAATTAAAACAATCCAAAATCATTTGGATCTACAAACCACACCTATTTATGGGTGTTGGTAATTTTAGTGTTATCAACGGATTTTAGGGTATTGGATTAACTTGTTAATCGAGATAATAACTTCGGTGATTAATCAAGTTAGGTGATGCGGGAGTGCGTGCTCGTTTAACACGAATGTTATTTGGGCCTCTTATTTAATTATTAGTTTGATTAATCTAATAATTATTTGGGTTTAACGTATTTATTATTATTAATTTTATTAATAATCCACTAAATGGATAATGTCCTTGAGATTGTTGATGCATAATAAATGATGTTTCGGTCCATTAAAATTGTCTTTGTTTTGGGCTGATGATTTAAAGGTCTAAAATGTTTCGGCATAATTTAATTCGACTATGGCCGATGACTCTATGAGGGTAGTGGTGCACAAATCGGGTTTTTTTTAAAACCGGGTTTCGGGTAGGATCGGGTTCGGATAGGATCGGGTTTTACAAAATCGGGTTTTTTTAAAAACCGGGTCGGGTCCGGGTCCGGGTTTTCTACCAAAAATGTATACCCTATATACCCGGGTTCGGGTAGGGTTCGGGTCGGGTTTTATAACACCCGGGTATTATAATACCCTATTTCCGGGTTCGGGTCCGGTTCGGGTAGGGTTTGGGTATGCATCGGGTTGGGAAAAAACCCGCACCGGATATTAAAAAAACCCGACCGGAACTATGCTTATAAAATGTATCAAACATAACTCTCACACATAGACATCAAATTTATTGATAAACAGAGGCACAATTTATAGTTCTTTATGTGGTTATTCTTGAACTTTATAAATAGAGGCACAATTTATTAAATACAAAAACTAATAATGATATTAAACAAACAAAGAAAATAGAAGGGCCAACATATATTGGCATATTTGTTTCCACTTGTAATGAAATATACTAAATAATTAAGTAGCGGTGGCAAATATCATTAGAAACCTAATAATTAAACAAGATTACATCAAAGTGCATACATAATTTTGTTAAATCATAAGAACTAGAAGTCTTAATGCATACATAATTAAACAAGATTACATCAAAATCGGGTTTTTTTAAAAACCGGTTCCGGGTATTTTTAAAACCGGGGTTCGGGTATAAACCGGGTATAAAAAAAAAACCGGTTCCGGGTTCGGGTTTTAGATCAAATATGCATACCCGGTCCCTACCCTACGGGTAGGGTCGGGTTCGGGTATAAAAAAACCCGGGTTTTATAATACCCGGTTCCGGGTTTTTTTTTCGGGTCCGGGTTCGGGTTTTTTGTGCACCACTATATGAGGGCATAAAACAAAAGACCACATATATGAAGTCTAACAAAGACTTCAGTTCTCTCGATCAAAGAAAAGCGCACACAAAAGAAATAGTACGGTTACAATTTTTCCCATCGCTATTCATCATACATAGAATCATCAAATTCAATTTCCAACAAGAATGCTCTCTGTCTAATCCGATAAATCATTACGTGTAACCCGCAGATAGGTTTATATGATAGTTCTCGTATGATTCAGAGATTAATCCAGGTTTCATCATAATTTTGTAATTTTAATTTGGGTTCCAGGTTTGTTATATGTTCGATTAAGTTGTTATAGACCACATATACAACAATGGCTTTTCGTTATGGTCCCAAAATATGTGACGAAAATTTGGAAAATGGATGATTGCGTGTGGGATACATGCAATGCCCATATCTTAACTGAACACATGTGAAATGATATCATAAAGCCCGACAAATATTTTCAAATTTACCAAATTAAAAAAAAAAGGTGTTAGCACATTGTATGATAATTAAATGTTATTTTATCCTTATTAAATGCTTGTAGAGTTAGAAATATCTAACTAGTCCAGTTTAATAAGTGATAACAATAATTTAGAGGTAGACATATGTTGGGACAAACTAAAATATAACGATAGTCGCTAGACATTTGTTTTATGACGGAAAAGTAATTACTTTTTGGTTCCTTAAACGATACTTATATTATTTAGATATATAAAAATAGTGGATAATTAGATGTTTAAAATGTTTTTTTTTTTTCGTGGCATATAAAAGATCTTTAAAAACCAAAATCACAACCAACAATCAATTCACACAAAGAATATGAAATAATGGAACTTCTCATGCAATGGATTTTTTTTTCCAAATTTAATATCTGGAAGAAAACTATTCTAATAATCAAACAAGAAAAAACGAAACTCAAAAACCATGATTTAGAATAAATTGATTATTCAAATAATAATCTTTATAAGCAAACTTTACATGATTTAATCTATAATTTTGTGTATTATATTTTCTTTCGTCAAGATTATTTAGTACCAGCTCGAAGAATATGTATAATCGAAAGCCCTATCCCACACAATTCAAAAGTCGCATTATTTCTTTTAGTTAAAGGCGAAACAACATTACGCTTCTCTTTGAACCCATTTTCACAAGTAGTAGCCGCATCCATAACCGAGCTTATAAGTACATTCGCCTCGTCATAATGCTTCGACTTGTAACTTTTCATGGCATGTTTGATATCAGTGACTGCGTTGGAGTAAAGTTCAAAACAATCATCTAAACGCATTTTTTGAGATGAACTTGCCTTCTTTTTCAACAAGTTTTTGATGTGAGACCTTGTGTCGCTCACATTCGTGTGTGTTAGTCGAAGTGAGATCTTCCCGAGGCCTTTAACGTCAGCATGGCGGCTTCCTGAGACAGCTTCAAGAGAGGTGGTGCAAAATTGGTAATTCACAGTTGGATCTTGTTGAGAGCAAACTTTGCAAGTGCCATGAATTAGTGTTTGTGCATGGATTGAAAGAAAGAGGAGGGTAAAGAGGAAGAGAGGAAGACAGCAAGAAGGAGAAAACATTTCTTTTATGGCAGATGCTTCTTGGATTTTTAAGAAATGAATTTGGTTTAAGTAGGAGAAAAAAGGGGTGTGTTTTGGTCGTTCACCAAATTTCAAACTTTCTTTGAAAGTTTTTTAGTATTTTAATTGAGATTGAAATTGACATTTACTCCCCTTCTTTTTTTATACTTGCATGCTTTTAATTTTGAAGGGTTAGGTTCACTTGATTATCAATACACAAGTGTAAATCAATGGTCAAGATTTGATGATAAAAATATACTAGTGTATTTTACGATTTGATGATTTAAATCAATGGCCAGAATTTGTTCACTGAAACGAATGGATCCTTGATCCTCTCCCTCTTAGGGGTTTTCATTATATAGAAAATTACAATCCCATAAATTTGGGAATATTACAATTATGGAAACAATAATAAATACAGAATTATATCTACAAATATATTATCTATTACACCCCCGCAGTCGAAGCCGGAGGTGAGCGAAGGCTTAGACTGGATCGAAAATCCTCAAAGAGTATCCGTGGCAAGCCTTTGGTGAAGATGTCTGCGATTTGGTAGCGAGATGGAACATGGAGAACACGAACTTGACCTTTCTGAACTTTTTCCCGATCGAAGTGTATGTCAAGCTCGATGTGTTTGGTGCGTTGATGCTGAACTGGGTTACCTAATAAATAGATCGCGCTGACATTGTCACAGTAAATCAGGGTGGCAGTGGATAAGGGCCGCTGGAGCTCGAGAAGAAGGTTCCGAAGCCAACAAACTTGGGCAACAACATTGGCAACGCCACGGTATTCAGCCTCTGCACTAGAACGAGAGATCGTTGCTTGGCGTTTCGAAGACCACGATATCAGATTATCGCCATAATAAACACAGAACCCACTAGTAGAACATCGTGTGTCAGGGCAACCGGCCCAATCGGCATCAGTATAAGCAATTAAGTGTGGGTCCTTAGAAGGACCAAGTGTCAGGCCGAAACTAGTAGTGGCACGAATGTACCGAATTATACGTTTGAGGGCGTTCCAATGACCGGTTTTTGGGGCATGCATGTGGATACAGATTTGTTGGACAGCATAACTGATGTCTGGCCTGGTGAAAGTCAGATACTGAAGGGCACCTGCGAGGCTACGATATAGAGTGGGGTTGTGAAAATCGGTGCCAGAGGCCGAACTAAGCTTGGAGTGGGTGTCAACAGGCGTGTGCACTGGGTTACAGGAGGACATGTCTGCTCGTTCAATGATTTCCTGTGCATATGCTTGCTGTGAGAGAAACATGGTGTTTTTATATCTTTTTACTGAGAGGCCGAGAAAGAAGCTAAGGGGCCCGAGGTCTTTCATAGCAAACCCGGACGCTAGATGAGACATGAGAGTGGCCCGTAAGGTGTCTGTGGAAGTGACAAGGATGATGTCATCCACGTAGAGAAGAAGATATGCGACCTGTGAACCTTGATGAAAAGTGAAAAGAGACGCATCACATTTACTTTGCACGAACCCCAAGGTGATAACATAATCAGTGAACCGTTGATACCATGCCCTCGGTGCCTGTTTCAAACCGTATAAGGACTTGTTAAGCCGACAGACATGATTCGGAAAATCCTTATTCCGAAACCCCATGGGTTGATACATGTATACAGCCTCATTTAAGTGACCATGCAAAAACGCATTCGTAACGTCTAGCTGATGTATTTTCCAATTTTGTGACAAAGCAATGGAGAGTACCGTACGTATGGTTGCCGGTTTAACAACCGGACTAAAAGTGTCTCCACAATCAATACTGACCTGCTAAAGGCGACCGTCACACACTAGCCTCGCCTTGTAACGTTCTAACGACCCATCAGATTTGAACTTGTGTTTAAATAACCACATGCTTCGAATGACATTCATGTTTGGCAACCTCGGTGTTAATTCCCATGTCTCATTCTTGATAAGAGCATGGTATTCATCAATCATGGCTTTATACCAAACCGGTATGGACAAGGCATCGGCCGGGTTTTTAGGAATGGGGACAATGGTTGAGACGTTGAGGTTTAGGCGAGTTTTGGGTTTGGTTATGCCGTCCATAGCGCGTGTGCGCATGGTGCGGGTGGGAGGTGGGACGGTTTGGGATGATTGAGCATGGTTAGGGGCAAGATGTATGTGGTGTTGTGAGGGGGCGGTTGGTTGGGTCGCTGAAGTATGGAGGTTCGGGTGTGGGCTGTGGGCGGACGGGTTGTTGGGTGGTGATGTTTGGGCCGAGTGAAAAGGGTTATTGGGTGGGGATGTTTGGGCCGAGTGTGAAGGAGTATTAGGTGGGATGTTTGGGCCGCAGGTGAGGAGGTGTTGGGTGGGGTGGTGTGGGCCGAAGGTAAAGGAACAGTGGGGTGTTGTGGGGTAATGTGTTGGGTAGTTGGATGGACATAGGGCCATAGAGCAAGTGAAAAAACGGATAGGAAGTCATAGGATGGTGGTGGGTGAATACTATTAGCAAAGGGGAAGGTTGTCTCGTCAAATGCCACATGCCGAGATATAATAAATTGTTTTGTTTTGAGATTAAAGCATTTGTATCCGCGGTGGGTGGACCGGTAGCCCAAGAAGACACAAGGTGTGGATCTAGGGTCGAGTTTATGGATGGTAGTGGTGGGGTCAAGGGATAACAAAGGCACCCGAAGACACGCAAGTGTTCATAGGACGGTGTGCGTCGGTAGAGGAGTTCGGTGGGTGTTTGATTTTGAAGGTGTTTGACGGGTAAAATGTTAAGGATGTAAGTGGCGGTTTCGAGGGCATGATGCCAAAAGGTGTTTGATAGTGAGGCATGGGTGAGGATGGTGCGGACCATATTATTGATAGTTCTAATCATACGTTCCGCTTTACCGTTTTGAGACGAAGTGTGTGGACACGAGCGTCTAAAAAGGATGCCATGGGAGGAAAAAAAGGTTTGAAAAGATGTAATTATGTATTCGGTGCCGTTATCACATTGGAATGTTTTAATGGGTCGTTCAAATTGAGTTGTAATTTGTTTGTGAAATTGACAAAAAAAAATTGTGTAGACTTGTGATTTGTTTGACAAAGGGTAGGTCCATAAAAAGTTTGTAACGTCGTCAACAAATAATATGTAATATCGATGACCATTAGAACTCAAAATAGGAGAAGTCCTTAAATCACTATGAATGAGATCAAAAGGAAAGAAAATACGAGTATCAGAACTAGCAAAGGGTAGTCTAATACTTTTACCAAGTACACAAGATTAACAAAGGTCTTTATTTAAACTTGGAAATTTAATATAACTAGATGATTTTAATGAATGTAAATGTGCTCCTCCAGGATGTCCAAGACGTTGGTGCCATAGGCTGGAAGTGATAGCAGCAAAGGTGGTGGGAAAAGTGGTGGTTCCGGGCGCGAGCACAAGTGGGTATAGATCACCGCTGCTGTTGCACCGGAGGATAGGGATCCGGCTCTTGTAGTCCTTCACAAGAAAACCAAAGGGGTCAAATTCGTTAGAAACAGAATTATCGGTTGTGAACCGACGAACTGAAATTAAGTTTTTAAGTAATTTGGGTGCATAAAGGACGTTTTTAATAACAAGTGGGGGAAAGGGTGGTGGAAGTGTTTGGTTGCCATGTCCAAGAACCGGGATGGTTGAGCCATCACCAACAAGTATTTGTTGTCCCATGCTATTATCAGAAAAAGAATCAAAATTAACAGAGGTGTTAAACATGTTACCTGTGGCACCTGTGTCCACGTAACCGGTTGGTTCCTGTGGCGGAGTTAGAGACATAGCCTGAAGTGCTTGATCAATGTCAGTGGGTATGTAGGCGGTATGACGAGCTTGGCCCGGGCGCGACCCGAGAATACCTGCTCCATTTGAACTAGTGTTGGGCCGAGGGTTTGATGTAGGGTAGGGGCAAGGGGGTGAGGCCCAATAGTTGGGGTAGGTGGGTTGTTGAGGCGGGTTGGGCCAAGGGCCGTAGGGTGGCCAGTAGGGTTGGAAAGGGTTGGACCAAGAATTGTAAGAAGGTTGTCCGCGTCCCCATTGGTGTCTGCCTCGTCCACGGGAGCGGTCATAGGTGGGCTCAGTGACTTGTTGGGAGGAAGTGGAGCGAGTAGAGGTGTTGAGAGCCATTCTAGCAGTTTTAGACGCATGGAGAGCGTGTTCGGATTTACGTGATTCAACCATGCATAGTTTTGAGCGAGTCGTGTAAAACGGTGATAGGGGTTCCTGAGCTTGAAGAAGGGTACCGATGCTCTCATATTGTTCAGTGAGTCCTGCAATAAGTTGTAGTACGAGTCCATCATTGTCGACCGGGTGACCGACTCTGGCCAACTGATCGGATAGTGTTTTAAGCTCTTTGTCAGTACGCGGAGATGCTTTGGAAGTTCTCAAGACGGGTGTTCGTAAAGCGGTGGCGCAGGTGGAGAGCACGGGCACTCTTGTTGTCTTGAAAAAGATTTTCAAGAGTGGTCCATGCTTGATGGGCGGTGCGGTTCTTGCCGGGTTCAACAATGGTATGGATAAGGTCCTGAGAAATTGTGCCATATATCCATTGAAGGACAATGGAATCCAGCTTTTCCCAGGCGGCGTCAGCGGCAGAGGAGTTCGACTGTTTGTCTTTATCAGCGGCAGCAGGAGTAGCGGGTGGTGGGCGAGGGAGAAGGTGATCGTGAACTTGGTAGGCTTTGCAGGTGGTTTTGAACAGTTTTGACCAAGAGGGCCAGTGACCGGTGTCCATCTCGAGTTTGATGGGGATGAGGTTGGTAATACTGGACACGGTGACGGCGGGGTGCAGTTTCGTGTCCATGGTGAGAAGGTATGAGGCTGCGAAGGTGAGGGAAAATTAAGGGGGAAGCAAAAAGAAAAAAAATGGTGGTCGGCAGTTGAGAAGAAACGCCGCCGAGAAGAGGGAGGGAGGAGAAAAAATTGGGGGATTAGGGTTCCTGGTCTCGTGATACCATGAAACGAATGGATACTTGATCCTCTCCCTCTTAGGGGTTTTCATTATATAGAAAATTACAATCCCATAAATTTGGGAATATTACAATGATAAGGAAACAATAATAAATACAAAATTATATCTACAAATATATTATCTATTATTCACTCAGTTCACAAATACACTATTGTTCACTTTATAACACCACCATAATTTTGAAAAGATACACATGTATATATTTTTATAATTTTGATATGCAGATAGTTAAGTGATGTTTCAGTTTATAGAATTTTCTTTGATATTTACCACACTTGATGCAAATTATTTGGTATTAATCATCTACCAAAATGAGTAACTAGTTATCAAAGTATTTTGTATTTTACTTAAAACAGTTCCAAAGTAGTAATCATGGGAACTAAATAGCAAAAAATTTCAAAATGTATAACATGATATCAATAAGAGTCGTGCTACCACCACAGTTTCAAGGTGGTTAATTTTGTAATGGGTTGTTTTCTTTTTAATTTCAAATATATGTTTACAACCTTCAAGAACCAGCAGGATGGCCATCTGTGGCCCAACGTTATAGATCCTAGGAGACCATGAATTCAACCCATCAATCAAGAACAAAATAATAATCGAACAAAGAACAAGTATTAATAAACTGAACAATTGAATCTGATTGTTTCAAGGTACACAAAAAAAAAAAAAAAAAAAAAATAATAATAATAATAATAAAAACAAATTGAAACCCTAATCCTATTTATACATATTGAACGGTCTTGAACCATCGCGTCTCCTCGCGAACGGTTAAGTCTCTTAAATATGTGGCTGAGATTGTTGTTGAAGAGGTGTGTCTCTTGATTCCTTCCTTGATGCCGTTGATCAATGGGTGTGTCTTCAGGATACAGGTGTTTTCCTTAACGCTGTGTTCCAGAGTTTACTAACGGAAGGAAATGAAAGGAAACAAAAAGAAAGTAAAATATTTTGTGTTCCAGAGTTTCATTTAAGGAAGGAAAAGAAAGGAAAATAAAACATGTCGTGTTCCCGAGTTTCATTTAAGGAAAGAAAAGAAAGGAAATGAAAGGAAAACTAGGCTAAATTCTTTAATTTTTCTTTCCTTCCGATTTGAGAGGAAACGGTGGGAAAGACATCTTGTTTTTTCGTTTCTCGTCCTTTCCTTTCTCACTTTTACTTTCTTTTCTTATCCCTCGTTAAGTTAACTCGGGAACAGAGCGTAAGTGTTGGTTACAATCTTTCAACTTGTCTTCTTTAGTCCTTGTACTTTATAACTACCCAATCTAAACATAACATAAACTTATCTATTAACTAATTACACTTTTGACCGTATCTTCTCTTTCGAACCTGATCAACAAGACTTAGACAATTAAAGTCCAACAAACGTGGATGAGAGCAGGGAAATCTGTTAACACGGATAGCTACCTGTACGGTACTGGTATTTGAGTGTAAAAACCGGTAAATATCGGTATCGAACCGGTACCGAAAACTTCAAAAGTGGGTACCGAATCGGTACCGGAAATATTTCGGTTCGGAAAATTCGGTACCAGTACCATTTGCTCATCGGTACGTGCAAGTTATTTCAAATCTTGTTGAAATTGCGTATATGCTCATCTCAACATTCGTATTACCAAAACTCGTGGTTAAGAGATAAGGGTACTCATCATGTGCTTTGTATAGGCCAAAATGGAACCCTCCTTATTTGGGAAAAGAAAGCAAAACCATCTTCTGAAATAACATAAAAAACAAATTAAAACACCCAAACAACGATAAGGGGAGTTTGGTGCTTTTATAAAGATTAGATCTTATAATCTGTAACCTTTATTCCTTTAGCCTTCAATCTTTAAACCTCTTTTATTTTTTTACTTTCTTTCTTAATATTTAATTATCTGTTTGTAGATGCTAACAAGACCTGTTTTGATTTTCCCTTAAAATTCAAAATGCCGGGAGTCTTACAAAACTATGCAAGTTTGTGCATGCAATGCATTAAGTGTGTCATTTTGATAAGAAATGTTACCATTAAAATTAGGGGAATTGATGAGAGTGAACTCATGTTTCTGATCTGTAACGATGATCATGTTTCTGTTCACGCCGATCATGTTCACCATCGCAAATTCAACTAGAAGTTGAAATGTTGGCGAACGCACTTTCCTCACGCTTTAAGATTTTGCTCTTATTTTCATAACCTTTAAACTCTCCCGCCTTGGCCGTACATGTAGTTACTTGAAAAGAAAAGGGCCAGACAGAATGGGGCTTACATCTTGCATCGATGGTGTGGCATAGATGGGGGTGTGGCGAAAAGGGTCTATAAGCATGGAGATCATGTTCGCTACCACATGAGAAAACCGCTTCTAAAATTGGCCCCCGAAAAGGGTTTTGTTGAACAGTTAGTTACTTTGATTTTCATATTACATTATTATGCAGCGTATAGACTTGTCATTCAACTACATTAGTCCAAACAAAAACAAGTAGGATTAAATCAGCGCTTAATAACAATCATCCGAAATCAAAATGTTGTGTATTTTAACTGCCAACAAAACTTTTACCAAATAACACTCGCTACAATCAATTATGAGCTGTAGGGAATCAGATAAAGTGATTTCACACTTGTCTACTCGACCACAGCCAGCAAGTCTCCTGCTTTGCAGAAGCAGTGTTTTCCCTCTCCCAGATCCACCTGTTGCAACTCATATAACATTAATTATGAATTCTTTGCAACACTTTAACATGTTATACAGATATTATCAACATTTTAACTTTCTTCGTATCATCAACTGTCTTTTTTTTTTCTTTTCTTTGTGTGCGGAGGGGAAGAGTATTTAGTTATTTACCTCATAAGCGTTTACGTCAGAGAAAAGAACCTGCAGAGGAAGCAAAACCCGTGTCAATAGATGAATAATGACAGCATCACATGGACATTGGCACTTCCATGATATCTTATATTAGAAAAACTACTATATATCTCAAGCATGAACTTTGAATATAAGCTCACTCGAGAAACTGGCTAATCAGAACTGTATGAACATACCTTTTTCCCAGCCTCTAAGTCCCCTACATCGGTACCAACAGCAAGAATCTGGGGCAAACATACAGATTATGTAAGATACACAAATATAATCACATTACACGCAAACACTAGGCATCCTTCCTTGAAACAGAAGTACAAATCATATGAGAAATTAAACTATTACTCACCTCTCCCATAAGATAACGTTCAAACTTGACGGCTGATTTTGGCAATAAAACTCCACCAGCAGATTTCTGATAATACAAGGTAAAGTTTTTTAATTGAACACATAAAGGAAGATCAGGTAAAAGTGTTAAGTGTCCAAAAGTTTAATATCCTTATTTCACATTTAGGGAGTAACAGAAAATTGTAGGCTTGTAGCTTAAAGAAAGATATAAATGAGTTGAAGTGTTGGTTGTCTGGGTGCTAGTCTGCTGTACAAATCAATATACTACTTTGTATAAACAATTCAAGTTGATGAGACTTCAACACATATGGCTTGCTTTAGAACCAAACATATGTGCGAATAGTAGCTGATATTCAAACGCAGATGGCTAAAAAATGCAACATTAAATAACATACATACATAGTTTAATAGAAGTACTTTTTTACGACCTAAATACCACTAAAAAAGACACAGTTGGGAAAACTTGTAGACCACAATCAATCTCACCAATATCTCATCATGGCAAGTTGGTAACGAGAAAACTTTCAAAGGAATCCTAAGAAAATAACACACTGTTTTTCTTCAAGAAAGAAAAATGAAAAGTTAAAAAAATAACAAAGTCATCCTCACAACAAACTCCACGTGATTACATAATACAAATAACATATATAACATGTGCATGATAATGCACAAGCAAGAAAGTGCAATAAACAGATAAGCTTATTAAATCTGATGCGAATTACTCCAGTGGTGAGTGGTTTACATAACTGGCGTGCAGTGGTGGATCCAGCCCTGTTTTGTGGGTTCACATGAACCCACTCGGTTTGGAAAAAAATTGTAAGAACTTTGTATGATTTGGAAAAAATAGTGAGAATCTACCAAAACGAACCCACTGAAAGAAGTTCCTGGATCCGTCACTGCTGGTGTGCCTAACTGCCTAAAAAGATAAGCCGGACGTTCTTGAGGAGCAAACATACACCAATTATACATTAAATCTTATGTGGAAAACACTGGAGGTCTAAACATATAAGCGGTTCTAAAAGTGTAATGTGCAGTCATTTAAATCTAAGTTCAGATGAAATAATAACTATCAACATAAAAAAAAGTGCAGAGTATAATAGCTAAAACGTCCTGAAATGGTTTCCGTCAACAGCAGAAATCATTTGATTCAAACATCAAGACGTAACATGCCCACGTATTATAAACGAATAAAGCCCTACAAATGTAAATATGAACTTGCAAAATGTACAATGTATTCCATATAAATTTAAATACAAACAAAAGAATAATCAATCACCTCAGGTAGCTCCTCCAGACGAATTAGCACTCGGTCAGCTTGTGGCTTAACCTTTAAACACAAAGCAATTAAAAATTAAAAACCAATGAATACATCACCTTGCTAAACAACATTATAGACACAAATACATACTCACTAATCACAATGTACATTAGTAATTTCCAGTCTTACATACACTTTGAATTACTAAAAAAAATACTTAATTAATTACAAATTCATATAACTCTATTCAAAAAGCAGCTAAAAAAACCGAATGTTAGGTTAATTCTCTTCAAAAATAAATGAAAGTTTTTTAGCAATAATCAGAAATAATTACCTTTGTAGGCTCATACTTGGTTGCAATTGCATTAACCTTGAGTGAATTTCTTCTTCGTAGACCTAATCAAAACACAATTAATTAAAAAAACAACAAAAAGATGGAGCAAATAATAAAAGAAGAAATTGATGAAAATGAAGCGGCTGATGAATACCTAAACTTGTGGTTTTAGTAGGAACAGAAGAAGAAGAAGAACGAAGGTCTGTAATTAAAGAAGAAAAGGGTTTAGCTGCCGTGAGGAAACTGGAAGACGCCATGGATAGATAAGATTTCAGCTTTGTTTTTTTCAGAAAGTGTGAGTATAGAATAGAGGGTGGGTTAGGGCTACTTGTATGGACTCTTCACTAGGGTTCTAGAGTCTTCGGTTGTTGTTTGGACCGGTTCTAAGCAAACACAGTTCAGGTCACGAATGAACCGAGCTCGAGCTTATCGAGATTAAATTGGTAGAAAGCTCGAATGAGCCGAGCCGAGCCTTAGTGAGCCCGAGCCGAGCATGAGGCAGAAATATGACTCAGTTAGTTATCGAGCCCGAACTCCAGCTTTACATACAAAACTCGTTTAGTCTTGCGAACTTAAACGAGCCCAAACAAATTTTATACTATTTATTTTTATATATAATAATACACCTCTTATTTGACAATGTCGAGCTGATCTCAAGGCGAGTTTTGGCTCATTTAAGCTATCGAAGCAAGCTTGAGTCGAGCCTTTAGATCGTTTATAATTGTTCGCAAATTACCTCGAGCCTAACTCGATCTCTTGAGTTTTACTTTTGAATCGAGCTTGATCTGAAAATAGTAGGTTCGAACTCGAGCTTCATAAAAGCATGATGAGCCGAGCCTGGGCTCGGCTCGGCTCGGCTTGTTTACACGTCTAGTGTTAATGAGCCAAACTACTCATGAGTTATCTCATCAGTTCAGTAAAAGTTTTAATCAGACTTATCTTAAACGAGCTCGATAATGAATAAATATATATTATAATATATTAAATAATAATTATATAAATAATAAGTTTATTTAGGTTCATGAGCCAAGTTGATAAGTATAGATCAGATTCATTTATTATATGAGCTCATCTTTAAGCTAGAATTTGAAAACCTACTTACAAAATCAAACTCGAGTTTTAAAATAAAGCTTGAAAATCCAAAATTAAATAGTTTTAAGTCAATATCATATTTGTTGGTGAATCTAAAGTTCTCGAATTGGCCCAATTTAAAGAACATATGATAGTTTTAATGTGATTTTTCTATTTGAAATTCAACTTTGCGATTTGAAGTTCACATTTGCGTTTGTTATAAGTAGGGGTAACAATTTTTAACACGAATTGAAACACAACACAAAAATAATCAAGTTTTAAATCGGCTAATAGAATTCGTTTATTAAACATTAAACCCGAAGCTGAATCATTTAATGAATGGGTTAACGTAACAGAATCATTATTAATATATGAGTGTTTTCGAACGACTTAGATTACACCAAATCCGCCTTCGGCGAGGCTCGAATCCTTGATCTCAATACACTAACACGTTAACTTAAATGGTTTTGACAATTTGACCCAGCCCCCATCCGTTAATAAATGAGTTGATATTTAGATTTAAGGGATGGTTACATTCATGTGTCAAATTTAAAGTTGAGTAAAATACAAAAATCGTCCATGAGTTTAGTCATGTTTGTTTGTTTCATCCAAAATGTTTTTTTTGTGTGCATTTGAGTCATTCGGTTTTACGTTTTATTGCCATTTCCGTCCTTGAGGTATGTTAGTTTATTGTAACTTTCATTCTTAGTCCATGTGTAGTCATAAAGCCCCTGAGGGGCGTTATGAGACAACTGGCGAAACGCGTAAGAGAGTGGCTTTATATCACAAGATGGTGTAGTGGGGTTATATATGTATGGGGCTTTATATATATATATGTATATATATGTGTGTGAGTGGTAACTGTTGGATTTTTTAAAACAATCCCTCCTCACGCCGCGAAGGGGATAACGGGAGCACAATTTTGGACACCCATAGCACCCCTTGTAATGGTGTTTGGGGGCGCTATGGGGCGCCATGTTTGATTTGGGCGGTATATCACGGACCACTACGCATGACCTTAGAAATTCGACACTCATGGATGAAAATGACATGACTTCAAACTTTTTTGATGAAATGACACATTTGGACGAAAATTTTAAAACTAGTCAAATATCATAGATGAAAATGATATTTTACTCTCTAAAGTTTTATATTCTCTCACTCTTCATTTTCATGTGAAATTAATTTCTTTTTTAACCATTCATCAGCTCTTTATTTTCATCATTTTTTTTTAATTTTTTTTTATTATTCTGACTACCCATGGTCCGATCTTTTCACTGGTTCCTGTGGTCTCAACCTACAACAACAACAACAACAACAACCATACCCAGTAAATCCCACAAATAGCAAAGCTAGTTATAGGGTCTGGGGAGGGTGGGATGTAGACAGACCTTGCCTCTATCCATAGGGATAGAGAGGCTGCTTCCAGAGAGACCCTCGACTCGAAAAACGAATAGCAAACAAACACACCAAGTCAAAGAGTATAGAAAGAATATAGAAATAAGAAGTCGCCCATACCAAGAAAGTGAACAGAGTGGCACAATATATTGTAAGGCTGCTTCCTGTGGTCTCAACCTAAATATATAAAACCAAGTTTCTAACGGAACACAAATACATAATAAAAATTTACAAAAAAAGTTTCAACTGGTCATTGGTTACTTAGATTGTTAGGTCCACAGGTCACACAACATATTACTCATATTCACATTTTACAATGAAAATTAAACAGGTCAACTCAATACACAACATGAACATGTGAAAATTGTAAATGTGTCTGACATGCATATATACATGGGTCGCGTATAGGTTTTACCTAATCAATCCCCCAACTGACACGGCTGTCAATTTGACGCCCCTGATTATAAGAGGGAATTAGAATTTGCTACTTAAAACCAGCTTGTTAAAAGCATGAATCAGTTGCTTTTTATCCAGCTTGATACATACTGCGAATCTGTAATGAACTAAGATCATTATTTTTTTAATGTAACGAACCGGCAAAAGCAAGTTATTGTGTGTATCCCTTCTGAAGAAAAGGTAACCGGTAAGTCATGTCATATTGCTTATTACATGAGTGCAGTTGAGAATAATTTGAGATACTTGTTATCAAGGCAGAACCATAAACGAAAATCTGGTTCTTCTAACGCTATGACCTCCCAACATCAATTTCGCCCCCAGCTAGCTAATCTCCATATCGTTAATCCAATCATCATTGATTTGTCCTCATTTGGTTCTGAGCGTTCTTGATTGTTCGAACTCATTTCTATTGCATTTGTGGAAGAAGTTTGTTGCAGAAACTAGACATGGGTTTTGCATAAGGCATCTCAATAACAAATGGTAAAATTACAGATAAGGGATTCCAGATTGTGATCTCAGTCTGTTTGACTTTCTAAAGTCAATACTTGAATATGTCAACCAATCGTAGGATCCCACAAAAAAGTCTGTTCATAGGCATCTAATTAACTATCTGCAAAACTTATGGTTTAAATTAGACATCAGCAGCAGCAGCATTTTATGTACTCACAACATTGAAATCACCATGTTTGACCTTATTAGTTGACCTCAAGACTATGTAGATCCAATGAAAATTCTACATATACTTTACGATAAGTGTATGGTCTTTCATTAAATGTCTAAAATACCCACAGTTGGTAACTAATATGGTGAAATTTGTAACACAAAATTACTATGAACATATAACGATGACGAGAGGGCATTAGCAAAACACACACTTAACATCCTGATCGTTTACACTTTACAGCCCATAGAACAATCTATATGTGTATGCTAGCAGAATTGAAACATATACATGTCGTAAAGTATACCTTGAATCCAATGACTAGCAATTCCAGAAATGTCTTCTGACAACTTCTGATGTCCAATGTCCATATAAGTTGAAGAGGAATATAAATGGTCCACCCTGAAAAGTCAAGAACAAAGTCAAACCGAAGTTTAAGAAAATGAACATTCAGTTGTTTAGAAGTTTACCTTGGATTTTAAGTGCCTCAAATCTCCAACTCCAATTCAACACCCTATGATCAAAATAAGTTCGGTTCTTTAATAGTTCATTGTCGACGGAAGCCAATGTCCCAGGACCATGTAACCACATGATACACTAATGCATGACAAAGTATAGTCGTCAAAATTGTACAATACAAATCCAATTAGTTAACCACAATCGTTTTATACATATTTGTTAAAGTCGCAAATAGAATGACTAATGGAAACCTCTAGGCTCCAGATTGTTTAATTCATACCTTCAGATTATTATTGTAATAACTAATAGCATTGTTTTTTGCAAACATAATCAACTCAAACTATTTATTAACCCTATTAAACAAACAAAAATATTTTGTGGGTCAACCCAATCCATGTCCGTTTCAACCCGAACCCATTAATCGACCCATCGACCAGCGATCTTACCACTGCTAGTTATAGGTGGCAATCATGACCCATTCTTCAAAGAAGGGTTGATTTGGGCAAAATAAATTTCGGACCCTCAAATTAGTTGACGGCTCAGTTTGGGTCATCTCAAATTAGTCAATGGGTCAATTTGGAACTAGTCAAATTAATCAACGGGTCAATTTGGAACTAGTCAAATTAGTCAACAGGTCTAAACAAGCAACTATTATAAAACTTGTTTACTTACGATCCAAATGGGTTATTACAACACATGACACTGTTTGTCTCCACTACCTAGTCACTTGGTTTTAGAAAGCGATAGGTGCACAAAAGCGACGAGGTCTAAAATCGAGGCTCAAAGCGCAAAAGCGGTGAGCTTTTCGTACCCGAGGAGCAAGGTAATCATATATATTTATATATCCCATAGGTTTTTAACTTACTTTACATATAGCTATAAATAAGATTTCTATACCAATTTACACACATGTACAGGCCAAAAAACCCAAGGTACAACCTATTTCTGCATAAAAACGCCTCACGTACATCAGGCGTGTGCCTCAGACCAACCCCCCCCCCCCCCCCCCAAAAAAAAAAAAACAAAATATGCGCTTTTTGGGCGCTTCTTGTATTTACTCTAGGCGCTGAGCAAAAAAGCACCAACACCGGCTCAGCGCGCCTCAGGCGCGCTTTTTAAAACCAAGCCTAGTCGTTGTCGCCGACACCGCCGCCATTCCAATGCTGCGGTGGCCACCACTGTCGCGGTCATCACCGCCACTCCACCGCAGCCACCACCAATGAACTGTACATCTAGAGAAGTAGAGAGAGGGAAATTCTTAACTCCATTAAAGCTAAATCAGAATTCTAACCTTTTTGATCCATTACCATCCATCACCATCTTCTAGACCTGCTGCAGCACTAGTTGTTGCAGCTTCTGGAAAACAAATCAATCAGGCTCGCAAGAAGAAAAATGTAGAGCAAGTGATAGGCAGGCATAAGGATATGGAGCTGCATTTAGCAGCCTATCGAGATGATCTGGAATCTGTGAAGCATATCCTCGATGACATCAATTCACAAATGACTGGAACTGTAAGCCAAGCTGATTTTAGTACCGAGGGGGCCAGAATCTGAGCATCTGTTGTGAATGAAATGAATGAATTAGAAGAAACAACACAGTGTACAGCTGCTGAAAAGGGACATCTTGAGGTTGTGAAAGAGCTTTTGAAGTACTCAGATAAAGAAACACTTACAAGATGCATCCCTGTGCCAAACTAGATCACAAGGCAATGCAACTCCACAACTGTCACCATCGAGTGTCACAGTACCACTACCATCGCTGCCATCGTCACTACCTTCAGCCGTTGCAACTAACCGTCATAAAATAAAGATAGCAGGTGAACTCATTTTGACCCGAACCAAATTAGTACATTTTTCAAATGACCTGTTTTGACCCGAACTTATTTTGAACATAACCTGTTCTGACTCAACCCCGTTTTGCACTGCTACGCGACCTGACCCGCCGGTTTTGCCAGGCTTGCTGCCAGTCAGTAAGTGTGTTTGTGATATAGTTTTTCTTGAAGCAAACGATGTGAGCTACCATGCTTTGAAAAACATGCCTAAATATTTATTAAAGAAATTTACACCTTATAACATTATATTACAAGTAAACTGTATACGTAGAGATAACATAAAGCAGAGGACTGTATTAATATTAATATGAAATATAGGGAGATCAAATTATATATGCTAATCTATAACCTTTCAACCTATAGATTTCTCGTGCAACAAAAAAAATTCAAAACTACACGAATCACCTTAAACATTTGTCACACGTAACTGTTCTCCGTGTTCTTCTTCGTCTTCTACGTCCCGCATGTCTTTTCCATTACCTGATTCCAACAACATTTTACCTTCTTCTGAATTATTAACACCGTTAATAGCCGCACTTCTTTTATAGTTCCAAACAAGCATAGAAACATAATCTTGAGGTGAAATAAGACCTTCTTCAATCAAAGTCGTACGATTTTGTTCAAACGTTTTCGGATCATCCAATCTTATATATTCAAGCAACGCCTTCTCGTGATCGGGCCTCCAGCCCACTGGAAACGGGCTGTAATCAGTCTCGGGCACCAACGACATTCGTGTATACTGAAGCCCTTCAATCGACTCCGCAAGACCCATTCGTAATAAATTATTATACTCCGGTGACTGCCCTTTTTTCTCCTTTAACGGGCGTCGAAGTGTTCTATCACCAATTTTATAAACTTTTGCACGTGAACGAAGCTTATATTTGGCAGCGTAGAGTTTAGCAAGCGAACCTCGTATAATATAAGAACAAAAATTCACTATCTTTTTTCGATTATCGGCAAATCGATACCACTCGACCATTGTAGTCAAAAGCTTGTTCATTTGTGCGTTCGTATGCGCTTGTGTGGCGTGAAACATCCGGAAACACGGTTGCGGGTCCGGATCTCTATCCCCTTTTAAGAATCCCAATTTTCTAAACTGTTTAATGCATTGTTTGAGACTCGCGGTTACCGATAATAAAGTACCAACGCCTTTTTCACTTATGATTTTACCACCCGTTGCAGTATATCTAAGAGTCGGATATACAACTCTTCTACATAAAACATGATCAAGAAACATTATTCCTTTTGTTATATGCTCAATCGGGAGAGACTCGTTATCGAGTTTGAGCATGTATTTCTGATCACAAAACTCAATTAACTGTTTTCTAAGAATCGCTGCATCAGCTCTCGGCCCACGAACTCCAATCAAGAAATGACCACCGAAACGTATATAATCGATTTTTCGGGTTTTATCGGGCCCGCTAGTCGGAACGAACTCAGGCCACGATGTATTCCCTTGGTCAACTTCTCCTTCTGGACTATTCCATATTACGTCACTCTTTGACGGCCGGTAAAATTCTTTAATTTTACCCTCCATCCAACGGTCTAATTCATCTAGACAAATGTTAGCAAGTAACGGGCTTAAAATCCCGCAATGCCCCCAAGTAGGAACCTTTTCAGCTTCTTCAGGCGCAAACCCGAAAAACGACTCTAACCAATACGGGTCGGGTTTAGGCTCGTCTTCCGCTAAAACTCGTTTTTTCTGATACTTCCTCTGAATTCTCTTCTTTTCCACAGGCGGGCTTGTGATAACTGGAGTCGTCAACGCAGATTTCACCAAATCAATCACCATTTTATCCCTCACATCCCTCATCAAAGCACTAATCACCAATCCAACTTTCATCCCATCCAAAACCGTACTCAAATCCCCTTTTATATACCACAAATACCCCGCGAAACTCCTCCTAATCACCCTCAACGCAGTATGCGCCGTCCTCCCAGGCCTAAACGCGTAAGACTTCTCCGAAAACCGCGCTTCAAACCCTGGCTCCAAAATCATAAACAAAACCTCCTGAACAATCCTATCTTGAAACGGGCTCGGCTGCGTAGTAGTCAAGATCGCCCTAATCTTCCTCTTCGACAACGACTCATACTCCGTCTTATCCTTCGGCGACTTAATAAAAAACTCTAACCGCGCACCCCACCTAAACCGGTTATCAAGAACCGCGTTTCTAAGCGCAAGTAAATCCTCAAGTGCTGATCTTTGTACCGAACTTTTCGGCATGTAAGCACCCATTTCATCAGCACAAACTTTCTGATAAGCTAAGACCCATAACTCAAATCTTCTTAAGTAATTAGTTAAATTGGTGACAGTTTGATTAGGGTTTCTAAAACTTTCTATCCATAACTCTGAACAGACTGATACACCGTCTTCTTTCATTAGGGTTGATGGGTCATTTGGGTCTGGGCTGACATTATTTTTTCTAAAATTGTAGTTGTAATTGCTGTTGTTATTGAACTGGGTTGATGTGTACATGAATGCCCTAAATAAAGTGAACCCATTTGTTCGAGGGTTTGAAATGGTTGATGTGCGTGTGGGGTTTAGTAGTATTGAATGACAGAGAAAAGTAAACCGGCGATTCATCTAACCTGAAATTGAAAAGTGCTCCAGCGATGAGGTGGGTAGAGAGAATCGAGTTACAGTCGCTGTGTCCGTGAAGAAGATGACTTGCAGAGCAACCTTCAGCCCAGCAGCTATGAATTAGGTCAGATATAAGCCCATCTTGAATTGGGCCACATTGAACTATTGGATTATTGGAGTATTGGGTAGAGGTGTAAAGAAAAACCAGTTTGGGCCCACCGAGTCACCGACCGGTTCCGGTACGGTACGGTTTGGTTCGAACCCAACCCGACGGTTTTGAAACAGGTTTGGGTTTTTGTGCTCAGAGTTGGTTCCAACCCGAACTGATTTGAGCCCGCCTTAAAGGAAATTAATAAATAAACTCGGTTAACGCTAAAACCGGTTTTGAACACGATTCAAAACGGTTTGGGTGGGTTTGGGTTTTCAACCTTAGAACCGGATCTTAATTGGAACCGATTTTGGCTAAACTGGTCTGAGCCCAAACTTAAAAACCGGTTCGGTTTGGACCAAACTGGTATTTGTACGCCTCTAGTATTGGGTCATTGGATCGTTTTTCTTGTTTTATTATATTAATTTTTGGGAAAGAAAAACTATTTATTTTTACTCTTTTGAACTTCCGTTTTCCTCACTTTTCCCTTCATAATGAATCTATATTAAATATTAATTGTTTTCTTTGTTGTTTACTCTTTAAATGTGTCTCTAATAATGTGTATGTTAAACAAAATGCAATCTTCTGTCATGTCGAGTGTTGGCTACAATTTGGCTGTTTCATTATATGTCTGCTTATATTAGTTTAAACTGTTATGTTAAACAAACAGTTTGTTGATTGGTTTTTTTGTATTTAGTTTATTTGTTGAAAAAGAAAAAGAAAGAAAGAAGAAATGGATTACATGCGGCAATTTTGACTAATTACATAAGGAGTGGATTGACATGGGTTAGGGTGTCCGGGGCGCCTGCGGGGAGGGGTGCGGTGAGTGTACTCTCCGATCAGGAACACCGCCGCCGACCCCTCGGTGACCCAAATCGGGGAGTGGGGAGCGGGTATCATTCACCGTGTGAAACTTGTATATTTTTTAGTTTTTTTTTTTTCCTTGTGATTTTGTAGGAGGATGAAGAACAAAGAATTTGCAGGTGAAGATGAAAGTGTAGGTTAAAACAAGAAGAAGAAGGGGAGGAGGAGGAAAGAAGAAGAAGAAAAAGAATTTTCAAATATAACCCTTAAGTTTTATTTTTAATTTAAAAAAACACTTAAATTTTTTTATTACTTTTAAAAATACCACTCAAACTTGTTTTTAATTAAATGAAATGTTCTATATTTTATTTTTATTTAGTTTTAATTTATTTAAATTATGTTTTGCTTTTATAAAAATATTTATATAAAAAAAATAAAACCGAGTCCCTAAGAGAGGAGTGCCGCCATCAAATTGAGGGTGTGGAGGAGTTAAGTGGGGAGTTGACGTGACGCGTGCTGATTGACTGTGGGTAAGAAAGGTCACTCCCCACTTAGAGGAGTGCCCCTTACACCCTTATGTATTAGTTCTCAGCGGGTAAAACAGGTAAACTAGAAAAAGAAACAATAGAAATGAGTAAAACACGACAAATATTTCTAAAAATGCATTAATTTTTTTTGTTTGAAAGGAAAATTTCATGATTGTTTTATGCATTAATTCAATGATTTATTAGTGAAATACTATACTTTTGTAATTTTGTTTGGCCTACTAATTAATTTATAAAAATATGACTGAAAAATAGTATTTGTCTATTAAACGTGCTAAAATGAGGTTACAATGTACAAAAGGGGGTAGCGGCGCAGCTTGTTGCCCGCTTACCGGCTATCTTGGTGTAATTTGTTTGACCTTATATATAAATATAACATGTTTATCTAAAAAAAATGAGGTTACAATGTACATGTATGTATTAAGATCATGGACTTTTTGGGGCCTATTTTTTATACATTTGTTTGTCTTAGCATATAAATTTTTTTAGAGGATTGTATATGATACGGGTCAGGCACATACAGAAGAACCAGGCGACATAAGTCAGGAGGTGGGCCCGTCTGTTCGTGGCTAGGAAGAAGGCCCAGTTTTAATAAAGATCCAATCCAACCAAAGAATCTATCATTTATCTAAATTTCATAGTAATAGTTATCGTTTATTTAGTTCCTTGAATTGTGGGTTTTTATATTTATCCTTTATTTCCTTTTCGTATTTAAACTCTGGTACCATTGGTTGGATTGTTAAGTATTTTGATAATAAGAATTTCTTTTGAACAATTATTTTTGTTCTTTGTCGTTCGGGTCTTCGACGGCAGGTTATCACGCTAGGGTTCTAGCGTTCGCTTGTATACGAATCCGTATCAAGTGGTATCAGCAGCTCGGGTTACTCAGGATGTCTGCGCAAGGGGGAGATCGTCGTCATCAGCACCGTAGATTCGCCGCCGGAGGCAACGGTCATGAACAACGTGATCCTCGCGACGTTGCTGAGATTGAACGTCTACAACAACGGATTCGTGAGCTTGAACTAAACCAGTTTCAACACGAAGATGATTCAGCCACAGATTCGGTTATATGGGACGAGGAAGAACAAGGATTTCACAACGTGTTCGGCCGGCGCCAGCGTCGTGATCAGCCTCCACAACAACCGGACCCCATTCGGGCTTTGGGTATTCGTACAGAGATCCCGGAATTCCAGGGAAACATGCAACCGGACGATTTCATCGATTGGCTTCAAACAGTGGAACGTATATTCGACCTCCGGGATATCCCCGACAATCTCAAGGTAAAACTAGTTGCTATTAAATTAAAAAAAACATGCTTCGTTGTGGTGGGAACATGTGCAGAACCAGCGCTACCGGGAGGGAAAGCACAAGGTAGAATCGTGGGACAAGATGAAACGATTGTTGAGATCAAAGTTTTTGCCTGTTAATCATCGGCAAAATTTTTTTTTAGATTATAACAATTTGAGGCAACAATCTTTAACTGTGGAAGAATATGTTGCGGAGTTTGAACGCATGCGTATGCGCTGCGGTATAGATGAAGAGGACGAACAAATTATTGCCCGTTTTTTAGGGGCACTACGATCCGAGATCTCGGACGTGGTTTACTTACAACAATATTGGTCTTTTAATGATGTTTGCAAGTTAGCGTTACAGGTGGAGAAACAATTACTAGCTAAACAGCGACCGCCCGCCCGCGCTCCAACCACTGCTAGATTTCCAGCAACGTCCACATCACAGCCAAGAGGCGGCCCAATCAAAGCCGACCTCCTACCAGCCCCAACACCCCAAACCGGTTCCTCCAGTAGTAATTTTCAAAATAGATGTTACAAATGTCACGGCATTGGTCACCTTAAAAAAGAGTGTCCCAATAAACAGGTTCTTGCTTTTGTTGACGAAACCGCGCCAGAGTATGATACGGCAGATGAGGAAGAGGCAACAGAAATTATTTTCCCCGATCGGGGTGAAGCACTTGTTATTCGGCGTATGCTAAACACGTCAGTAAACGACCAATCCGATGACACGCAATGGCTTCGAAACAACATCTTCCGCACAAAGTGTACATCTAAAGGCAAGGTTTGTAATGTTATCATTGATGGAGGTAGCTGCGAAAATATTGTATCAAGCGAAATGGTGGAAAAACTAAAATTACCACTACACAACCACCCGGAGCCGTACCAACTTACGTGGTTAAAAAAGGGTAATCTTCTTAAAGTAACCCACCGGTGTTTGGTTCCCTTCTCCATTGGTAATAAATACGCGGACGAACTATGGTGTGAAGTCATCCCTATGGATGCATGTCATCTATTATTGGGTCGCCCGTGGCTATATGACCGACGAGTAAAACACGATGGGTTTCGTAATACTTACTCTTTCAAGAAGGATGGTCTTAATATAACATTGGCACCAATTGATCCTAAACAGGAGGACTCCACGTCAATGTTGGTCACCAAATCAGAATTCACATCCCTAGCCACTAATAATAAAAATCATCTTATTTTTGGTATGTTGATTGCTGAAGAAAACCCCACCATACCGCAAGTTCCACGGGAAGTCCAGCCACTCTTGACCGAGTTTAGTGATATTTTTCCTACCGACATCCCTCCTGGTCTTCCGCTCATACGGGAAATCCAACATTGTATAGATTTTTTTCCAGGTGCAAGTATTCCAAACAAGCCCGCTTATCGAATGAATCCGAAGGAGTTTGCGGAATTACACCGCCAAGTAACAGAACTTTTGGAAAAAGGCCTCATTCGGGAGAGTATGAGTCCTTGTGCTGTTCCGGCTCTACTCGTACCCAAACCGAATGGTACTTTTCGGATGTGTGTTGATAGCCGAGCCATCAATAAAATAACAATCAAGTATCGTTTTCCTATTCCTCGATTCGATGATTTGTTAGACCACTTACATGGGGCACAATTTTTTTCAAAAATTGATTTGCGGAGTGGATATCACCAAATTCGAATGCGACCGGGTGATGAATGGAAAACGGCGTTTAAAACACGGGATGGTCTTTATGAATGGATGGTCATGCCGTTCGGGTTGTCTAATGCTCCAAGCACGTTCATGCGTCTTATGAACCATGTTTTCAAGCCGTTTATTGGAAAATGTGTCGTCGTTTATTTCGACGACATTTTGATTTTTAGCCGTAATGTGGAAGAACACCTTAAACATTTAAGGGATATCTTCATGGTGTTAAGAGAACAAAAGTTGTTTGCTAATGAAAAAAAATGTCACTTTCTGACAAATGAAGTTATTTTCTTGGGCTACTCGATTTCAGGGAGTGGAATTCGCATGGATACTAGTAAAATTTCGGCAATTACTACATGGCCACCACCAAAGTCTTTACATGATGTGCGTAGTTTTCATGGTCTCGCGTCTTTCTACCGCCGCTTCATTCGAAATTTTAGCACCATTGTAGCCCCGATTACAGAGTGCTTGAAGAATAGTAAATTCGCATGGTCCGAAGCCGCTCAAGAAGCATTCGACCGATTAAAAAAAGCAGTTACGGAGGCGCCCGTTCTGGCACTACCAAATTTTGATCATTGTTTTCAAGTGGAATGCGATGCATCAGGTGTAGGTGTTGGCGGTGTTTTAAGTCAGCTGAACAGACCAATTGCTTTCTTTAGCGAGAAGTTAACTGATGCGCGACGACGCTATAGTACCTATGACAAGGAGTTTTATGCTATAGTCCGGAGCCTCGAATATTGGCGGCATTATCTGTTACCGGCCGAGTTCATCTTGTACTCCGACCATCACGCTCTCAAGTTCATACAAGGCCAAGCTAAAGCTCAACCCCCGCCATGCTAAGTGGGTCGAAACGTTACAGGACTTCTCATTTGTTATTCGCCACAAAGCTGGATCCGCAAATTCTGTAGCAGACGCCTTAAGTAGGCGACACACGCTAGTCACTTCAACCAAATTCAGTGTCATCGGGTTTCACTCTTTCTCCCAACTATATAAAGATGACCCAGATTTCTGTGACATTTGGTCAAAGACAACAAACAGTCCATTTGGGGACTTTATTAGGCGAGAAGGTCTTTTGTTTAAAGGAAGGAGGTTGTGTGTACCGATGTCGTCGTTTCGAGAAGCCATTATACTTGAATGCCATCAAGGTGCATTAGCTGGTCACTTTGGAAGAGAAAAAACAGTACTGCTAGTGGCCGAACGATTTTTTTGGCCAAATATGGCCAAGGATGTGATCAAAGTTCTCAATCGATGTCGTATATGCCATATTGCAAAAACACATCACACAAATCAAGGCCTTTATACCCCGTTACCTACTCCAGAAAGACCGTGGGAAGATGTGAGTTTGGATTTTGTTCTTGGATTACCTTTAACACAAAGAAAGAAAGATTCCATTATGGTTGTGGTGGATCGCTTTTCAAAAATGGCACACTTTATCCCATGTGCAAAAACATTTGATGCTTCACAAGTTGCCCGGTTATACTTCGCCGAGATTGTACGGTTGCATGGGGTTCCAAAAACTATTACCTCTGATCGCGATGTTAAGTTCGTTAGTCATTTTTGGCGCACGTTGTGGAAGAAGCTAGGAGCCAAATTACAATTTAGTAGCTCACATCATCCGCAAACTAACGGGCAAACAGAGGTTACTAACCGAAGCCTAGGTAATCTACTTCGCTGTCTTGTAGGGGATCATCCTAAGCAATGGGATCTTGCCTTGCCACAGGCAGAGTTCGCATATAATCGTTCAAGTCATAGCTCCACTGGAAGAAGTCCCTTCTTAGTTGTTTATGGAAGAAATCCATTTACGCCACTTGACTTGGCTCCTTTGGCAGATCCTATCACCTTTAGTACCGAGGCCGACGAGCGGGTTGTTCAAATACAGCAACTGCATGAACAAGTCAGAGAGCAAATAACCAAACATAATCTCCAATATCAAGCTCGGGTCAATAAACATCGTCGTAAGGTTGTCTTCAACGAAGGGGATCTTGTATGGATTTACTTACGGAAGGAGCGTTTTCCACAAGGGAGGTATGGGAAGCTCCACCCGAGAGCCGATGGCCCATTTCGTGTTCTTAAAAAAATCAATGATAACGCGTACAAAATTGATTTACCCGGTCACTACAATGTCTCTGCAACATTTAACGTAGCTGATCTTGCTCCATATACTCCGGGGGACGATTTTGATGATGACTCGGGGTCGAGTCGTTTTTTAGAGGGGGAGGATGATACGGGTCAGGCACATACAGAAGAACCAGGCGACATAAGTCAGGAGGTGGGCCCGTCTGTTCGTGGCTAGGAAGAAGGCCCAGTTTTAATAAAGATCCAATCCAACCAAAGAATCTATCATTTATCTAAATTTCATAGTAATAGTTATCGTTTATTTAGTTCCTTGAATTGTGGGTTTTTATATTTATCCTTTATTTCCTTTTCGTATTTAAACTCTGGTACCATTGGTTGGATTGTTAAGTATTTTGATAATAAGAATTTCTTTTGAACAATTATTTTTGTTCTTTGTCGTTCGGGTCTTCGACGGCAGGTTATCACGCTAGGGTTCTAGCGTTCGCTTGTATACGAATCCGTATCAGTATAGATACTTTCTATGAGGTTAGTGATATTTTTACTTGTCTCTTTTATCTGTTCTTATCATAGTTTACTCACCACCTTATGCTAGCAGCCGTCTACTACATTATTAGTACATTTGGTTGGTTGTGTTTTGTTTCTCTTGATTACATCATATGATATCTGAGATACTAGATTTTGTTTTTTTACTTAGCTACACTAATTGATATGGTTATACTTTGTATTTAAAACGAGTTATCGTTAACCCGCGCGTTGCGGCGGAATTTTGATTAAACCCAAATTGGATTTTAAACCCAAATCAATCTGCGTGTTGCTGTTAGGACGTGACGGAATTTCGATTGGTATTAGTCCGGCCTCTTACGGTTCCAACACCAATTTTCGTTCTTTGGCTGATATTTTTATATTAGAAGTTGACATCTTAAGCTAATAATTAGATGCCAAGTTCCGTGAGGTGTGGTGTGTAAGTTGCGGCACACACTTAAAACCATTAGGAAAAGTAATGGTGAAATGTTGTTGTGAGTTGAGAGGGCGACGCAAAACCATAAAAAAAGAAAACTAATGTCAAAAAAAATTCTACAAAGTCGTGCGTGAAAAGGGTTAATATAAAAGTTTCATATCTTACGAACTATAAGATACAAAAACTACATGTTCATATATTCCAACATATATTTTAGTATTTCCAGATATATATATAGTCTCGCGATATCACACAATAAAACTAACAACATTATCTCATACAACCCTAATATTCATAGTAATATAGTATCATGTATATGATATATGGGATACAACAAAACATCATGCAGCGAATACAAAACTACTCAAAATAAAACTAATAATAATAATTAAGCCCAACATACAACCAGCATATATTCATAATATCATATCTGAGATATGTTCGAGAAGAAGAAGACCAATATTAATTAATTAATTTGAGAAACATAAATCTCCAGCCCAAGCTTCCAAAACATGTAGTACATATTAACCGAATTCCATCAAAAGAGCCTTTTATATATAGTTTTACTAGCCTAAGGACCCGTGTATTACACGGGTTGATTAAAGATAATATCGCTTCATCATCGTTGTTTCCATAAAATGTTATGAATATATACACGTCTTGAGACGGATCATGTAAAATCTTTTTATTAACCATCAATATGCAGATATCACAATTCGTTGAAAATCTCTTTATACACCACATTAGTTTTTTTATCTGTAGCTTTTCCGTTGTTGTCAAGTATGAGTATTTTGACCCCATTTCTTGTTTTCACCCTTGATAAGGCAACATACAATAGACCATGAGAGAAGACCGGTTGTTTGAGGTACAAACCAACTCTTGAAAGAGACTGACCTTGACTTTTGTTGATCGTCATTGCAAAACATACGGCCAGTGGAAATTGCCTCCTTTGAAAAGCAAAAGAAAATATCTAATCCGCATATCACCGTTGGTAAAAGAAAATATCTTCATTATCACCGTTGACATAATTTTATGACTTTATACACGTTAAAACACAAAAAAATATATTAGAGTAGAACGACAAATTGAAATACATGAATATACAATGATCACAATTCGTTGAAAATATCCTTATAAACCACATTAGTTGTTTTATTCGTATGGTTAACGTCCCTATATACACCACAATTCGTTAAAGACTTCTTTATACACTTCTTTAGAACCAACATTATAAAATTCTACATGTTGAAACGGGTCAGGTCAAAACCAATACAATTCCTGCAACATTTTAAAATTCTACACGTTGAAACGGGCCAGGTCAAAACCAATACAACATTTTAAAATTCGTTAAGTACCCGTGTGTTACACGGGGTGGTCTCACAATACATAATATTATTTAATAGTGTTTGAGATAAACTTTTAAATAAAATAAATGTTGCATTAAAACAAATCAATTTTACCAAAAGTAGTACTATAATTTATACCTCATAATCTTTAAAAAGTACCGAACATTACTTTTTAAAGATGACAACAATGTCAAATATATATGACAATAGTATATAACCATTTGCCTTTGATAATCGTTTAAAAATATAAGTATCATGAATTTTAGTTCACATGATTTCACATTTTAGATTTTGACCAACACTAAAATATAAATACACCTTTTACATTTTAGAATTATTTCCCACTAAAATTTTATAGTGATCTACTCAATCCTGGGATTATATTGGCTTTTATTTACCAGAATTTGCAGCCAATATTCATTCCTAACCAAATCTTAGGACACAACTGATGGTTTATCTTAACTTCCAAAATATGCCCAAAATACCCCTGCCTTATTAAGTCTCTAGTTCTGGCATATAAATTGCTCTTCCATCGACACCAAAATCTTCCCAACAATAAACCAACCATAACGAACATAAACCCTCTAACCAATCCCAAAATAGCATGTTTCTGAGCATGCAACAAATAGCATTGATCTTGAAGCCACCATACCATGATGCTAGAGATTTTTAATTCATAACCAAAATAGACAAAACAACAAGATGCTATATCAGTCCAAATTACAGATCGTAAAGCAACACCCTACAGCAAACAAACATACTACATACAAAGTAATCAAATCTTGGCAATTCATTTCATGTCACCCGTGTGCCTTTCGCCATATATGTTTTACTCATTCAAACAATTCTTCCTTGATCTCTTCCACCACTTTATAAATCAAAGTGTTCCTTTCATGAAAAGACTTTACGGTTCCTCGCGTTCCATAAACTCCTTGGAGCTTTTAGCCATATAGATGGCTCCTGCCACACTGAATCTGCAGTGCAAAATTGAACCAATAAGTGGTCTCTTGTTTCAGCTGCCACCTCACAAAATGCACATGCTATCATGTTTAAAGTTACCCCATGTTCCCTAGAGCTATTGGTGTCGGGATCTTCCCTCTTCAAACAAATAACCTAACACACATATATAGATATGCACTTAAAGTATATTGAAATCCAATATCACTTGAATCTCATCATAGGTTCATGAGCATCAGGAACAAAATGCAATTTTTTTACATCAATGAAATGGTTAAATATTTGAAGTATAATTCAAACACTGCTTTTATATTTAATTTTACAAATGGTAAAATATAGCTAATATTAAGTGGGTCAAGGTACAGGAATTAAAATGAATTAGGTTAAACAGGTCAAAATAATTCTAAAAAATATGAAACATGTCAAAATAAAGAAATTTAAATGAAATGGGTCAAAAGCTTAGAGTTGATTGGTGATATCCACTGCAAGTGTTGGGTGAAATATAATGTTCAAGATATCAATAACCAAACGCCATGTTATTCAAACCATTCAACTAATGTAGTAAAAAAAGAAGATTGATCAATAAGGTGAAATATAGGTGAAGTTGACTTTGTATACCACTAAAGAGTGATTAGGTCAAATGGTAGCCACAAAAGGGTAACATGTGCATAATATATAAAGGGAGACATGATTTAAGGGTTTTAACATACTGTGAAGCACGTAAAGAACACCATTCATCCTGGTATAACACCATAACTTGTTAGTGTTACGACCCGTTATTGACCCGCCCGATACACCCATTCTCTTACCTTAAAAACAGCCACAACTTTTCTCTAGAACCATCAAGTTAACAAAATTAAGAGAATATATTACTAACCCTTTTATGCTCAAAGTCAACCAAACTACATGCTTGGGCTGCCACTTTAGTGCAACCATGAGAAATAACAAAGCTTCCAGTGGAATCTGGATTAGGCTAGAATTCAACATAGACAAAAAAAAAGTCAAACTTACATGAGGGCCAAAAAAATTAATATAAGTCTTGCAAAATGTATTGAAGAGATGAACAAATGGTCATTATTTTTCAACCTAAAAATAGAATAGACCAAGAATTTTCAACCTGCTACAATATCCATAGGATTGGCTACCCGTAACACACAATTGACTATGAAAGAAGACGGGTTGTTTCAAATACCAACCAACTCTAGAAAGTGACTGCCTTTGACTTTTGTTGATTGTCATTGCGAAACATACGACCAGTGGATGTTTCAAATCTTTATTGGGTATGGCTAACCTAAAAAGTTTTATACTATGTGAGTGATGCATCCTATATAATATATAAGTCTAAATAATATTTTGTAATGAAAAAATCTCTTATATCATGGAAATAATCATAAATTAAGTTCACGTGTGTTATACGGGTTGTATAAAAGAACACTGCTGATGGTTGTGTCCAAACAGCCGGTATTAGTTTCTATAGATCCAACTTGTTGTGAATTCAGCCTAATATGATCTAAACAATGCTTTGGTAATATGGTTAGTAGAATCTTTTTATAAGATCAAACTTGCAGTGTAGTTAAATAATTTATTATTCCAAGAAAGAGCATATTGTTGCCTTCTAGAATAATAATAACAATAATATTAATTGTCTTTACTTGTTTTGCTTATGAGTATGTAATGAAACTAAAACTACTTGAAATAAGATCATATAGAGCAAACTGATGTTAATATGTATAATAACCCCAATTCTTATAACATGAACATAGAAAATCACTACTGCAGCTTAATCATGTTAAAGCCAGTATACTCTCTTAAATTCCACTTGACTCCCTAAAAGCATGCTAAACCATAACTACATACCTCAAATTACCAGTCGCATGATTATTCCTCAAATGCATAACCCATTCTGTCCTTGAATATTTTTGATATGCACAGCCACATATCTGCAAGCTTCTTGGGTATAGACTAACATTAAAGACAAAATTATACAGATTATTATGAAGATATGTGTACAAACTAAGTAACAAATTAGAAAAATGGACAAAAAAGTGTTGGACTGGCAGCTAGGGATGAGCATTTGGTACTGGGTACCAAATTACGTGTACCGAATTTTTCGGATTTGTATTCGGTACCCAGTTTTTGGCCTGCTCGGTACCGGTACCTTCAGTTCGGCACCGGAAAAATACCGAATTTTGCCTTCAAATACCAGTACCACACCGGTCCTGTGTCGGTACAATACCGAACATTTTTCGGTATACGAAAAAAAAGCCTGTTGACTTTGTTGGCTAACTTGATTGTGATGTTCGCATGCCATTTTTTGTCCCCAACGTCATAATTTCTTTCGGAATTCTTTATATGACATGTATCACGTTTTTGTTGTTCAACTATAAAAATTAAAAAAAGAAAATAAAAAGACGAAAAAATAGATTTGAAATCTTTTGTCGAAAACAATCACCCGAAATTAAACTACAATAAAAGTATCAGATTAATAGATTATAACTACAACAATAATTAGAGAGAATGCAAAGTATATACACTGTGAGGGTTATCATGCAAATCAAAAGAGTTGAGACATATACTACAATTTGGAAACTAAATTCTTACAGACTTACAGTGTTGTCTCCTTTCCCTGCCCCTGGCCACGAACAATTATAACTTATAAGTAACCTTCAGTGTAATAAAACAAAAAAAAATATTCTTGAAAAATCAAATACCTTCGCATCAAATTTGGATGCATCGGGTTTGGATATCACGTTCTATTGAGGCGGCTGTACATATTTCAAAACAAAACAAAATCTATTAAATAACTTATGTAGAATTATAGAAACCGGGATAAGGTTGAACAAAATGGTGAATGGATATTAGCGTACCGGGGGAAATTTGGTTCATCGGCATTTGTCTCTGGTGCTACAGCCGCTGCTGTTGTTGCTTACTTCCACATACCACCATCCTCACTCATCATCTCCTACGAAATAGTAGAGTCATCGGGATCGGGTTTGTGATAGGGTGGGAATTTTACCACAACCTCTCGTTGTTCAAGATCGTGACCACCAAAGCCTTTCTTGCTTTCTTTCGGGCCTGTAGTATAGAGCTATATTTTGAATATTATTACTAAATAAGATAGGATGATTTACTTTTACATGTCTTATAATTTAATAAAACTTTTCAAATAAAACAATAGAACTATCTCAGCTCAACCATTTGTATAGAACTATATTTTGAAGTCAGTTTGAAATAAGACGTATTTATGAAATTGATGAAAGTTAAAAACGAAAATCTTCGGTTTAGCAAGTTAATATCGAGCCGAGTTTATATGTGTTCAAGCCAACTCAAACTTAAATTTGAGGTCATTTAATAAAGGAATTTGATTAATAGGAGAAGTCTATGCGAGCATGTTATCATATAAATAACAATAGAATATATATTTATAATAAAAACTAAAAACTCAAGATCGGTAAGGATTACTTGGCGAAAAATTGCATGATAAATATTAAATAGCATGGATTAATTGTTCTTTTGCAGGGGTGAAGCAAGTATAGCTCAACTCAACCAGCAGGTCAGGTCGGGTCAGGTCAGGTCAGCCAACAGGTCAAAACAGTCCGTTTTAAAAGGTTTCCAAATTGTTTTGGGTCAAAACAGGTTCTGGCCAAAATGGACTCGTGAATGAGTCGTGTCAAAATGGGTCATGGGTAGTGCAAACCCATTTGAACCCGTTTTAAGTTAGCGGGTTTTATAAGAATAGCCCGTATTGATCCGTTTTAGTAGACCCAAATTGAGCCATTGTTTAATTTAGCACACCCAAAAACACCCAAATGAAATTTCATCTTTACCCAAATCAACCCAGTTTCCTTTTTACCCAAACCAAATCCGAAGTGTACACAAATCACTACACACAGAACAAAGAAGCAATACCTTGTGATCGACTTCCTTAGCTACACGTGCACTCTTCATCATTAATGCTTGAAATGAAAGTCATGTTTCAAGTTGATAAACAGATGCCTAGAAAGACATACCTCCTTGATACTCAAACTCAGTTGCCACTTTCATCTGATTAGCTGACAATGTGGGCTGATATCTGCAAAACAATTATTTCAATATGTATGATTTCAGAAACAATATAATTACAATGATCATCTATATCTTTGAATTAAACAATGAAAAAGGGTGTTTGCATTAAAAACATACTTTCAGCCACTTTCAACCCATCCGACCCGTTACAATGGCTGCCTTTCAGATTTATTTTGTTCGACCTATTTGAAATACCAGGTTCTTATTTTTTAAACATATCAAGAATCCTCAAAACCCAAAACAATTTCTTTAAACAACATTTTCATTCATCAATTGTATTCAAGATTTCAAGTAATCAAACAAATGTAGCCCACATCTCAAATCAAATCACCAAAACGAATGAAAAAATGACGCATATACATAACATACATGATGAAAATCTCGAAGCAAAAGCATCAAATTACACATGCAGGTTAGTTCGCTTAAGTTTTAGTATATAAACACTACTAATTCATTTAATAAAAAAATAACATATTATTATCAATTCATATAATAAGAATTGACCCATTGGTAAGTAAATGGGGTGTTTAGATATGTGTACTTAAATAGACTAACGCAACCTAAAATAACAGAATCACCTATTTGCCCAAATCTCATCCTTATTATCGATAAAAGTGAAACTATTAACAATTTATGCCAAACACCCCTAAATCAAATTATAACACCCATTTGTCACCTACTGTGTTATATCGTCTTGTTTAAGTTGTAATGAACTATAGAGCAAAACTTGAAAATATGCATGTAAATAAACACCCAAAGAATATACATGCCATATAGTCAAAGTGGAAAAAACTAAGCTGGACAGCAAAACCTGAGACAAAAGTGCTTCAAGTTTCCCACTGTTCATCAAAGATGGGAAAAAGTCACCATGTTCTGGTGGGTTCCTTTAAATCAAACAGATCCACATATTAAAATTTGAACAACTAACTAATACAAAATGTTGTTCATTCAAATCATGTGCCAAATGGGAGGCTTCATGAACACAACCATAGAGACAAATAGTTATTGCATTGAAGTAACAAAAAGAAAAATATTGGATTTTGAATTACCATCCATCCTTGCCAGTTTTCCCTTTATATGTAAATAGCAAATGTCTATAATAGTCACCTTTTATGTATCTTCATGTGTGTCGAATGAGTTCATTCATTACATGTCTTTGGGTTCAATCAGTCTGCATGAACAACCAAACCAAGAATTATTCTTTTTTTCTAAATTTAACGCTCGTGAGGTTGTTCAGAATTTAATTCTCGAACATCCCTTGTCCAGTTTATTTGTTTTTTGACATCTGGCTATCCATATGTTTGACAACTGAATATGTAAAGTAGCACAAGATTGATTATTGACCGGTTCCAATTAGAAAAAAATAAACATAAATTTGTCATACTCGACATTACAGCACTGTGATAATACCCTAAAAACAATCATAAATCTGATCACCTTTTTGGGATTGTTTCAATGAAAAACTTATTCGCATCACCAAGTACCTTCAATCACATTTGAAATATACACAATTTCATATGAATCATCATAACAGCTTCATAAACATATAAACACTAATCATATAAATGCAAAATATAATAAGAAAAACGGAGTAAAGAATCGAGTAAAATAAGTAAATACCCATGAGCATGATGTAACACCTCGAAAATTCGTGTTCAATGAAATAACGACACGTGTCATGTAAGACAAAAAGCGTTGTAAACCCGGATTTAATAAAGATGTTTTGGCAGGATTTAAAAGTGTCGTCATGTCAATTTTCACCTCTGAACGACCTCATTTATAAATCCCAAGACCCAATTATATTTTACACACATCTAACATATCTTAAATCCAGAAATTGACGACAATAATTGAATTCGAAGTGCATGATAGGTTCCTATGGAAATTTCTACGGTAAACCTTCAATTTCGGCACTTTCAATAAGGATTCAATGAAACATACCAAAGTGGTAGGGTATGTCACTGTTCAAGGCACATTTTAGAGGCCCCTTACTGTAAAATAATGTCCCAAATTCGAAACAAGTGGTTGCCCCTTCGAATGCCTGAAAGAACAACAACTTTTGGCTGCTGATGAAGGCTTGCGCTCCGCAAGCATACTCCTTACGGTGCGCAAGCAGTGCCCAGTTCCAATATTTTCGGCTGTTTGTTGTTTAAACGCATGGAACTGACTTTTATCCGAGTTTCCTCATAATGTGAGACCCCTAAACACCCCCTAGACATTTAGGGACACTTATTAGCGGGTTATGGTCAGTAGTAGACTTATTTGTCAACACTTCGTGGAGCCTTGGTTACTATATAAAGCTCCTAAGTGCAACACTTTGATCATTCATTCCTCAAGCATCTTCTGATCAATTGTGGAGCACAAGAGCACCTTCCAGGCCTTCCTAATCGATCATTAGACACTTATAAGTTTGCTTAACCTTCTTTAATTAAGTTTAGCTTAGTTATTTAGCAAAAAGTCAAACCGTCGTAATTACGGTTTGACTTCGAGATTAATTAATAATGGCTCAGTCAAATCTCGAATTAAAAGTACCTTTAAGTAGGTAATTATGTGGGTAATAAACCCTCAAAAGGGTTCCCCCTGATTCCCACTCTAACTAGGTCAAATGTCGGGTCAAACTTGTGAATAAAAAGTCAACAGGATACTTAGTTTCTAATTTATGCATGATTAGCAATGTAGAACACATACAACCTGTTTGATCATTAATATAACAGGTTAATTAGTGTAAAAACATGTCTAAACATGTTCAACCCGACAATTTACTGTTTTGACCCGGTTCGGAACCGAAAGTCGCAAAGCTTTGACTTTTGCGTTGACTTCAGTTCTGACCCGTTTTGGTATGATTTAGAAATACCTAAGAGCTTCATTTGGACCAGGTTACATGCTAGTATAACCCTCTATGATTATACACCATGGTTCATTAGTTAACCAATTAATACGCATGATTCCGTTAATTGCTCATATGTTGACCATGATGCCCTTTTCACTTTAAAACGTGATTTGTGAAAATGTAAAAGTGTAGAAACATTAGTTACTGATATATAAACTTGTATGAAAAGTTTGACATCAGTTTGAGGTGTAGATTGAGAGTTATGCTCATTAGCGTAATTAAGAAGCTTTATGTTAATAAAACGGCGTAATTAGCGTATAGCCTAGTTAAGCCTACTTTTTGATATCAAAATTATTACCCACTGATGTAATATATTATTTTGGGATTTTGAAAAATTTTAATTAATTTTAGGCTGAGCATAACTAATAGTCGTAGGCTTAATCCGGTAATTGTCGGTTTTGCCCTTACGGGCTATAAAATGAGTTTTACATATCTAATTGACTCCAAACCTTTTGCTACTGATCAAATATGATAAATAAATTATTTTAAGCCTTCTGGAATAATAAAAATGTCAGTTTTCTATATAGAACCCGGAAACGGCTTCTAATCGCCTTATTAAGCGTTTTTAGCGCATAGTATGTACAAAGACTATTTTTAAACATACAAGGGTGATACCTACTAATATGTTGGGAAAATTATAATATTTTAACAGTAAGCAAAAGTTGTTTAACTCAGACTTTAGTTTTGAGCTTTACGGCTTATGTGAAATTACCAAAATGCCCCTACGGTGCATAGTTTGGCTATAATTGATAAATTTCACATATATACTTTACCCTACTGTTATAACTTAGTAAAATGAGTATTTTTTCTGATTATATCAGACCTGTAACTCAGGTAAATACTTAAACTCTTTTATAACATTGTAAATGACCAAGCTACCCTTACAAGGCATAGTTTGTGTTTAAATACGTTTCGGGCATAATACAAGACATCTTACTGATGTCACAACATATTTGAAGCATATTAACTTAGGAAACCTGTAAATGGCTCATATGAATACCCGTTACGCTTATTACGCGTTCGGTTCGGTTTATGTAACTAGTTTACATAAATTAGCCTAAACGGGTCAAACCTTATCGGTTTTATCTTAAAATCCAGAATGTGTATGAAATACCCATATTAAACAAGTCTCTGAACTTGTCGGGTCTAAATCACATTCTATCCGGTCTTCGCTTAATCGTGCGTACGAACCGTATCTTTGAAACTAACCGGTCTAAGCTTAAGCTTAACTAAAGACCCGTTAGGATTCTAATAGGTTATTATAAACCTTCGTTTCAGATTAGGAGGACCAGTAAAAGCTACTTGCATTTTGCTTATTGTGATTATTACATTGCTCAGGTAAATACTTTTAACTTATTTTACCTATACGGGCTTGGGTTACGGTATATAAAATACCGCTTGATCGGGCATCAAATCTTCCATCGTTGGGTGGTAAATTGAATAATTTGATCGGCCCGTTTAAACAGTCTTGTTTACTTAAAAGCCTTTGGGGGGTTAATGACCATGTCCCGGATATCCTTGGCATCATTTTACGAAATGGCCACGACTTAAGCGCGAGGTGTAGGCGTACACCCGTCAGTGCATAAAAGAATAATGTGGTGTGTCTATTGATCTTTAACCCGGACACAATCCGGGCTACTGAACGCATAAGGAACATGTAATTCGTTCACGAGATTATATATTTAAATAATTCTCCCAAGTATAAAAGATTAATTTTGCCTCTATGCATTTTAATCAAGTTATAAAATGCTTATGCCACGTGCATCCAAATCAATTTTTAATCAATTTTAAAATGAGTCAGTTGATTGTATTTACCAGTGTAAACTGACGTATTTTCCCAAAAAGATTAAATGCAGGTACTAAGCGTAATTGGCTGGGATTTCTCCTTAGCATCAATAGAAGCCTCGCAAGCTTAAGATGCCTAAGTCTGTTGAACTATTGTTTCCATTTTATTTTCGATCCATCTGTGGATAAACAATCGACTGTTGTGATACATGATATTACAATATTATATTCGGTTGAATTATATCTTTCTTTTGCTTCCGCTGTGCATATTTATATATTGTGTTCTTTGACTATTATGTTGCCAACCACGTCACGATACTCCCCACCGGGCCCACCGGTGACACGTGGAAATCGGGGTGTGACAGGTTGGTATCTGAGCCAACATTGAGTGAATTAAACACTAGCCTTTTGTGTTTAATCTCAATAACACAATTGCACATATCTAAACGTTCGAGTCTAGATAAATAACATAGGACAAATTCTACCTTGTTTGGTTTTTGTTTTGTCCTTTAATTTATATATATTGTTGTTGTTATCTCATGTTGGATTGACAGGATTAAAAATGCCGCCAAGATTCTTCTGAAGAAGAGGACGAGGAAAGGGGCCAATCACCGCCCCCAATGACAACGAGGCAGGACCTTCGAATGTGCGAGCTCCTTCGACCACCGAGAGTGACGATCCCCGACAAAACCGGAGGAACCTCTTCGAGCCGGCTAGACGGTCGGTTTCGCACAGTTCAACGCCTCCTGTTCATAACCCTTACGGGCCACAGCCGGAGTATGAGCCCAATAACCCTCAACCTTCCTACATACCTTTACAGCGATCTTTATCGCATAATTCTTTTGGTGACCCTACACCAGTTTTTAGGGGCCGGTTTAACCCGGCAAACTTTATACAAGAACCCGTGGGTTTTAACCCATTGGGACCGGATGACCACTTCTTAGGAGACAACGCTATGGACATGGACGAGGACACGGATCCTGTCGAACCTGCCAGTGGTACACCAAACCATCCCATTGAGATTTCTGATGGATCTTCTTTCCACGGATCACCCTACGGTGGTCCAGACAGCTTTCAAGCTATGTTTACCCGACACGAATGGTATTATACACCTCCTCGCCATTCACCGCCTCAGCAGCAGCAGCAGGATCCCTCTGTGGATTCAAGGTTTGTGGCAGTCACGCCACCGCCTCCACCGCCACCAGTTCAACCGGCAGCTCCACAACCGCCGAGGCGTAGGAGAACCGGAGCGCGTATGTCTGCGCGGGCAGGAGACTTTCATTTTAGTTCTCCTCGTCAGTCAAGTGGCAGCCATTACCCGCCACTTCAAGAAGATCCACAAATGGGTGGACCTTCACACCCAGTTGCACAGCAACCACCTCCGATGGGTTTTGATAACCCGATTCCAGCATACACGGGTTCTATGGCGTACAACCCGTTCGAACAACCAGCTCACACCAACTACGGTTACGCTGAAGCCGACCCATACATGGTAGCGGCAAATTACATCGCCTTTAACCCAGAAGGACCCTATGGCGCTCCTTGGGGAGTTGGGTACCCAACTCATGGGTACCAGATACCGGCCAGACCTATTATTCGGACGCAATCGCAGCCGCCAAGGTTCTCCCCACCAGAGCGTGAGGAAATTCTTCAGAGACTGGATCAGGTTGAGCGAGACTTTCACCGCGACCGCAGGGAGAGACAGAGCTTCTTCCAAGGATTGACAAGCTTGATCAAAGGGAAGAGCAAGAAGGACCACTGAATCCTTCCAATTGTTGTTGAGCCCCTGCATGGGCAAGTCTTGCTGTATAAACCCCTGCGAGGGTATGCTTGTTTGTTTTGACCCCTGCGTGGGTCTATCTTCCTGTTAACCCCTACGAGGGTATGTTATTGTTTAAGTCCCTACGTGGACTATTATGTTATTTGTGTAAGTCCATGCGTGTACTATTATGATGTTTGTTGTTAAGCCCCTGCGTGGGTAAGTCCTTGTTTAAACCCCTGCGTGGGTAATTTTGTTTATTAAAAAGTCCCGTTTAGGGCGACGTGTAACCTTTTAATAAATTAATGGAATGTAAGTTTATAAATTTCATTTTTGCTATTATCTGCATAAATATATTATATGAAATAAATAAATCAAAATCATTCCTTTTTAATAATAATCTGCCTATTTAAATATTGAATAAGAATCTTAAGTGTGAAACCTAGCCTGAGTGTCATTATGAAGATCTGGCCATGATGGTAAGACCTGTTTAAAAGATTCGTATCCCTGTTAACATCTGAAAATATGTTAACATTCCTTGCAGACGTGATTCATTAAAATCACACACGTCATTCTTATTATTGGATTCTTCAAAAGATTCCTAACCCAAATTAATGATCTCTGAATCATGGGTTTAGATCATCAATTGAGATGATCATATTTTGACCATACGTGGTAATATAGCGCCTACGGGCCCTGCTCATTTCTATATGAGCCAAAAGAAAGTGGTAGCGATGACTCCCTGTCAAATAAAGGTAATGAACTAGGTTAAAACCTTCATGCTGTGATTCTCTGAAATCATAGCTTATAAATTATAAATGTCCTTGTGACTAGGCCTGTTGTGCCAGTATACCTTCATGTCTTGATTATCTGAAATCATGGCTTATATCATCCTATAAGATGATCATATTATTAAACATCCCTTAGAAGGGAAGCGCCTACGGGCTATAGTTAATGACAAGACAGTGGTAGCTATGACTCCCTGTCTAAGAAAGGTAATGAACTATGTTCAAGCCTTAAAAAGCCTTGATTCTCTGAAATCGTAGCTTCTGATTTAAATTGTCCATGTGACTAGGCCTTTTGTGCTACTAATAAAACTATTATTGTTTTATAATTAGGATAAATTATAATAGAAATCCTAAATAAATATGTTTAATAAATTAACCAAATATGGTCTCTGTTCACCATGGTTAATGAATTACCCTAAGGGGCAATTCCATAATAAACTCCCAAATAAACTATTGTCCTTGTTTTCTGTAACAGTCCAATTAAAATGGCTAACTCAGACGAAATTAATAGTCATCCAGTGGAGAATATTGATAACGCCCGGATTAATCTAACGGGTGCCAAATTGAAAGCGTTGGTAGACGACGCAGTTACAAAGGCCTTGGAGCGGCAGTACGAAGAGTATAGTGGGACTCGTAGTAGGACCCTATCTACCCCCGCATTCAAAGCCACCTTCCAAGAAGGATGAACCCAAGAAAGATGATGATAGACTCTCCTCAAACCACAACAGTGCTCCATCTCTGCAGATCGTACCGAAACGGGGGACCCAGGACAAGGGTTGCTCCTATAAATATTTTGTTTCCTGCAAACCCCGGGTATTTCACTGGGGAGAAAGGAGCCATTGACTGTATGACGTGGCTGGATGAAATGGATACGGTTGTGGATATAAGCGGATGCGCTGAGAAGGATGTGGTCAAGTATGTGTCGCAATCTTTTAAGGGGGAAGCTTTAGCCTGGTGGAGATCTCTGATTCAAGCCACTGGGAAAATCCCATTGTACAACATGTCGTGGGATCAATTTGTTGCCCTCATCAGGGAAAATTACTGCCCCCAACATGAGGTTGAGAAGATAGAGGCTGATTTTCTATCATTGGTTATGACAAACCTTGACTGTCAAGCTTACCTCACGAGCTTCAATACGATGTCCCAGTTGGTTCCGTATCTGGTAACCCCGGAGCCAAAAAGAATAGCTTGTTTTATCGGTGGTTTAGCCCCGGAAATTAAGGCAAGCGTAAAGGCTTCTCGGACAGCTACTTTTAGATCTGTAGCTGACATATCTTTGTCCCTCACTTTGGATGCGGTCAGGCAAAGATCGCTGAGGAATAAGGATGCTGAGAAGAGAAAACGTGAAGATGATAATTCGCGGAGGTCTAGCAAGAAGCACCGTGGGAACGGTGACAACAAGAGGGGGTCCGAGTCAAGGAAAGATGGGCACCAGTCTAGTGATAAGCCCAAATGCAAGATTTGCAAGAAACATCACTTTGGAAAGTGAAGACTGGAATCAAACTCACAGACTCAGTCGAAAACTTTTGCCTGTGGTATATGCAAGTCGAAGGATCACAAGACCTTGGATTGCAAAAAGCTAAAAGATGCAACGTGCTACCGTTGCAATGAAAAGGGGCACATTAAAACCAACTGCCCTAAATACGCCAAGAAGCCTGAAGAGGCTAAGAAGACCAATGCTAGAGTCTTCAGGATGGATGCGAAGGAAGTGGTACTTGACGATAATGTGATTACAAGTAATTTCCTTGTAAATGATGTCTATGCAAGAGTACTTTTTGATTCAGGCGCTGATAAGTCTTTCGTAGATAATAAGTTTTGTGAATTGTTGAAATTGCCTGTTAAAACTTTAAGTGTGAAGTATGAGGTGGAGTTAGCAGATGGCACCATAGAAACCGTTTCAACTGTGTTAGATGGATGTGTCATATCTATTAAGAACCACTCTTTTCCTCTGTCCCTACTTCCCTTTAAGTTAGCCGGTTTTGACATCGTTTTGGGTATGGACTGGTTATCTCACAACCAAGCCCAAATTGTCTGCAACAAGAAACAAGTGGTGATAAAGACTCCGTCTGGTGAACCACTTACCATTCGGGGAGATACCCAGTATGGGCTGCCTGAGCAAGTGACTATGCTCAAGGCTTCTAAGTGCTTAAAGAAGGGTTGTGTCATCTACATGGCACACGTGATTATTGACGAGCCTAAACCAAAGATTGAAGATATCCCCGTCATTTCTGAATACCCAGAAGTTTTTCCTGAAGAACTACCTGGTTTGCCACAAGATAGACAAGTCGAATTCAGAATTGACATCATCCCTGGAGCAGCACCTGTTGCCAGAGCACCTTATAGGTTGGCGCCCACAGAGATGAAGGAATTAAGAACGCATCTGGATGAATTGCTAGCTAGAGGTTTCATTAAACCTAGTTCGTCTCCATGGGGAGCGCCAGTCCTATTTGTCAAGAAGAAGGATGGATCGATGCGTCTGTGCATCGATTATCGGGAGCTGAATAAAGTCACGATAAAGAATAGGTATCCTTTGCCCAGGATCGACGATTTGTTCGATCAATTGCAAGGAGCAAGTTATTTCTCGAAGATTGACTTGAGGTCAGGCTACCATCAACTGAAGGTTAGAGATGAAGACGTACATAAAACTGCATTTAGGACTCGTTATGGTCATTACGAGTTCCTAGTGATGCCTTTTGGGCTCACTAATGCACCTGCCGCGTTCATGGATCTCATGAATCGCGTTTGCAAGCCTTACTTAGACAAATTCGTCATCGTTTTCATCGACGACATTCTTATCTATTCGAAGAACCAAGCTGACCATGAGAAACACCTTCGCTGTATTCTCAAACTTCTACATCATGAGAAACTCTACGCCAAATTTTCCAAATGTGAATTTTGGCTTCGAGAAGTCCAATTCCTTGGACATGTGATGAGTGAGCGTGGTATCCAAGTGGATCCCGTTAAGGTTGAAGCAGTTATGAACTGGCAAGAGCCCAAGACGCCTACAGAGATTCGTAGCTTCCTGGGATTGGCAGGATATTATAGGCGTTTCATCGAAAAATTTTCAAGGATTGCTGCACCCCCAACCTCCTTAACTAAGAAGAAGGTTAAGTTTGTTTGGGGCCCTAAGCAGCAAGAGCCCTTTGATATCCTAAAGCAGAAGTTGAGCAACGCTCATGTTTTGACATTGTCAGATGGAATAGAAGATTTTGTGGTTTACTGCGATGCATCGCACACTGGCATGGGGTGTGTGCTTATGCAGAAAGGCAAAGTTATTGCCTATGCATCACGACAGTTAAAGGTGCACGAAAATAATTACACCACCCATGACTTGGAATTGGGTGCCGTTGTATTCGTACTAAAACTGTGGAGGCATTATTTATATGGGATCAAGTGTGTGATCTATTCAGATCACAAGAGCCTTCAACATCTGTTTAACTAGAAGGATTTAAACATGAGGCAACGCCGTTGGATGGAGACTTTAAATGATTATGATTGTGAAATCAGATATCATCCCGGCAAGGCGAATGTAGTCGCTGATGCCTTGAGTCGAAATGAAAGGGTGAAACCCATCCGAATCAATGCCAAGCGCATGGAGATAAAGAACAGTTTGATTGAAAGGTTGTTAGTTGCACAGAAAGAAGCTGTGTTGGAAGCTAACTATCCTAACGAAAAGCTAGGAGTAACTGAGGAGCAGTTATCTCTTGGCAAAGACGGAATTCTGAGATTGAATGGACGAATATGGGTTCCAATTTATGGAGGACTTCGAGATGTTATCCTTCAGGAAGCCCATAGTTCTAAATATTCCGTTCATCCTGGAGCTGATAAGATGTACCAGGATCTAAGGGCAAACTATTGGTGGATAGGCTTGAAAAAGTCTGTAGCTGCCTATGTAGCTAAGTGCTTGACTTGTGCGCAAGTCAAAGCAGAACATCAAAAGCCGTCAGGCTTGCTACAACAGCCTGAACTTCCTACGTGGAAGTGGGAAATGGTAACCATGGATTTTATCACCAAGTTACCTAAGACAAGGAAAGGAAATGATACAATATGGGTGATAGTTGATAGACTGACTAAGTCAGCACATTTCCTACCCATCAAGGAGACTTATAGCTCCGACATGTTAGCCCAGTTATACGTGGATAAGATTGTAGCCTTACATGGCATACATGTGTCTATTATCTCTGACAGAGATACTAGATACACGTCACATTTTTGGAAGAGCTTCCAACAATCTTTGGGCACGCGTTTGAATTTTAGTACAGCTTACCATCCTCAGACAGACGGTCAGAGTGAGCGTACTATTCAAACTTTGGAAGACATGCTACGCGCATGTGTGATCAATTTGGGTGGTAGTTGGGATAACCACCTACCACTAATTGAGTTCTCCTACAACAATAGCTACCACACCAGCATAAAGGCTGCGCCTTTCGAGGCCTTATATGGTAGAAAGTGTAGAACGCCCGTTTGTTGGGCGGAAGTTGGAGATGTCCAATTATCAGGACCGGAGATAGTGTTTGAAATGACGGATAAGATTGTCCAGATTCGTGACCGTCTCAAAGCTGCCCGAGATAGGCAGAAGAGTTACGCAGATCCAAAGCGTAAAGCTTTTCACTTCGAAGTAGGTGACAATGTATTGCTTAAAGTATCACCCTGGAAGGGAGTGATGCGATTTGGTAAGAAAGGCAAGCTAAGCCCGAGATACATAGGACCTTTCGAGGTTATCGAACGTGTCGGGTCAGTTGCCTATAAGTTAAACTTACCGGAAGAGCTCAGTGGAATTCACAATGTGTTCCACATCTGCAATCTGAAGAAGTGTTTCGCTGATGAATCACTGGTCATACCACATACAGATGTGCATATAGATGAGAGCTTGAAATTTGTGGAAAAACCATTGTCGATTGAAGATCGACAGATTAAGAAGCTTCAAAGGAAGCATGTGCCTATTGTAAAGGTCAAATGGGATGCCCGTAGAGGTCCCGAGTATACGTGGGAGGTTGAATCCACCATGAAAGAAAAATACCCTCATTTGTTTCAGTAAATCTCGAGGTCGAGATTTCTTTTAAGGGGGTGAGGATGTAACACCTCGAAAATTCGTGTTCAATGAAATAACGACACGTTTCATGTAAGACAAAAGCGTTGTAAACCCGGATTTAATAAAGATGTTTTGGCAGGATTTAAAAGTGTCGTCATGTCAATTTTCACCTCTGAACGACCTCATTTATAAATCCCAAGACCCAATTATATTTTACACACATCTAACATATCTTAAATCCATAAATTGTCGACAATAATTGAATTCGAAGTGCATGATAGGTTCCTATGGAAATTTCTACGGTAAACCTTCAATTTCGGCACTTTCAATAAGGATTCAATGAAACATACCAAAGTGGTAGGGTATGTCACTGTTCAAGGCACATTTTAGAGGCCCCTTACTGTAAAATAATGTCCCAAATTCGAAACAAGTGGTTGCCCCTTCGAATGCCTGAAAGAACAACAACTTTTGGCTGCTGATGAAGGCTTGCGCACCGTAAGCATACTCCTTACGGTGCGCAAGCAGTGCCCAGTTCCAATATTTTCGGCTGTTTGCTGTTTAAACGCATGGAACTGACTTTTATCCGAGTTTCCTCATAATGTGCGACCCCTAAACACCCCCTAGACATTTAGGGACACTTGTTAGTGGGTTATGGTCAATAGTAGACTTATTTGTCAACACTTTGTGGAGCCTTGGTTACTATATAAAGCTCCTAAGTGCAACACTTTGATCATTCATTCCTCAAACATCTTCTGATCAATTGTGGAGCACAAGAGCACCTTCCAGGCCTTCCTAATCGATCATTAGACACTTGTAAGTTTGCTTAACCTTCTTTAATTAAGTTTAGCTTAGTTATTTAGCAAAAAGTCAAACCGTCGTAATTACGGTTTGACTTCGAGATTAATTAATAATGGCTCAGTCAAATCTCGAATTAAAAGTACCTTTAAGTAGGTAATTATGTGGGTAATAAACCCTCAAAAGGGTTCCCCCTGATTCCCACTCTAACTAGGTCAAATGTCGGGTCAAACTTGTGAATAAAAAGTAAACAGGATACTTAGTTTCTAATTTATGCATGATTAGCAATGTAGAACACATACAACCTGTTTGATCATTAATATAACTTGGTAATTAGTGTAAGAACATGTCTAAACATGTTCAACCCGGCAATTTACTGTTTTGACCCGGTTCGGAACCGAAAGTCGCAAAGCTTTGACTTTTGCGTTGACTTCAGTTCTGACCCGTTTTGGTATGATTTAGAAATACCTAAGAGCTTCATTTGGACCAGGTTACATGCTAGTATAACCCTCTGTGATTATACACCATGGTTCATTAGTTAACCAATTAATACGCATGATTCCGTTAATTGCTCATATGTTGACCATTATGCCCTTTTCACCTGTAAAACGTGATTTGTGAAAATGTAAAAGTGTAGAAACCTTAGTTACTGATATATAAACTTGTATGCAAAGTTTGACATCAGTTTGAGGTGTAGATTGAGAGTTATGCTCATTAGCGTAATTAAGAAGCTTTATGTTAATAAAACGTTGTAATTAGCGTATAGCCTAGTTAAGCCTACTTTTTGATATCAAACTTATTACCCACTGATGTAATATATTATTTTGGGATTTTTGAAAAATTTTAATTAATTTTAGGCTGAGCATAACTAATAGTCGTAGGCGTAATCCGGTAATTGTCGGTTTTGCCCTTACGGGCTATAAAATGAGTTTTACATATCTAATTGACTCCAAACCTTTTGCTACTGATCACATATGATAAATAAATTATTTTAAGCCTTCTGGAATAATAAAAATGTCATTTTCTATATAGAACCCGGAAACGGCTTCTAATCGCCTTATTAAGCGTTTTTAGCGCATAGTATGTACAAAGACTATTTTTAAACATACAAGGGTGATACCTACTGATATTTTGGGCAAATTATAATATTTTAATAGTAAGCAAAAGTTGTTTAACTCAGACTTTAGTTTTGAGCTTTACGGCTTATGTGAAATTACCAAAATGCCCCTACGGTGTATAGTTTGGCTATAATTGATAAATTTCACATATATACTTTACCCTACTGTTATAACTTAGTAAACTGAGTATTTTTGCTGATTATATCAGACCTGTAACTCAGGTAAATACTTAAACTCTTTTATAACATTGTAAATGACCAAACTACCCTTACAAGGCATAGTTTGTGTTTAAATACGTTTCGGGCATAATACAAGACATCTTACTGATTTCACAACATATTTGAAGCATATTAACTTAGGAAACCTGTAAATGGCTCATATGAATACCCGTTACGCTTATTACGCGTTCGGTTCGGTTTATGTAACTAGTTTACATAAATTAGCCTAAACGGGTCAAACTTTATCGGTTTTATCTTAAAATCCATAATGTGTATGAAATACCCATATTAAACAAGTCTCTGAACTTGTCGGGTCTAAATCACATTCTATCCGGTCTTCGCTTAATCGTGCGTACGAACCGTATCTTTGAAACTAACCAGTCTAAGCTTAAGCTTAACTAAAGACCCGTTAGGATTCTAATAGGTTATTATAAACCTTCGTTCCAGATTAGGAGGACCAGTAAAAGCTACTTGCATTTTGCTTATTGTGATTATTACATTGCTCAGGTGAATACTTTTAACTTATTTTCCCTATACGGGCTTGGGTTACGGTATATAAAATACCGCTTGATCGGGCATCAAATCTTCCATCGTTGGGTGGTAAATTGAATAATTTGATCGGCCCGTTTAAATAGTCTTGTTTACTTAAAAGCCTTTGGGGGGTTAATGTCCCGGATATCCTTGGCATCATTTTACGAAATGGCCACGACTTAAGCGCGGGGTGTAGGCGTACACTCGTCAGTGCACAAAAGAATAATGTGGTGTGTCTATTGATCTTTAACCCGGACACGATCCGGGCTACTGAACGCATAAGGAACATGTAATTCGTTCACGAGATTATATATTTAAATAATTCTCCCAAGTATAAAAGATTAATTTTTCCTCTGTGCATTTTAATCAAGTTATAAAATGTTTATGCCACGTGCATCCAAATCAATTTTTAATCAATTTTAAAATGAGTCAGTTGATTGTATTTACCAGTGTAAACTGACGTATTTTCCCAAAAAGATTAAATGCAGGTACTAAGCGTAATTGGCTGGGATTTCTCCTTAGCATCAATAGAAGCCTCGCAAGCTTAAGATGCCTAAGTCTGTTGAACTATTGTTTCCATTTTATTTTCGATCCATCTGTGGATAAACAATCGACTGTTGTGATACATGATATTACAATATTATATTCGGTTGAATTATATCTTTCTTTTGCTTCCGCTGTGCATATTTATATATTGTGTTGTTTGACTATTATGTTGCCAACCACGTCACGATACTCCCCACCGGTGACACGTGGAAATCGGGGTGTGACACATGAGCTGCTCTAATGGCTTAATTGACTTGGGGATTCACTGGAACACTATTCAAAAAAATTGTGATGTCTCTGAATTCAAAGTCGAGCTACGTACATACAAAGTTAAACAAAAAATCAGTCGATTTAAAAACAAAAACCATTATGTGAAGCATACATGATTTTGAGCAAAAAATAAAAAATATCAAAAACTATTGAAGCTAAACATAAGTGAACATCATTCGGCTAACGGATCTTACACGACATGAGATGTGACAAACAATAAATCTTTTGCCAATCTAAGCAAATGTTCCCACCCAATATCTTCAATCTAGAATAAGCATCAATTAATAAAAAGTTAGTCAAGGAAACTAATTTGCTATGCATACATGTTGTCACCAGCTAATTACCTCAGCGTAAACGGCAACAGGAGAAAGATAATGTCAGGGCCATATTCATACTGTCATGAGCAATATGAAATTAAGACTTCAACAAACTATGCAATAGAGACTCTAATATTTATACATTTATAAACACTAAAGTAGGAAAATTAACATCAATTTTAAATAATATTCAGTAGCGTAGATTTCATAATCATATATAACACATAAGTTATTTACAAAACACGAAAGAAATGGATAAAAGATAAGTAAGCATTTTGCCTCATAACCCATTTTGACCCGTTACTAAACCCATCCAACACACTTAGTTTGCCACCTCTAACGGTTGCTTAAACTATTATATGTGTTTGAAATTAATTTGATAATAAGAGAATGACTCACATTGCAAATTTAACACGGATAGAGTCTAGTCTATGGATTAGCCTTGTTAACCTAATTTAAATAACAATGCACACAAAACTGGGTTAGTAATCAATACAACATTTACGATAACTCACGAGATCAAACCCTCACAACGAATGACAAAGTGCGATACTTAAACATCCATCGAATTAACGACGAATGACAAAGCATAACCCTAATGTGGGCAGCACTTAAACATCCATTGGATATATTGATCGATCGGACAATGAATCGTAATAGCGATCGAGCTATTACCCTGTTTTGCGGCAGCAATTAGTGAATCGTGTGTGTTTTTGTAGTATTCTGATCGTAACTCAGTGCATGTAGCGAGAATTTACGTCGTTTTAATTCCAGAATTCAAGTGCCAATGCCTACTATTTATATATGAATTTTGCCAAGCTTACGGACTGTAAGACTCAACCCTTACGGTCCGTAAGGGACACGAAATCACTTATAGAGTAGCCACGTCTGGGACTAGCTTTGCTGACTTGACTGTTTTGTAAATTCGATTTTTGACAACGAGAATTTAAGATAATCGTAACTAGGGTTTACCCCCCCCCCCTGAGTTTTAGGGGCCCTGATTCCGATTGTTCTGAAAATTTTAGGGTTTGTGCAGAATCACTTGGGTTTCTCAATTAGGGTTTCCTATTGGACAATTTAATAAATATGACTTTTGATGAGAGTTGTTACATTCTCCCTACCTTAATAAAAATCTCGTCCTCGAGATTTACTGGAATAAATGAGGATACTTTCGCTTCATTTCGGATTCCAGCTCCCAAGTGTATTCAGCTCCTCTCTTTGAATCCCGCTTGACTTTAACCAGAACTAGTCGCTTGTGCTTGAGAAATTTCACCTTTCTATCTTCTATCTGAAGAGGTTTCTCAACAAATTTTAACTTTTCGTTTACCTCTATATCTTGAAGAGGTACTACCAGTGATTCGTCTGATAGACATTTCTTTAGATTGGATACATGAAATACATCATGAACTCCAGTTAACTCTCCTGGTAATTGTAAACGATAAGCAACTGGTCCTATACGTTGGATCACTGGAAATGGTCCTACGTATCTTGGACTTAGCTTTCCTTTCTTACCAAATCTAACCACTCCTTTCCAAGGAGAAACTTTCAACAGTACTCTGTCTCCAACTTGGAATTCTAATGGCTTGCATCTATTATCTGAATAACTCTTCTGGCGATCTCGAGCTGTCTTCAGCCTTTCCTTGATTTGAGTAATCTTGTCGGTCGTCTCTTGCACTATTTCAGGACCTGACAATTGACTTTCTCCTATTTCTGCCCAACAAACTGGAGTTCTGCACTTTCTTCCATATAGTGCTTCAAATGGGGCAGTTTCAATACTTGAATGAAAACTATTGTTATAGGAGAATTCAATTAATGGTAAGTGATCATCCCAATTCCCACCAAAATCTATTACACATGCTCTAAGCATATCTTCTAGAGTTTGGATCGTTCTTTCACTTTGCCCATCCGTTTGAGGATGATATGCAGTACTTAGGTTTAGTCGAGTTCCCATTGCTTCTTGGAAACTTTTCCAGAAATGAGAAGTGAAACGACTATCCCTATCTGATACAATGGAGAGTGGAACTCCATGTAGAGATACGACTTCATCTACATACAACTTTGCCAATCTTTCCATGCTAAAGGTTTCTTTCATAGGTAGAAAGTGAGCAGATTTGGTTAAACGATCCACAATTACCCAAATCGTGTCGTTACCTTTTCTGGTTTTGGGTAACTTAGTAACAAAATCCATTGTTATGAGTTCCCATTTCCATACAGGCATTTCTAACTGTTGTAGTAGACCTGAAGGTTTCTGATGTTCTGCCTTAACTTGTGAACAAGTAAGACATTTAGAAACATATCTATCTATATCCTTTTTCATGCCTATCCACCAGAAATTTTTTCTTAAATCTTGGTACATATTATTGTTTCCAGGGTGTATGGTATACCTAGACTTATGGGCTTCTTCTAAAATTTTATTTCTAAATTCTCCCTGTTTAGGTACCCAAATTCTGCTTTTGTGGAATCTCCAAATTCCATCAGCTCCTTGCTCTAATTCTTTTATTCTTCCTTTCATTCCTTCAGCATCTTCCTTGATTGTTGTTTCCTGAACATTCTTTATTTGTTCCATTAAATCTAATTGTAGATTTAACCTGAGAGCACGAACTCGTCGTTGTTTTTCATGATACTTACGACTTAAGGCATCTGCAACTACATTTACCTTTCCTTCGTGATACTGAATATCACAGTCGTAATCGCTTAGGATTTCCATCCATCTTCTTTGTCTCATGTTTAACTCTTTTTGCCCAAAAATATATTTTAAACTTTTATGGTCTGTATAGATAGTAAATTTACTTCCATAAAGATAATGTCTCCAAATCTTAAGGGCAAAAATTACAGCTCCTAATTCTAAGTCATGAGTTGTATAATTTTCTTCGTGCCTTTTCAATTGCCTTGAAGCATAGGCAATTACTTTCTTGTGTTGCATTAGCACACATCCTAATCCTAGTTTTGAAGCATCATAGTAAACTTCAAAATCTTCAGTCCCTTCCGGTAAAGCTAGGATTGGAGCATTTGTTAATTTTTGCTTCAATATTCTAAAGGCTTCTTCTTGTTTAGGTCCCCATTCAAACTTAATGGCTTTACAGGTTAGCTTAGTTAATGGTACAGCTATCTTGGAAAAATCCTTAATAAACCGTCTATAATATCCAGCTAAACCTATAAAACTTCTAATTTCCATTGCCGATTGTGGAACCCTCCATTTGGTAATTGCTTCTATCTTTGCAGGATCTACATGAATCCCTTCGTGATTCACCATGTGTCCTAAGAATTGCACTTCTTATAACCAAAATTCACACTTCGAGAATTTGGCGTACAACTTTTCTTTTCTTAACAAAGTTAAGAGTATATGCAAGTGTTGACAATGTTCGTCCTGACTTTTGGAATAAATAAGTATATCATCTATAAAAACAATTACAAATTTATCCAAGTACGGTTTACAGATTCTATTCATCATGTCCATGAATGCTACAGGTGCATTCGTTAACCCGAAGGGCATGACTGTAAACTCGTAATGACCATACCTAGTTCTGAAAGCAGTTTTAGGTATGTCTTCTTCTTGTACCTTCAATTGATGATATCCAGAACGTAAGTCGATCTTAGAAAAATATCTAGCTCCCTGGAGTTGATCAAACAGATCATCAATCCTAGGTAATGGGTATCGATTCTTAATTGTAACCTTATTCAATTCTCTATAATCAATACACATTCTCATAGAACCATCCTTCTTCTTTACAAACAATACTGGCGCTCCCCATGGGGATGAGCTAGGTTGTATGAATCCTTTACTTAGTAATTCATCTAATTGTGTTTTCAGTTCTAACATTTCGGTAGGAGCTAACCGATAAGGTGCCTTAGCTATCGGTGTAGTTCCAGGAATTAGATGAATCCTAAATTCTACTTCCCTATCTGGTGGTAATCCTGGTAACTCTTCTGGAAATATATCCGGGTATTCTGAGACTACAGGAATTTCCTTAAGTTCTTTACCCTTAGTACTAATGATTACTGAAATCATATATACTATTCCTTGCTTTCGTTCATAACTAGCAACTTTCATTACTGATATGAACTTCATGGGTTTACGTGGTTTATTTCCTGTAATCATGATTACTTTTCCAGTAGGTGCCTGAATTTCTATTGAATTTTTATCACAAATGATTTGAGCATGGTTAGCTATTAACCAATCCATTCCTAACACAACATCAAATTCAGCTAATTTCATAGGTAACAGATTTGCAGCAAATTTATGACCTGAAAGTTCTATTTCTACTTTTTGCAAAACCTGATCTATTTTAACTGAATTCCCATCTGCGGTTTCGACTGTAAAAATCTGCCTAATGTTGGTTAAAGGTAACTTAAGAGCTTGACAGAATAAAGTATTTATAAAACTTTTGTTTGCACCAGAGTCAAATAATACTTTTGCGGATACGTTGTGAACTAAGAACGTACCAGCTATCACATCTGGAATGAGTTCTACTTCTTGAGTGGTTAGCTGGAATGCTCTGACATTCTTCTTAGTAGATCCATCAGTCGCCTTGGTTTTGTTGTCTGTAGGTTTGACCAATTTAGGACATTTTGTTTTAAAATGCCCTGCTTCCCCACAGTTAAAGCAGATTATGGTTTTCTTTCTGCAGTTCTCTTCAAGATTTCCTATAGCTTTGCAAAGGTTACAGGTTACATTACATCTTCCATAATGTTTTCTTTTGCAATTCCTGCAAAAAGGCGGATTTGAAGATTGCCCTGTTCCTCTTTTCTTGAAGTTGCTATTATTACCCACCCGAAATCCTTGGGTAATTTTCTGAGCCAGTTCCTTTTTCCTATTTTCATCTCTTGTGCGTACTAGTTCATCAGTTAGGGTGTTAGCTAATTCCACCGCATCGTCAATAGTGCAAGGTCTCGCAGCCTTAACAATGTTGCGGATTTCGCTAATTAATCCCCAAATATAGCGAGAAATGAGTAGCGATTCTGGCGAAGCCAGTGTTGGTACCACCCTAGCATATTCGAAGAATGTCGAAGTATACCCTCGACAGTCCACATTCACCATCCGATGGTTTAGGAACTTATTTGATCTTTTTCATACTCGGGACAGAATTTTCTTTCTACAAGATTCTTAAATTATTCCCATTTCATGGCATATGCCTCAATCCTTCTTTTAGCTTGTATCACAGTGTTCCACCATTCTAGCGCCGCTTCTTTAAAAAGATTCGACGCATACATAACTTGATCTTCCTCAACACATTTACTTATGGTAATCACTGCCTCAGTTTTCTCTAACCAACGCAGTGCTGCAATAGCCCCTTCACTACCTGCAAACTCAACTGGTTTACAGGCAAGGAATTCTTTGTAAGTGCAACCAGGTGTTGCAGCTTTCATTTTCTTGAAAATTGGGGCTTGCAGATCATTATTGTTATTAACATGATTTCCACCTCCGTTAATACTATTACTAAAGTTATCGCCTTGAGTACGTTTACTAGAAATGATTGATTGAGGTTTAACAGGTTTTTGAACAGCAGCAACGATTGCTAGAATAGCATTGGCTATTCCTTGTGCAACAATATCCTCTATATCTTGCCTATTTAACAATTGTTCTTCCTGAATTGGCTCAGATTGATTTACTTCATTTACTGGTTCATTACCAATGTTTGCCATCTGATAATTAATTTATAGATAAATAATTAGTATAAAAGAAATAATCCAATGTCACAATTAATTGCACATAATCACGAAAACGAATATACAAACAAAATTGTAAATTTTCTAAAATTCCATTTGTTTTATAGATTATATCATGCTTCTATATACAACCGTTTTATTATTTATTTTACACATACTGATTTTACTATTACTATTACACAACCACAGTTTCATAAACCTACTATCTTTCGTCATTTGTTTTCCTAAAAACGAAGCTCCCTTTCATCATATTTCCAGGCAATTTGTCCTCCTATCTCTCGGATCCTATTTCCAGCATCCATCAACTCTTCACCAAAATGGCGAAGTTCAGCCATATTCTCGTTACTCATCGGTGGATTTGGTAGGGGTTCTGGATCGAATTGTGGGAGAAAGGAATAAGGACTGTTAATAATGTTTTGGAATTGCCAATCATTTGTCCACCATTCATCCATTCCTAAAGGTTGGGTATGGATTATTGGTTCTGGGATTGCTGGTGCAAGATTTATAGGGATTTGGGTTTCAATAGGACGAGTAAAAACATTTGTATTAACAGGCTGAATAGTATCACAGCTTGCCAATATAAAATCTATTTCCTCCTGAAATGTCATTTCCTGGTTTTGTTTAGAGCTTTCTCCAATTTCCATCTGAGTTTGTCTAGAACCTTTTCCAACCTCCATTTCTATTTCTTTAGAATATTCCTCAAACTATATTCCCATTTGCTTAGACTCTTCCCTGACTTCAGTCTCCAATTCCGGCTGTCTAGAACTTTCCCCGGTTTCAATTTTATTTCCTTTTTCTAAGGGATTATTTATTTTAGGAAATCTCTTAACTGGCTTTTTCCTACGTATACGACTCCCCCACACGTATCTCCTTCTTTTCTTTGGTTTTGGCTTTTCCAGAGGTGGAGCGTTGAATTCTATAGGTTGTTCCACATCAGGAAAGTACCCAGTAAATTCTTTAGAAACTTCTATGTTTACGGGGTAAAGGTTGAGATTCTCCAGAGCTCCAGATAACTCATTCATGCTGTTTATGTAAAATAATAAGTTAAAATTTTATAACAAATTTTCAAAAATAACCTTCACATATTATTGCATACCATATTATTACAAAACAACTAAAATTAAAACACACTTATGTTTTACTGTAAATTTATTTATTTACTGGATGGATTTTCTAGCGTGTAGGTGATATGGTTTGCTCATCAATTTATTTAGAGATCTGCATTTACTGCTACTGTAGCTAACATATAAAGATCTGCCCATTTTTCGTCTAACTTGTCTTCCCATGGTGATTTACTGATTAATTCCTGGGTTTCCTTTTTAACTTTCTTATCTCGAGATTTCCTTAATTTCTCCTGACTTTTTCTAATAATTAAAGTTCTTTTATCAGGAGAAAGTGGTTCCTCGTATTGGGCTTTTCGAACGAATATTCCTTCTTCAGGAGTTTGGGATGAACTTCCCTTCTCATTTGATGACCTATCTAATTTAAGATAGATGTTTGAAAGCTTTTGCTTACCCATACTGTAACTAACAAATAGTCAGTTAATAAAACACATAATCACATAATGGTAATCAGGAAAAATTAAGTATTTCTAAATACTTAATTAGCTTAACTCAGTGGCTCTGATACCACCTTTTTCTGTCACTGCCCCCGACCCGGTTTGACCCGTTTCAGGAGTCGCGGGACAGAAATCCCGTGGTATTTATTTAATTGAGTTTAACAGCGGAAGTTTATCATCAGGATCTTTTTAAAGCTAAAATTTTCCTGATTATTTTATTTCACAACTCAGGATAAAACCCCGTTAATTTACAATATTATGATTTCACGGAGAAATCTTTATTTTACAAAACATATTTCTTTATTTTACAATGAGCCACTTTCTTAAGCTTGCAGTGCTCCACAGCACCTTTCCTGAATCACAACAGATCACCTGAAACATGTTTGAAAAAGGTTTTGTCAGCGGGAAATACTGGTGAATCATTCTATTTATTAAAACGACACATTTGTTATAAATTACAGTATTAAGAGAGATTACAATGTTTCAGATATCAACCAACTACCCACAGTATTTTGTCACTCGACCCATTGGCCCATTCGTCCAATGGTGTCTGTGACTATGGTCATATCACCCCTTGGCTGCCCCAATGGTGAAGATTATCAAGTAATGTATACAAAACCCCCCATACCGGCTGTAACTTGGTGATTACATAAACTTAATCACTGTAATTATAACCTTTGAAAATAAACATGCGTTTGAAATTAATTTGATAAAAAGAGAATGACTCACATTGCAAATTTAACACGGATAGAGTCTAGTCTATGGATTAGCCTTGTTAACCTAATTTAAATAACAATGCACACAAAACTGGGTTAGTAATCAATACAACATTTACGATAACTCACGAGATCAAACCCTCACAACGAATGACAAAGTGCGATACTTAAACATCCATCGAATTAACGACGAATGACAAAGCATAACCCTAATGTGGGCAGCACTTAAACATCCATTGGATATATTGATCGATCGGACAATGAATCGTAATAGCGATCGAGTTATTACCCTGTTTTGCGGCAGCAATTAGTGAATCGTGTGTGTTTTTGTAGTATTCTGATCGTAACTCAGTGCATGTAGCGAGAATTTACGTCGTTTTAATTCCAGAATTCAAGTGCCAATGCCTACTATTTATACATGAATTTTGCCAAGCTTACGGACCGTAAGACTCAACCCTTACGGTCCGTAAGGGACACGAAATCACTTATAGAGTAGCCACGTCTGGGACTAGCTTTGCTGACTTGACTGTTTTGTAAATTCGATTTCTGACAACGAGAATTTAAGATAATCGTAACTAGGGTTTACCCCCCCCCCCTGAGTTTTAGGGGCCCTGATCCTGATTCCGATTGTTCTGAAAATTTTAGGGTTTGTGCAGAATCACTTGGGTTTCTCAATTAGGGTTTCCTATTGGACAATTTAATAAATATGACTTTTGATGAGAGTTGTTACAAATTGCGATAAGAACACACATATCTTCATAAAAAATAACTTTATCAAAACCAATTCTCAAGAAACCCACATCGTGAACTCAAGAAACACTTACCTCAACAACATCTTCCTCTCTACCATCATCAAAAGCTTCAACGTTGCTGACAACCAATGGTTTGAATTAGGATAAAATAGAAAAAATAACAATCAGCCTTCAAATGCATAACCCATTCTGTCCTTGAATATTTTTGATATGCACAGCCACGTATCTGCAAGCTTCTTGGGTATAGACTAACATTAAAGACAAAATTATACAGATTATTATGAAGATATGTGTACAAACTAAGTAACAAATTAGAAAAATGGACAAAAAAGTGTTGGACTGGCAGCTAGGGATGAGCATTTGGTACTGGGTACCAAATTACGTGTACCGAATTTTTCGGATTTGTATTCGGTACCCAGTTTTTGGCCTGCTCGGTACCGGTACCTTCAGTTCGGCACCGGAAAAATGCCGAATTTTGCCTTCAAATACCAGTACCACACCGGTCCTGTGTCGGTACAATACCGAACATTTTTCGGTATACGGAAAAAAAGCATGCTGACTTTGTTGGCTAACTTGATTGTGATGTTCGCATGCCATTTTTTGTCCCCAACGTCATAATTTCTTCCGGAATTCTTTATATGACATGTATCACGTTTTTGTTGTTCAACTATAAAAATTAAAAAAAGAAAATAAAAAGACGAAAAAATAGATTTGAAATCTTTTGTCGAAAACAATCACCCGAAATTAAACTACAATAAAAGTATCAGATTAATAGATTATAACTACAACAATAATTAGAGAGAATGCAAAGTATATACACTGTGAGGGTTATCATGCAAATCAAAAGAGTTGAGACATATACTACAATTTGGAAACTAAATTCTTACAGACTTACAGTGTTGTCTCTTTTCCCTGCCCCTGGCCACGAACAATTATAACTTATAAGTAACCTTCAGTGTAATAAAACAAAAAAAATATTCTTCAAAAATCAAATACCTTCACATCAAATTTGGATGCATCGGGTTTGGATATCACGTTCTATTGAGGCGGCTGTACATATTTCAAAACAAAACAAAATCTATTAAATAACTTATGTAGAATTATAGAAACCGGGCTAAGGTTGAACAAAATGGTGAATGGATATTAGCGTACCGGGGGAAATTTGGTTCATCGGCATTTGTCTCTGGTGCTACAGCCGATGCTGTTGTTGCTTACTTCCACATACCACCATCTTCACTCGTCATCTCCTACGAAACAGTAGACTCATCGGGATCGAGTTTGTGATAGGGTGGGAATTTTACCACAACCTCTCGTTGTTCAAGATCGTGACCACCAAAACCTTTCTTGCTTTCTTTCGGGCCTGTAGTATAGAGCTATATTTTGAATATTATTACTAAATAAGATAGGATGATTTACTTTTACTTGTCTTATAATTTAATAAAACTTTTCAAATAAAACAATAGAACTATCTTAGCTCAACCATTTGTATAGAACTATATTTTGAAGTCAGTTTGAAATAAGACGTATTTATGAAATTGATGCAATTTTACCCCCTGAGGTTAGGGGTCATTGGCACCCTTACCCCCCTAAGGAAATAATTGCAATTTTACCCCCCACTGTTTGAGGTTATGTCGCAATTTTACCCCCCGGCTTCAATTTTGTTGACTGGTCTATTGACTTGGGGGTGAAATGACTATTTTACCCTTTTATTTTACCCTCAACGTTTGCTATTATGTCGCATGTTTACCCCCTGCCACCACTACCACCACCATTCACAACCACAACCACCACTGCCACCTCCAGCCACCACCACAACTTAATATCCCTTTCATATATTACACCACCACTACTTAATATCCCTTTCATATATTACACCACCACTACTTCCGTCACCGGAAACCTGCAATTCCGGTCATCTTCTCCAACGACTGCCACCACTGCCACCTCTTCACTTTCTATTTCATCCATTTCTTCCGGCCCAAGTTTCCGGCGTTATTAACTCTCAGGTCAGGTATAATAATATTCTAGTCACTCTTACTGTTTGTGTTGTTTTCTGTGCTACATTCACTGTTTAATTAGTTGCAAAACCCTAAAATACTACTGATGATCTGTTTTATTGTAATGTGGATTAATATGATGAGTGTTTGTTTATTATTATTTGTGGTTACTGAGGTTTGTTAGTCATTAATGATTTATGTTGTGTATTTTTTTAATTAAGAAAAACAGAGCTTTGGTAATGATTTGTGTTGTGTGTTTTTTATTTAAGAAAAACAGAGCTTTGGTAATGATTTGTGTTGTGTTTTTTTAATTTAAGAAAAATAGAGGTTTGGTAATGATTTGTGTTGTGTTCTTTTTTATTTAAGAAAAACAGAGGTTTGGTAATGATTTGTGTTGTGTTTTTTTTATTTAAGAACAGGGGGTTAATCGAAAGAACTGAACTTAGGAGGTTCAAAAATTAAAACCTGGGTAGCAAGAAGAACAGCATCTTGATGAAGAAACAGAGTGAAATGACTGGTGAGATTAAAACTACCAGTCAACCATCTTCCAGGAGGTACATACAGTAGCGAGCCACCACCTACCGATCCGAGTTGACCAAGATGATCAATGGCGGTTTGAAAAGCTTTGGTGTTTGAGGTTACACCAACACCAACACCTCCAAAATCAGTAATGGAAGCTGTGTAAGCTCTGCAAGTTATAGCAGAGTATTCAAAATAGCCTTTGATGTGTTTGTGATGACCATGATGGTGATGAAGGGGAGAAGGCGGGTGGTGGGTTTTTTTAGAGAGAGAGAGAGGAAGAAGATGGCAATGGTGGTTGTGGTGGTGAATGGCGGTGGCAGTGGTGGTAGGGGGTAATATTACAGAGTAAACAAAACACAGGGGGTAAAATAAAAGGGTAAAATGGTCATTTCACCACCAAGTCAACAGACCAGTCAACAAAATTGAAGCCGGGGGGTAAAATTACGACATAACAGCAAACAGTGGGGGGTAAAATTGCAATTATTTCCTTAGGGGGGGGGGTAAGGATGCCAATGACCCCTAACCCTAGGGGGTAAAATTGCAGTTTACTCTAGTTTTATTTATTATGTTTTATTCATGTCCTTTTTTCCCACACACAAATACACTATCATTTTACAGAGATTTTAGAGAATTGAGATGCTAGAGAGAAAAGCAAGGTGTGGTGGCCGGCCAGAATTCCAAGCGGTGGCGAAGTGAACCGACGATTCTCTTTGGTGGCGACCGTAAAGCCTTTCGTTGTTGGTTCTCCTCGGTGGTGACGTCCGGTGGTCTTCTCGGCGGTTTCCGACGAAAAGTTTAAACGACTCAGGCAGTCCGACGAAAGAGGCATCATCGGCGTTATAGAAAAAGCAGAAATGTCATCTTGCTCTCTATGTTACCCACGCACTCGCACGCATATCGCCGGAGGAAAACCACAATAACCACCGTGTTTGTAGTTGGAAGACCCATCACAACCGGACTTCCACGCCATTTTCTTTGTCTTCAATTTTGGTGTCATCATTGTATGGGCAATTTCCTGTTCCTGTCGGTTTTCTGGTTTATATTTTGCTAATATAAAAATGAGTCATGATGATGCGTCTATAAATATATGTATGTATGTATGCGGCAGATTACAGGTGGTTATTATGGTGGCGGTGAGGATTATATAGGGCGTGAAATGGTGGCAGAGAGAGGAGAATACAGTGGGTGGAGGAGAGGCGTCCGTTCGTTTATAAAACGTAAGGTTACGACTGATTGTGGGTGTTTGTATTCCGGATAACCACCGCATATTAGTAATTGTAAATTATGTTTTGAGTCTCTATGTTTTAGTGTTTTTAACCATTTAAATTCGTAATAAAAAATTTAACATCTTGAGTCCCTAACCGTTCATTTTATAACGTTTTGAGTCCATTTTGTTAACACTTGTATTTCGATTTTGAACTCAGGTGATTAAACCACTAAAACACATGCACTCAAAAACGCTATAAAATGAACGGTTAGTGATTCGAAGCTTTAAACTTTTTGATTTTGGACTTAAGTGATTAAAACCATTAAAACACAAGGACTCAAAAAAATAATTTACTCTTAAAACTTTGAGTTAATTGCCAAAATCGTCCCTGAGGTTTGGGCATGTTTGCCATTTTCGTCCAAAATGACTTTTTTGTACCATATTGCCCCCCAAGTTGTAAGTTTTTGCCATTTTCATCCAAATGTCTAACCAAGTTACTTTATGCCATCTGTTGGGGTATTTTTTGAAATTTATAAATTATAAGTGATGTAATTTGTAATTATCTCTTCTAAACATGAATAAAGTGATGGGTTAAATTGTTAAATTTATGGTGGCCGACAATGGTTTTAGGAGGTTGGGCATCTCTGTGTCTTTTGTTGGGTGTTTGCAGGTTGCAGAGACAAAGAAAGAGGAAGAGAGAAATCCGAAAGGGGAGGGGGGTGGGGTAGAAAAAAGGTGCAGCCTACTTTTGTTTTTTAAATATTAAATTAGATTTTTAATGTTTTACTAGGTTAGTACCCCGTGTATTACACGGGTTGCATAAATGTAATTATATATATATTAAATAAAAAAGCAATATATTTTTAAAAACATCATTTATGGCACGTATTGAGTAAATATAATTTTATAAATTAAATAATAAAAAAAACTATACCTTTAAGAACCTCATGTATTGTACAAGTTGAATAAATGTAGTTTTCTATATCAAACAATAAAAAAATTATATTTTAAAGAAACCCTGTGTATTCACTGGTGGAAGAAATGTAATTTTATATACTAAATAATAAAAAAATATATTTAAAAAAACTCTATGTATTGAACGGGTTGAATAAATCTAATTTTATATAGCAAATAATAAAAAAAAATTATATCTTTAAAAACCCTGTGTATTACACGGGGTAGTGTTTTTTGATATGCAAGAATGAGATACGAAATGGAATAGATCTTTTTGTTACTTTTTTAATAAAAATATATAGCAAAATATTTGATTTTATGGTATATATATATTTTTTAAATAATGAAATATATAAAGTTATTTTAGTTTTAAAAACTTGATGGAAAGAAAATGACTAAATGACTAAAATGGTCATATTTCTCATTATATAATATATCAATTGTTAATGATGATCCTATTATCACATTTTTAGATAACATAATGATACATTGAAACTCTTTGGTCGTTAATTTAGAATGAAAATTTTTAATTCTATTTTACAAATTGTCTTTTTATATCACGATAACAATTATATTCAATTATTTTTTGTCTGATGTATTTTGATTCATAAATGAAATGCTATTAAATAGGTTGAGTTGTTTTTTTTTCCTTTTCTAATATACAGTTTGTATCACCTTATCTAATGATGTGTATGATTCATTGAAATTCTTTGGTCGTTAATCTAGAATGAAAAATGCCAGTTCTATTGTACAAATTGTAGAGTTGATAATATTTATATTAATTTAATAATTTAAATTAAATAATAATTATCTATAATTAAGGATGGTCTAGAATAATGACAAATGGAACCTCCATAGGTTGGTTTCATATAGTTGATAAGATTTATATTTATTTAATTAATATTTAATAATTTAAATTAAATAATAATTATCTATAATTAAGGATGTTTTAAAATAATGACAAGTGTCCATTCATTGATTTCTTTTATTATACAGTATAGATTGTTATTTTTAATAGTAAAGGTAATTTTGTAATTTCACATCTACTTAACGCCGAAAACTAACCCCAATCCACGTCAGAGACTATCAAAAAATAAAAATTAAAAAGTTGGGGACTATAGAAGTAATTTTAAAAAGTTAGAGTGTGAAAAAAAAAAAAAAGGCAAACCACTCTTTTTAACTCTTTTAGAAAACAAAACTCACCCAACACTTTTTCCTTCAGTAACCAATTGCAAGTAGCAATCTAGTTCAAGTTCACTGCTCGTCGTTTCAACTTTCCAGGTTAGAGTGTTTTTATGAGTTGCTTTTCCGTAGAAAATCGTTGCTTTTGGATAATTTCTGAAAATTACTTATTTGTTTGCTAATGAGACTAGGGTTTGTAATTAGATTACTGTATCTTTTTATGATATGAAGTGAGACCAGGGTTTGAAATTAGATTACTGCATCTTTTTATGAGTTGAAGATCATGCCCTAATGTTGATTTTGTAAATGAGATCCACCTTGTGTGACAATGATTCTAGTATTTACTTAGTAAAATTAGGCTTGTAAATGAACTGAACGAACACGAACGAGGCATGTTCATGTTTGTTCATTTACCTTTAACCGAACAAACGATCGGACACGAACATTTAAATGAACGGATTTTCATGTTCGTGTTCGTTCGTTAAGAAAATGAACATGTTCATGTTCATTTATGTTCGTTCGCTAAAAGTATAAACGAACGGTTCACGAACATAAACGCACACAAACACACATAATTGAACATAAAAGAAGATAACAAATCATAACGAACATAATTGAACAAGGCTTTGAATTGTATAACAATAGTAGATGAGAAGAACCTAAATATAGGTAAACCTTAATTCACGTTTCATATGATAGAAAAGATTGCTTTTAAATTGGAAAATATAAATCAAATATATTAATACCAAGAAAGTTTTGAAATCGGAAAGTCAAAGCTAGTTATGGGATGATAAAGATAGTTAAATAGATTTTTAAATTTAATTAGTAATAACTAAATTTAAAAGATGAACATAAACAAACGGATATAAACGAACACGAACAAACGAATTTAAATGAACAGACATAAACGAACTTAAATGAACGAACATAATAGATCGTTCATGAACGTAAATGAAGAAACGGGACATTGTTCATGTTCGTTCGTTTATTTAAATGAACAAAAAAAAAACAAACTGTTCATGTTCGTTCATTTATTAAATAAACGAACATGAACGAATTTCCTGCCTAACGATTCATGAACGGTTCACTGAACGTTCGGTTTGTTTACAAGCCTAAGTAAAATGAATTTTAAATCTTTGTTTTGGTTCATTAGAAAATAAAAAGCAAATATGGAGTATGTGCAGATGGATGGTTTATGACTGTCATATTATCATGGCTATTTGTTTCATTAATCTATGAGTTATATGATGTGTAGAATAATAATGGAACTCATTCACGGGACACGTAAAACATCCAAGTTTGCACCACAAGATTTTATCAGCAACATGCCTGATAATGTGATAACTAATATTCTGGACCGATTGCCGTTACAAGATGCCGTCAGGACTAATGTCTTGTCAAGAAACTGGAGGTTTAAGTGGACTATGCTTAGCCAACTCGTATTGGAGTACGACTTCTTTAAGTATTTGTTAGAAACAGAAGACATAAGTAATCATGCGAAAATTATAAGTAGTATTTTTCTTCAACTTAGAGGTGCCATTACAACATGTGTCCTCTGTATAAACAACATATTGGATGTTGAAGATATTAATCACTGGATTTCGTTCTTGTCAAGAAATGGAATTAAGAATCTCACTCTTGGGAAGGTTACATCGTCTCCTTTATATAAGTTGCCTACCCATCTTTTCTCTTGTTTAGGGTTGAAACATTTGAAGCTTTTAAATTGTCTTATCCATCTTCCAACTACTTTTCATGGTTTTCCAAACCTGTTGAGCTTAGAGTTGTGTCAAATACAAATTGAAGTTGGGAAATTTGGGGAGTTTATTACGCGGTGTCCCGTACTTGAGAATTTGAAGATGGTTCTTGTTATCTATGATCCCAAAAGCAAAGTGAAACCAGATGAGATTGCAAAACTCGCAAATGTCAACACATTATCTTTGTGTTTGTGTATTGTTGAGAATATGACTATCACAAGTTCTACTACAATATTTGAGCTTCTCGGTAATCTTCCCCAACTTCAAGAGCTTGATCTGGATTTTCGATACTGTGGGGTGAGAGAAGGTGGTGCTAAAAAGAGGTTTCCTACCGCCTTTGCATGCCTCAGGGCTCTTAAACTATCAAGAATAGATTTAAGCAATGGTACTATGTTGTCATGTGTTTTTGAGATAATTAGACAGTTACCGAATTTGCAGACCCTAGAAATCATAGCAGCTAGTGTCTCAAATGTTGTCCCGACACCTGCAATTTGTTCTCCAGAGGTCGACTACAATACAATGGGGCCGTTGCAGCTTCGAAGTGTGGGGTTTATAGATTTGAAAGGCTCAGAGAATGAAGTATGTTTGATTACATGTTTACTTGGGTGTTCCCCTTTCCTAAAAAGGATTGGTATTCGTCCCCACAAGTCTTTAGCGCGCGACAAACAGTTGATGTTTGATTCAAAGTTGTTGAAGCTCCAACGAGCCTACCCCGTAGTTGCTATCAATCTATACTAATTAAAGTTACTTTGAACTTATCTTTTATCTGCTGCAGATTTGTAAAAATTTATGGTCCTTGCTCTAGTAATTAAGGTGACATTTGGTTTCTTGCTTAAAAATTAGAATAATGTGTTGGGGCATTGGTGTTTTCTTCTTTTCTTTGGTGTTTTGTAAGAGCATCAACCCAAACACCTAAAATGCCCCTCATATCACTAAATTTTTGTTATGATATTATATTTTATTATGTTCCTTGACCCGATCCGACCCGGAAATTTTAACGTATATTTGTGAAAAATCTGAACACCCATAAAAAGTGGACCACATTGGGAAAAAATCCTGGGTCCAACAGTATCATTTACTGAGTATGATGACTTTTGCTCTACATGGATATCTATGTCTAGTAAGCTAGTAAACTGTTTGTTTGACAAAAAGCAAATATAGAACAATATTAGAACGCACCTCATCTGCAATATATGATTTTTTAAAGTTCACTTTCTATTCGAGTTGCAGGCTGTCGAGATGACCAAAATGAGAACACACCTCATCCGCGATATATGTTCTGCCGTGCTCGACGGGTTAAAACCATGTATTATAAGCCAAACTCGACTAATTAATCGGATAGTTTGAATCATGAACGAGCAAGTTAAACACTTCAAATTGAAATGGGTTACGGGTAGAATGGTCAGAATGGATCAGCGGTTTCTCTTTATCAAATGTAGACAGTTTCGACAAACTTCAGATGGTTAATAATTATGAACGTAATCATGCTTTTCTAAAAGTATCATTTTGAACTGCACCTATATCTCAACCAAATGGAACCATTTTTAAATTGGCTCGGTATGGCCCATTACCCGACCTGATCCATCAATTTTGTCAGGCTTAATTCGAATGTTCTTGACGGGTTCCACTGGATAATGAATCAAGGCGACAATCCTCAAACTATGTTCATAATAAACTGTTCTAACAACATCAAGACATTAGGGTTTGAAATAAATTCATAGGTGTGCATGATGATTCATTTGGAGGTTTACACATCTGTTTTGATAACTTTTATCACTAATATTTTTTTCCCTAAAATGACCCGTTTTGACCTGAACCTATCTTGGTCATAACCCATTTTGACCCGTCTAATTCTACCTGACTAGAGTCATCCATAATTAATCAAACCCAACTTACGAATTGTACCACATTACTTCCAACTATAAACTAAATTTTCTCTGGCACTCCCAAACTAACTGAACCCTAGCCCAATTAGTCGTTTGTTATGTGACACTTGTTTAGTGACGTGGCATCTGACGTGACCTTTTTTTGCTTATGTGAACTTATTTGGCGACATGGCATATGACATAGCCTTTTGATGACGTGACATCTGATGTGGTACTTGTTTAGTGACGTGGCGTTTGACGTCAGCTAATTGGGTTATGATTCAGTTAGTTTGGGAGTGTCAGAGGAAAATGAGTTGGACGTTGAGAGTGATGTGGTGGAATTCATAAGTTAGGAGGTTATTTAAATCCAATATCCCTTAGAAAAAAAAAAAGGGTCCAACTCATTGTTATAAAATTTATTAGAAGAGGGATTACTTTTTTAATTGTTAGTAGAAGTAGGACCTTTTGTGTAAACGTCAACTAACTAACACAATAACGGTGTAGGTTAGTAGTATTAACTAGTATTTTGGCCCGTCGCGCGTTGCAGCGGCATTGAAACTTAAAGTAATTCGAATTTTTACTGTCAAATATCTTACCTGACTTGTTTCCGAGCAAAACTTACGTCAAAACGTAGACCAAGAAATTACGTCAAAACACCGTAAACCAACTTGTATTTATAGCGAAATGTACTTAAATAAAGTACGTAAGAAAATAGTATTTCTTTTAAGTTAAAAAACGATATCTCATGTTGCGGCATTGTTGAAACGTAAAGTAACTCGCATTGTTTAGTGAAAACGTATTATATATGACAAAACGTAGATCAACTAAAAAAATACATAAAAATAAGCACGAAAATATTATTACCAAAACGTAGACCAACCGAATAACGTAAACGTTTTATTTTTGACCATGTACATAAAAATAAGCACGTATAACTCGAAGGGATCAAAATGACATTTTACAAAGTTTTTATAAACCTAAATGGTGTAAGTAACAACGCTAAAAGTTAAGAGTAGAAAAAAACCAACAGGAAAAAAAAAAACAAAGATAAAATGAAAAAAATAAAAATAAATCTTGGCTACAGTGATTTGGCAGATGGGAAATGTTATTGTAGTATTGAATGAGAAAGTATCGATAACAAGTTAGCCTTCTCTCTTTAATTCTTCTTTTCTTCTTCTACCTCTGCCATTTCATAAATCATAACACTCATGAATTGCTAAGTCCAGCCTTGAACCAAACAAGGCCTAATCAAATCGGTCTTAGATCCAAGTGTTTTTATATTTTTAGCCCCGGTCTAATCCAAAGTTGACCCGATCCTGCTTTTTTACTCGTTTTTGCTATACTCTTTTTTTATGTCCTTAAACCTTATTGTTAAGTTAACCTACTCCTTTACCACAATAACCTTAACCTTCCATACCAATCTTCTAAAAACCGGTTTTTAAATCGTACCGGTTTAGGCTCAGAAATGGTTTAACCGGGCGGTTCAACCGAGTTGACCAATTACCCCCTATAAATCCACAAAATACAATTTCATGTCAAAAAATAATTCCAAACTACATGTTCCATAATAAAAAAAAAATTCCAAAAGTTAATCCATAATCTAAAAATTCACTATTGGTACATTTTTAGGCGCTAGGTTTTACCAAGATGGTAAAGGTAAATCGTCACCTTTTGGGATCATAAAAGATTAAAAGTCCAAATTTTAGCATTTGGCTCGGTACCGGTATAACGGTTTAAACTGGTATAACCCAATTTATTGACGGTACAACTTCTTTGACGTTATCTCTATTTACGGGTATGATTCGTGCCGGGCAAGCTTGCAGCATCCGGTTTAACCAGTTCAACCGGCCGGTATAAACCGGATCCGGTTTTTATACCATACCAGTTTGGGCTAAAAACGGTTTAATTGGATGTACGGGACGATTTAACCAGTTCTATCGGACGGTTCAACCAGTACTACCGGCCGGCTTGAACCTGCTTTTAAAACATTGGTTCCATACAAAACTAATCTTACCTCGTGATCAAGGGATTAGTTTTCAAAACCAGTATCTTTAAACATTATTGGAATATGCATTCTTGGAAAAGAAATAATAAATAAAGGAAGATGGATAATTGAAAATTTGCCACGACTTGAGCACACCCAACATGACAAAAAGATCCACCATCACAGGAGAAACTACACTTAGGAATGTTTGGCTGTCATATCGTGGAATCTCTACTAATGTTTTATAATCTAATCTATACTATATTATAATGCATGAGGGAGAGGTATTTTAAAATACCCAAAAAATAAGAACTTTTTCTCTCTTTATTTATAAAAACACCCCAAAAATAGGGTAACTTGGTCTTTTAAACACTAATTATATTTTAGTCCCTCATATTATTACACTTAAATCCCTTTATTTTAACAAAATTATGGCTAATTAATTACACTTATCCCCTTTAGGAATGGCAATGGGCCGGGCTTGGGCCGGGTATTGGTAATCCCAGGCCCATACCCGGTTGTAATTCTTTGTCCCATACCCGGCCCGTTACCCGTCGGGTATTTGTCGGGTAATTACCCGTCGGGTATCGGGCATACCCGCGGGTATCGGGTATACCCGTTAATTTCATAAAAATACCCGTTGGAAAAAAAATATGCAATTTTTACTTTGATGTTTATATAATTTACTACTTCAATGGCTATAACAAATATGATTAATAACTTACATATCATATTCAGACCACATATACGAAACTAAATCAAAACGATTACTTAATTAAGTTATTGTATTAGGACCACCTAATTGCATAAACATCCACATAATAAATAGTGATAGCTTCCATATCAAATATACATGCTCAAAAATAAGTTATTTGTTCACTAAGCACCTGCCAAATACATATTCACATATGACTATAGAGAGCGTAATAAGTACATGTACTAAGTTTATATGCATGGAAATCTATAATATGATACTTTTGGATATTATTCGGGTAAATGGGCCGGGTATCGGGCGGGTATCACTAAATCCCATACCCATACCCATACCCGATTTATTTCTTTTTTTAAGCCCGTACCCGGCCCATACCCACTGGGCTTCGGGTATACCCGGCCCGTATGTTTCGGGTTTCGGGTATACCCGTCGGGCTTGGGCTTTTTTGCCATCCCTAATCCCCTTCCACAACAAACTTATAATTATTTTACGTATTCTTTTCATATCTTATAAACTATAATGTTTTAAAAAAATCCAAAGGTACCGTGATGACCTACTCATTTTTGTCAACGTTTCGATAGTTGTCTTGGTCAGTATTATTGTGCAGATTAAAATGTACAAGTAGATGATACATTAGTGTACAAGTGATTAAAGCAATGTGTCCTATCACATTTCAAATGCTCAAGACTCTCTACGTTGTTGTCATTATTATCAATTTAATAATATTCCAACCCTTTTCACTACGATTTTTTTTTATTAAGATTGTTCACCAATTTGTTCCGACGACTCGAAGCCTTGCACATATGGGTTTGATATGAGCTTTGTTCGTATTCTGTATATTTTGTGTATTTACTTGGTTGGGTGTACACACTTACATGAGTTAGCAAGTAGTAAATTGACATCAAACAAGCTCACTTGTTTTATCCAATTTGTTATATTAAAAAACTTTATATAATACCATATTCAACAAAATGGAATTTTAGTTTTCATAAAAGAAAATTATAAAAACGTTTTTAGAAGCATTTTCGTTTTCATAAAACCTTTTTTTATAAAAAACTTTTTTTAGAAGTTTGGTAAATAAGTTTTCCACCAACAAACTTTTAGGAAAAAACTCCATAATCTAAACATAATACATATTCAAAAACTAAATACCAGATTGTGTTGCATTTTTTTAGGGATTATAAGTTCAAAAATACTCTTAAAGATAATATTAGTTAGTTGAAAAAAACTACAGGTTATTTAATTCGTTGGTTTATAGGTTCTATATATAGTATAATTCATTACTGTTTTTCACTTCATGAAATTTCTTGTTCTTTAGATATAGTATAATTCATTAGTTTTTTCACATCAAGAAATTTCTTGTTTTTTAGAATTCTTGGTTTACAGGTACTTCAATTTTCTGTTGTGTATAACTTTGATTTATTTTTCTATGCTCACACTTAACATTCATCTTATTTATTATTTAGTGGTTTTGGAGCTTCAATATTCATCCTTTCAGATCTTTACATTGGTATGAATGTTTCTAAAACGTGATATATTGTTTATTTTTTTATTATGTTTAACTGTGAACGTCGTTTTTTATACTATATTATATATAACGGTAACATGATAAAAATATTTAACTAAAATACTTAACATTTTTTTCCAGTTCCCAAACTGCCCCAACTACTACTGCTGATGATGTATCAGTTAAAGAGGAGAATGGATAAGAAACTCATCCTCCAAACGACGTAAAAATCAAACATGAATAAATACAAGAAATTCCGGAGGACGCTGATCTCGATGATGACAAATGGTGGTGTGACAAAAATAGATGACATACTTGAGATGTTTAAGACGTATGATTACTAAATTGATCTCATCATGATGCAAAGTACTTGACACTTGATCTTTTACTTTTCAACTTTTATATTTAAGACTTATTTTTCCTTATTCGCGTGCTACTTTATATAACTTTATTTATGTTTAAGACTTATTTTATTCTTATTCGTGTGTTACTTTATTGCATTAATGGTTTCTTTAAGTACTTGATAATTTAAATTCTAAATGTAATAATTACTAGACATGTGTAATATTTATGACATGTATCCATCACATTAATGCTACCATAAATATTATACGAATAAAAAAAACTACCAGAAATGAGTGCCATAATACAAATTGTCGTCCCCGCCGCATCGCGCGGGCACCCTACTAGTTTTTATATACACACATGTTTGTTTTCGTATGTGCTCATTAGCTGGCCCACAAAATCATATATGAGTGTGTGAAATTTTAACAGTGCATACATATATAACTTGAAACTAATATAAATGGGATCAAATAAAATAAACTTATTGAAATATGTATATGTATTTTTCTTGATTATTTAAAAATGCATAAATTAAAAAAAAAACACAACATGTAATATATCAACTTCTACCTAATACAATAAAATTGTCTTTTATACAGATATATAATTAAATGCGTGAAATAAATAGTTCACTGCTAATTTTAAATGCTATTTAATATACACAAAAAACATAAACTATTTTTATAATAAAAACCAAAATCCCACTATTTTGCTAATTCCACAACTCTCCTCAAAACACTTTCAGTGTGGCAATAGCAAAATATGGAGTTCCCATTTTCCCACTTTCCATAAAAACCTAAAAAAAAATATAACAAATTTACGATTATACCCCTGAAAGCCACCGGAAAAGTTCACTGATCTCTTCACCGATTCTCCCATGACCTCCGTCAAAATCGCTAACCGCCTCACTCCGGCGACTACTTCCGGTGAAGAACCTTCCAGAACCACGTAACGAAACCGAAACACGATCCACGTAATCACGCAACCAATTAAACCGTCCACTACCACCGGCAGCAACCTCCGCTGCCAAACTCTCTCCCGGCGCTTCCGCCGTTGAATCCTTATCGCCGGAAGTACAATCGGAAACAACACTCCGGTGCGTCGACTCCACCGGAATCTCGTAACCATCGTCCAGCACGTAATCATACGAACCGACGGAGTATGACCTCCGGTCAGAATTAGCCGGATCTCGCCTTTGACTAATAGTCCCGATCTCGATTCGGAAACTGTTACTCCTGTTTCCACCAGCTCTACGACTACCGCCGTTGCCGGAAGTCAACGTATTCATAATATCTTCGTCGTTAGGGTTTACAGTAGACCGGCAGAGCGGACACGTCATGTTAGACTTAAGCCACGCGTCAATACACTGCGCGTGAAACGCGTGACAACATAACGGAAGAAGCCGGAGCTGATCTGAACTTTCAAACTTCGATAAACAAACTGCACAGTCGCCGCCGGCGATTTTTCCGTTGAGTGAAGAGAAGGTGAAAAGCGGCAAGGAATCGAGTGCATTATTGTTAGTTATGGAGATCACGTGATGACGCACGTGTTCGGTTTCGTTACTTTCGTTACTATCGTTTCTGTTATTGGAAACGACGTCGTCGGCTGGTGAAAATGTACTGAATGAGCGGTTGCAGCGGCGAGTGAGGAAGCGGATGAGGAGGTAAATTGTGGCGGAGATAATAATGGCGGAGGATATAATAATCATTACGATTATTATTGAAGGTGTTGGAGGTGATGAATGGTGGTGGTGTGATACGGTGTCGTTGTAGTAAAGTTGAGGAATGGGGGTGTATGAGGTGGGGGTGGGGGTGGTTATGACGGAGAATGGTGGTGGTGGAGGTGGAGGTGGTAGGGTGTCCATTTTGGGAAGGAGGGTGGTGGTGGTGAAGGTGGTTAGGAATATATGGTGGAGTTAATGAAGGGTGTGGTACAGATGGGGAATTGATTTGAAGATGATGTGGTAATTAATGTGTTTTCTGGATTTGGTGATGTTTCAGGGTTTCAGCTCTTGAGTTGCATGTGATATGCACGTGACAACAGTTGGGTCGGGTCGGGTTTTGTGGTTTTGGAATTATTGCAGCATTTACTTCCTACTAAACTACCACACTTTTGGGTTTGTTATGTTGCAGTTGTATTCATGTTGTTTTGACATATATGGATTCGCATGTGTGTTAAATTTAGTATATTTCTACGTTACAAATTACAAATGTGTAAGTTTCAATATCACCTTTGTTTGTTATTGAGGTTTATATGTGACTTTGTGGAATAAATCTTTGTCTAATAAGTATGTTGTTCTTAACATGTGTATTTTTTGAACTTTAGTAGTAAACACGATATGTATCTTGTCGATGAGTATGCAAATGCGTTGAATAAGGTACTACTTGACAGTTTGTGCTATGATCACGATCTAATTCATGACCCACTATACATGGAAAGTTGTGGAACATGAACATACAATACTGTAGGATCTTAAAAGTGAACAAACTCCTCTATTATATATATGACTGTAGAGGGATTCTACATGTATGAGCCTAGAGATAAGTGATAATTTAGGAGAACAATTTTGCATCAAGGATTCTAGGCTAGACTTCTGGCTATGAGGTCAAATGATGACATGAAGCGTTGAAATGGTTTTGGATACTAGCAAGGTTTTTTTTTTTTTTTTTTTTTTTTTTTTTTTTTTTTTTCCACAAGATGTCTTTAGCATCATATTGATGGTAGAATACTCGAATATGTTAGGATTCAAGTGGTGCAACGAAAACCAACACACGATGCACAAACGAACTAAAAACGCAAAAACAAAAATATAAAGCATACGACAATTTTAACGCGGTTTGGTCTTGGTGTGAAACCTACGTTCATGTAGACATGATGGAAGCGGTTGTGTTGAAGATGATTGGGTCGACACCCGTAAATGATGATATAGGAGCACATCCAATAGTGAATTATTCTTGGACATTCGACTTTATTTAAATCTCTTAGGAATGGCGAAACAATTTCTTTTTGCGTGGATACCTGGGTGGGCGATTTGCCTCTTTAAAACATATTCGCGAGACTCGTTGTTTTAGAGATTAATAAAGTTTGTTTGGCGGCCCAAAGACTTGTTTCGCATGGGTGGTGTTGGCGTAGACCCATTGTGTGTGTGTGGGGGTGTGGGTGTGGGTGGGGGGGGGGGGGGGGGGATGTTATAGTGGAGTTAAGGGTTTCACGGTTAAAGATACAAGAATGATATTACATGATTATTTTCTTTCGGTGAGCTCATCCTCTACATATTGGTTCAAGCACTTTCCAAGGACTCGTAATCATGCTTCTTTTATTAAATGGTTAGAATCTATTAATGTGGATGCGGCTAAAAAAGGCATGGTGGGTTCGATTTTTTGTTGCTTGGTGGGCAATTTGGAGATTAAGGAACATTATGGTTCATCAAACCAAAATTGATGAAGCGGGAATACCTCTTTGATGGTATTGTTCTTTTTTTTATTGGTTCTCTATTGTGGATGTCGTTTTAACTCGACAAAGGGGATGAAGAATCCGCTATTGCACTTGTAATTCTTTCTTTTTTGGCCCGACTAGTGTATCGCTAGTCGTGGTTGTTCTTACTTCTTTAATATAGTTTGATATGCCACCTTTCAACAACAAATATATCATTTATTTGAAAAAATGAAAACATGTATTACTAAAAGGTGACTATAATTGACGAAAATATAATCAACATTTTACGACATATTAACTTTGTTTAATTATTATTTATATAATAATAAATATTAAACTTCTATTTTAATAACAGTGATGATATTAATTTTGACATTGTTTATGATGCACACGTTTGGCACGCTGATAAATATAACAATCATCGTAGATGCATGGTAAGTAATGTATTGCTTTTTGTTGAAAATATAAATGAATGTGTTGCTTTTTAAATGCTTCTTTAACATCCTTTGATCCACATATTCAGAATTTATTGCATAAATATTATTTAACTAAAAGTGTTGAAAGCAACGTGCTACATCTTATTCAGATATTTACAGCTGAAAATACGATATAGATTTAAGATAAATGCCTTTTAACATTTTTAATAACGTGCACTCGACCAGATTGGGACTGCAGTTATATTCGATTATCATGTTTGTTAGGGAGTCCGGTGTGGTCGGCAAAGGGTGTTTGCCGCTCGGAAACACCGTCGCCGACCTCTTTGCCGCGCGGTAAACTTTGATGAATCGGTGAGGGGTTGCTGAAGCGGTGACAGGAGGAAGGAGAGAGGGGGGGGGGGGTCCATGTCATCTCAACCAATCACACATTTTTCCATTTTTTTTAAGTTTACCACTTCACCAAGTGTCTAACCATTGCCAACACTTTTCACCATAGTTTAAACACTTTTCACTGATTGACGTGGCATACTCTGATTGGTTGATTTTTAAGTTTACCACTCTCAAGTGATTAACCACTCCTTATACCCTTATGATTGTTCAGTCAAGAATAAAAAAAATAAGATTTTAATCAGGGTCGATTCAACAATTTTAGACACCCAATGCGAATTGAAATTCCGGGCCCCCTTTTCAGTTTTGTTGGGCTCGTAACTTCAGTTTGTATGTGACATGAAATATATTAGGAAGAAATTTATATAGCACTTAATTAATATATAAAACTAGATGATTTCCCTAATCAAATAATATTGGGTATCTAAAACATAAATCAAATCTATATTGGTCCCTAGTAATTAACAACTTATATCATGTGTCAAAAGAGTTAAAACCGTAAATGAAGGTGTTGGAAGAACATATATTTAGAGAATCTTTTACTACTTAATTTGAGTACACTAATGTGTTATAAGATAAAAACGACTTTTTTTAAATAAAATTTATCGTGGACATACCATACTTATAAATGTACGAGAATTCAAGAACTTGTGTGTTATTATATATATAACGGTGTGTAATTATATACATAATTGTTTGTAAATTATACATAATTGTACATTATCATATATATATATATAGCGTAACTATAAGCACTTAGTGTGATGTTATATACACATTTTAGGGGTGTTCAGAATTCATTTTGAATTCGAAAAATTCGAAATTCGATTATCAAGAATTCGTATTCTATTCAATTCGAGTCAAGTAAATCGAATACGAAATTAAAATATCAAATTCGATTCGATTCGAAATATGAATAAAAATTATACATTTTTTTGTTTATTATATTTATATATAACTAGTGGGATTACCCCATTCTACGTGACGGGTATTCAATCGGTATCGTTTTGGTTCATTACGATATTGCCAATCTCTATAACAACCGTAATAAACAACCCATAACATAAATAAATTCATAATATTCCCAAAGGAAATCGACACATTTTTATATCGATTAAAAATATAAAAACAAATAAAAAATTACCGATTTGAAAATATCAATACCCTCTGCGTTTTAATCATCTTGATAATTAGTAGATTAAATTATTAACGTTGGATCATAGTTATGATTAGTTAATTAAATTATTAACATTGGATCATAAATTCAAAAACTTATGAATTAAAGAGGTACAATGCAACTTAAAAATCATAACTTTGTTTGGACATTATTAATGTTATAAGATCAAATAAAAATATATTTATGTATAAATATGTAATCTTTTTTTTTTGAACGGCCGACAGAAAATTTTTATTAATTCAACTAGCAAGATGCTAGACACCAAATATACAATATCAAAGTACACCAAGTATGGCCAAAGCCAAGCCAAACTAATCTACTCAAACACCGAAAAACGACTCCAATCTTCCCATGAAAGATTTGATTTCTTTGACTTATTTTTAACCCACAGATAGCCAAGAGATTTTACTTCTTCCAATACCTTAATCACGTTTGGTTGAGCATTATTAAAGATTACTTCATTACGTGTCTTCCAGATGCACCAAATCACTATATGGATGATTGCTTGCAGCGATTTTTTTCTTTTCCGCGACCCCGGACTGTAACCGTGAAGATCCAGCAAATCTTTGAACTCGAAATCAACAATGGGTGGAATTTTGCACCAGGAGGCAATATTCTGCCACACTATTTGAGCGAACTGGCATGCGACGAATAAATGTTCACTCGATTCCACATAGTCTCCACACAATACACAAGTCGCATCGGTAATACCAATTTGTCTTCTAAGCAACGCGTCTCTAGTTGGAAGCCTATCCTTCTCCGCTCTCCAAGCCACCATACCCACTTTTTTCGGCGTCCAGTTATTCCATGAAAAAACCCGGCTTGGCTGTGTTCTGTCAACCGAGCTTAGAAATTTTTTGATGCTCGAAACTGTAAATAGACTCGATGAATCCAGCTTCCAAATCTGTTTGTCTAAACCTTGTGAAACAACAACAGCAAGTAATACATCCAAAAGATTTTGAAGTTCTGTGCTTTCAATTCCTACTAAAATGGGCCTAGCCCAATCCCATGTAATCTGTGGACCGGAGCTGTTTGGAGAAAAACGTTCATTGACCTTGCAGAGCTTATTATTTTCAAGAGAAAAAATATTCGGGAAACTCATGTGTAATGGTATATCACCCAACCAATTATCTAGCCAAAAATACGTATTTGAGCCGTTAGATATTTCTGCCTTGATAACCTTCTTTAGATCTATGCCTCTTCTTACTAAGGTGTCATTTATGCTTACAATCTGCTTCCACGGACCAGCCATAGTAACTTTAGCTGGAATCGCCATCCAGGATCTATTATTATGATGAAAAGCCCAGATTACATTTCTCCACAAGCCATCTCTTTGCACTTTAAAGCGCCACCACCACTTTGCTAGCATAGCAAGATTAGCATCCTTAAGTGATCCAAACCCGAGACCCCCATACTCGACTGGTGCTATCGTTTTTTCCCAAGCAATCCAATTCATCTTCGCTATCTCTTCATTACCACCCCAAAAGAAAACCCGTCTAATTCTCTCTAGTGAGTCAATGACCTGTGCCGATGCCCTGAATAAGGAGAAATAATATGTCGGGAGGGAATTTAGTACCTATTTGATTAATGTAATTCTGCCTCCATATGAAAGATGCTTGGCCTTCCAAATCGACAATCGGTTTCTGAATATATCGATCACTGGCTCCCAATTACGAGACAAATTCATGTTAGCGCCAACGAGCAACCCTAAATGCTTAAATGGAACCGCACCTTTCTTACAGTTCATAATGTCGGCCATACTTTGGATTTCCGGATCGCTTACCCCAAAACCATAGACATTACATTTTACTAGATTAACTTTGAGCCCAGAAGTTAGATAGAAACATCTAAGAATTCTTCTAAGATTCGCCATATTGTTGAACGACCACTCACCGAGGAACATAACGTCATCTGCATACATGAGATGAGAAATATAAAGACCATTATTTGTACATCTAATACCTTTAAATACCTCTTCAGAAATCGCTTGCTTCATAATCCCAGTTAACGCCTCCATAACTATAACAAATAGGAAAGGGGAGAGTGGATCCCCTTGTCTAAGCCCGTGTGTACAAGCAAACTCCCTAGTAGGAGAACCATTTACTAGGACCGATGCCTTCGCCGATATAAGAGTTGCCATAACCCATTTACGCCATTTACACGGAAAATTCATTTGCATCACAATGGAGTCAAGAAAATTCCAATTGACCGAGTCATATGCTTTATGAAAATCCACTTTGAAGAACATGGCCTTTTTTTTAGACTTTTTTAACCACCCAATAATCTCATTTAACATTAATGGCCCATCAATAATACTTCTACCTGCTAGAAAAGCCGATTGCTCCTCCGAAATAAGGTTCCCAATCACCCCTTTTAGACGGTTAACCAAAACCTTTGATACGACTTTGTTAATAACTCCAATCAAGTTTATGGGACGAAAATCAGACGGAGAGCTAGGATCTTTAACTTTCGGGATTAGAGCAATGAAAGATGATTTGCAACTGATGTTCAGGGATCCTTCATAATAGAATCTATTAAATAAGCCAACAAAATCATCTTGTAAGTGTTCCCAGCATCTTTTAACAAATGAGAAATTGAACCCGTCAGGACCAGGAGCCCGGTCCCCCTCGCATTCCCATATGGAATTTTTAATTTCCACAATGGAGAAAGGTGCTTCCAACATAACTGCTTCCGAATCAGAAATGGTAGAAAGGTTCGGGCACATAATACCAGGTCTAGCAGCCATGGGCTCCGTAAATTGTTTACTAAAAAAATCAAAAAAGACTTCTTTAATAACTATTGGACTTGACACCCATACCCCGTCAACCTTCAGGCCATTAACTCGGTTAGTGCTGATGTTCGAGTTGATAATGTGATGGAAGAACGCAGAATTTTCGTCCCCCTCAACTGCCCATCTAGCTCGTGATTTTTGTCTGGTATCCAAAAATTTCAGCCTATCCTGTTCCGACACAAAACTTTTGCAATCAGCCCTTTCATGTAATTCCTCTTCCAACAATATCCTTACTTCTGCAAGATTATCCAATACTATCGCACGTTTCTTTTTATCTTCGTACACACTTTCTGTACGACTCCTTTCCTGTTTTATCCAGCCCTTAATGTTATTTTTTAGCCATCGCAATTTAATTGCAATCGCTAAATCCTCCGGCCCATTAAAAGTGAAATTACAACAAACTTGATTCACAAAATCCAAAAAACCAGGTAGTTCGAACCATGAATTGAAAAATCTAAAGGGTATGTGACCAAAGTCCGTTTGGACCGTGGATAAAATGACCGGTCTGTGATCCGAAGCTACTCTGTCCAGCGCAAGCACAGACGCCGTTGGCCACTTTTCCATGAAACCAAGACATACTAAATAACAATCGAGCTTACTCAATTTATCACCTCTATCCGAAATATAAGTAAATTTACCTCCAATCATATTATATTCCTGCAATCCCGCAGCCAATATAAAGTGATTAAATGCTTCAGCATTTGAGGCGTTGAACTCCGAATTTCTCCTTTCTGAATCATCACGAACCTCATTGAAATCTCCCATCAATATCCATAGGCCCTGAATTGAATTTTTAACTTCTAAAATGTTGGTCCATAACGCCGTCCTATTAACCGCATCATTAGGCGCATAAACATTGACGAAATTTATGCGATACCCAGACTGATTTAAAATCCCCGAGACCACCATAAAATACCGATTTTTTATGACATTTTCACATGTAAACATAGACGGACACCAAAGACACGCTGATCCCCCTGACCTGCCTTGAGACTCAACCACTGCATGTTGAAACAAAGATCGACCCCACAAACCATTGAAATTGAAATTTGAAGAAATACCCAGCTTGGTTTCCTGTATAGAGAGAAAATGAATACCATAATTTGTCTTCAGTCCTATGATCCAGTCCACTTTGCGAGAATTTCTCACCCCCCTTAGATTAATAGATAAACAATTCATTGTGGACCATTTTTGACACCTTCATCTTCAATCACTTTTCGGGTTTCATTCTCAAAACCCACAAGATTAATACCTACCTTGGACCCAATTTCCTTAGGTGCTGTTTGTTTTTTCAGACAAAAACTGTCTGCAGTCTGATTTCAGCTGATTTTATGTCTGCAACTGAAGATATGGTCTGAAGGTCTGCAAGCTGAAAATATAATACTGTTTGTTTTATAAACTGGATATCATCTGTATAAGCTGAAAATTATTTAACTATCATACTTATCATAGCTGATAAAAGTCATTTAACATTCAAGTTACATAAAAAAACCATAATAGCACCAAGTATCAATAACCTAAAAAATAATAAAATAAACTCAAAGTACATTGTTTTGCATTAATTCTTGTGCTATTTGATCTCGAAGTTGACTCATAAATTCACGGTCCGCTGAACTTCCATGTCGTGGTACTTCTTCTTCTCTATTTTCACCACCATCTTGTATATGTTCATCTCCATCTTGAAGGTGTACAGTTGGGTCATCATATTCATCAAAAAGGTCATCGCTTAAACCCTCTTTCCGTATAAAATTATGAAGCGCAAAACATGCAACGGTAATATTTCGTTGCGTAACCAACGAAAAGGGAGCCATTTTCTTTAATATTGGAAAACGTGCTTTTAATACACCATACGCACGTTCAATAACATTTCTAAGCTTTGCATGTGCGTGGTTGAATTTTTCCTTGTCGTTTAATGCACGATTTCGACGGAAATCTCCAAGCCAATACCTCACATTTCTATATGGTGCCACAAAGCCTCGAGTGTGTGCATAAGCAGCATCACATAGATAATATTTATCTGAAAAAAAACAATTCAATCTTCAAACTATATAATATAAAAAATAAAGTTGGAATCATAGATATATACCAAACAAGTGAAAACAAACAGATAAGTCATAAACCTAAAAAGTAATTTCAAATTTTCAGCAACCGAATTGAAGCATAACCCATGAGAAAAATATCAAGACCCACATGAATATAACAACAGAAAACGATTTAAACTGATTAAAACCGAAACCCCAACCCTAGAAAACGATTCAAACCGAAACCCTAACTCTAGAAAACCGCAAACAATCGGAACAAATTAAACGATTCGAAAGATGATAAGATGAACCTGTGGAAGTTCGATCGGTGATGGTGGGAGCCGGCGATCTGTGGCGGCGGGAGGAAGTGAAGGAGTCGTCTAGGTCTGGGGAGCGTATATGTGAAGATTTGTTGGTTTTTGAAGATATTAGATGTGTGCTTTTTTAAGCTAATAAAAGCCCCTTTCAGGTCTTCTTTTTTTTAAAAAACAAACAGTCTTTAACCCCTTATGTCTGCCCGCCCGCAGACATAAGCCCTTTGAAGACACTTTAAGCAAAAACAAACACAACCTTAGTGATAACTACTTCCTCCAAAATATTAATCCTTGGATCAGTCACCGGGGAAGGAATTGGAGGTGCATAATCAGAATTACCTGTTGTTACTGGAACTGTGTTACTTGCCACCGGGTGCACCGAAAAATCTGATCAGCTTAGGCGTTGTCTGACCTATTAGCTTCGAGTCTAACTGGATTACTATCCACCGGTAACCCCGAGGAATCCTGATTCGCCTGGCCGTCATCTGGGGTATTATCATCAAACCCTCCAGACCTCCTTCCAAAAACATTATCATCAACAGGGGTATTAAGGTCAATATACTCATTATTAGGAATCTCATTTTGATAAAATGGTCGAACCGGAGGGCCCTGTAGAGACCCATTGGATGGTGGGCTTCTTACAGCTCTGGGCCTTTTGCCTAAAGTATTAGAAGAGTCCGCCATATTCCCTAGGGTGGTGGGCTGCTGCTTATTGGACTGTGAGAATAAAGATTTTTTACCACTATTCCCACCATTTTTAATAACTTCATTGGGAACCGCACCTACATTAATTGTCTTAGAAGTATGATCCGCCGCAACCCCCTCCCCATGCAGCTCATGCATATCAGAATTAATATTCTGTTTCGAAATTTGGTCCTGTGACTTCTCCACTTCCGGCACAGAGATGACAACTTCCGGTGACTCTCCGATATCGTTCAACGGTTGCGAATTATCTTTCTCCCGAGCCAGAACGTATTCCCCCTCCTCCATCTGTTCATCAACATGTTGAACTTCTTCATTATCCGAGATCCAATCAGACTGCATGTCCGACTCATCGTCTACAAATTCCGGCGACCAGCATCCAGGCATTTCCGAGACCCATACTACGATTTTGTGATTTTTCCAATTGAGGATGACTGACTCCTCAATACATGATCCCTGGCTTGTATTGATAACTATTACACCATCCGAATTATCATTCGATTGCCATGAGAACTCTAAAGCTTTAACTATTTTCCCAAATAGCGAACCAATTTGTTCATACAATTTATTATCCCTCGAAATGAAAGGGACACCAGTAATTTTTATGGACACTATCCTTTCCATTGGCATCTCTTCACCATTCCAAACATAAAATCTTGAGAAAATCCCGGCTAGTACATTTTTAAAACCAGCGATGGTTTCATTCGCGTCATGCCTACTGTGTAAAGTGATCAACACGCTCAGGCCGCCGATGTAGGATAACCCAAATTCTTTGAGACCACCATCCTCAAGGATCCGGTTAACACTGTTAAGAGCCTCAATGTCTTTTGCCACTCCAATAATGGATCTACCAATACAATGAAGAGCATACACTGATCCATTGCCTTCAACCGTGACTGATTTCGTTCCTTGATCATTGTTCACATTTTTATCACGAAACAGATTGCGGAATGACTGTCCATCCCGGACATAAGCTGAGCTAGATGGGCCGGCCATGTTATTTTGATTATTATTTACCGATGTATTCTTTTTTAACGATTCCGGTTCTTTTTCCCTCCATTGTTTCCTTTCACCAACCATATCAGAAGTATATATAAACTTCCTATGAATCTTATCATATTTCGCCAATGAAACTTTAACCTTTGTATCCATAATACTAACCGTATTCATAACCTGTAGGATAGCATCTACCTTCCCCGCTACAACGTACCTGACAAAGCCAAAGTGATTACCTTTGGAGTCCTTCTTCCTAGCTACATATGCATCCGTTATGAATCCGTGAGGAAAAAAAGGCTTTCCATAGAATGGATTTGGAGACCCGATTAGGTAGATTTTGCACGAGGAATGTCATCTCTATACCATTCGGCCGGGTCCTCTTATTTTTTCGATATTGTACTTCTGCCCACGGCTCTCCTTCATCATATTCCGCCATGAACACCCAACCCCGAGAGAATTCCGGATTCAAAGTCTTGACCCACAAAGAAAACAGAAAGCCGAAACAAGTCGCGAATGGATGAAACCGGAGAATCTATTAGAAGGGAAGGTTAGATCCAAATTTACAGATTGTAAGTCGATTAAACCTCAACCGCTAATTGATTCAACTTCCCACGGTCGAGCAACTAGAACGGCACCAAGAAAAACGAGAAACCGCCGGATACGAGGAAGACGAGCAATTACCACCGACGCAAAGCGGACTCAGAGCTCTGCTAACAATCTCGTTATGATCAGCGAAGAAGGATTCCGCAAGATTAATTACAGGCTGTTATACAGAGCCAGAGAAAGCCTAGACAACGGCAAGAAGACGAGGGGTCACCGGCGAGAAGGATTTGTACCCATGGCATTATATGTAATCTAAATAATTTATTTTGACATACCATTCTCATTTAATTTTATACATAAATATACCATCACACCATAAAATAAAATACAAATAACATGTTGATTAGTGCCTTTATAAAGAAAGCTTCAAAAATTGAAATCATTTAATTTTATACATAAATATACCATCACACCATCAAAAATAAAGGGAAAATGATACAAAATAGTAACCAAGTTTTTAAAGTGTTCTAATTAGGTCATTCGTATTGTTTTTGTCCAAATTAAATAACTTAAAATTCAAATCGAGCCATGACCTTTTTTCCATGTGTCAAGAAAAAAATGGAGCATAAGATGCTGGGGTTGGATTATTTTAATATATGAAATTATATTTATAAAAATTAAAAACACTTTAATTACATTAAAAATTTAAAAAACAAGTTAAAATCCACGTAATCACTCGACGTTAGCATCAAATAAAAGAGAAAATATAAACAAAAATCCACATAACCACGGTTACCTATGAAATGGATGAAAAACCTCTTAATTTTAATGAAAAATAATTGTTGAGTGACCTAATTGGAACACTTTTAAAACTTGAGTGACCTAGTTAAAACATTTTTAAAACTTGATTACTATTCTATAAAGTTACCCCTGAAATAAAATACAAATAACATGTTGTTGATTAATGCCTATATAAAAAAAGCATTCACAAATTGAAATAGGTGAGGGTAAATCCTATAAAAGAAGAGGCATTTGAATGGTAGCTTGTCACCACATGTAAAGCAAAGCTAGACCAATTATAAATTACTACTATTAACTAATCGGAAATCTTTTAATATATGACTTTTATTAGACTATACTATAAATTATTTTCAAAAATTATTCCATGTATTAAAATTATTTATTACCAAATCCACTACATGACCCATAACTAAAATTTAAGTAACAAATCTAAATATATTAACTTGTAAATGTGTAGTGGTTATTCCCGACTTCTCATTTTGAATTTTAGACTTATGGTATTTTATATAGAACTTTTTAATGTAATATCGTGATTTATGGTTGTTTTAAAATTTATGTCTCATTTCAGATAGATTTTTACATGTTTTAAAAGAATCTGAATGAAATTGAATTTATTCGAATTTGAATTTTTAATCGAATACTCGAATACGAATTGGGATGGTTTTGAATCGAATTCAAATCGATAAGCATCCCTACACATTTTGTACCAAGGGTGACTTTTTATTTTACGTTAATCAAACACTGTTAAAAGATTAAGGAAAATTGATGTGACGTACATATGTTTTCTCAATAAAAACTTTTGGGTCCCTACATCCACACATAAATAGTTTTTATTCTCCTTTTATTTTAATAAAAGACTCATCTTATTCCCGCATCGTTACATCTTATTTTTACACTCTCTCTATGTATATTTATGTATATATAGAGATAGATAGAGGGGAGGAGTGTGTGAATATTAACACCTTAATATAAAAACTATAAATTTTAATATCCCTACATAGACGCACAAATAGTTTTTCTTTTAATAAAAACTATATCTTTTAATAGTTCGATTTAAACAATACGTTTGTAAATGTCTTTTAGTATATTATTGTTTAAAATTAAGTAGACGTATTAAACATTTCTTTCTAGTTTGGGTAAGGTGATTAAAAACGATACATCTGTAACCCTTTACTAAATTGATGAGTGAGGCGATTAAAAATATTGAAGGTGGGATTCAAACCCAACCCAACTCTCTTAGTAAAAACAATCTTATTTTTACCACCAAAGCACACATAAATTACTATTAACAATTATCACCTTAAATATAATATAATTGTTTTATAAATATATATTTTTTCTAAGCTTGGGGCCTATTTTAAAGCCCTAAACGGTTTTCTGGCCCAATTACATTAACGGCCCGGCCCTGGATTTAACTATGTTGTCTAATATATATTTTTATTTTACCTCTTTTGTTATTTCTTTAAACAACATTTCTAAAAATATCACAAGTTTAAAGAAATAATTTTATTTATTGATTTTTCTTTTTTTTATGTTTTAAAAAATGAATATCATTTTATTATTGTTTAAAAAAAAAAAAAAAAATATCATTTGACATTATAATTCTTGATGTTATAGATTAACATATACATTTTACTTGTAGCTGTAGTATATCTAATCTAAATCTAAATATTAATAAAAGACTACAAATAATGACACATGACATTATCTCCTTCAACCACATAATTTTTATTTATATTTATTTAATTAATATATTTCTTTTAATACTAATAACCAATATATATAAATATCACTTATCTTTATCTTTATCCTTATCTTTATCCTTATCTTTATTTTAATATTAACTAGGATGGTGCCAGATGCCGCGCGTTGCGGCGGCGATCTCTATGTTGTTTATAGTCGGTGGAATTATGGTTGTTTAGGGTCTTAATGCATTTACGGTCTTAATGCATACACTATATACAGTTATATTATTTTAAGCGACAGAACCGCCCAAACTGAGCTAAATCCGGCCGGGTTAAGACTTAAATGATTTTGTTTACGATTTGATAAACCGAGTTTCACGATTCGGTTGAGGTTTGAAAGTGGTCCGGGTAAACCAAACCAGCCAAAATATTGAAAGAAATTAAAAACATACCTTTTAAGCTGTATAATTTTAAGAAAAAAACAATATTTTTTCATTGGATCTTCGAAGTTGGGTAAAATGGTATGTATAAAAGTACTAACTGTTTACGAAAAAAAAGTGAAGAAAAACTTAAGAGCATTAGTAAATTATAATCTGCAGGTATTATTAAGAGTATTAGTACAGGTTTATGATTGTTAAAAAAATACTTATTAAGCTATATAAATTTAGCAAAAAAACAATATTTTTTTCATGTAGACAAATCTTACAATTATAATACTTATAACTTAACTCATTTAATACTCTTAATTTTTTCTTCACTTTTTTTTCGTAAACGATTTACTACTTATAAAGTAAAATGTCTTTTATATGCATATCATTACACCCAACTTTTGAAATCCGATAGTACTATTAAGTGTTAAAAAAAACCAGTCGACCCCGACCATGAACATCCCTAGCTAAAAAGCCTATCTAGAAATCAAAGATGTAAAGCACCTCTTATATATCTCTATGATCGAATCATCCAATTTGGACAGAGGTTGAACTCTTGCAGACAAACCTATCGACAAATTTCAGTTCACAAACATGAGTAAAACCGAACCATAACATCAAACGGATCAAAACCTGCAGGCATTTGTTCTTTTTCTTTAATTTTCTCCACTATAATATCAGCCAAAGTGCGCTGTGGCGTTGCATCCTTGGAGAAGAAAGCTTCCAGCAGCCTCTCCTCATCATCATTAATTTCCTCCGCATCGGTTTCTTCCTGAATCTCCTTTTGCTGAATCAACGCCTCCTTCAATATCTTGGAACTCATTCCTGCAGATAAAACCTGCAAAACACAGATTGCTTATGATAAATTCATTAATATATTTCGATGATTATAGCGAAATTTGTATGGAAAGGCACCTTTTCTTCGCGCTGGTGTTGGTGTCATCTGATAAGATCGCTTAACTGAAATCGCCATAACCGATCCTTTATAGTTATCCATTAACCAACATATGGGTTACGGTTATGGTTTTGAGGCAAAAACGACCCATGCACTCCCTAGTATCAAGGTATGTTAAAGAATCAAATTAAAAAAAAAAAAAAAAAAAAACTGTTTTTGATGAAGCAGCAATGAAGCTAAAAATTAAAACTTGAACACCAAGAACTTACTTTGTGTGCTTTCTCAAACTCTCAATAACTGGAGCACCAATAGTTAGATTTGAGACAAAATGGCTGCAGAAAATAATAAACCAAAATTAAAAACCACAAAAGTGACAAATTAACAACAATCTATTTGAATCTGGAACACACCCATCCTGCAAAATAACATTAACTGATCAGGGCCAAGTGAGAAAATTGAAGAAACAAAGTGTAATCGAAGTTGATTGGAGATTGTGTTGTGATGGTGAAGTACCATGATGTCCATGTGAAGCCAATCAGCACCGAAGTTGACCATTTGCTCAGCCTCGGATGCAAGATTAGCGAAGTCTGATGATAGCATCGAAGGTGCGATCTTTGGTTCAACTTGTGTCGCCATTTTGTGAGAGGGGGAGAATGGAGGAGAAGGGTTTGGAAGTCTCTGATTGATTAGAGGATGGTATGACTAAAAGAGAAAGGGTAGGTGCAAAGGCCACCGACCTTTCTCTTTAATATTATATAAATAAATCAAATTAATAATATTATAAATATCTAAATCGAATATCTAATAAATTATTAATATCCTTTGTTTTAGACCCTTTGTTTTTTTACTTATTAATAATATTACCCAAAACTTTTATACTTTTTGCAATTTAGACCTTTTGTTTTTTTTACTTATTAATCTAAAGCTTTTCATCTTTTCCAATTTAACCCCAACTCTTTTTAATTTTCAATTTTGTCCCACCGTACTTTTCATCATTACCAAGCTTTTCGTTTCGTTCTACATTTTGTGAGTTAACGCACCGCAACGTGCGTGTGGGGTTCAACATTTTTCGTATATTTTTCCCGTTTGGCCCGTCAAAACACATCTATTTTTCTCCCTTTGACATGTTCGTCGCAACGCACAGGTCCTGGATTAACTTAGTTATTTTTTCTATGTTTTACGTTTCGATTTAATTTCTCTGCATTAAAAGATTTTACATCTGCTTTTCGCTCGGCTTTATTTTTTTTCCGTTTTTATTTATTTTGTTTTTACGAGTTTTCCGGTGTTGGTGATCGCTGATAATGGTATAGCATTGATACTACCTGACACAGTTTTACGACAACCGCTGCAACACATAGGCTTAATACTAGTGATATAATAATGTTACAGAAAATATATTTTCGAACATATTTAAGCAAGCATAAGATTATTATAAAAAAACCTCACGTGAGAATATAGCAGATAACTACATATATTTTAGTTATATTTTTAAAAACTTTACAGAATAAATAGATTAAACTATAAATTTTGACGGCAACGCTTTTCAGTTTTCACCCAAGATATCTAGGAAAATAGGAAATGGCTTTGATAGTAAGAGAAACCAAACACGCAGGAGTTATTTTTATAAAAAAGTTTATTTAAATCCCAAAACATCACCCCCTCCAACGTTGAAAACTTACGTTATTTCCAGAACAACGTTATCGTTCAATGTCATTTGAGGTTGAAAATTTAACTCGGCTTTGAACGTACAAATTCGACGCTTTAACGAAGTTTTAGTCAGGAAAACACCAAATTTTGAGAAAAACAAGGTGGCTTTGAGTCCATATGATTTGTGCTTAGCATCGTCGTTAATGATACTTGGAGAGATGCATTTAAAGAATATAATTGAAGTGTGCACTAATGTTGCTAATATAAGTATGATTCTATCATCTATGAATAATAGTCATATGAACATAATCACAATGATTTACTTGTTTCACTAATAGATTTATCTCACATAGCAACTAATCATATTTTCATTAACCGTTAGTTTTGTATAGGAAAACGTTATAGCATTGACGACTTTTGGACAATATGAGAAGATTAGCTATCGGCCTATCACTATCTATTAACGGGCTTAAGTCGTGTTTCCTAGTAACAAATTAGTTGGACTCATATTACTAAAACATTATGTGCAGTGGCGAAGCTTGACCCGAATGACCCGAGGGGGGGGGGGGGGGGGCGAAAACGTATATACCCAAAAATTTATATACGAAAACTACATATATATAACACTACTGAGCGAAAAGTTCAGAGGGTTGGGCGCCCCCATCCCCATCCCCCCCCCCCCCCCCCCCCCCCGGGCCCTTCTATACTTCGCCCCTGATTATGTGAACTAACATATCCCAACTTACTAAAACATTATGTGAACTAACATATTATCGGTAGATGTAGTGGTGTACAAAACCCGTTGAGCCCAAACCGATCTAGTTTAAAAACCAACCCGGTTTTTATTCGGGCTCAAACCGCTTTGGCCAAAACCTATTTGGGTTAAGAACCGGTTTGACAAGTGAAACCTGCGAACCCATCCAAATCGATTAGGGTCGGGCCCAAAACTAGTTTGGCCCTTTTTCTTTTAAATTAAACCATTTAATTTCAAACAAATACAAATAACCTAAAAATCATCTTTCTATGTTTTATAACGTGCAGGTCCTAGATTGAAGTTATTCATTTCTATGTTTTACGTTTTGGTCTAATTTTTGTGCATTAACATGCCGGAACAGACATGTGTGGTTAAATGTTTTTACGTCTACTTTTCATTGTTTTTTTTTTTCATTTTTTGTTTCTTTTATTTTACGAGCTTTTCCAGTGTTGATGGTCACCGGAGGTGGTGTAGCATTGGTACTACTTGGCACAGTTTTACCCCCACCGCAACACGGAAAGCTTAATACTAGTTTAGAATATTCATTATATGTTAATGATTTTTTCTAACAAAACCACCAGAAGAAATTACACGATCTAATCTAGTGGATCAGCTCAGACAACATCCAATTCAATCAAAGCACATAGAATCCGACATTAGAGATGAGAGAAAATGTGAATTTGACTACGCTTAGTGAAGTCCGACCCGTGTAGCAACTTTAAAAAAGAATTAACTGGAAATGGCGTAGAAAATACTTCGCAAATTTCCGACAACATATTTTCGTTGGAAATATGTAGATTAAGTTTCTGTCGCCTAGCAAATCTGAATTTGCGATGCATTTGTGACAGAAAAGGGCGACACATCTGAATTTGTGAGTTGTGACGCATTTCTTCCCCGACACCCTTGGGCATTCACCCAACCTTAAAGATGGTATAATATTTTGGATACAACCGATTCTTGAGGAGCTTTAGCTGGAGGTGAAGTAAACATGAATGGGCATTTGCTTATAAATGAAAGATGTGTATTTGCTACAGCTTTACAACTTTTTTGTAATTACCCACTAAGGCACTAACATCAAAGAAAACAAACGAGTGATGTACAATAATACTTGAGGAAAGGGAAAATCACATAATTATCAAAATAAACATCATCCATTTTAATTTATTGCGTAACCAACCACTGACTTTTGTAATCAATCAAAACATCACTAGACACATTAGAAGGAATTACGCCTTTGAGGTGGATTAGTGACATGAGTTGGTGGTACCGACGACTCTCCCTCCTGAGGCCTCCTGTCTGTACGGTGGATCCTTTCATCGATCACAGAAGAAGTGGGCGGGCGTTCCTGTGACGGCGGGGGGTTAATTCCTCCTCCTTCACCACCAATGGACTTTTCAGAAGCAGCAGCCGCAATGCCACTACCAGTTTCAGGCTGGTTCGATGTATGGACAATGGCTTCAACACCATTATTAGAAGAGACCTCGAGGGGCACTTGTTGAGTCCTGCCACCACCACCCCCACTAATACCAAGTCCAAGAAAATCTGTGTCTGTATAATCAACATTCCAAGGACTCATAGCGAAGTAATCAAGTCTATTTGTATCACGCCCAAACTCTAGGACTGCCGGTCGTACCATACCAGTAGAACCAAAAGCTGCAGGACTCTTTAATGGTTCATCTAGAAAGGGCAGATCTCCTAATCCAGAGAGAATATCACGTACCTCTTTTTTTGCTTTCTTTCTTTCTTGATGTTTCTCATGTCTGCTTTCACGTCTTCGCTTCTTCTTGGATATGGTATCTAGCTTTTCAACGTCCTCGTTGGTAACCCGACCATCACAAACCTTTTGGTCTTTATCGTCTCCTTTTCTTTGCTCCGCCATGAGTTAAAAGATTGATGTAGCTGATTTTGTTTATTTCTTTCCGATCAGTTCCTGCTAATATATAACTTTGAGACTGCTCTGCGTACCTTACAACTTGTGCAATGAATCCGCGTACAAAGACTCCAATACGTGGTGTATATTGCCTTCAAGTTGGAACATGGTTCTGTTTAGTCAATATGCAAACAAGAAAACAATTGATACTCTCACTTAATTTACAAAAGAATGTGATTGTTTTACGCGTTTTGGGATATTGTATTGTATTTATCTATACTATATACTATATAATTTGAAACATTTATTTGCATTAGGAGCTGTACCATGTGTTTTATTTAGTTTTTGAAAGGCATAGTGCTTTTATTTGCAATTTATCTCTAAACATTATATACTATAAATTATATTATATAATACAAATTTGTAACATTTGTTGGCTATAGGTTGTACTTTGTACTTTATTGGTGTGTTGTGCATTAGAGTGTTGTATGCTAATGGTACAAGTCCTACAACAACTCAGAATTATGTGTTGTACCACATGTTAAAGCACATGATACATCATCTTGATGCAACTTTTCTTGGTTGCGTGACACGTTTTCTTCACGTGTCCCTGACTTCTTCTTCTTCTTCTTCTTCTTCTTCTTCTTCTTCTGTTACCAAGTTGATTGATGCTTTTTTTAAGTTTTGTATTGTCATAGGTTTTACATGGGTAATGTTTGATGTCATTTAACCTTCAACACAACAACGCGGGGGCTTCCATCTAGCATTTTTTTACATTTTGTCTTAATTTGTAAGTTGCCTGCCGCAACGCGGCGGGATTCCATCTAGTTATTATATAAAAACAACTAGTCCTAATCTATATATAACTTCAAGAAATTCGTTGACATTATGAACAAAGTCAACCCCAACTTTTCAAATTGGAATGTAAGACTAGTTAGGGGACCAGGTGGAGGATATTTACCCCGTGATGGAGACATATAACGCGTTGAAGAATCCCAAACACTACCGCCACTCAGTTTTTTCACGCGTCAATTTGATAACGCGTTAAGAATATCACGCGTGAAGAATGTGAGAGAATGTGAGGGTTTATTGTGAGTGATTAACATTTCCACTAAAATCCATCACCAGTGATGGAATAAAGCTCGATGACGTGGCGGAACTTGATTGGAAATTGTGAGTGAGTGATGACCATCCCTACCCCCTTAAGTTGTGAGGTACTTACTACATTGTGTTGTCCTTTCTTTATGCAAAACGTGAGCTGTTCCCCTTGAGAGGAATAAAATGCGGTAAAATACTTTATTTTTATTACAAGACCGCTTTTAATAAGTTTATATCGAAATGTTGAGAAAAAATTAAGCAAAACTACGTATATAGCTTTTTATAAAAAGTAAAAAATGTAAGCTTTTAACGAACACTAATATTATATTACTACAAAATTAAATTAGTTAAAAGCCAAATCTAAGCTTTTAAAGAAAACTAATATTACTACAAAATTAAATTAGTTAAAGATGTATCCATGTATTGATGTGCTTAGGTCCTTCTTGAGCTAATAAAGTTGGGCTCATTTTAGTGGGTTCAAATCAGCCATAAAGTCATATGACAACAATTAAAACACTACTTGTCAGCCCATATTTCTAATTATACGAAAAATTGCGAAAATCAACCTTTATATTATACCAAACTCCACTTCGTACCTATTGATCTATTTTTCTTCTTTTACCGACTAAATAAACTCTGCTTTGTACTTCATACACCACGGTTGCATTTAGATACCAAACTACCATGACTTAATGGCCCATTTAGATAGCCAGTTGGTATGAGGAAGTTCACAGTAAAAATAAAATGGCAAATTGGATTTAAATAATCCCAACTTCCTCAATTTGGACGATAATAATCCCAACTTATTGGCCGATAATAATCCGAACTGGTCCACTTTTGGCCAATAATAGTCCGCCGTTAAAAATAGCTTAATGGAGTTAAGCTTTTTTCCGAATTACAAACCGATTTTTTTATGGATTTTGATCAGAACGAGGATACGATTCGATTTATGTAAAACTTACCTCGAAACGGTGCTTCAAACGACTTGATTTTTGTTAATTGGAAGTTTAAACACCCGAATTGAAGCACCGTTTTCGTCGTTTGGGGCAGTATTTCTAGGTAAATCTTATATCAATCAACTCGTATCCTCGTTCTGATCAAAATCCATAAAACATCGGTTTGTAATTCGGAAAAAAGCTTAACACCGTTAAGCTATTTTTAACGGCGGACTATTATCAGCCAAAAGTGGACCAGTTCGGATTATTATCGGCCAATAGCTGAGTTGGGATTATTATCGGCCAAATTGAGCAATTTGGGATTATTTAAATCCAAGAAGCCGGAACCTGCAACTTCATCCGAATTCAGGCAGTGGCTGTGGTGGCGGTGTGGCTGTGGTGGCGGTGGTGGCGGTGGTGGCAGTGGCTGTGGTGGCGATGTGGCTGTGGTGGCGGTGGCGGTGGTGGTGGAGGTGGCAGCGGAGTGGTGGTGGTGGCAGGGCTAGTGGTGGTGGTGTTACAAATTTACACAATCAGTCCTTTATGTTACAAATTTACACAATCAGTCCTTATTTACTAACTGACTTAACTGGGTTATGATTTTTGGACTGAAATGACACCTTTCCAGAACGTCGGGGAGGAAAATGGCGCATTTTTGAAAAATGAACTGAAATGGCCAAAGTGACCAAACCACAGGGACAAAAATGGCAGTTAACTCAACCTAAAATGATGGTTTAAATTCTGTAATTCACAAGTAAACCGTTTAAAAATGAAAGCAAGTCAAACAAAATTGTTGCTATGGTTTAGTATCACGATCTGAGCCTCCAAAACAGGTAACTTTTGACACAGGTTGGGTTGGCCCGCCGACCGAGACTAGACCATGTAACATTTTTAACCTTTTTATTGACATTTATTGATTTTTTATTTGGAGGAAATATAACAAATAAAAAAAAAAAAAAAACAAATTTACACAAAGAAAAAACTTAGCAAAACTAAGTTTTTTAAAAACTAGATCTCGTATTTTAATAATCTCATATTTAATCCGGTTTGAAGGAAAAAAAGGGTGCAAGTTAAAGAAACTTTTACACAATAACCGAATGAAAGACCAAACCGATGTTTGGTTCAACAGGTTTTATTTTTTTGAACCGGAAGGCGAACACCTCTATTGCTGCTCAACTTTAGCGAACATTTCTTAAAACATCGTGGCAGGGTAATACATCCACCAATCGACCTTTCAGAACCATTGGCAACGCCGCCACTACCGGTAACCTCACCACCATTTTTGGAAGAATCACTGAGGGGTACTCCCCCTTGTTTAGTCCTACCACCACCACCGCCGCCACCACCGTAACCAGCAATCCCAGAGATAATTTTGTCTGAATAAACATCAAAAGGAGTGAAAGCAAAGTAACCAAGTCTATGTGTATCACGCCCAAACTCTAGGTCTTCCACATTCTGACCCGATGCAAAGTAACTAGGGGGTCCAGGACATATGTAACATTGCGGCTGCACCAAAGGCGTTCGTGGTGGTTTAGGAAAACCTATATCACGACCAGACACACTCTTACGTATGAGTATGGAGCTTTGAATATGATCACCTGAGTCGTCTAGTTGGTTGCTTTCTTGCTTTTTAATATCCTCGTGAGCACGTAATGTATTAATTGTTACACCACCATCATCAATCTTTGGGTCTTTCTCATATCTGACTTCATCTCTTTGCTCCATCGAAGACATGTTATCACCACTGCTTTTTTGCTCTCCAACATCCTTGCCGGTGTGAATAGTAACCACACCGTCACCGGACTGTAGATCTTTCTGATCATCTCTCACTTCTCCGCTTCTTTGCTCCGCCATCGGTTGGAAGATACGTCGGATCCTGACTATAATGCTAAGAAGAGTCCAACAATTATAGTTGCTTTGGAAAAATCGCAACAACAAAACAACGAAACATGTTCATGACAAGTCAAGGCCGGCTTTTTTGCTTAAAAAATAAAGCAATTGCTTAGGGGCCCAAAATTTAAGCTCCCGGTATGTATAATAAGGCCGGGGGATATACTCTCACGCTCCTTAAATACACGTGGGCGTCATGTTACCCATTTTATTCTCTTTCACTTCATCTCACGTCAAAGAAATGGTTTAATCCTTGATTAACGCCTCTTAAATTAATTAAAATACACACACACACACACACACACACACATATATATATATAAATATATATAGTCTTAGGATCCTGTAAAAAAGACATGTTTCGTGAGAAGTGAGAGAAGGCATAAAAATTCATATGTAGACATCATGTGTTGGACTTACACATAATGTTTTGCGTTGTTTTGGCAAGAAAAACACTAAACATAACAATTTAAGACACAACGCAATGAATTCTAGGTTTAAAACTTAAAACACCATGTCAAGAACATTAAGTAGTGTGTTTTAAGTGTTAAATAGTGTCTTTTAAATTTCACGTCCATAATATGTTTCATTGTGTTTTAAATTGTTATGTTTGGTGTTTTTCTTGGCATAACAACAAAAAACATCATGCCTGTTTTGGTAAAAAATCAGGCTATGATAATGCAACCAAATCTTTGTTGTGAGGAATGATGCTTGAACAGATGTATGAATAACTTGCAAATCAAGTGAACAAGTGACACAAGGATTTATACGAGGAAAAATCCCTTGATCAAGAGTTGATCTCCGGCATAAAAAACCTCGGGTGATGGAAACTACCGATCACCAACTAAAATTAAACAAATGATTGTTACAACTCGGGATGATAACAAGCTTGTTACAAGGATCACTAAAGTGTAATGTGTATGAAATCGCCAAATGAACTGTTGAGAGCTATTGAGAACTGGTTCGAGAGTGTGTGTTTGCTAAAATAGCTAAGTGTTCTAATTCAAGCTTGTTATCCCCTTTTAAAATTAGAAATAACTAAAACAACTAACTATCCGCTAAATGTGCAAGCTTCCCACGATCTCCATAACGTTCACAAAGCCATGCACGTGCGGAATATTGAGGGCATATTCCCCAAGAATATCGGCAAGACCAAGTCCAAGGCGTATACTCCTGCAAAACAAACTTAAACATAATGAAGGCAACCTTTAGTATAAGGATAACAACAAGGATCCTGAATCCTGATCCTGCAATGTCTTCTGAGGATCCTTAATTCAATCAGAATTGAGGATCCGTGATCCTGGCAGTGCTTGAGGATCCGTGATCCTGGCAGTGCTTGAGGATCCGTGATCCTTAGGATTGGAAAATCCTCCCCTAACAATTGCCCCCAAAATATAAGGAGTAAAATGTAATTTAAGGAGTTGTATTTTTGATCTTATCTCCAACTGACTAACGGATATATAGCCGTTTGGATCGAACTAGCCGTTGCTGGTCTTACGTCATTGAAGTGACAATCCTGCAGAATCATCATTATAAATAGGTTAGAGATAAGGATCGATAGGCATTTAAATTCGTGCGTTACTTTCTTTAAATGCTCATTCAAAGATCAATCAGGTATCTTTCTTCTCCTTTCTCTTCATCTTCTTACTCTGTTCTTCTTCGAAATCTTTAGATCAAAATGAAGTTACGATCATCCCCCGCCAAGGATCACCAGAAAGATAGTCCTTTGAAAAGTCAAGGGATTATCAAATGTACTCCGAAGGAACTCTGCAGTTTTACCGATCCGGAGATCGACCGGATTCGCCATTGTTTTCTGGCGAACACCGTCTTCAAGCCCTTTGACCCTACCACCAAAAGTGATTTTGTTTCTGAAACCTGGGTTGCTTTTCCGGCCACTCCATTCCTAATAGGATACTCCTATCCTTTCCCTGCCTTCACTGAATCCTTCTTTTCTCTCACCGGCATGTGCTACATTCAGGCCATGCCAATGATGTGGAGGGTTTTATATACCCTAGAGAGAATCATTGAGCAGGAAGGTATAGAGTTGGGAATGTCGGAACTGGCTGAACTGTATAACCTTGTGAGCCATGGTTCACACCGGTTCTTATTCAAACATAAACCCGGTGATGCACACCCAATCCTCAAGACCACCAAGAATGACACCAACTGGAAGATGCATTTTTTCTTCGTTAGGAGGGATTCTATCCCGGATGGGAAGGATCTCCCCAGAGAGTGGGCCACCCATGGTAGGATAGAGGATCCTTATAGAAGGATCATAGGATAACCCTGTTCCTGTGAGGATAACTGATCCTTTTTTTGTGTCTTTTTGTGCAGCTATCTCTGTTTCTCATATCATTCCATCACCTGCAACAAAAGAGAGGATCACTGCTTTCTGGAGTCTTGATCCTGCAGTAAGATCATTCCAAGCAAACACCAAGGATTCTCAAGAGGTATCCTCCGGCTCAGTCACAATGTCAAGTAAGTATCCAAGTCTGTATATAATTATATGTTTAAATGAAAATAAAACAAGAATACTTATCTGTTGTTTTGGATTAGTAGGCGCTGGAAAATCTTCGAAGTCAGCCTCCCGCTTCAGTGTCAGTGATCTTAGCACTGTGGCTCCTCGGTCCGGAAAGAAGAAGTCTGCTGCTAGCCCAAGCGCTCTAATCCCCAAGCCTGTCACCTCCAAGGGAGGAAAGAAGAGGAAGGCCACTGAAGTTGACAATCTTGAAGGCCTGCCCCTCATCCGTCACCAGTTTGAGGAATACTTTGCTGATGTAAGGATCACTGATCCTGACTGATTATCCTGCCCATTTGAGGATAGCGGATCCTGAACCCTACCTTTTCTTTTTGCAGAAATTTGCTGAGATCCAGATGCTCTTCGATGTATACGTTGAAGAAGCTGAGCAGAAGCATTTGGAGTTTCAGAAGATCTTCCTGGCCAAGGATTAAACCATCTCCTCCCTCGAAAAAGATCTCAATTTGGCTAAAAAGCAGGTGGTCATGACCCAGATTAATGTTGATCATGAGAAGGCTGAGGTGATGGAGGATGCTAAAGTCTCTGCTGCCATCACTATGTACAAGATCAAACTGCAGATGGCCCAAGAGGCTGAGGATCCTGACTTTGACAGGATCAAATGGGACCAGGAGGGCTGGAAGGCTAAGCTAGCTGAGCTGGATGACGAGGAAGAGGCTACAGAGGTCTTGGCAATTGAGGCTGGAGGCAGCAGAGCTAAGGATCAGGCGGGTGATGCTAGAGCAGGAGGTGATGGTGATGCAGCGAAGGTTTGAGTTGCAGAAATGGGCGATGATGGATTTATCTAGACGCGGCCGGAGCCCATTTTTTATGATTTGGTAGTGGTCTTTGTTTAGATGGTGTTTTTCTTGAACAATAGTTGGTCTGTAATAACTTAGACAATAGTTTTTAGGGTTGAGGATCATGGATCCATGGACAATAGGTAGGATAATGAGTGGTGGATGGATCCTCTGTTTGGGGGATGAAGCCACTTGTTATCCTTCCGCCTTTATTTCCTGCACTTAGACCTTGTTAATATGGACACCCTTTGCCAACCCAAGTGGACGGGCCACGTTTTGCTGGTAGAAGCTTTGGTTGGCAATTTTGACAATCTTTAAAGGGTTCAACTTTTGGTAAATAAAATTTTAATCTTTTGACTATCTTGTGTTGTTACTTTTGTAAATATTTTATCTTTCAATTGTTGTGATATACTTTGTTTGAATTCACAAATAAAGAATAAAAGTTCAATAGATCATGTCAAAAAGTTTAGGGTATGATCAAGGATCAAATATCCTATAATCGATAAATTCAAAAAAGTAATGTAACTTAAGGATCATGTATCCTGTTGTCAAAGAATAAGGGTCACTTAGATAAATAAAGAATAAAATCAAAATGATCAAGGATCATACCTGAGAATCCAAGTTAGGATCCTAAACCTTTAACATTTACAATCAGGATAACCAAAAGACAAACCTTAGTAAAAGGTAAGGATCAAGGATCCTTAGCTGTTTAGCTTCAAAAACCTGAAATAGAATATAACTTGGGACTAAGCCAATATAAGAAAAAAGTTAGCAACTGGGGACAAGCCCAACAATTCTGGGGACAAGCCTAAAAAACTGGGGACAAGCCCAAAAAATAGGGGACAAGCCCAAAAAACTGGGGACAAGCCCAAAGGATCTTGTGTAAACTGGAGTATGGCCCTCACTGGCGACTATCCAAACTTAGTGACATGAAAATGTCAAAACCTTAGCTAATGTGAAAACGTTAAAAACCTTAGGAACGGATGTATGGTACGTCTACCATTATACGTAGGATCCCGGATGTTAGGGGAGGATTTTCTAACAATTAGTGATCCTTATTCGTTATCCTAATTAATGATCCTTACTTCTGTGACAGGTGGTGATCCTCAGAAGAGCTTCAGGATCAGGATCATGGATCACTTTAAGGATCCTCATACTGACGATTGTTTGTTTGTGTTTTGTATTACTTTGCAGGAGTAATAAGCTTGACTTGGTCTTGGCAATGTTACTATGGAATACTCCACGAGTATTTCGCACACGTTTGACTGGAAATGGACGTTGTGGAAAACGTGGGAGCTTGGCACAAAAGTCGGATAGTTAGTTATTGTAGTTAACTTCTATTTTTAAAGGGGTAACGAGCTAGAATTAGAACGATTAGCCATTTTTCAGCTACACACACTCTCATATACTCGCACTCTTGAAGCTCTCGACGAACACTTATTAGTTTTCACTCAATTTTACACATTTCACGATAGTGATCCTTGTACCTAGCTCGTTACTATCCGAAGTTGTAAACGTTTATTGATTTATTTGAGCTTGGTGATCGGTAGTTTCCATCACCCGGGGTTTTTTGTGCCGGAGATCAACTCTTGATCAAGGGCTTTTTCCCCGTATAAATCCTTGTGTCATTCGTGCAATTTACATTGAAGTGATCCTTGTCATTGTTCTACATTATAAGCATCATACCCCGTAACAGAGAGTTTGGTTGTATTATCCTCATCAGATTTTTTGACCAAAACAGTTTGGCGCCCACCGTGGGGCAATTGGTGCTTCACTCTTAGAAAAATTCGTATTTCTGTGCTCATTTCAATTCACTGCAACCAAGCAAATGGCTTCCTCAGCGAAGAATGCTTCAAATTTGATGCCCTCATTCACTTCTTCACAAGGCGTTCCCCCTTTGCCTCCACCACCTTCTGGATCCCAGAAGAATGTTGAGAATGCTGCGAAGAAACCAACTCCCATTTTCTCAAAACCTCCAACTTCTTCTGCTTCTTACACTCCCACCAGGTTCAAGGATCCTCCTTTGTTCCGGGATCATCCCAGGTTCAAGGATCCTCCTTTGTTCCAGGATCATCCCAGGTTCAAGGATCCTCCTTTGTTCCAGGATCATCCCAGGTTCAAGGATCCTCCTTTGTTCCGGGATCATCCCAGGTTCAAGGATCCTCCTTTGTTCCAGGATCGTCCCAGTTTCAGGGATCCTTCCAGATGCCAGGATCCTTGAGGAGTTTGCAAATAGGAAGTTCAGATGTCCATCAGGGAGATTTTATTCCAATGCAGACCAATGCTTCTACTGGTCCCTCGATCATTCCAGAGCCCCAACAATATGGATTAACATCCACTCTTCCTAATTTGAATCCAATGGGAGGTAACACTTTTAATAATTCTTATACTACTAACCATGGTCTTATGCAGGATCCAGGTATCAATCATGCCATGGCCAGAGAATTGCAAAAGCTAAAGGATATGATATCAAGTGTTCCAGGAGTGGTCAAACCTATCCCAGAGATCGCAGAAGGGAGCCACAAGATATCTCGTTTTGCACCACCAATCTGTGATGCTGAGATACCCAAGAGGTTCCATGTGCCAACAATGAAGTTGTATGATGGTTCGACGGATCCTGAAGAACACATAGCACAATACCGGGAGAGGATGGAGATCAATCCAATCCCAGAAAGGTTAAAGGAAGCGTGCCTGTGCAAGGGATTCGGATCCACTCTTACTGGATCAGCTCTCAAATGGCTGCTAAGTCTTCCCCCTACTCTATTACCTCATTTGCTAATCTAGTCAACCTGTTTAATAATCAGTTTTCTTGTAGTAGAAAATTTGAACGATTAACTAGTGATCTATATAGGATAACCCAGGGTCATAATGAATCATTAAGGGATTACATTACCAAATTCAGTAAAGAATCCTTAGACATTCCCAACTTAGATATAGCCACGGCTGTTGAGGCCTTTAAAATAGGATTACTTAGGGATTCGTCGTTCTATGATGATCTTGTTATGACACCATGCAGGAACTTAGATGAGGTAAGAACCCGAGCACTTAGGTTCATTCGGCTAGAGGATGACAAAAGGATCCAGGAGAGGTTAGCAGGATCCTCGAAGCAGGATAAGCAAGGATCCTCATTCAGGAACAACAAGTTCAGATCCTACAACAGATCTGATAACCAGAACGTGCATTCTGTTGATCAAGAAGAGGATGATGAGGATTATCCTCCAATTTCTGAATATTGTTTTTCTGTTGATAACAATGAACTAATCCTTGCGATGCAGAATCTAGGTGATAAAGCTAGATGGCCCAGAAAAAATGATAGGCCAGCTGCAACTAAGGATAAATCAAAGTGGTGTGCATACCATGAAGATTTTGGGCATCTCACAGAAGAATGCATTGCACTAAGAAAGGAAATTGGATATTTGTTGAGCAAGGGGCATCTAAAAGAATTGTTGGGAAGAAAAAAGTCAAGGACTCAGGATCCTGAAAGGATCCCTGAGAAGGCTCCAGCCCCTCCAACAGATGCACAAGTAATAAATTTTATTTCTGGAGGATCAGACATTTGTGGCACATCCTTCTCAGCAGCTAAAAGGCATGCAAAGGAAACTAAAATGGATAATGGAGAAAGACTCGTTCGAACATCAAGTGTCTCCGAAGGAAAAGTCATAACCTTTGATGAGGATGATCGTGTTGATATCCAGGATCCTCATCACGATGGTTTAGTAATTACTCTTTTCATTTCTAACCATTTTGTCCGCAGGATCCTTATAGACGGAGGAAGTTCAGTGAACATTATGCAGCTTGATGTTCTAAAGAAGATGGGAATCCCTGAATCAGATATCATACCAAGATCCTCCGTGCTTGTGGGATTTAGTGGCGAAACTAAGAATACCCTGGGGGACATTAAACTCCCAATATATATCGAAGGCCTACACTCTTATAAAAAATTTTGTGTTATTGACTGTTTATCTTGTTGTAATGTTATCCTTGGCAGGCCCTAGATACACGATATGAAGGCAGTCCCATCTACCTACCATCAATGTGTGAAGCTCCCTAGTCCTTGGGGAATAGTGAAGATTGATAGTGATCAGCAGGAGGCTAAGAATTGCTATACTTCATCGATGAAACCAGCCTCGAAGTCAAGGGAGCAATAGCAATCAAAGTATCCTCCAAGGAATGTCTTGGAGGCAAGAGAGCAGGATGTGGTAGAAGTCCTCATGGATCCTGATGATCCTGAATCCAAAATCTATATCGGATCAGGGATCCTTGGCGATATGAAGGAAAACCTCGTATCCTTCCTCAAAAGGAGAAAGACTACCTTTGCATGGAAACACGAAGACATGACTGGTATATCTAAAGATGTAATCACTCACAAACTTGGCATTGACGGGTCCTTCAAACCAATCCATCAAAGGAGAAGAAAGTTTGCACCGGAAAGGAATGCCATTATCCAAGAAGTGGTAGAAAAGTTGCTCCGGGCAGGTATGATTAGAGAGGTCAAGTATCCAAGATGGTTGGCCAATGTGGTTGTTGTTCAAAAGAAAAACGGAAAGTGGAGGGTATGTGTCGATTTTACCGATTTAAATAAGGCATGTCCCAAGGATCCTTTCCCATTACCCCACATTGACTCCATGGTGGATGCAACTGCGGGTCATGGACTGTTAACTTTTATGGATACTTCATCTGGATTCCAACAAATCCAAATGGAACCATCCGACCAAGAGGATACAGCCTTCATGACTCCAACTGGTATATACTGCTATATTGCTATGTCGTTCTGACTAAGAAATGCAGGTGCAACATATCAAAGGCTGGTGAATATGATGTTCAAGGATCAGATTGGACAAACTATGGAGGTTTACATAGATGATATGGTGGTAAAATCTATAAAAGCTGAGGATCACCTAAGGGACTTGGAGGAAGCATTCGATATCCTTGACAAATATAACATGAAACTTAATCCTTCAAAATGTCACTTTGGTGTTAAAGCAGGTAAATTCTTAGGATATATGGTGACAAAGAGAGGCATTGAAGCTAGCCCGGAACAAATCAAAGCAATAGTGAACATCAAATCTCCGGCCAATGCTAAGGATGTTCAAAGGCTAACAGGCAGGATAGCAGCTTTGAACAGATTTATATCCAAATCCTCAGAGAAGTGCAAAGAATTCTATGATATCCTAAGGAAGAACAAGAAATTTGAGTGGACTGAGAAGCATGAAAATGCTTTAAGAGCCCTCAAAGATTACCTATCCTCAGCCCCGGCCTTGATGAAACCAGAAAAAGGCGATGTGCTATCCTTATACCTTGCAGTATCCTCAAAAGCAGTAAGTGCGGTCCTTGTTAAGGATCATGAAGGTACACAACATCCTGTCTATTATGTAAGTAAAAGTTTACTTGACGCCGAATCCAGGTATTCACACCTTGAAAAGCTTATTCTTGCATTAATTATGGCATCTACTAAGTTAAGACATTATTTTGAAACTCATGTTATTGTTGTTAAAACTAATTTTCCAATTAAGAATGTCCTCAGGAAACCAGAGATGTCAGGAAGGATGGCTAAGTGGGCAGTGAAGCTAAGTGCATATGATATAAGATATGAGCCTAGGACAACCATCAAATCCCAAGCATTAGCTGCCTTTGTGGCTGATTTCAGTAGTGATTTACAAAAAGAAGCTGAGTTAGAAGTCCAGCAGCTTCAGGATTTTCTAACAATTAGTGATCCTTATTCGTTATCCTAATTAATGATCCTTACTTCTGTGACAGGTGGTGATCCTCAGAAGAGCTTCAGGATCAGGATCATGGATCACTTTAAGGATCCTCATACTGACGATTGTTTGTTTATGTTTTGTATTACTTCGCAGGAGTAATAAGCTTGACTTGGTCTTGGCAACGTTACTATGGAATACTCCACGAGTATTTCGCACACGTTTGACTGGAAATGGACGTTGTGGAAAACGTGGGAGCTTGGCACAAAAGTCGGATAGTTAGTTATTGTAGTTAACTTCTATTTTTAAAGGGGTAACGAGCTAGAATTAGAACGATTAGCCATTTTTCAGCTACACACACTCTCATATACTCGCACTCTTGAAGCTCTCGACGAACACTTATTAGTTTTCACTCAATTTTACACATTTCACGATAGTGATCCTTGTACCTAGCTCGTTACTATCCGAAGTTGTAAACGTTTATTGATTTATTTGAGCTTGGTGATTGGTAGTTTCCATCACCCGGGGTTTTTTGTGCCGGAGATCAACTCTTGATCAAGGGCTTTTTCCCCGTATAAATCCTTGTGTCATTCGTGCAATTTACATTGAAGTGATCCTTGTCATTGTTCTACATTATAAGCATCATACCCCGTAACAGAGAGTTTGGTTGTATTATCCTCATCAGATTTTTTGACCAAAACACCGGATACAGCCAGTACAATGAAATTGTCAGCCCCTAAAGCGAGTACTGGTCCCATTGCCATGAACTGTACCAGGATCATCGTGCGCACTGGCGATACTGGGGACAGGCCCAACAAACTGGGGACTAGCCCAAATAACTGGGGTCAAGCCCAAATAACCGGGGTCAAGCCCAAAAAACTAGGGTCAAGCCCAAAAAACTGGCTACTTCTGTGGATACTCAACCCTTTGTCAAGGATATATCAACCTTCTGCAAAACTCAGAACTAAGTGAAAGAAGGATAAAGGATCCAGGATCCTTCCCCTTATATATAGGATAACTAAAGAATTAAATAGATTGGGATTAGTTCATTACCAGAATGAGGATCATCTATCCTCTAAGGATCGTTCGAGGATATCAGTCATGAATATTGCTAAGGATCATGGATCCTTATCACATGAAGTATTTCTTCAAGTGGACAGCATTCCAAGCTCTTGGTAGCAAATCACCTTCCATTGTTAGCAATCGATATGCCCCCTTTCCAGCCTCAGCTTCAATCAGGTAGGGGCCTTCCCACTTTGGTGCCAACTTTCCATCAGTAGGATTTGTGGTATTCTGAAATGCTTTCCTCAATACCATATCACTAACTTGGAATTTCCTGATCCTGACATTCTTATTGTAGGCTCCAGCCATCCTTTGTTGATAACTAGCCACCCTTATCCTTGCCAAATCCTTGAGTTCTTCTATAGTATCCAAGTCTTGAACCAGGTTTTCAGCATTTCCTTCAGGATCACGAATGCTTGTTCTTGCAGTAGGAACCACCATCTCTGTAGGGATCACTGATTCTGCTCCAAATACCAAAGAAAATGGAGTTTGGCCAGTAGCATTCTTGGGGGTTGTCCTATCAGCCCATAGTACATAAGGTAGTTCTTCTGCCCATTTTCCTTTCTTGGACCCAAGCTTCTTCTTCAAGTTGTTGATGATGATCTTGTTGGATGATTCCGCTTGACCATTAGCTTGTGGGTGGACTGGTGTTGATGTTATCATCTTAATCCCCCAGCTGTCACAAAAGTTAGTAGTTCTACTCCCAATAAATTAGGATCCATTATCACAAACAATTTCAGAAGGGATACCAAATCTAGTAATAATGTTTCTTTTAATAAAGGATATCACTTCCTTTTCTCTGACTTGAGCAAAGGCTTCAGCCTCTATCCACTTAGAGAAGTAATCAGTCATGGCAAGCATGAACACCTTTCCTCCTGGTGCTTTGGGAAGTTTACCAACTATATCCATTCCCCATCTCATGAATGGCCAAGAAGAGGATATAGGATGCAAGAGCTCTGCTGGTTGATGAAGGATATTACTATGTCTCTGACAAGGATCACATTTCTTGGTATAATCCACAACATCCTTCTTCATTGTAGGCCAATAGTATCCTGTCCTAAGGATCCTTGAGAACAATGCCATGCCCCTAGTGTGGTTTCCACAATCTCCTTCATGAAAATCCTTTAGGACTTCTTGAATTTCAGGATCCTCTATACACCTTAGATATGGACCTGCAAGAGATCGTTTATATAACATGTTATTCAATATTGGAAATTGAGATACCTTGATTTTGAAAGTCCTGGGGTTTTCTCCTGTAGGAATCTCTCCATGTTGTATATATCTCATGATTGGAAGGATCCATGATCCTAAACGAGACTGTGCACCATCACTAGGAACCATTGCAGAATCCTGTTCTATCTCCATAGCTATGTGATCCTCAATAGCAGGAGCCAAAACATGGATGATAGGGATCTTGATATCCTCTGGAATTTTCAAGGATGATCCTAGGTTAGCCAATGCATCAGCTTCTGCATTTTCTTCCCTGGGTACCTGTGTCAAACTAAAAGAAACAAAAGAGAGTGCCAATTCCTTGACTATCTCTAGGTATTTGATTAGCTTTTCACCTTTAACAACATAGGATCCATTAAAGTGATTAGTAATTAACAATGAATCTACATGTACCTCAAGATACCTGATCCTCATATGCTTGGCAATTTGGAAACCAGCAATCAAGGCTTCATATTCAGCCTCATTATTAGTAGTTTGAAACTCACAAGCTATGGAGTGGGGTATTATGTCCCCCTGTGGCGATTTTAGTAGTATTCCAAGTCCTGTTCCTTTGACATTAGAGGCTCCATCAGTGAAGAGTATCCAAGGATCCTTAGTTTCTTCAAGCTGCTGGACTTCTAACTCAGCTTCTCTTTGCAAGTCACTACTAAAATATGCCACAAAGTCAGCTAAGGCTTAGGATTTGATGGCAGTCCTTGGTTCATATCTTATATCATAAGCACTAAGCTTCACTGCCCATTTAGCCATCCTTCCTGACATTTCAGGTTTCCTGAGAACATTCTTAATTGGAAAATTAGTCTTGACAATAATGGCATGAGTTTCTAAATAATGTCTTAGTTTAGTAGATGCCATAATCAAAGCAAGAATAAGTTTTTCTAAATGTGAATACCTGGATTCAGCATCAAGCAAACTCTTACTTACATAATAAACAGGATGTTGTGTACCTTCGTGATCCTTAACAAGGACCACACTTACTGCTTTAGAGGATACCGCTAGATACAAGGATAATATATCCCATTTTTCTGGTTTCATCAAGGCAGGTGTTTTGGTCAAAAAATCTGATGAGGATAATGCAACCAAACTCTCTGTTACGGGGTATGATGCTTAAAATGTAGAACAATGACAAGGATCACTTCAATGTAAATTGCACAAATGACACAAGGATTTATACGGGGAAAAAGCCCTTGATCAAGAGTTGATCTCCGGCACAAAAAACCCCGGGTGATGGAAACTACCGATCACCAAGTTCAAATAAATCAATAAATGTTTACAACTTCGGATAGTAACGAGCTAGGTACAAGGATCACTATGGTGAAATGTGTAAAAATGAGTGAAAACTAATAAGTGTTCGTCGAGAGCTTCAAGAGTGCGATTATATGAGAGTGTGTGTAGCTGAAAATGGTTAAGTGTTCTAATTCTAGCTCGTCACCCCTTTAAAAATAGAAGTTAGCTACAATAACAAACTATCCGACTTTTGTGCCAAGCTCCCACGTTCTCCACAACGTTCATTTCCAGTCAAACGTGTGCGAAATACCCGTGGAATATTCCATAGTAACGTTGCCAAGACCAAGTCAAGCTTATTACTCCTGCGAAGTAATACAAAACACAAACAAACAATCGTCAGTATGAGGATCCTTAAAGTGATCCATGATCCTGATCCTGAAGCTCTTCTGAGGATCACCACCTGTCACAGAAGTAAGGATCATTAATTAGGATAACGAATAAGGATCACTAATTGTTAGAAAATCCTCCCCTAACAATTGCCCCCAAAATATAAGGAGTGATATGTAAAATGAGCGAGTTATGTTTTCTTGATCTTATCCGCAACTAACTATCGTAAATATAGCCGTTATTGTTGAACTATCCGTTGCAATAGTGACGTCACAGAAGTGACAACCCTGCACGATCATGATTATAAATAGGAGATAGAGATAGGATCAAATGCATTTAAAATTTCAGAAAGACTCCCTTTATAACTGCACTCCGAAGATAAACAGGTATTCTCTCTTCATCTTCTTCCTTCTCTTGCTCTGTTTTTCTTTCTTTCTGTCATATCTTCAAGAATGATGCTTCGGTCCTCCCCCGCCAAGGATCACCAGAAGGATAGTCCCTTGAAGAGTCAAAAGATCATCAAAGACTCCACAAATGAGAGGTGTTGCTTTAACGATGCTCAAATAGACAAGATTCGTCACTGCTTTCCGGCGAGTGCCTTTTTCAAACCCTTCGATCCTACTATTCTGAGCGACTATGTTTCAGAAACATGGGTTGCCTTTCCAGTTACTCCATTCGCCATAGGATACACCTATCCTTTCCCAGAATTTACACAATCCTTCTTTTCCCTTACCGGCATCTCTTACATCCAAGCCATGCCGATGATTTGGAGGGTTTTGTACACCCTGGAGAGGATCATCGAACAGGAAGGCATTGATTTAGGAATGTCAGAGCTGACACAGATGTATGATCTTACTACCTTTGGTTCTCATCGTTATTTGTTCAAACGAAAATCCGGCGGAGAACACCCCCTTCTTAAAGTCACCAAGAACGACACAAATTGGAAACGTCGCTTCTTCTTTGTCAGGAGGGATACCATTCTAAACGGAAAGGATCTACCAAGGACATGGTCCACCCATGGTAGGCCAGAGGATCCTGAGGAGGATCACTAGGTAGTCTTATTTTTGTATAAGGATCACTAACCCCTTTTTGTCTTGTGTTATGCAGCTATTTCTGTTTCACACATCATCACAACACCCGCAACCAAGGATAGGCTTGCTGCTTTTTGGAAGCTTGATCCTGAAATAAGGACATTTAAGATAGACACCCAAGACTCACAAGAAGTATCCTCAGGTTCCATCACCATGTCAAGAAAGTATCCTGATTGATTTATAGTTTGAATATTAAAATAAATAATTAAATTGAAATAGGATTAGGACACTTATCTTGCTCTGATTGTGTAGGTGCCGGAAAATCTGCCAAGCCTGTATCCCAGTTCAACATGGCTGACCTTGACGTTGTTCGATCCAGGAAGAAGAGGCCACTACCAGTCCTAGCATCTCCATCCCCAAGGCACCCACTAAAGGAAAGGGTGACAAGAAGAGGAAAACTTCTAACACTGAGAACCTTCAAGGCCTACCACTGATCCGCCACCAGTTCCTTGAATACTTCAATGATGTAAGGATCACCAATTCTGCCTAGGTATCCTACTCGTATGAGGATCACCTGATCTTGAACTGCTTTGTCCTTTTCTTTGTAGAAATTTGCTGAGATTGAAGATTATGTGGGGAACGTCGAGGAGCAGGACAAGAAGATTGCTGACCTCCAACAGGTTGCAGTGCTCAAGGACCTTGCAATTGCTGATCTTCAGAAGGAACTCCAAGATGCCAAGACTAAAACGGCTAAACTCCTGATTGACCTCGACTATGAGAAGCATGATCTCATAGAAAATGCTAAGGTCTCGGCTGCCATCACAATGTACCAGACAAAATTGAAGATGGCCCAGGAAGCTCAAGATCCTAACTTTGACAAAAGCAGCTGGGATGTTGAGGGCTGGAAAGCAAGGTTGGCCGATCTCTAGGATGATGAGGAGACTGAGGAGGTTTTGGCGATCGAGGCTGGAGGTAGTGGGAAGGATCTGATGAAGGATACCGCTGCTGGAGGGGAATAGGATGCAGCAAAGGTGTAGGCTGCACAATTGGGCGATGATGGACATTCCTAGACGCAGCCGGAGCCCAATTTTTAAATTTGGTAGTAGTTTTTTGTGGTTGTGATGTTGAACAATCTAATGGTTTGTACTGAACAATAGTTTTTAGGATTAAGGATCATGTATGATCCTTTGGACAATAGGCAGGATTGCATATGGTGGAGGGATCTCTGTTTGAGGGATGAAGCCATTGTGATCCTGCCGCCTTTATATTCCTGCACTACTTTTGAACTTATTATCATGGACACCCTTTACCTACCCCAGCGGACGGGCCACGTTTTGCTGGTAGATGCTCGGGGTAGGTAATTTTGACAACCTTTTAAGGGTTAATCCTTTGTTAATAAATAAAATCTTAACCTTTTGTCGCTTATCTTGTGTTGTTATCCTTTTGTTTCTTTAATTCTCCTTTGTTTTGATGCACATTTATTGAATAAAAAATTTTGAATAAGTCATATTGAAAACATTTAGGACATGATCCATGATCAAATATCCTATAGTTAAAGAATCCCAAAAAGCAATATGTTTTAAGGATCACGAGTCTAGTTGTCAAATTTTAAGGGTTATTCAAATAAATAATGAATAGGATTAAAAATAGTTAAGGATCATACCTGAGGGTCCAAGTTAGGATCCTAACCATAATAAGGATAACTATAAGATAAACCTTAGAGAGAAGTGAGGATCAAGGATCCCTAGTTGCTTATCTTCAAGGACCTGAAATAGATCATAACTTGGGACTAAGCCAATATAAGATAAGAGTTAGCAACTGGGGACAAGCCCAAGGATAACTGGGGACAAGCCCAAGGATAACTGGGGACAAGCACAAGGATAACTGGGGACAAGCCCAAGGATAACTGGGGACAAACCCAAGGATAACTGGGGACAAGCCCAAGGATCGTATGTAAACTGGAGTATGGCCCTAACTGGCGACTATCCAAACTTAGTGACATGAAGATGCCAAAACCTTAGCTAACGTGAAAACGTTAGAAACCTTAGGAACGGATGTATGGTACGTCTACCATTATACGTAGGATCCTAGGTATAGCCAGTACAATGGAATTATCAGCCCCTAAAACGAGTACTGGTCCCACTGCCTTGAACTATACCAGGATCATCATGCGCTACAGGCGGAACTGGGGTCAAGCCCTAATAACTGGGGTTAAACCTAAGGAACAGATTGCTTCTGCAGATAACCAATGTTATGCTAAGGATACCTGAACTTTCAAAACTTAAAATCACGTGAGAGATGGATAAAGGACACATGATCCGTATCCTTATATGAGAAAATAAAGAAATGAAATAGTTCAAGATTAGGATATTACCCAAGTAAGGATCACTGATACTTTAAGGATCCTTTAAGGATACCCCTATCGTGAGGATCATCTGTGCCATAAGGATCCTGCTCACATGAAATATTTCTTCAAGTGGACAGCATTCCAAGCTCTTGGTAGCAAATCACCTTCCATGGTTAGCAATCTATATGCCCCCTTTCCTGCTTCAGCTTCAATGAAATAAGGGCCTTCCCATTTTGGAGCCAATTTTCCATCAGCAGGATTGGTGGTATTCTGGAATGCTTTCCTCAATACCATATTTCCAACTTGAAACTTCCTGATCCTGACATTTTTGTTGTAGGCACCAGCCATTCTTTGTTGATAACTAGCCATCCTTATCCTAGCCATATCCCTGATTTCTTCAATAGTATCCAGGTCTTGAGCCAAGTTCTCATTATTCTCCTCAGGATCACGGGTACTTGTTCTAGCAGTTGGAACCACCATTTCTGTTGGGATTACTGATTCTGCCCCAAATACCAAAGAGAATGGTGTTTGACCAGTAGCATTCTTAGGGGTTGTCCTATCATCCCAAAGCACATAGGGTAGTTCTTCTGCCCATTTCCCTTTCTTGGATCCAAGCTTCTTCTTCAAATTGTTGATGATGATCTTGTTGGATGATTCTGCTTGACCATTAGCTTGTGGGTGGACTGGTGTTGATGTTATCATCTTAATCCCCCAGCTGTCACAAAAGTTAGTGGTTCTGCCCCCAATAAATTGGGAACCATTATCACATATAATCTCAGAAGGAATTCCAAATCTAGTTATAATATTTCTTTTAATGAAGGATATAACTTCCTTTTCTCTGACTTGGGCAAAAGCTTCAGCCTCTATCCACTTGGAGAAGTAATCAGTCATAGCAAGCATGAATACTTTTCCACCAGGTGCCTTAGGGAGCTTACCAACTATATCCATACCCCATCTCATAAATGGCCAAGAGGAGGATATAGGATGCAATAATTCAGCTGGTTGATGAAGGATATTGCTGTGTCTCTGACAAGGATCACATCTCTTAGCATACTCCACAGCATCTCTCTTCATGGTTGGCCAGTAGTATCCTGTCCTCAGGATCCTTGAGAATAATGCCCTGCCCCCAGTGTGGTTTCCACAATCTCCTTCATGGAAGTCTTTTAAAACTTCTTGGATTTCAAGACCCTCAATGCATCTCAAGTATGGTCCTGCAAGAGATCGTCTATACAACATATTATTTAAAATTGTGAATTGAGATACCTTAGATTTGAAAGCCCTAGGGTTTTCTCCTGCAGGAATCTCTCCATGTTGTAAGTATCTCATAATTGGTGAGATCCATGATCCTGATCCTGAATGGGATCGAGTATCCTCACTAGGGATAATTGCAGAATCATTTCCTATCTCCATAGCCACATGATCCTCGATAGCCGAGGTCAGGATATGGATAATAGGGATCTTGATATCCTCCGGGATCTTCAAGGATGATCCTAAGTTAGCCAATGCATCAGCCTCTGTATTTTCTTCCCTTGGTACCTGCGTCAAACTAAAGGAAAAAAAAGAGAGTGCCAAACTTTTGACTATCTCTAAATATTAGGTTAGCTTTTCACCTTTAACAGCATAGGATCCATTAAAGTGGTTTGTAATTAACAATGAATCTATATGTACCTCAAGATACCTGATCCCCATATGCTTTGAAATTTGCAAACCAGCAATTAAGGCTTCATATTCAGCCTCATTGTTAGTGGTTTGGAACTCACAAGCTATAGAGTGGGGTATTATGTCCCCCTGTGGCGATTTTAGTAGTATTCCAAGCCCTGTGCCTTTGACATTTGAGGATCCATCAGTATAGAGTATCCAAGGATCCTTGGTCTCCTCTAGCTGCTGGACTTCTAACTCAGCTTCTTTTTGTAAATCACTACTGAAATCAGCCACAAAGTCAGCTAATGCTTGGGATTTGATGGCTGTCCTAGGCTCATATCTTATATCATATGCACTTAGCTTCACTGCCCACTTAGCCATCCTTCCTGACATCTCTGGTTTCCTGAGGACATTCTTAATTGGAAAATTAGTTTTAACAACAATAACATGAGTTTCAAAATAATGTCTCAACTTAGTAGATGCCATAATTAATGCAAGAATAAGCTTTTCAAGGTGTGAATACCTGGATTCGGCATCAAGTAAACTTTTACTTACATAATAGACAGGATGTTGTGTACCTTCATGATCCTTAACAAGGACCGCACTTACTGCTTTTGAGGATACTGCAAGGTATAAGGATAGCACATCGCCTTTTTCTGGTTTCATCAAGGCCGGGGCTGAGGATAGGTAATCTTTGAGGGCTCTTAGGATATCATAGAATTCTTTGCACTTCTCTGAGGATTTGGATATAAATCTGTTCAAAGCTGCTATCCTGCCTGTTAGCCTTTGAACATCCTTAGCATTGGCCGGAGATTTGATGTTTACTATAGCTTTGATTTGTTCCGGGCTAGCTTCAATGCCTCTCTTTGTCACCATATATCCTAAGAATTTACCTGCTTTAACACCAAAGTGACATTTTGAAGGATTAAGTTTCATGTTATATTTGTCAAGGATATCTAATGCTTCCTCCAAGTCCCTTAGGTGATCCTCAGCTTTTATAGATTTTACCACCATATCATCTATGTAAACCTCCATAGTTTGTCCAATCTGATCCTTGAACATCATATTCACCAGCCATTGATATGTTGCACCTGCATTTCTTAGTCCGAACGGCATAGCAATATAGCAGTATATACCAGTTGGAGTCATGAAGGCTGTATCCTCTTGGTCGGATGGTTCCATTTGGATTTGTTGGAATCCAGATGAAGCATCCATAAAAGTTAACAGTCCATGACCCGCAGTTGCATCCACCATGGAGTCAATGTGGGGTAATGGGAAAGGATCCTTGGGACATGCCTTATTTAAATCGGTAAAATCGACACATACCCTCCACTTTCCGTTTTTCTTTTGAACAACAACCACATTGGCCAACCATCTTGGATACTAGAGCTCTCTAATCATACCTGCCCAGAGCAACTTTTCTACCTCTTCTTGGATAATGGCATTCCTTTCCGGTGCAAACTTTCTTCTCCTTTGATGGATTGGTTTGAAGGACCTGTCAATGCCAAGTTTGTGAGTGATTACATCTTTAGATATACCAGTCATGTCTTCGTGTTTCCATACAAAGGTAGTCTTTCTCCTTTTGAGGAAGGATATGAGGTTTTCCTTCATATCGCCAAGGATCCCTGATCCGATATAGATTTTGGATTCAGGATCATCAGGATCCATGAGGACTTCTACCACATCCTGCTCTCTTGCCTCCAAGACATTCCTTGGAGGATACTTTGATTGCTATTGCTCCCTTGACTTCGAGGCTGGTTTCATCGATGAAGTATAGCAATTCTTAGCCTCCTGCTGATCACTATCAATCTTCACTATTCCCCAAGGACTAGGGAGCTTCACACATTGATGGTTGGTAGATGGGACTGCCTTCATATCGTGTATCCAGGGCCTGCCAAGGATAACATTACAACAAGATAAACAGTCAATAACACAAAATTTTTTATAAGAGTGTAGGCCTTCGATATATATTGGGAATTTAATGTCCCCCAGGGTATTCTTAGTTTCGCCACTAAATCCCACAAGCACGGAGGATCTTGGTATGATATCTGATTCAGGGATTCCCATCTTCTTTAGAACATCAAGCTGGATAATGTTCACTGAACTTCCTCCGTCTATAAGGATCCTGCGGACAAAATGGTTGGAAATGAAAAGAGTAATTACTAAACCATCGTGATGAGGATCCTGGATATCAACACGATCATCCTCATCAAAGGTTATGACTTTTCCTTCGGAGACACTTGATGTTCGAACGGGTCTTTCTCCATCATCCATTTTAGTTTCCTTTGCATGCCTTTTAGCTGCTGAGAAGGATGTGCCACAAATGTCTGATCCTCCAGAAATAAAATTTATTACTTGTGCATCTGCTGGAGGGGCTGGAGCCTTCTCAGGGATCCTTTCAGGATCCTGAGTCCTTGACTTTTTTCTTCCCAACAATTCTTTTAGATGCCCCTTGCTCAACAAATATCCAATTTCCTTTCTTAGTGCAATGCATTCTTCTGTGAGATGCCCAAAATCTTCATGGTATGCACACCACTTTGATTTATCCTTAGTTGCAGCTGGCCTATCATTTTTTCTGGGCCATCTAGCTTTATCACCTATATTCTGCATCGCAAGGATTAGTTCATTGTTATCAACAGAAAAACAATATTCAGAAATTGGAGGATAATCCTCATCATCCTCTTCTTGATCAACAGAATGCACGTTCTGGTTATCAGATCTGTTGTAGGATCTGAACTTGTTGTTCCTGAATGAGGATCCTTGCTTATCCTGCTTCGAGGATCCTGCTAACCTCTCCTGGATCCTTTTGTCATCCTCTAGCCGAATGAACCTAAGTGCTCGGGTTCTTACCTCATCTAAGTTCCTGCATGGTGTCATAACAAGATCATCATAGAACGACGAATCCCTAAGTAATCCCATTTTAAAGGCCTCAACAGCCGTGGCTATATCCAAGTTGGGAATGTCTAAGGATTCTTTACTAAATTTGGTAATGTAATCCCTTAATGATTCATTATGACCCTGGATTATCCAATATAGATCACTAGTTAATCGTTCAAATTTTCTACTACAAGAAAACTGATTATTAAACAGGTTGACTAGATTAGCAAATGAGGTAATAGAGTAGGGGGGAAGACTTAGCAGCCATTTGAGAGCTGATCCAGTAAGAGTGGATCCGAATCCCTTGCACAGGCACGCTTCCTTTAACCTTTCTGGGATTGGATTGATCTCCATCCTCTCCCGGTATTGTGCTATGTGTTCTTCAGGATCCGTCGAACCATCATACAGCTTCATTGTTGGCACATGGAACCTCTTGGGTATCTCAGCATCACAGATTGGTGGTGCAAAACGAGATATCTTGTGGCTCCCATCTGCAATCTCTGGGATAGGTTTGACCACTCCTGGAACACTTGATATCATATCCTTTAGCTTTTGCAATTCTCTGGCCATGGCAAGATTGATACCTGGATCCTGCATAAGACCATGGTTAGTAGTATAAGAATTATTAAAAGTGTTACCTCCCATTGGATTCAAATTAGGAAGAATGGATGTTAATCCATATTGTTGGGGCTCTGGAATAATCGAGGGACCAGTAGAAGCATTGGTCTGCATTGGAATAAAATCTCCCTGATGGACATCTGAACTTCCTGTTTGCAAACTCCTCAAGGATCCTGGCATCTGGAAGGATCCCTGAAACTGGGACGATCCTGGGATGAAGAAGGATGCTTGAACCTGGGATGATCCTGGAACAAAGGAGGATCCTTGAACCTGGGATGATCCTGGAACAAAGGAGGATCCTTGAACCTGGGATGATCCTGGAACAAAGGAGGATCCTTGAACCTGGGATGATCCTGGAACAAAGGAAGATCCTTGAATCTGCCGCGCTCCTGAATATCCTCCTGAATTCGTGAGGGATCCCATATGCTGAGGATTGGATCCCGCTGGCTGGAAATAGGAACCTGATGCCTGGGTCACTGTTGTTGTTCTGTAATGCACTCCTTTTGGTCCACCCACATATTGAACATCTGGAACCACTGATGGCTGAGAAGTAATCACCGGAGTATCAAAATTCAAAGATTTTGGCACCAGTGGGGAATGATCCTCTGCTGTTTTCTTTTGCTTCTTGAGATCTCTGATTTCTTTGAGAATCCTTTCATTGGTCTTATCCTGTTGCCGTATCTGATCCTTCATCTGCAAAATCAAAGTAAACATGTCACTAGTAGTGGGAGTGTAAGAAGCAAAAGAAGTTGGAGGTTTTGAGAAAATGGGAGTTGGTTTCTTCGCAGCATTCTCAGCATTCTTCTGGGATCCAGAAGGTGGAGGAGGCAAAGGGGGAACGCCTTGTGAAGAAGTGAATGAGGGCATCAAATTTGAAGCATTCTTCGTTGAGGAAGCCATTTGCTTGGTTGTAGTGAACTGAAATGAGCACGGAAATGCGAATTTTTCTAAGAGTGAAGCACCAATTGCCCCACGGTGGGCGCCAAACTGTTTTGGCCAAAAAATCTGATGAGGATAATACAACCAAACTCTCTGTTACGGGGTATGATGCTTATAATGTAGAACAATGACAAGGACTACTTCAATGTAAATTGCACGAATGACACAAGGATTTATACGGGGAAAAAGCCCTTGATCAAGAGTTGATTTCCGGCACAAAAAACCCCGGGTGATGGAAACTACCGATCACCAAGCTCAAATAAATCAATAAACGTTTACAACTTCGGATAGTAACGAGCTAGGTACAAGGATCACTATCGTGAAATGTGTAAAATTGAGTGAAAACTAATAAGTGTTCGTCGAGAGCTTCAAGAGTGCGAGTATATGAGAGTGTGTGTAGCTGAAAATGGCTAAGTGTTCTAATTCTAGCTCGTTACCCCTTTAAAAATAGAAGTTAACTACAATAACTAACTATCCGACTTTTGTGCCAAGCTCCCACGTTTTCCACAACGTCCATTTCCAGTCAAACGTGTGCGAAATACTCGTGGAATATTCCATAGTAACGTTGCCAAGACCAAGTCAAGCTTATTACTCCTGCGAAGTAATACAAAACACAAACAAATAATCGTCAGTATGAGGATCCTTAAAGTGATCCATGATCCTGATCCTGAAGCTCTTCTGAGGATCACCACCTGTCACAGAAGTAAGGATCATTAATTAGGATAACGAATAAGGATCACTAATTGTTAGAAAATCCTCCCCTAACAGATTGCATTTAAAATTTCAGAGAGACTCCCTTTATAACTGCATTCCGAAGATAATCATGTATTCTCTCTTCATCTTCTTCCTTCTCTTGCTCTGTTTTCATTTCTTTCCATCATTCCATCAAAGATGTTGCTCCGAAACTCCCCAGCTAAGGATCACCCGAAAAACAGCCCTCCGAAAAGCCAGGGGATCATCGAAGATTCCATTAAAGAACGCTGCTGTTTCAATGATGCACATATTGATAGGATCCGCCACTGCTTCCCGGCGAACACCGAGTTTAGACCTTTTGATCCCAATGCCCTGAGTGATCATATCTCCGATAAGTGGGTTGCTTTCCCTGTCACTCCGTTCACCATAGGCTATACATATCCTTTCCCAGCCTTTACCTAATCTTACTTTTCCTTAACCGGCATCTCTTATATCCAAGCCATGCCGATGATTTGGAGGGTTTTGTACACCCTTGAAAGGATCATCGAGCAGGAAGGGATAGACCTAGGAATGTCAGAGCTGGGAGAGTTGTATGATCTTACTACCTTTGGTTCTCATCGCTATTTGTTTAAACGTAAGCCTGGTGAGGAACACCCGATCTTCAAAGCCACCAAGAACAATGCTAATTGGAAGCGGCGTTTCTTTTTCATCAAGAGAGATTCCATTGGGTATGGAAAGGACCTACCCAAGAAATGGGCTACCCATGGTAGGGTGGAGGATCCTGAGGAGGATCACCAGAAAACTTTCTTTTGATGTAAGGATCACTTATATATTTTTGCTTTCTTGTTATGCAGCTATCACCGTCTCACATCTCGGACTGTCTCCTGCTGCTAAAGAGAGACTCATCGCTTTCAAGAAACTTGATCCTGAAACAAGATCTTTCAAGACAACAACCCAAGATTCACAGGAGGTATCCTCAGGCTCTGTCACGATGTCAAGTAAGTATCCTTGTTTAAAAATTAAATAAATAGTGAAATATAAGTTAAGTGAAGATACTTATCTTGTTTTGGTTGTGTAGGTGCTGGAAAATCCACCAAGTCTGCTTCAAAGTTCAATGTCACTGATCTCACCACCGTCAGATCCTCCAAGAGAAAAGCTCCTACCAGTCCGACAGCTTCGGTCCCCAAGGCACCCCTCAAAGGAAAGGGAATCAAGAAGAGAAAGGCCTCTGAAGCTGAGGATCTGCAGGGTCTACCTCTGATCCGCCACCAATTCCTCGAGTACTTCAATGAGGTAAGGATCACTGTCTCTGCTTCGTATATCCTGTTGACATATCTTGCTGATATATCCTGCTGATTTGAGGATCACTTAGTCCTGACCTTATCTTTTATCCCTTTTGCAAAAATTCTCTGAGATTGAGGACTATGTTGGCCACGTTGAGGATCAGGATAGGAAGATTGCCGACCTCCAGCAGGTTGCATTGCTAAAGGACCTCAAAATTGCTGATCTTCAAAAGGAAGTCCGGGATGCCAAACAGGAGACGACCAAGGTGCTGGTTAATGTTGACTATGAGAAGCATGAGATCACCGAAGATGCCAAAATCTCTGCCGCCATAGCAATGTATAAGACCAAGCTGCAAATGGCCTTGGAAGCTCAGGATCCTGCTTTTGACAAGAGCACCTGGGATGTTGAAGGCTGGAAGGTAAGGCTGGCTGAACTGGACGATGAAGAGGCTGAGGAGGTTGAAGAGATCCTGACGATCGAGGCTGGAGGCAAGGGTGAAGGTGGTGAAACAAGTGGAGCTGGAGGTGGTAATGCAGCGAAGGTTTAGGCTGCATGATTGGGCGATGATGGAAACTTCTAGACATAGCCGGAGCCCAATTTTTTTTAGTTTGATGGTTGTTTTGTTGAACAATTTAATGGTTTGTACTGGACAATAGTTTTTAGGATTAAGGATCATGTATGATCCTTTGGACAATAGGCAGGATTGCAAATGGTGGAGGGATCCTCTGTTTGGGGGATGAAGCCATTGTGATCCTGCCGCCTTTATATTCCTGCACTATCTTTGAACTTATTATCATGGACACCCTTTACCTACCCCAGCGGACGGGCCACGTTTTGCTGGTAGATGCTCGGGGTAGGTAATTTTCACAACCTTTTAAGGGTTAGTCTTTTGTTAATAAATAAAATCTTAACCTTTTGTCGCTTATCTTGTGTTGTTATCCTTTTGTTTCTTTAATTCTCCTTTGTTTTGATGCACACTTATTAAATAAACAATTTTGAATAAGTCATATTGAAAATATTTAGGACATGATCCATGATCAAATATCCTATAGTTAAAGAATCCCAAAAAGCAATATGTTTTAAGGATCACAAGTCTAGTTGTCAAATTTTAAGGGTTATTCAAATAAATAATGAACAGAATTAAAAATAGTTAAGGATCATACCCGAGGGTCCAAGTTAGGATCCTAACCATAATAAGGATAACTATAAGATAAACCTTAGAGAGAAGTAAGGATCAAGGATCCCTAGTTGCTTGTCTTCAAGGACCTGAAATAGATCATAACTTGGGACTAAGCCAATATAAGATAAGAGTTAGCAACTGGGGACAAGCCCAAGGATAACTGGGGACAAGCCCAAGGATAACTGGGGACAAGCCCAAGGATAACTGGGGACAAGCCCAAGGATCGTATGTAAACTGGAGTATGGCCCTAACTGGCGACTATCCAAACTTAGTGACATGAAAATGCCAAAACCTTAGCTAACGTGAAAACGTTAGAAACCTTAGGAACGGATGTATGGTACGTCTACCATTATACGTAGGATCCTAGGCAGAGCCACTACAATGGAATTATCAGCCCCTAAAGCGAGTACTGGTCCCACTGCCTTGAACTATACCAGGATCATCATGCGCTACAGGCGGAACTGGGGTCAAGCCCAAATAACTGGGGTTAAACCCAAGGAACGGATTGCTTCTGCAGATAACCAATGTTATGCTAAGGATACCTGAACTTTCAAAACTTAAAATCACGTGAGAGATGGATAAAGGACATATGATCCTTATCCGTATATGAGAAAATAAAGAAATGAAATAGTTTAAGATTAGGATATTACAAAGTAAGAATCACCGATACTTTAAGGATCCTTCAAGGATACTCCTAACGTAAGGGTCATCTGTGCCATGAGGATCCTGGTCACATGAAATACTTCTTCAAGTGGACAGCATTCCAAGCTCTTGGTAGCAAATCACCTTCCATGGTTAGCAATCTATATGCCCCCTTTCCTGCTTCAGCTTCAATCAAATAAGGGCCTTCCCATTTTGGAGCCAATTTTCCATCAGCAGGATTGGTGGTATTCTGAAATGCTTTCCTTAATACCATATCTCCAACTTGAAACTTCCTGATCCTAACATTTTTGTTGTAAGCACCAGCCATTCTTTGTTGATAGCTGGCCATCCTTATCCTAGCCATATCCCTGATTTCTTCAATAGTATCCAGGTCTTGAGCCAAGTTCTCATCATTCTCCTCAGGATCACGGGTACTTGTTCTAGCAGTTAGAACCACCATTTCTGTTGGGATCACTGATTCAGCCACAAATACCAAAGAGAATGGTGTTTGACCAGTAGCATTCTTAGGGGTTGTCCTATCAGCCCAAAGCACATAAGGTAGTTCTTCTGCCCATTTCCCTTTCTTGGATCCAAGCTTCTTCTTCAAATTGTTGATGATGATCTTGTTGGATGATTCTGCTTGACCATTAGCTTGTGGGTGGACTGGTGTTGATGTTATCATCTTAATCCCCCAGCTGTCACAAAAGTTAGTGGTTCTGCCCCCAATAAATTGGGAACCATTATCACATATAATTTCAGAAGGAATTCCAAATCTAGTTATAATATTTCTTTTAATGAAGGATATAACTTCCTTTTCTCTGACTTGGGCAAAAGCTTCAGCCTCTATCCACTTGGAGAAGTAATTAGTCATAGCAAGCATGAATACTTTTCCACCAGGTGCCTTAGGGAGCTTACCAACTATATCCATACCCCATCTCATAAATGGCCAAGAGGAGGATATAGGATGCAATAATTCAGCTGGTTGATGAAGGATATTGCTGTGTCTCTGACAAGGATCCCATCTCTTAGCATACTCCACAGCATCTCTCTTCATGGTTGGCCAGTAGTATCCTGTCCTCAAGATCCTTGAGAATAATGCCCTGCCCCCAGTGTGGTTTCCACAATCTCCTTCATGGAAGTCTTTTAAAACTTCTTGGATTTCAGGATCCTCAATGTATCTCAAGTATGGTCCTGCAAGAGATCGTCTATACAACATATTATTTAAAATTGTGAATTGAGATACCTTAGATTTGAAAGCCCTAGGGTTTTCTCCTGTAGGAATCTCTCCATGTTGTAAGTATCTCATAATTGGTGAGATCCATGATCCTGATCCTGAATGGGATTGAGTATCCTCACAAGGGATAATTGCAAAATTCTTTCCTATCTCCATAGCCACATGATCCTCGATAGCCGGGGTCAGGATATGGATAATAGGGATTTTGATATCCTCCGGGATCTTCAAGGATGATCCTAAGTTAGCCAATGCATCAGCTTCTGTATTTTCTTCCCTTGGTACCTGCGTCAAACTAAAGGAAACAAAAGAGAGTGCCAAATTTTTTACTATCTCTAAATATTTGGTTAGTTTTTCACCTTTAACAGCATAGGATCCATTAAAGTGGGTTGTAATTAACAATGAATCTACATGTACTTCAAGATACCTGATCCCCCTATGCTTTGAAATTTGCAAACCAGCAATTAAGGCTTCATATTCAGCCTCATTGTTAGTGGTTTGGAACTCACAAGCTATAGAGTGGGGTATTATGTCCCCCTGTGGCGATTTTAGTAGTATTCCAAGCCCTGTGCCTTTGACATTTGAGGATCCATCAGTATAGAGTATCCAAGGATCCTTGGTCTCCTCTAGCTGCTGGACTTCTAACTCAGCTTCTTTTTGTAAATCACTACTGAAATCAGCCACAAAGTCAGCTAATGCTTGGGATTTGATGGCTGTCCTAGGCTCATATCTTATATCATATGCACTTAGCTTCACTGCCCACTTAGCCATCCTTCCTGACATCTCTGGTTTCCTAAGGACATTCTTAATTGGGAAATTAGTTCTAACAACAATAACATGAGTTTCAAAATAATGTCTCAACTTAGTGGATGCCATAATTAATGCAAGAATAAGCTTCTCAAGGTGTGAATACCTGGATTCGGCATCAAGTAAACTTTTACTTACATAATAGACGGGATGTTGTGTACCTTCGTGATCCTTAACAAGGACCACACTTACTGCTTTTGAGGATACTGCAAGATATAAGGATAGCACATCGCCTTTTTCTGGTTTCATCAAGGCCGGGGCTGAGGATAGGTAATCTTTGAGGGCTCTTAAAGCATTTTCGTGCTTCTCAGTCCACTCAAATTTCTTGTTCTTCCTTAGGATATCATAGAATTCTTTGCACTTCTCTGAGGATTTGGATATAAATCTGTTCAAAGCTGCTATCCTGCCTGTTAGCCTTTGAACATCCTTAGCATTGGCCGGAGATTTGATGTTCACTATTGCTTTGATTTGTTCCGGGCTAGCTTCAATGCCTCTCTTTGTCACCATATATCCTAAGAATTTACCTGCTTTAACACCAAAGTGACATTTTGAAGGATTAAGTTTCATGTTATATTTGTCAAGGATATCGAATGCTTCCTCCAAGTCCCTTAGGTGATCCTCATCTTTTATGGATTTTACCACCATATCATCTATGTAAACCTCCATAGTTTGTCCAATCTGATCCTTGAACATCATATTCACCAGCCTTTGATATGTTGCACCTGCATTTCTTAGTCCGAACGGCATAGCAATATAGCAGTATATACCTGTTGGAGTCATGAAGGCTGTATCCTCTTGGTCGGATGGTTCCATTTGGATTTGTTGAAATCCAGATGAAGCATCCATAAAAGTTAACAGTTCATGACCCGCAGTTGCATCCACCATGGAGTCAATGTGGGGTAATGGGAAAGGATCCTTGGGACATGCCTTATTTAAATCGGTAAAGTCGACACATACCCTCCACTTTCCGTTTTTCTTTTGAACAACAACCACATTGGCCAACCATCTTGGATATTTGACCTCTCTAATCATACCTGCCCGGAGCAACTTTTCTACCTCTTCTTGGATAATGGCATTCCTTTCCGGTGCAAACTTTCTTCTCCTTTGATGGATTGGTTTGAAGGACCTATCAATGCCAAGTTTGTGAGTGATTACATCTTTAGATATACCAGTCATGTCTTCGTGTTTCCATGCAAAGGTAGTCTTTCTCCTTTTGAGGAAGGATATGAGGTCTTCCTTCATACCGCCAAGGATCCCTGATCCGATATAGATTTTGGATCCAGGATCATCAGGATCCATGAGGACTTCTACCACATCCTGCTCTCTTGCCTCCAAGACATCCCTTGGAGGATACTTTGATTGCTATTGCTCCCTTGACTTCGAGGCTAGTTTCATCGATGAAGTATAGCAATTCTTAGCCTCCTGCTGATCACTATCAATCTTCACTATTCCCCAAGGACTAGGGAGCTTCACACATTGATGGTAGGTAGATGGGACTGCCTTCATATCGTGTATCCAGGGCCTGCCAAGGATAACATTACAACAAGATAAACAGTCAATAACACAAATTTTTTTTATAAGAGTGTAGGCCTTCAATATATATTGGGAGTTTAATGTCCCCCAGGGTATTCTTAGTTTCGCCACTGAATCCCACGAGCACGGAGGATCTTGGTATGATGTCGGATTCGGGAATACCCATCTTCTTTAGAACATCAAGCTGGATAATGTTCACTGAGCTTCCTCCGTCTATAAGGATCCTGCGGACAAAATGGTTAGAAATGAAAAGAATAATAACCAAACCATCGTGATGAGGATCCTGGATATCAACACGATCATCCTCATCAAAGGTTATGACTTTTCCTTCGGAGACACTTGATGTTCGAACGGGTCTTTCTCCATTATCCATTTTAGTTTCCTTTGCATGCCTTTTAGCTGCTGAGAAGGATGTGCCACAAATGTCTGATCCTCCAGAAATAAAGTTTATTACTTGTGCATCTGCTGGAGGGGCTGGAGCCTTCTCAGGGATCCTTTCAGGATCCTGAGTCCTTGACTTTTTTCTTCCCAACAATTCTTTTAGATGCCCCTTGCTCAACAAGTATCCAATTTCCTTTCTTAGTGCAATCCATTCTTCTGTGAGATGCCCAAAATCTTCATGGTATGCACACCACTTTGATTTATCCTTAGTTGCAGCTGGCCTATCATTTTTTCTGGGCCATCTAGCTTTATCACCTAGATTCTGCATCGCAAGGATTAGTTCATTGTTATCAACAGAAAAACAATATTCAGAAATTGGAGGATAATCCTCATCATCCTCTTCTTGATCAACAGAATGCACGTTCTGGTTATCAGATCTGTTGTAGGATCTGAACTTGTTGTTCCTGAATGAGGATCCTTGCTTATCTTGCTTTGAGGATCCTGCTAACCTCTCCTGGATCCTCTTGTCATCCTCTAGCCGAATGAACCTAAGTGCTCGGGTTCTTACCTCATCTAAGTTCCTGCATGGTGTCATAACAAGATCATCATAGAACGACGAATCCCTAAGCAATCCCATTTTAAAGGCCTCAACAGCCGTGGCTATATCTAAGTTGGGAATGTCTAAGGATTCTTTACTGAATTTGGTAATGTAATCCCTTAATGATTCATTATGACCCTGGGTTATCCTATATAGATCACTAGTTAATCGTTCAAATTTTCTACTACAAGAAAACTGATTATTAAACAGGTTAACTAGATTAGCAAATGAGGTAATAGAGTAGGGGGAAGACTTAGCAGCCATTTGAGAGCTGATCCAGTAAGAGTGGATCCGAATCCCTTGCACATACATGCTTCCTTTAACCTTTCTGGGATTGGATTGATCTCCATCCTCTCCCTGTATTGTGCTATGTGTTCTTCAGGATCCGTCGAACCATCATACAGCTTCATTGTTGGCACATGGAACCTCTTGGGTATCTCAACATCACAGATTGGTGGTGCAAAACGAGATATCTTGTGGCTCCCATCTGCAATCTCTGGGATAGGTTTGACCACTCCTGGAACACTTGATATCATATCCTTTAGCTTTTGCAATTCTCTGGCCATGGCATGATTGATACCTGGATCCTGCGTAAGACCATGGTTAGTAGTATAAGAATTATTAAAAGTGTTACCTCCCATTGGATTCAAATTAGGAAGAATGGATGTTAATCCATATTGTTGGGGCTCTGGAATGATCGAGGGACCAGTAAAAGCATTGGTCTGCATTGGAATAAAATCTCCCTGATGGACATCTGGACTTCCTGTTTGCAAACTCCTCAAGGATCCTGGCATCTGGAAGGATCCCTGAAACTGGGACGATCCTGGAACAAAGGAGGATCCTTGAACCTGGGATGATCCCGGAACAAAGGAGGATCCTTGAACCTGGGATGATCCTGGAACAAAGGAGGATCCTTGAACCTGGGATGATCCCGGAACAAAGGAGGATCCTTGAACCTGGGATGATCCTGGAACAAAGGAGGATCCTTGAACATGGGATGATCCTGGAACAAAGGAGGATCCTTGAACCTGGGATGATCCTGGAACAAAGGAGGATCCTTGAATCTGGTGCGCTCCTGAATAACCTCCTGAATTCGTGAGGGATCCCATATGCTGAGGATAGGATCCCACTGGCTGGAAATAGGAACCCGATGCCTGGGTCACTGTTGTTGTTCCGTAGTGCACTCCTTTTGGTCCACCCACGTATTGAACATCTGGAACCACTGATGGCTGAGAAGTAATCACCGGAGTGTCAAAATTCAAAGATCTGGGCATCAGTGGGGAATGATCCTCTGCCGTTTTCTTTTGTTTCTTGAGATCTCCGATTTCTTTGAGAATCCTTTCATTGGTCTTATCCTGTTGCTGTATATGATCCTTCATCTGCAAAATCAAAGTAAACATGTCACTAGTAGTGGGAGTGTAAGAAGCAGAAGAAGTTGGAGGTTTTGAGAAAATGGGAGTTGGTTTCTTCGCAGCATTCTCAGCATTCTTCTGGGATCCAGAAGGTGGTGGAGGCAAAGGGGGAACGCCTTGTGAAGAAGTGAACGAGGGCATCAAATTTGAAGCATTCTTCGCTAAGGAAGCCATTTGCTTGGTTGTAGTGAACTGAAATGAGCACAGAAATACGAATTTTTCTAAGAGTGAAGCACCAATTGCCCCACGGTGGGCGCCAAACTGTTTTGGTCAAAAAATCTGATGAGGATAATGCAACCAAACTCTCTGTTATGGGGTATGATGCTTAAAATGTAGAACAATGACAAGGATCACTTCAATGTAAATTGCACAAATGACACAAGGATTTATACGGGGAAAAAGCCCTTGATCAAGAGTTGATCTCCGGCACAAAAAACCCCGGGTGATGGAAACTACCGATCACCAAGCTCAAATAAATCAATAAATGTTTACAACTTCGGATAGTAACGAGCTAGGTACAAGGATCACTATGGTGAAATGTGTAAAAATGAGTGAAAACTAATAAGTGTTCGTCGAGAGCTTCAAGAGTGCGATTATATGAGAGTGTGTGTAGCTGAAAATGGTTAAGTGTTCTAATTCTAGCTCGTCACCCCTTTAAAAATAGAAGTTAGCTACAATAACAAACTATCCGACTTTTGTGCCAAGCTCCCACGTTCTCCACAACGTTCATTTCCAGTCAAACGTGTGCGAAATACCCGTGGAATATTCCATAGTAACGTTGCCAAGACCAAGTCAAGCTTGTTACTCCTGCGAAGTAATACAAAACACAAAAAAACAATCGTTAGTATGAGGATCCTTAAGGTGATCCATGATCCTGATCCTGAAGCTCTTCTGAGGATCACTATCTGTCACAGAAGTAAGGATCATTAATTAGGATAACAAGTAAGGATCACTAATTGTTAGAAAATCCTCCCCTAACAGCAGGAGCTGAGGATAGGTAATCCTTAAGGGCTTTGAGAGCACTTTCATGCTTTTCAGTCCACTCAAATTTCTTGTTCTTTCTCAAAATGTCGTAGAATTCCTTGCACTTTTCAGATGATTTGGATATGAACCTATTCAAGGATGCGATCCTTCCTGACAACCTTTGCACATCCTTGGCATTGGCAGGAGATTTGATATTCACAATAGCCTTAATTTGCTCTGGACTTGCTTCAATGCCTCTTTTTGTTACCATGTATCCTAGGAACTTGCCTGCTTTAACACCAAAGTGACACTTTGAAGGATTTAACTTCATATTGAATTTGTCAAGGATATTGAATGCTTCCTCCAGGTCTCTAAGGTGATCATCAGCTCTCTTGGACTTAACCACCATGTCGTCTATATAGACTTCCATAGTGTGTCCTATCTGCTCCTTAAACATCATATTGACTAGCCTTTGATAGGTAGCACCTGCATTCCTTAGTCCAAATGGCATAACAATACAACAATAGATACCAGTTGGGGTCATAAAGGATGTATCCTCTTGATCAGATGGTTCCATCTGAATTTGTTGAAATCCAGATGAAGCATCCATAAAAGTCAACAACTCATGACCAGCGGTAGCATCCACCATGGAGTCAATGTGGGGTAATGGGAAAGGATCCTTGGGACATGCCTTGTTTAAATCAGTGAAATCGACACATACCCTCCACTTTCCATTTTTCTTTTGAACAACAACCACATTGGCTAACCATCTTGGATACTTAACCTCTCTAATCATACCTACTCGGAGTAATTTGTCTACCTCCTCCTGGATAATGGCATTCCTCTCAGGTGCAAACTTCCTCCTCTTCTGATGTATAGGTTTGAATGACCTGTCAATGCCAAGTTTATGAGTAATTATATCTTTAGAGATACTTGTCATGTCTTCATGCTTCCAGGCAAAGGTAGTTTTCCTCCTTTTAAGGAAGGATACTAGATCCTGTTCAATGTTGCTGAGGATCCCTGATCCTATAAAGACTTTGGATTCAGGATCATGAGGATCCATAGAGATTTCTTTCACATCCTGTTCTCTTGCCTCCAAGACGTCTCTTGGAGGATACTTTAGTTGCTATTGCTCCCTTGGTCTTGAGGCTGGCTTCATTGATGAGGTATAGCAATTCTTTGCTTCTTGTTGGTCACTCTCAATCTTTATCACCCCCCATGGACTAGGAAGCTTTACACATTGATGATAAGTAGATGTAACTGCCTTCATGTCATGTATCCATGGCCTGCCAAGGATAACATTGCAACAAGATAAGCAATCTATTACACAAAATTTTTGATAAGAATGAAGTCCTTCAATGTAGATGGGAAGTTTAATGTCCCCCAATGTATTCTTGGTTTCTCCACTGAATCCCACAAGAACTGAGGATCTTGGGACAATAGGGATGTTCATTTTCTTGAGGACATCAAGCTGAATTATGTTCACCGAGCTTCCTCCATCGATTAGGATCCTGCAAACAAAATGGTTATAGATAAACAAAGTAATAACAAGACCATCATGATGAGGATCCTGAACATCCACACGATCATCCTCATCAAAAGTTATAACTTTATCCTGAGTAACAGTAGAGGTCCGGATGGGTCTATCTCCATTATCCATCTTGGTCTCCTTGGCATGTCTTTTGGCTGCTGAAAAGGAAGTACCACAAATGTCTGATCCACCGGATATGAAGTTTATAACTTATGCATCTGCTGGAGGAGCAGGAGCTCTTTCTGGGATCTTCTCAGGATCCTGGATCCTTGACTTTTTTCTTCCCAAAAGTTCCTTCAAGTGCCCCTTGCTTAACAAGTAAATGATTTCTTTTCTAAGTGCAATACACTCTTCAGTGAGATGTCTGAAATCCTCATGATATGCACACCATTTGGACTTGTCTTTTGTTGCGGCTGGTTTATCACTTTTCCTTGGCCATCTTGCTTTCTCACCTAGATTCTGCATTGCAAGAATTAGTTCATTGTTATCAACAGAAAAACAGTATTCAGAAATGGGAGGATAATCCTCATCATCCTCTTCCTGTTCTACTGCATGCACATTCTGGTTATCAGACTTGTTGTAGGACTTGAACTTGTTGTTCTTGAAGTAGGATCCTTGCTTTTCCTGTTTTGAGGATCCTGCCAGTCTTTCCTGGATCCTTTTATCATCCTCTAATCGGATGAATCTAAGGGCCCTGGTTTTCACTTCATCAAGATTCCTGCATGGGGTCATGACAAGATCATCATAGAATAATGAATCCCTAAGCAAACCCATTTTAAAGGCTTCCACAGCCGTAGCTATATCCAGATTAGGGATATCTAAGGATTCTTTACTAAACTTAGTGATGCAATCTCTAAGTGATTCATTTTGACCTTGTGTTACCCTATATAGATCACTAGTTAAACGTTCAAATTTTCTACTACATGAGAATTGACTGTTAAACAGATTAACTAGATTAGAAAATGAAGTAATTGAGTAAGGGGAAGACTTAGCAGCCATTTAAGAGCTGATCCTGTGAGTGTGGATCCAAAACCCTTGCATAGACATGCTTCCTTTAACCTCTCAGGGATTTAATTGATCTCCATCATTTCTCTGTATTGAGCTACATGCTCCTCTGGATCCGTCGAACCATCATACAACTTCATAGTTGGTATCCGGAACCTTTTGGGTATCTCAGCATCACAAATAGGTGGTGCAAAACGAGATATCCTATGGCTACCATCTGCGATTTCAGGAATGGGCCTAACCACTCCTGGAACGCTGGATGTCATATCCTTCAGTTTCTGTAATTCCCTAGCCATAGCTTGATTGATACCTGTATCCTGCATAGAGCCATGGTTAGTGTTATAAGAATTATTAAAAGTGTTACCTCCCAGAGGATTCAAGTTTGGAATTCCAGATGTGAATCCATATTGACGGGATTCTGGTATGACTGAAGGACCAGAAGAAGCAATGGTCTGCATTGGAATGAAGTCTCCTTGATGAACATCCGAACTCGAAGGCTGCACACTTCTTAAGAATCCTTGATCCTGAAAGATGTTGGATCCTTGAACCTGGAAGGAGGATCCTTGAACTTGAGAGGATCCTTGGACTGTGTGCGTCCCCAAATATCCTCCTGAGCTGACGAAGGATCCCTGATGCTGGAAAGAGGATCCCGAAGGCTGAAAGTAGGATCCTGAAGGTTGGAAGTGAGACCCTAAAGCCTGGCTCATAGTTGTTGTTCCATAACACCTTCCCAATGGTTCACTCTGATACTGGATGTCCGGAGCTGCAGATTGCTGAGCAGTTATAGCTGGAGTGTCGAAATCCAGTGACCTTGGTATCAGAGGAAAGTGATCCTCCCCTGATTTCTTCTGTTTCTTGATATCACCAATCTCCCGGAGGATCCTTTCATTGGTTTTATCCTGCTCTTGTATGTGATCCCTCATCTGCAAAATCAAAGAAAAAAGATCACTAGTAGTAGGGTTAGAAGAAACAAAAGAAGTTGGTGGTTTTGGAAAAATGGGGCTCGGTCTCTTTGCAGCATTTTCAGCATTCTTCTAGGATCCAAAAGGTGGTGGAGGCAAAGGTGGAACGCCCTGTGAAGAAGTGACTGCCGGTATAGAGCTTGAAGTGTTCTTTGCTGAGGAAGCCATGTAGTTGAAGATGATGAACCGAAATGAACACAATGAGCAAAATTTTTCAGAAATGAAGCACCAATTGCCCCACGGTGGGCGCCAAACTGTTTTGGTCAAAAATCAGGCTAGGATAATGCAACCAAATCTTTGTTGTGAGGAATGATGCTTGAACAGATGTATGAATAACTTGCAAATCAAGTGAACAAGTGACACAAGGATTTATACGAGGAAAAAGCCCTTGATCAAGAGTTGATCTCTGGCATAAAAAACCTCGGGTGATGGAAACTACCGATCACCAACTAAAATTAAACAAATGATTGTTACAACTCGGGATGATAACAAGCTTGTTACAAGGATCACTAAAGTGTAATGTGTATGAAATCGCTAAATGAACTGTTGAGAGCTATTGAGAACTGTTTCGAGAGTGTGTGTTTGCTAAAATAGCCAAGTGTTCTAATGCAAGCTTGTTATCCCCTTTTAAAATTAGAAATAACTAAAACAACTAACTATCCGCTAAATGTGCAAGCTTCCTACGATCTCCATAACGTTCACAAAGCCATGAACGTGCGGAATATTGAGGGCATATTCCCCAAGAATATCGGCAAGACCAAGTCCAAGGCGTATACTCCTGCAAAACAAACTTAAACATAATGAAGGCAACCGTTAGTATAAGGATAACAACAAGGATCCTGAATCCTGATCCTGCAATGTCTTCTGAGGATCCTTAATTCAATCAGAATTGAGGATCCATGATCCTGGCAGTGCTTGAGGATCCGTGATCCTTAGGATTGGAAAATCCTCCCCTAACAATGCCTAAGTTCAAAACATGATGCCTACATGTCAATTTCTATGCCTTCTCACACTTCTCACGAAAAGAGTCCTTTTTTACAGGAACCTCACCCTATATATATATATATATATAGGGTTCCAGCGTGAACAACCTCCCAAGAGTGAACTGCGTGAACAGATCTGGACCCTTGATTTCCTTTTTAGTTGTTAAGGATAGGATTGTAATTATATAAAAAATTAGATTTAAATCATTATTTTAATTATTGAATTAAGTTACATCTTTCCTATTTTAAATTCATTATCCACATTATCTTTTATTTTTTTTAATAAGATAAATATCAAAACAAACAACAAATCACAAGATTTTAATTTCAATTTTTATTTCAGAATTCATCACCAGAATTCAAATTTTGATATTTAAGATCCACGTGACCTTTATATTTCAACGGTATACACAGGTGTACTTGGATATTAATAGAACAGTACACATGTGTACTCAGCATCATACATATGTGTAATTAGCTGCATAATACATACATAGAAACAATACCTGTAAAACTATTTTATATTTAACAAATTACAAGTCCCATAATGTTTGCCAAACCAAACAAAAAAAACATACAATTACAAGTTCCAGTTTCGTGAAAACAATAAACCCAACATAATCGGAAAAACGAAAAACATAATCTTTTACAACTATTCGCCACGTTGTATGCTGAATCATCCTTGTTAGGGGAGGATTTTCTAACAATTAGTGATCCTTATTCGTTATCCTAATTAATGATCCTTACTTCTGTGACAGATAGTGATCCTCAGAAGAGCTTCAGGATCAGGATCATGGATCACTTTAAGGATCCTCGTACTGACGATTGTTTATTTGTGTTTTGTATTACTTCGCAGGAATAACAAGCTTGACTTGGTCTTGGCAACGGTACTAAGGAATATTCCACGGACATTTCGCACACGATTGACTAAAAATGGACGTTGTGGAGAACGTGGGAGCTTGGCACAAAAATCGGATAGTTAGTTATTGTAGTTAACTTCTATTTTAAAAGGGGTAGCGAGCTAGAATTAGAACACTTAGTCATTTTTCAGCTACACACACTCTCATACACTCGCATACTTGAAGCTCTCGACGAACATTCATTCGTTTTCACTCACTTTTACACATTTCACGATAGTGATCCTTGTACCTAGCTCGTTACTATCCGAAGTTGTAAACATTTATTCATTAATTTGAGCTTGGTGATCGGTAGTTTCCATCACCCGGGGTTTTTTATGCCGGAGATCAACTCTTGATCAAGGGCTTTTCCCCCGTATAAATCCTTGTGTCATTTCTGCAATTTACATTGAAGTGATCCTTGTCATTGTTCTACATTATTAGCATCATACCCCGTAACAGAGAGTTTGGTTGCAATATCCTCATCAGATTTTTTGACCAAAACAGTTTGGCGCCCACCGTGGGGCAATTGGTGCTTCGTCCTTAGAAAAATTCGCATTTCTGTGCTCATTTCAGTTCACTACAACCAAGCAAATGGCTTCCTTAGCGAAGAATGCTTCAAATTTGATGCCCTCATTCACTTCTTCACAAGGCGTTCCCCCTTTGCCTCCACCACCTTCTGGATCCCAGAAGAATGCTGAGAATGCTGCGAAGAAACCAACTCCCATTTTCTCAAAACCTCCAACTTCTTCTGCTTCTTACACTCCCACTACTAGTGACATGTTTACTTTGATTTTGCAGATGAAGGATCAGATACGGCAACAGGATAAGACCAATGAAAGGATCCTCAAGGAAATCGGAGATGTCAAGAAACAAAAGAAAACGGCAGAGGATCATTCCCCACTGGTGCCAAAATCTTTGAATTTTAATACTCCGATGATTACTTCCCAGCCATCAGTGGTTCCAGATGTACAATATGTGGGTGGGCCAAAAGGAGTGCACTACGGAACAACAACAGTGACCCAGGCATCAGGTTCATATTTCCAGCCAGCGGGATCCTATCCTCAGCATATGGGATCCCTCACGAATTCAGGAGGATATTCAGGAGTGCAGCAAATTCAAGGATCCTCCTTTGTTCCAGGATCATCCCAGGTTCAAGGATCCTCCTTTGTTCCAGGATCATCCCAGGTTCAAGGATCCTCCTTTGTTCCAGGATCATCCCAGGTTCAAGGATCCTCCTTTGTTCCAGGATCGTCCCAGTTTCAGGGATCCTTCCAGATGCCAGGATCCTTGAGGAGTTTGCAAACAGGAAGTTCAGATGTCCATCAGGGAGATTTTATTCCAATGCAGACCAATGCTTTTACTGGTCCCTCGATCATTCCAGAGCCCCAACAATATGGATTAACATCCAATCTTCCTAATCTGAATCCAATGGGAGGTAACACTTTTAATAATTCTTATACTACTAACCATGGTCTTATGCAGGATCCAGGTATCAATCATGCCATGGCCAGAGAATTGCAAAAGCTAAAGGATATGATATCAAGTGTTCCAGGAGTGGTCAAACCTATCCCAGAGATTGCAGATGGGAGCCACAAGATATCTCGTTTTGCACCACCAATCTGTGATGCTGAGATACCTAAGAGGTTCCATGTGCCAACAATGAAGCTGTATGATGGTTCGACGGATCCTGAAGAACACATAGCACAATACAGGGAGAGGATGGAGATCAATCCAATTCCAGAAAGGTTAAAGGAAGCATGCCTGTGCAAGGGATTTGGATCCACTCTTACGGGATCAGCTCTCAAATGGCTGCTAAGTCTTCCTCCCTATTCTATTACCTCATTTGCTAATCTAGTTAACTTGTTTAATAATCAGTTTTCTTGTAGTAGAAAATTTGAACGATTAACTAGTGATCTATATAGGATAACCCAGGGTCATAATGAACCATTAAGGGATTACATTACCAAATTCAGTAAAGAATCCTTAGACATTCCCAACTTAGATATAGCCACGGCTGTTGAGGCCTTTAAAATGGGATTGCTTAGGGATTCGTCGTTCTATGATGATCTTGTTATGACACCATGCAGGAACTTAGATGAGGTAAGAACCCGAGCACTTAGATTCATTCGGCTAGAGGACGACAAGAGGATCCATGAGAGGTTAGCAGGATCCTCAAAGCAGGATAAGCAAGGATCCTCATTCAGGAACAACAAGTTCAGATCCTACAACAGATCTGATAACCAGAACGTGCATTCTGTTGATCAAGAAGAGGATGATGAGGATTATCCTCCAATTTCTGAATATTGTTTTTGTGTTGATAACAATGAACTAATCCTTGCGATGCAGAACCTAGGTGATAAAGCTAGATGGCCGAGAAAAAATGATAGGCCAGCTGCAACTAAGGATAAATCAAAGTGGTGTGCATACCATGAAGATTTTGGGCATCTCACAGAAGAATGCATTGCACTAAGAAAGGAAATTGGATACTTGTTGAGCAAGGGGCATCTAAAAGAATTGTTGGGAAGAAAAAAGTCAAGGACTCAGGATCCTGAAAGGATCCCTGAGAAGGCTCCAGCCCCTCCAGTAGATGCACAAGTAATAAACTTTATTTCTGGAGGATCAGACATTTGCGGCACATCCTTCTCAGCAGCTAAAAGGCATGCAAAGGAAACTAAAATGGATAATGGAGAAAGACCTGTTCGAACATCAAGTGTCTCCGAAGGAAAAGTCATAACCTTTGATGAGAATGATCGTGTTGATATCCAGGATCCTCATCACGATGGTTTAGTTATTACTCTTTTCATTTCTAACCATTTTGTCCGCAGGATCCTTATAGACGGAGGAAGTTCAGTAAATATTATCCAGCTTGATGTTCTAAAGAAGATGGGTATCCCTGAATCAGATATCATACCAAGATCCTCCGTGCTCGTGGGATTTAGTGGCGAAACTAAGAATACCCTGGGGGACATTAAACTCCCAATATACATTGAAGGCCTACACTCTTATAAAAAATTTTGTGTTATTGACTGTTTATCTTGTTGTAATGTTATCCTTGGCAGGCCTTGGATACACGATATGAAAGCAGTCCCATCTACCTACCATCAATGTGTGAAGCTCCCCAGTCCTTGGGGAATAGTGAAGATTGATAGTGATCAGCAGGAGGCTAAGAATTGCTACACTTCATCGATGAAACCAGCCTCGAAGTCAAGGGAGCAATAGCAATCAAGGTATCCTCCAAGGGATGTCTTGGAGGCAAGAGAGCAGGATGTGGTAGAAATCATCATGGATCCTGATGATCCTGAATCCAAAATCTATATCGGATCAGGGATCCTTGGCGAAATGAAAGAAGACCTCGTATCCTTCCTCAAAAGGAGAAAGACTACCTTCGCATGGAAACACGAAGACATGACTGGTATATCCAAAGATGTAATCACTCACAAACTCGGGTTTCACAGATCCTTCAAACCAATCCATCAAAGGAGAAGAAAGTTTGCACCGGAAAGGAATGCCATTATCCAGGAAGAGGTAGAAATGTCACCGGAAAGGAATGCCATTATCCAGAAAGTTTGCACTGGAAACACGAAGACATGACTGGTATATCCAAAGATGTAATCACTCACAAACTGCGGGTCATGGACTGTTAACTTTTATGGATGCTTCATCTGGATTCCAACAAATCCAAATGGAACCATCCGACCAAGAGGATACAGCCTTCATGACTCCAACTGGTATATACTGCTATATTGCTATGCCGTTCGGACTAAGAAATGCAGGTGCAACATATCAAAGGCTGGTGAATATGATGTTCAAGGATCAGATTGGACAAACTATGGAGGTTTACATAGATGATATGGTGGTAAAATCCATAAAAGCTGAGGATCACCTAAGAGACTTGGAGGAAGCATTCGATATCCTTGACAAATATAACATGAAACTTAATCCTTCAAAATGTCACTTTGGTGTTAAAGCAGGTAAATTCTTAGGATATATGGTGACAAAGAGAGGCATTGAAGCTAGCCCGGAACAAATCAAAGCAATAGTGAACATCAAATCTCCGGCCAATGCTAAGGATGTTCAAAGGCTAACAGGCAGGATAGCAGCTTTGAACAGATTTATATCCAAATCCTCAGAGAAGTGCAAAGAATTCTATGATATCCTAAGGAAGAACAAGAAATTTGAGTGGACTGAGAAGCATGAGAATGCTTTAAGAGCCCTCAAAGATTACCTATCCTCAGCCCCGGCTTTGATGAAACCAGAAAAAGGCGATGTGCTATCTTTGTATCTTGCAGTATCCTCAAAAGCAATAAGTGCGGTCCTTGTTAAGGATCATGAAGGTACACAACATCCTGTCTATTATGTAAGTAAAAGTTTACTTGATGCCGAATCCAGGTATTCACACCTTGAAAAGCTTATTCTTGCATTAATTATGGCATCTACTAAGCTAAGATATTATTTTGAAACTCATGTTATTGTTGTTAAAACTAATTTTCCAATTAAGAATGTCCTCAGGAAACCATAAATGTCAGGAAGGATGGCTAAGTGGGCAGTGAAGCTAAGTGCATATGATATAAGATATGAGCCTAGGACAGCCATCAAATCCCAAGCATTAGCTGACTTTGTGGCTGATTTCAGTAGTGATTTACAAAAAGAAGCTGAGTTAGAAGTCCAGCAGCTAGAAGAGACCAAGGATCCTTGGATACTCTATACTGATGGATCCTCAAATGTCAAAGGCACAGGGCTTGGAATACTACTAAAATCGCCACAGGGGGACATAATACCCCACTCTATAGCTTGTGAGTTCCAAACCACTAACAATGAGGCTGAATATGAAGCCTTAATTGCTGGTTTGCAAATTGCAAAGCATATGGGGATCCGGTATCTTGAGGTACATGTAGATTCATTGTTAATTACAAACCACTTTAATGGATCCTATGCTGTTAAAGGTGAAAAGCTAACCAAATATTTAGAGATAGTCAAAAGTTTGGCACTCTCTTTTGTTTCCTTTAGTTTGACGCAGGTACCAAGGGAAGAAAATACAGAAGCTGATGCATTGGCTAACTTAGGATCATCCTTGAAGATCCCGGAGGATATCAAGATCCCTATTATCCATATCCTGGCCCCGGCTATCGAGGATCATGCGGCTATGGAGATAGGAAATGATTCTGCAATTATCCCTAGTAAGGATACTCGATCCCATTCAGGATCAGGATCATGGATCTCACCAATCATGAGATACTTACAACATGGAGAGATTCCTACAGGAGAAAACCCTAGGGCTTTCAAATCTAAGGTATCTCAATTCACAATTTTAAATAGTATGTTGTATAGACGATCTCTTGCAGGACCATATCTGAGATGCATTGAGGATCCCGAAATCCAAGAAGTTCTAAAAGACTTCCATGAAGGAGATTGTGGAAACCACACTGGGGGCAGGGCATTATTCTCAAGGATCCTGAGGACAGGTTACTACTGGCCAACCATGAAGAGAGATGCTGTGGAGTATGCTAAGAGATGTGATCCTTGTCAGAGGCACAGCAATATCCTTCATCAACCAGCTGAATTATTGCATCCTATATCCTCCTCTTGGCCATTTATGAGATGGGGTATGGATATAGTTGGTAAGCTCCCTAAGGCACCTGGTGGAAAAGTATTCATGCTTGCTATGACTGATTACTTCTCCAAGTGGATAGAGGCTGAAGCTTTTGCCCAAGTCAGAGAAAAGGAAGTTATATCCTTCATTAAAAGAAATATTATAACTAGATTTGGAATTCCTTCTGAGATTATATGTGATAATGGTTCCCAATTTATTGGGGGCAGAACCACTAACTTTTGTGACAGCTGGGGGATTAAGATGATAACATCAACACCAGTCCACCCACAATTTGAAGAAGAAGCTTGGATCCAAGAAAGGGAAATGGGCAGAAGAACTACCCTATGTGCTTTGGGCTGATAGGACAACCCCTAAGAATGCTACTGGTCAAACGCCATTCTCTTTGGTATTTGGGGCAGAATCAGTGATCCCAACAGAAATGGTGGTTCCAACTGCAAGAACAAGTACCCGTGATCCTGAGGAGAATAATGAGAACTTAGCTCAAGACCTGGATACTATTGAAGAAATCAGGGATCTCGCTAGGATAAGGATGGCTAGTTATCAACAAAGAATGGCTGGTGCTTACAACAAAAATGTCAGGATCAGGAGGTTTCAAGTTGGAGATATGGTATTAAGGAAAGCATTCCAGAATACCACCAATCCTGCTGATGGAAAATTGGCTCCAAAATGGGAAGGCCCTTATTTGATTGAAGCTGAAGCAGGAAAGGGGGCATATAGATTGCTAACCATGGAAGGTGATTTGCTACCAAGGGCTTGGAATGCTGTCCACTTGAAGAAATATTTCATGTGAGCAGGATCCTCATGGCACAGATGATCCTCAAAGGATCCTCAAAGTATCGGTGATCCTTACTTAGGTAATATCCTAAACTTGAACTATTTCATTTCTTTATTTTCTCATATAAGGATAAGGATCATGTGTCCTTTATCCATCTCTCACATGAGTTTAAGTTTTGAAAGTTCAGGTATCCTTAGCATAACATTGGTTATCCGCTGAAGCAATCCGTTCCTTGGGTTTAACCCCAGTTATTTGGGCTTGACCCCAGTTCCGCCTGTAGCGCATGATGATCCTGGTATAGTTCAAGGCAGTGGGACCAGTACTCGTTTTAGGGGCTGATAATTCCATTGTACTGGCTATGCCTAGGATCCTACGTATAATGGTAGACGTACCATACATCCGTTCCTAAGGTTTCTAACGTTTTCACGTTAGCTAAGGTTTCTAACGTTTTCACGTTAGCTAAGGTTTTGGCATTTTCATGTCACTAAGTTTGGATAGTCGCCAGTTAGGGCCATACTCCAGTTTACATACGATCCTTGGGCTTGTCCCCAGTTATCCTTGGGCTTGTCCCCAGTTATCCTTGGGCTTGTCCCCAGTTATCCGTGGGCTTGTCCCCAGTTGCTAACTCTTATCTTATATTGGCTTAGTCCCAAGTTATGATCTATTTCAGGTCCTTGAAGATAAGCAACTAGGGATCCTTGATCCTTACTTCTTTCTAAGGTTTATCTTACAGTTATCCTTATTATGGTTAGGATCCTAACTTGGATCCTCAGGTATGATCCTTAACTATTTTTAATTCTATTCATTATTTATTTGAATAACCCTTAAAGTTTGACAACTAGACTTGTGATCCTTAAAATATATTGCTTTTTGAGATTCGTTAACTATAGGATATTTGATCGTGGATCATGCTCTAAACATTTTTAATCTGACTTGTTCAAAATTGTTTATTCAATAAATGTGCATCAAAACAAAGGAGAATTAAAGAAATAAAAGGATAACAATACAAGATAAGCGACAAAAGGTTAAGATTTTATTTATTAACAAAAGACTAACCCTTAAAAGGTTGTCAAAATTACCTACCCGAGCATCTACCAGCAAAACGTGGCCCGTTCGCTGGGGTAGGTAAAGGGTGTCCATGATAATAAGTTCAAAGATAGTGTAGGAATATAAAGGTGGCAGGATTACAATGGCTTCATCCCCCAAACAGAGGATCCCTCCACCAATTGCAATCCTGCCTATTGTCCAAAGGATCATACATGATCCTTAATCCTAAAAACTATTGTTCAAGTACAAACCATCAAATTGTTCGACATCACAACCACAAAAAGCTACTACCAAATTTAAAAATTGGGCTCCGGCTGCGTCTGAGAATGTCCATCATCGCCCAATCATGCTGCCTAAACCTTCGCTGCATTATCACCTCCAGCTCCACTTGTTTCACCACCTTCACCTTTGCCTCCAGCTTCAATCGTCAGGATCTCTTCAACCTCCTCAGCCTCTTCATCGTCCAGTTCAGCCAGCCTTGCCTTCCAGCCTTCGACATCCCAGGTGCTCTTGTCAAAAGCAGGATCCTGAGCTTCCAAGGCCATTTGCAGCTTGGTCTTGTACATTGTTATGGCGGCAGAGACTTTGGCGTCTTCGGTGATCTCACGCTTCTCATAGTCAACATTGATCAGCACCTTGGCCGTCTCCTGTTTGGCATCCCGGACTTCCTTCTGAAGATCAGCAATTGCAAGGTCCTTAAGCACTGCAACCTGCTGGAGGTCGGCAATCTTCCTATCCTGATCCTCAACGTGGCCAACATAATCCTCAATCTCAGAGAATTTCTGCAAAAGGGATAAAGGATAAGGTCAGGATTAAGTGATCCTCAAATCAGCAGGATATATCAGCAGGATATGTCAACAGGATATACGAGCAGAGATAGTGATCCTTACCTCATTAAAGTACTCGAGGAATTGATGACGGATCAGAGGCAGACCCTGCAGATCCTCAGCTTCAGAGGCTTTTCTCTTCTTGATTGCCTTTCCTTTGAGGGGTGCCTTGGGGACCGAAGCTGTCGGACTGGTAGGAGCTTTTCTCTTGGAGGATCTGACAGTAGTGAGATCAGTGACATTGAACTTTGAAGCAGACTTGGTGGATTTTCCAGCACCTACACAACCAAAACAAGATAAGTATCTTTTCTTAATTTATATTTTACTATTTATTTAAATTTTAAACAAGGATACTTACTTGACATCGTGACAGAGCCTGAGGATACCTCCTGTGAATCTTGGGTTGTTGTCTTGAAAGATCTTATCTCAGGATCAAGTTTCTTGAAAGCAAGGAGCCTCTCCTTAGCAGCAGGGGACAATCTGAGGTGTGAGACGGTGATAGCTGCATAACAAGAAAGCAAAAATATAAGTGATCCTTACATCAAAAGAAAGTTTCTGGTGATCCTTCTCAGGATCCTCCACCCTACCATGGGTAGCCCATTTCTTGGGTAGATCATTTCCATCCTCAATAGAATCTCTCTTGATAAAAAAGAAACGCCGCTTCCAATTAGCATCGTTCTTGGTGGCTTTGAAGATCGGGTGTTCCTCACCGGGTTTACGTTTAAACAAATAGCGATGAGAACCAAAGGTAGTAAGATCATACAGCTCTCCCAGCTCTGACATTCCTAGGTCTATACCTTCCTGCTCGATGATCCTTTCAAGGGTGTGCAAAACCCTCCAAATCATCGGCATGGCTTGAATATAAGAGATGCCGGTTAGGGAAAAGAAAGATTGGGTGAAGGCTGGAAAAGGATATGTATAACCTATGGTGAACGGAGTGACGGGGAAAGCAACCCACTTGTCGGAGATATGATCACTCAGGGCATTGGGGTCAAAAGGTCTAAACTCGGTGTTCGCCGGGAAGCAGTGGCGGATCCTATCGATCTGTGCATCATTGAAACAGCAACGTTCTTTAATGGAATCTTCGATGATCCCCTGGCTTTTCGGAGGGCTGTTCTTCGGGTGATCCTTGGCTGGGGAATTCCGGAGCAACATCTTTGATGGAATGATGGAAAGAAATGAAAACAGAGCAAGAGAGGGAAGAAGATGAAGAGGGAGAGTACCTGATTATCTTCGGAATGCAGTTATAAAGGGAGTCTCTCTGAAAATTTAAATGCATTTGATCCTATCTCTATCTCCTATTTATAATCATGATCGTGCAGGGTTGTCACTTCTGTGACGTCATGGTTGCAACGGATAGTTCAACAATAACGGCTATATTTACGATAGTTAGTTGCGGATAAGATCAAGAAAACATAACTCGCTCATTTTTCATATCACTCCTTATATTTTGGGGGCAATTGTCAGGGGAGGATTTTCTAACAATTAGTGATCCTTATTCGTTATCCTAATTAATGATCCTTACTTCTGTGACAGATAGTGATCCTCAGAAGAGCTTCAGGATCATGGATCACTTTAAGGATCCTCGTACTGACGATTGTTTATTTGTGTTTTGTATTACTTCGCAGGAATAACAAGCTTGACTTGGTCTTGGCAACGGTACTAAGGAATATTCCACGGACATTTCGCACACGATTGACTAAAAATGGACGTTGTGGAGAACGTGGGAGCTTGGCACAAAAATCGGATAGTTAGTTATTGTAGTTAACTTCTATTTTAAAAGGGGTAGCGAGCTAGAATTAGAACACTTAGTCATTTTTCAGCTACACACACTCTCATACACTCGCATACTTGAAGCTCTCGACGAACATTCATTCGTTTTCACTCACTTTTACACATTTCACGATAGTGATCCTTGTACCTAGCTCGTTACTATCCGAAGTTGTAAACATTTATTCATTAATTTGAGCTTGGTGATCGGTAGTTTCCATCACCCGGGGTTTTTTGTGCCGGATATCAACTCTTGATCAAGGGCTTTTTCCCCGTATAAATCCTTGTGTCATTTCTGCAATTTACATTGAAGTGATCCTTGTCATTGTTCTACATTATTAGCATCATACCCCGTAACAGAGAGTTTGGTTGCAATATCCTCATCAGATTTTTTGACCAAAACAATCCTTATCGACCAAGCAGACAAACATACGTGAATCTTCCTTATCGACCTCATACGTGAATCATCCTTATCGACCTTCCATCTCCACTTTTCTCGTTAACGACAACTCCTATAATAGCACAAAAAAACTCAGCAACTAATATTATGCATAATCCACAAGTGTACATCAACAACTTTACACATTCAATACTCAAAAAATTATGAGATATCACAAAAACAGACGCTATACACATGTGTACATCACATTAAAATCAGAGCAAAATCCGAATACACATGTGTACTTCGCATTAAAAACTGAGCAAAATCAGAATACACATGTGTACATCGCGTTAAAAACAGAGCAAAATCAGAATACACTTGTGTACATTGCATTAAAAATAGATCAAAATCAGAATGCACATGTGTACATCGCATTAAAAACATAATAAAATCAGAATACACATATGTACATCGCATTAAAAACTGAGCAAAATCAAAAAATTGAAAAAAAAACTCATGAAAAAAAAAATTACGAATTTTGGAGTTACTTACTTTACGTCGGTGATCGATTCTGGATATTCAGAAAACCGCCGGTGGATCTGAAAAACAATGTAAAATCGGATTTAGAATCATTTTTTCTTCGATTTGGCGAAGATCAATGCCGACGAGGAAACAAAGATGAATCATTTTTTCTTCGATTCGGATCTAAAATTCAAATTTAAACACTTGATTGTGGTTTCTTCTAGGCAAGATCAACTGATCAAGAACTCAAGATCTAAAATTCAAATTTCAAACAACACCCAAATCTCAGAATATGGTAAATTGTTAATCAACTCTAATCAAACCCCAAATAAAACCAAATTAATTATATAAAAAAACCAATAATAAAATCAACTGAAGTGGAGTGATAATCATAAAAAAGAAGAAAGAAAACGACTGTTTACCTTTATCATCCAGCTAATTAAGGGACCCACATTTATTGAAAAAAGGGGTGGCGCATGTTGGTTAATGTGTGATCATAAACACCATTAATAAAAGAAGCGGAGGACGATGAATGTTACCGATTGTTAGTTTCGTCTTTGGTTGGATAAACTACGCCATAGATTTCGCTAAACCGGAGCAATCTCCGGCGTCCATTGCGATCGAACCGGATTTCAGATCTACGGCGTCCGATGGAAGGAGGCGGATGTGCGGCAATGTATTGACGCCGAACTGAGTGAACAATTGTTGTGATTCGTCGAACTCGATATCGCAGAAGAAGAGTTTGTTGAGTGTAGATATGGATTGTGAAGGATTTGGATAGTAAGAAGAATTCGGATTTGAGTGATTTGAGGTGGGAGAGAAGGATGTTGAAGAAAGTTTGTTGAGTGTAGATCTGGAGACTTCGTATTCCCAATTAAATGTTGATAATCATGAATTTTCAATTTGATATATGGAAAGAATTTAGGTTTCTTTTTTGAATTACTTTGATTGTGTAATTACGGATATACCCTTATGTATTTAATTAAATGAAAAAAATTAACCAAATAATTACCATCATGCCACTCATTTAAATCTCAAGATCATAAAAATCAAGGGCCAAGATCAGTTCACGCAGTTCACTCATGGGATTTTGTTCGCGTTTGAACCTAATCCTACATATATATATACAAAACCTTCGTATAGGAATTCACAAATGCCTAAAATTTGTTTGACATCTTCTATGCGAAAATGTTCCATTTTCATAAGATCTTCTTGACTGTTATTCAAAAGGTCCAATAATGTATATATGTTGGACCTTTTGAGGCAATTATAGATTCTGGGAGGCAATTCTGATTGGTCAATAAAAATCGATTTCAACGCCATTTTTTTTAATTTTTTGTTAGTTTAGCCAATTTATCATAAAAGGTAAGGGGGGGGGGGGGGGGTAAAGGAACTATGTGTTGATTGTCCTCTAAACTTAAATTTTCTTCTTTGGTATGTAAAAAGGGAATCAATAAATCAATCAAATTCCGGGAGGCTTCGTGAAGTGCTTCTTTAGGAGTTAAACTTCCATTTGTCCATATTTCGAGAAATAGTATCTCTTTGTTACCATTTTCATAAGAATAAATACTATGATTCGCATTTCGAACAGGCATGAATACAGGATCTATAGGATAACTTCCATCTTGAAAGGTATTTGGCGCTTTTATAAGATATCCACGATTCTTCTCTATTTGTAATCCAATAACCAACTCAATGGGTTCCGTCAAGCTAGCTATATGCTGTGTATTATCGACGATTTCTACATAAGGCGGTAAGATGATATCTTGAGCAGTTACATATCCAGGGCCCCTGACACAACTAGACGCCTCACAAGTTCCATAGAGATTACTTCTCAATACGATTTCTTTCAAATTCATTAAAATTTCATGTACTGATTCTTGAATACCCATTATGGTAGCATATTCGTGAGAGATTTTCTCAGATTTTGTGCTTATGATACATGTTCCTTCGATTTCTCCAAGCAAAGATCTTCGCATCGCAATGCCTATTGTGTCTGCTTGACCTTTCATAAGCGGAGACAGAATAAAGCGCCCATACAAAAGACGCTTACTGTCTGCTGCTGATTCAACACACTTCTACTGTAGTGTCCGAGTAGATACTGTTATTTTCTCTCAAACCATAATAATATTATTTGATCTAATCATTGAATCATTTATTTCTCTTGTTTCTCTTGCTCTCTTGTTTCTCTTGCTATTGAAATATCTTCAATTTTGATTTCTACACACGTCTTTTTTTTGGGGGTCTACAGCCATTATGTGGCATAGGGGTTACATCCCGTACGAAAGTTAATAGTATACCACTTCTGCGAATAGCTCGTAATGCTGCGTCTCTTCCAAGACCAGGACCTTTAATCATGACTTCTGCTCGTTGCATACCTTGATCTACTACTGCACGAATAGCATTTGCCGCTGCTGTTTGAGCAGCAAACGACGTCCCTCTTCTTGTACCTTGGAAGCCACAAGTACCGGCAGAGGACTAAGAAACCACTCGCCCTCGTACATCTGTAACAGTCACAATGGTATTATTGAAACTTGCTTGAATATGAATAACCCCCTTTGGTATTTTACGTATACTCTTACGCGAACTAATACGTCCACGTGAACCCTTTTTCGGTATAGCTTTTGCCATATTTTATCATCTCATAAATTTGAGTCAGGGATATATAGATATATCCATTTCATGTCAAAAAAGATGCCCCTTCTTATTTGTATATTGGGTCTTTAACGAGTCTTATTATCCTTGTCTTTGTTTATGTCTTGGGTTGGAATAAATTACAATAATTCGTCCCCGACGACGTATTAGTCGACATTTTTCACAAATTTTACGAACAGAAGCTCTTATTTTCATATTTGCCACTCCTTACTTTAATTTTGAATCCTTTTCTTGGAAGAAAATAAGTTTATTGTAATTTTCGATTTTGAATCGTATTCCTGCGAAAGAAAAAGAAATAGTGAAGTTGAAAAAAAACCTAATGTTTTGAATCTTTGTTGCGGAGTCGATAAATTATACGACCTCTAGTTGAATCATAACGACTTACTTCAATTTTGACTCTATATCCTGGCAATATTCGTATAAAACTACGTCGGATCTTTCCTGAAACATAACCTAGAATCATATCTTCATTATCTAAACGAACCCGGAACATGCCATTGGGAAGCGATTCAGTAATTAAACCTACATGAATCCATTTTTGTTCTTTCATTCCAGGTCAAACCTCCTTGAAGTATCAACTAGTGGAGGAAGAACCCTATTAGACAACCCACTCCTTCTCTTTTCTTTTTCACAAAAAAGAAGTTTCCTATTCAATTCGGATATTAGAAAAATTACCATATATAACACAAAATTTCTCCGCCTATTCTTTCTAGTCGAGCCTCCCGGTCTGTCATTATCCCCGAGAGGTAGAAAGAATTACAACTCCCATCCCGCCTAAAATTCTAGGAATTCTTTGATAGTTAGAATAGATTCGTAGACTCGGCCGACTGATCCGTTTTAAATCTAAAATATTTCGATAAGTCCTTTTCCTATTCCTTCTATGTCGTAGGGTTAAAACCAAAAAATCTTTGTTGTTTTCTCGATGTTTTCTCACGTTTTCGATAAAACCCTCTCGTAAAAGTATTTTAACAATACTTTGGCTGATATTAGTAGATGCTACTCGAACCACGCTTTTTCTATACATATCGGCATTTCGTATAGAGGTTATTATGTCAGCAATAGTATCACTACTCATGATTAATTAAAATGATTGGTGCCTCCAAATTTGGATATAATCAATATGTTTTTTTTTTACGTATTTGTTTATGAATATTAATATGAATTTTGAAAGGTATATACGTGAGACAAAATCTACTAAATTAATCTTAATCTATTTCTTTCAAATACCCTACTATAACCTATAACCATATCGTAGTCTCATTTTATAATACCTCGGGAGCTAATGAAACTATTTTAGTAAAATTGAACTTTCTCAATTCTCGGGCAATCGCACCAAAAACGCGAGTTCCTTTTGGATTTCCTTCTTGATCAATCACAACTGCAGCATTGTCATCATATCGTATTATCATACCGTTGTCACGTTTAAGTTCTTTACAAGTACGGACAATTACAGCTCTGACCACTTCTGATCTTTCTAGAGGCATGTTCGGAACTTTGTCTTTGATCACAGCAACAATAATGTCACCAATATGAGCATATCGATGATTGCTAGCTCCTATGATTCGAATACACATCAATTCTCGAGCCCCGCTGTTATCTGCTACATTCAAATGGGTCTGAGGTTGAATCATATCATTTTTTTTCTATTTTTTACAATACAAAGGTCGAAGAAAAAAAGAAATATTATTTGTTCAAAAAAAGAAACCTGCACCCGCTATTTTTAAGGCCTATTTCTTTTTTATCCCGAAATGATGAATTGAGCTCGTATAGGAATTTTGGACGCTGCTATTGAAATAGCCCTTCGGGCTATATTTTCTGTTACTCCACCCATTTCATAAAGGATTCGACCTGGTTTAACAACAGCTACCCAATATTCGGGAGAGCCTTTACCTGAACCCATACGTGTTTCTGCGGGCCTTATTGTAACTGGTTTATCTGGAAATATACGGACCCATATTTTTCCACTGTGACGTGCATTTCGTGTCATTGCTCGTCGACCTGCTTCTATTTGTCTAGATGTGATCCGAGCAGGTTCAAGTGTCTGAAGAGCGTATTTACCAAAACAAATACTATTACCTCGATAAGATATTCCCTTCATTCTTGTTGGTGCTTACATCTGTCGTCTTCGTCTTATTTCGAGTCTCGGGTTCGTTGCACTGCTGAACAAGAGTGATATCATTATATTGAATGATGACATCATCAAAGTGACATCATCATTGACATCATCTAATGACATCATCATTGCAATATGGACATACAAAAGGACAAAATAGAATGTAGAATATATGTTGACTGTTTGAATATGTTGTACGTTTGAAGGTGCTGACCGTTTGAGAGGTCACGGTTTGCAGAGGTGACCACATGACACCTTCAAACGGTCAGGGTTTCCCTATAAATAGCCTTCAAACTTTCTCATTTGTAACTTTCTGATGTCCGACGCCGAGGTGCTGTCGAAGTGTCTCTGTACTGTAAATTGTTCAAGATCAATAAACAAGACATTTATTAGTGAATACAAGCTAAACGAAGACCGAATCAATGAATTCCGCCTTTGATTCAGTCTGACACTCTTCTGATCGACTCATTAGGTCGTTTCACGATCCTACATGTGGTATCAGAGCTCAGGAGGAAGAGTTCTTACCGTTTAGCTCGTTTTCGCTAGCAAATTCTGATTTTCTACATCTTCTTTCAAAAAATTGATACTTTTCACGGTTAAAATCGGCTAAAACTTTCACAATGTGTGCGTAATTGTGTTTTAACAAACCCTTGAGAATATCAGATCAAAACTCGAAGTAAAATTGGTAAAAATGGCTTGAAAATTGCTGACCGTTTGAACGAGACTTGGCTGTCCGTTTGAAAACTGGACTGACCGTTTGAAAATGCACCTGACCGTTTGAAATTTGCACCTGATCGTTTGAAACTGCCACCTTACCGTTTGAAACTGCCACCTTACCGTTTGAAAATGAACCTTACAGTTTGAAAATGCACATGACCGTTTGAAAATACATGGTTGTCAGTTTGAAACTAACCTGACCGTTTGAAAGTTGCCAACATGACAGTTTGAAACATGGTTCCAGTTTGAAGAGTGTATCAGTCACGTGAACTGTTTTTGCAGAATCTCGAGATATAATGTCAGCCATTATAGTTGTCGTCTATTTTGAGGAGTTCAATGTCTTCACGTGAATTATCATCAGCGGCCCAATCGATGATTTGTGTGATTTAAATTTGTTGGACATAAATTGTTAGATAAATTCAAGAATGTTTGCGGTCCAATGAGAATTTACATATCATTTAATATTGTCGGCCATTTGTGACTTTAATTGTTGATTTAGTAGGTAAATAAAAATTGACGGCAAGATTTGATCCAACCCATGTGAAGTAATAGTGTGGCCCATGTGTTTTGAAAATTGAGTTGATAGATATAAGTGTCTGCCATTTGATATATTTGAGATAATCAATGAATTGCATGTGATGTTGTCAGTTAGCATGTGATTCTTTGTTTAGGTCATATAAAGTCATATAGTTGCATGTGAAGTCCATCACATCGGTCAAATGGATTTGTTTTGAATATTGAAATTGTTGACCCATTAAAAGATAATTGTTTTGCATGTGAACTGAATTAGTTGGCCCAATCACTAAACAATTATCATTTGCGGCCCAGTCAAAAAGTTTTGAACAGGTTTTGTTTGAAAAAATGGAAAAAATATTTGATGAGAAAGAAAATGATTATCTTGAAAGTTTAAATCATTGGTATATGAGAACTGTGGATAGCAATTATAGAAATGTGAGTGTGGACATTTGGATTAAAAGTTTTGAACATTTCATGTGTCAAAAGGATGAAACATTGGATGAGTTGGAAAGAAGATTTGAAATTTTAACAGAAAATTTGAGAAGAAAAAATATTAGAATATCAAAAGATGAACAGATATCAAAATTGGCAGCTGCATTACCTGCTAAATGGGATGAATTCTTGGTTGAACTAAAAAGGAAAGATTTTTTTCAAGTGCTCAGACTGAATCAGAGGCGGAATTCATTGATTCGGTCTTCGTTTAGCTTGTATTCACTAATAAATGTCTTGTTTATTGATCTTGAACAATTTACAGTACAGAGACACTTCGACAGCACGTCAGCGTCGGAAATCAGAAAGTTACAAATGAGAAAGTTTGAAGGCTATTTATAGGGAAACCCTGACCGTTTGAAGGTGTCATGCACCCTTCAAATGGTCACCTCTTCAAACCGTGACCTCTCAAATGGTCAGCACCTTCAAACGTACAACATATTCAAACAGTCAACATATATTCTACATTCTATTTTGTCCTTTTGTATGTCCATATTGCAATGATGATGTCATTAGATGATGTCAATGATGATGTCACTTTGATGATGTCATCATTCAATATAATTATATCACTCTTGTTCAGCAGTGCAACGAACCCGAGACTCGACATAAGACAAAGACGACAGATGTATGCACCAACAGACTCCCCCTCAGATGTTGACGAGTCTTAAGTGTCGAGTCTTCGCATCTTCAGTCTTTATCAGTCTCTTTTCTTTCTTAGCATATACCAAGATCTTCTCTTTGGCTCTAACCTCGTCAGACTCCCCCTCTCGTCATGATGGGATCGCTATCTGGAATTAGCTATCACCTTGAGATCAATCCCTGGCTTTATCTCTGATCAGCTCATCTCCTGCACACATTATCTCATCACAACATAAGTTTTTACTTAAATCAATAAGAAAAACTTACTAGAAATAGTTACACCAAGTTCAAATTAATGACCTTGATTAACTAATCTAACTTTCTTTCTTTCTCAAAATCAGTTTTTTCATGTAAACGCACACTCCCAAACCAGTTCATCATGTTCAGCACTTGAAATTTTGAAACTCAGCTCTTCAACATCAGTTGTCGAAAATCTTTTTGAATTTTTCAAAATTTATGCTAAAACGCACTAAAATCTTTTTGGATTTTTGACTGTAATGAAATGCAATAAAGAAATATTTACAGACAATATTTTTGTGAGTTCGTGCAAGAGGATCATATCAGTTTTTGAGATCAATCACCAACACCGTTAAGCTTTAAACATTTTAAGCACTAAACGATTCACATAGATTGACGATATTGTTGTCCACTTAAACTCAATCTAAAAACTTTTGAAATGCTTACCGATACGTTAAGGTATATTAAGATAGCACTAAAATTCTTATGGACCCCACGATCTCAGCATATCCCCTCATCATGCAATACACTGACTCAAGTAATGCCTTTAAACTTTTATCAACTGTGATTTGTGCGAAAACAAAGCAGAATGCTTAAACATTAACAATCAGGTCGATACTTCTGTATACGCAGAGAAAGTCCAATGTTTAAACAAAATAAGAAAAATAAAACAAGTTGAAGTTGTTTAGGCTTTAACCACCAGGTCGATACTTCCGTATACGCAGAGGAGGTCCAAAGCTTAAACGAAACACCAAAGAAAATAAACCAGAACGTTTAGGAAACAACATCCAGGTCGATACTCACGTATACGCAGAGGATGTCCGATGCTTAAACAAAATAAAGAAATAAAACAAGTTTAAATCTTTGCAAAATGAAATGCACAATCGCAGCGACTTTTCAGCAAAGTTGTGAAAGTTCACAGACTTAACCAGTTTTATGTCTTTCGACAATCAGCGATTACTGAGTAGGCACACAGTCAAGAAGGACAAAACTAAGTACTATGCTTTCGACCATGTTTCCCACTAGAACTAGGCTTTTTCATTTAAGTATGCATCGTTATCGCAAATCTACTAGTCTAGCTGAGCCTATCGTCACATCTTTAGTAAGATCGTTTATCACATTTTATCATTTCATTTCTTTAGCATGCTGTGACAGTCTCACTGATCTACTATCATTTCCTCTTTTTACAACAAAACTCATTTTTGCATTTTTCAATGTTTTTGACTTTTCAAATTTTCTAATTTTTTAAAATTTTTACTCCCCCTAAAATCCAAATATGTTTCAATTTTGATTTTCTGGGAAAATTTGAAAATGAACTGTACAAAGATAAACTGACAACATGATGAGAATCACTTCAATTCTCCATTCACTTGGCTTAAACAATCAGAACTCCCCCTGACAACAAAACATTTTCCCATAGTGATTTCAAAACACTTAAGTTTGTTTTAATCAAAATGGTTTTTCCGGAAAATTAGTTTTGTGTACCAACCACTTATAGGTTAGGGGACATCACATCATCTTGTTCTTTTTAACCACATGTAGATTTATCATTTTCCGATTTTAAACCTCAATACCACTTGTAGAAAATCAAGTACAACTTAATGTCCCTGATTTACCACATTTAAGTCGAAATCACTTTCATGAATTTCTCAAGAAATGTGCCGATACATGTTCCACGCTTACCAACCTGGGAACTCCGGCAAGTCAGGTTTTTCATTTAAACAGATTCACCCAAGCCTGACTGTCCTTGGGTGATTTTGAATTCTTGTTCAACAATGATGGAAAATTTGCATCATCCATTGTTAGACCAGAATTCTCAACTTTTACCTCAACAAATGGCTCCTCTGGTTTTAATGAACCAGAATCATTGCCTGAATGTGGCTTGTCTGACTTTGATGAACCAGATTCATCGCCAACATGTGGCTCCTTTGTTTCCGAAGAAACAGATTCATTGCCACAAACTTTCTTCTTCTTCTTTTCCTCTTTCGTCCTCAGATTTGTATCTGATGAATACGTTTTGCTTGATTTGTCATTCTTTGGCGAGCAAGACGATTTATTTGAACTTTTATGTGTTTTACCAGTTGTATCCGAGGACAAAATCCTTTCGAGATACTCTCTCGCCTTCTTTCTCTTCTTCCTCAGTCTGTCTTTTTGCCCCTGAGAAAGCTTCACTTTCTTTTCTTGGACTTTAGGTTCTTGAACCTTCTGTTCTTTGGGCTTAACATTGACTGATTTCTTCACCTGCTTCTGAGATTCAGCCCTCAATCTTCTCATTGATCTCATTGAGCAATCTCTAGCAATATGGCCAATGATGTTGCAGTTAAAGCATCTTCTTGACTCAAACCTCCAACTCTGGCAGTTAACAGCAATGTGTCCTTGATAGCCGCATCTGTAACACACTCTGTTATCGTACCAATCACCATTTTCAGTCCAAACATTTAGATCAAAGCACTGTTTGGCTTGATGATAATCTTTCCTCCTCTTGTTTGCTAGATTTGGCCTTTGAGCTCTGTGGTCCGACCTACACCACTCATTACCAACAATTTTTGAATTTTCATTTTTTACTTTTTGTAATTTTTTATTGCAATTGGATGATTGATCTGATGAACTTTTATTTTCTTTTTGAACATTTTTCAAAATTTTCTCTTTTTGTTTTTGTTCCACTTTCTTCTTCAAAGGTTTTTGCTTAGAGCATTCTCCCTTTTCAGTTGATTGTGGAACAGTTTCTTGAAACTTTTCTTTTAACTTCAAAAATAAATTCTTTTTCTTCATTTTTTCATTTTCATCATCAGATTTCTCATCACAATCTTCAACTTTGACTTTGTCAAAGTTTGTGACATTGTCACTTATTGGAACGGAATTGATCGGTTTTGGACAGGGGAACTCAGATGAAGTCACAAAACCTTTCAATTTCTTTTCAAGCTCATCAATTTTGTTCCTTGAATTTTCAGCTTCAATTTCAAGCTGAGATATTCGTTCAAGATGATACTTGATTGTTTTTTCGTTTTCAATTTTAATGTTTTCAAGAACAGATTTTTCATTTTCCAAAACTTTTAACTGTTCTTGAAATTTTGTTTCATTTGCTTTTAAATTCTTGTTCTCTAACTTTATCTGAAGATTTCTTTTTGCTTTCAAAAACCTTTTCTTTCTCTTTCAAACTTTTGTTTTCTAATGTCAAACTGTTCAATTTACTTAACAGAAATGTCATTTTCTGATTTCAACCTCTCACAATTTTCTTTCAAAATAAGAATTTGTTTAACATCAGCTTGCTTCTCATCCTTCAACTTTTTGACTTCCAATGTCAAACTTTCCGCATCTTTTAAGAGTTTGCCATTGTCAGCTTCAAGTTTATCACATTTAGAGCATACTGATGCAGAACTTGAAGATTCATTCTTCATAAATTCTTCATTCTTTGGAATTTCCTTTGTTTCCATCTTGTGTGTTCCTGCACAAAAGAGTTTAACAAAATCAAAAGGATTCATACTTTCATCAACATAACATTTCCTTTTAATATCATATTTCAGAATACTCTTTGTTGCAAGACACACACGAATTCTTTTATCAATTTCAGTAATTACATCCAATTCCAATTTTTGTAAATTCTTTTCCATTTCATTCAAAAATTCCTTCTTTTTCTTATATTCCTTACGAAACTCTGCATTAACCTCATTTTATTCAATTCTTCCTCTATGTTGTTTACGGAATCTGGTTCTTTTGGAGTTATAGTTGATGGTTTGTTTTGAATTCCATCTCTACTACAGAACCGGACGTGAGAGTTTCTTCTCATCCAGCTCCTCGCGAATAAAATCAATTCAAATTAAAGATTTTGAATTCAATTCAGATAGAATATAATTTGAATTAAGATATACATGTATTTAATAAGTAATATACTGAATCATTGATTTCATTTAATCTAGATCAAATCTATTATTCATTTGTGTATCTTGTTTGTATAGATAACTAAATCTAAATATATTAAATAACTCTTTTTTCTTATATTTATATCTTTTAGAATGTTAAAACAAATCTTTCTTTTGTTTTACTCTTTATCGTATTGGGTTGACCCAATTTTAGCAATCTAAGAAAATAAAGTTTTCGCGGGCGAATATTTACTCTTTCAATTTCTATTTCAGTTCTATCATTAGTTCATAACTTTTCCGAATAGAATAATTGGTCTCTGGCCGGTTCCGCCATCCCGATCAATGAATCATTCGAATTCATTT